>CAXIVR010000013.1:10332122-10979622 GCA_964035755.1 Teleogryllus oceanicus | reverse complement strand
TAGGGAGTTGAAGTATGGCCTTCGAAGAGTGGGACGGTGTTTCAACAGTGCAAGAGGCATTGAAAGTTGTGTATTTATTTATTTATTTATTTATTTTACGCCAAAAAACAGTTAAAAACTGCGTATGACGTGCTATAGGGAAAAGTGAATTGTGTGCACATTTTCAAAATTCTGTGATTCCTACACTAAGTCATATACTACTTAAATTTTGAATTTTGAAAGGGAGAAAAAAAACTCCCATGTAATAAAATCTATTTCAAGGATAAATAAGCAATAAATTTGAATTTTGAAAGGAGAAAAAAAAGAAAAAACCCAAAAAAATTTCAAGGATAAAAGGCAATAAATTTTGGCTCTTATCCATGTTGTCCTTCAGAATAATACTTCCTGGCGCAACAACATGGAAACGATAATTTGAATAATTGTATTTCCCACTGAATTCTAGAAGACGTGCACAGAAAATGAAGTTACATTTATGTCCAGAAGCAAAACAAGGCGCCATCTCAGCATTTGCTCAATGGATCAGGGAAACTGGACGAAAAACCTGATCGAGATGGGGGTCATTGACCGGGAAGCTGTAGTACAATAGTTGTTACAGGTTGTTTATACTCATTTATACAGTTCAAATGGTAAATAATGCATTATGTATCATTGTTAAAATTAATGTTACTTTTCTTGTTATGCTCAGTATAGTCTCTAATTGTATAGAAACAGTTATGCAGCAGAAACGATTTCACTTGGGATTTAAACTTTTCTATTGGATTTAATCGTTTAATGTCATCTGGCAAAGTGTTGTAAAATAATGTACATGTATTGTATGTGAATTTTTTGTAATGAGCTGTTGATACTGTCACCTGATGAATATGATTTCTACGTCGAGTGTTATAGTAATAGACTTCGGCATTTTTTGAAAATATATTCCCGCCTTTGAGCAAGTCATTTTTTACAAAAAAACCACTGATTCGTAAATAAAAAGACACCGTAATGGTAGAATTCCTAGATTAATGAAGAGAGGCTTACATGAATCACGTGGGTGGGATTTTGTTATAATTCGTACAATTCGTTTTTGTAATCTAAAAGTCTGGGAGCTATAAGATGTATTTCCCCAGGATATTATGCCATATCTCAGGCGGGAATGAACATTCGCGAAGTATACACAACGAGCAGTAAGAAGGCTGACTGAATTTGAAAGAATTTGAACGTGTAGCATAATGAACTTAATTTTGTGTTCAATTCATTTAAATGGACGTTCCAGTTAAGGTTTGACTGAATTGAGAGACTAAAAATTTTGTTGCCTTAACAATTTTTTGGCAGAATTGTTTATTTGAAATGGAAAACTACATTAAAACCGTTTTCTTTTCGTTTCCTATTAATTTGTTATTTCGGAACCAATTTGAAACATCTGATAGTGTACTATTTACGGTTTCTTTATTGCAAAGGATGTTCGTATCATCTGCAAAGAGAACCGTTTTTCCGTTTCGAATCGTCGAGGGCATATCGTTTACGTAAAGTAGGAACAGAATTGGCCTAAAATCGATCCTTGAGGAACTCCACATGCAACGGGCAAAGAGAAGGAAAGGTGCGTACGTAATGTTCCATCATTCCAGTAAGGTATTTCAACTCTCTGAGATCGTTGTTTAAGGTACGAACATAACCAATCTAGAGCAATACCACGGATTCCATTAGAAGGTAATTTTGAAAGTAAAATGTCATGATCAATGACGTCAAAAGCTTTTGAGAGATCTAAAAATAATTCAATAGGTGCCTCGTTTTGATCCAATGATGAGGCGACATCTTTAAGAAAAGAAAATATAGCTGTTTCCGTTGATTCCGTTGTCAAGACTGCCTTACGATATTTAGATATAGACAATGCAGAATCATGTATGAAGAGAGCACGGATTCTGAAGATGGATCTAGTGAAATTACTAATGGAAAACATACAAAGCAAACAATTGAAATAATTGATTTTTTAAGGGCAAATAAAGATATTGAAATTTTCAGTTCCTGCTGTTAATAATTGTGCTGTATCTCTATAGTAATAAAATGAATAACTGTGGAGAAATTGTATAAAATTTTCACATCCTCGAATATAGCGAACCTCTGATATAGTTAACCAAATGTGTTAGTCCTTCGAAGTTTACTATAACCGGAGTCGTCTGTATTTTAATGGTTGGTATTACTGAGGACATGCAGATACTTTAGTGCACGAAGCGAAATGGAAAGCAGTGCAATAGTCCGGATTTTAGGATTTTATGAAGGTATTTCGGGTTTTTGGAAAAGGCGATTTATCCATTTTAGTTTTTATCATTTTACTCTCTCGCTGCGGAGTACAGAGAAAGTTATGTAATGCTGCGCGAAAAAAAGGCAAATTTTCGACAGAAAAAGCTCTTATTACTGGGCCCTGGTAAAGATGCCACCCAGATGTGAATTATCACGCCTTTTTACTGACGAGGCGATCTTTTGTGTATACACACGGCTGCAAGATTCTTCAACAATAACCTCCAACAATACGATCATAAAACCGTTGTATTTCTTCGAAATCTCGACAATGAGTATGTTTATGCGCGCCAAAACCTCGATGTCGCAATACCAATCCCACATAATTAAATTAATAGTGGGTAGCATATATACGTGCATCTTAACGGTGTTTTTCTTGCGCGAGGCGAGGCGAGTAACCGCGAAACTGTCTTCCACCTTTAAATAACGCTATTCCAAAGCGCTTTCATTTGGAGGATTTTTAACTTTGAAATGTTGATACTTCACAGTTTCTCCGGTATTTGGCGCTGCCTACTGGGCTTCTCCGAAAACTGTTTAACTCTTCAACTGTTTTTGGTCTTCCAAAGAGTTTCCCGGGAAATAAGTTTTTGTCTTTCCCTCTAGAAGCAATCGCGCCGTTTTTGGAGAAGTTCGACGCGGGACGTTTAAAAATGCTCTTTGCTGTTAAATAGCGTCAAGGAATTGTTATATTGATAGGTTTCAAATTACGGTGCCAAATTTGAATCAATTTTGGCCGAAGAAATAAAAGAGGTCATCTTCGTCAACATATTAGCTTTATTAAGATAGCCGGCTTTCGACGGCTTTGCCGTCATTGCCGGCTTTGCCGTCGAAAGCCGGCTATCTTAATAAAGCTAATATGTTGACGAAGATGACCTCTTTTATTTCTTCTTATAAGAACGTCAACAACACCAAATCAAAATTTCCCTTAATTCAGTTTTGGCCGCCGATGTGCTAACACTGAGACACACCTCGTCCATTTACAGAGCTTTTTTTCAGATACCTATCTATAAATGAAAACCTTTAAAATAATGTTAATTGAATGCACTTTTTGTTGCGTTTTTTGTTAATGTATATTTTATTAAAATGCCTTTTTTTTAATGAAAAAGGTGGACACAAACTGAGTAGATATTAATATAATACAGCATTGTGTAAAAATATCATTGTTTTTGGTAGCGATTAGGGCATTTGGATTAGGCTCTCCCAACATTTTATTCTGGAGCGGGTACTGCCCAAAAGAACTCCCGTCAAGAACAGCTGCATCCACACAGTTTCTGTAATTTGTAATCCTTATTCATTTTAATTCTTAAACAATATTTTTCACCTAATAAGCCCGAGCCAAAAAAGCCAAACAATTATATTTATAAAGTTTCTTTTGATTAAAAACTTGCTTAGTAGAAATGTCCAACATATGAAAACACTCTTTACACAATTTAAAGTGTCGGAGATGCCAACCACGTTCAGCTAGTAATATTACAGCGAGAGCACTTGGCTTAATTGCGTTCCTTTGAGCGGGGCGAATGTCCACAGTGTGTTGCAGTTACCTTGTTGTAATATCGTAATTGATCTTGGCTGTCCGGGTGACGCCGGGTCGAAGGCTGTGATGCCTACGTTTCGACCATCTTTTCGTGGTCTTCCAAGTTGGTCTGCCAAGTGTCGGGCTGTCAGTGACGACCACGAATAGATGGTAGAAACGCAGCCAACCGACCAGTCAACATACAAGATCATTACTTGAGCCGCGAAGCCTACGCTCACTTAATATCGTTGCGTGGCGCGGCGGAGTTTGCGTTGCATCGGGAAGCAGAACCGGAGAGTCTGCAGTGACATCAGTTGACATCGTTGATGGACTGAACTACCGTCACCAGGAATGTTTAAACATCTGATGGATTAACTAATACGTAATGTTTTAAATAATACATGTATATAATAATAATAATAATAATAATATAATATATAATAATATATAACATTAATAATAATAATAATATAATATATAATAATATATAAATAATAATGAATTATTTAATAATAAAATAAAAATATGATAATCTTAGTTTTTCCAAAACATGTAAGAAACATTATAAAATGTATAAAATAAAAATTCATTATTGTGTTTAAAATTGCTTTCTACTAGCCTTTTCTGACCATAGAACGTCGGCGATCAGTTCTTAACAAGGAATCGGAGTGTCTGAAAGTACGTTTTATCTCTACTCTAGTAATTCACCTCATATAAGAACTTTATTCGAAATATAAAATAAGTTCATAGTATATTCAGACTTCGAATTCATTTCATTTATTCGAATCAGACTAATGTGTTTTATGATTTGTGTATTTTAATATTACATATTATATCCGATTTTACATATTTATAACATATTCTTACTGTTTTCATTACATATTTATGTACATATTTAGACGATTCACACTACATATTTTTCCGGTCCCTAGTAATTACATGGAAATCCGTTCCGTAATAATAACAATAATAATAATAATAATAATAATAATAATAATAATAATATAAAGCGAAGGTACAAGAGCAAGGGATTTGGATGAAGAGGCCCACATTAGAAATTTATAAGCACACTGATAAGATTACGGACACATTCAGAAAAATAATGCAGTTCTACGGACATATTCACAGGATGAATGAAAACAGAATTTCAAAACTGATTCTCATAGTCATCAACTCAGGCATGGATTAACTCAGACAAAATGGATTAAAGAAGTCGAGGAGGATCTCAGACAAGCACACGTTACAATAAATGATGCAGAAAATAGAAAAGAATTCAGGAACACCATAAAAAAAACATACGTTTGAAACCGAAAGGAAGAAGAGGCCAGGATGTAAATGGACAGCAGAGCGGAAGAAACAACACAGAGAACACATGAAGAAAATATGGGTCCAGAGAAAACACATACAATCATCATAAAGGAATTCAAGTTCAAACGCTCTCTTTAAATGGGAATAATCGTGAATAATAATAATAATAATAATAATAATAACAATAGTATTAATAAGTAATAATAATAATAATAATAATAATAATAATAATAATAATAATAATAAATATGCAAATCTTTTGAACCCGTTGAGAAACAGTGGAATATGAAAAGAGTCAACATTATCCCGATAATTGTCTCAAGCACCGGAGTCATCCCTAGGAGTCTGATGTGGGGCCTTAAGCAACTGGGTTTGAATGAAGACCTGTACAAACCCATGCAGAAGGCAGTTGTTATTTCAACAACAAGGATAGTGCGGAAATTCATGGGAAACAATGTATTATAAATTCCTTTTAAAAATAGATGTATTGTGCTTTGATTCTGTATATCTGTGCAATTCATTCAAATGTGCCAATAAGATGAGAAAATAAAAAAATAATAATAATAATAGTATTAATAGTAATAATAATAATAATAATAATAATAATAATAATAATAAGCGAAAGAGGTGTAGGGAGTGCTGGGTGCAGGAGGGGCAGCATCTGCCGCCAGGGCCCCCGACAGCTGGCGCCCGCCCGTGCGCACGCGCCGCTCAGCTGGCGGTGGGCCCTGCCCCCGCCCCCCCCCGCCTTCCTCTGGACCCCTGGCAGGGGTGCCCACCCCACGCCACGCCACTCGGCCAAGCACACACGGGCGCTCCGTCCTCGCCGGGGTGTGTCGCTTTGGCTTCGGGGCTACTAGAGACTGGAACGGTTCGCCTCTGACACTCTTCGATCCCTTGCCGCTGGTTGGTTGGTTGGTTTTTTCGTGTTTCCGGGCGCGTCAACTGCTATGGTCATTAGTCCCGTAAGTGTAGTGCATGTTTTTTTCTCGGGAGATGGCGGTGATCTTCCCCCGCTGGATGGCGAGATCCGGCACCGACCTACCGTCGGCTAGCGGGGTTTCCCCCTAACCAGGACTCTCCCACCAACGGGGCACCGCTCCAGTCGGAACAAGCTCTAAGCTCCCGACCGGTGTCCCGGAATATGTGGTAGTGTAGTGCATGTTAGTGTAAGTGTGTGTGTAAGGGGAGAGGATAGGACAAGGAAGAGGAAGGACAGATCGCGCGCGGTCCGTGGCCCGTTTGGTAGAGTACTTCCGGCATTCGCCTGGTGTTGATCGGAGAAACCACCCCTTTCCGCAAAGCCTGAGCAAATTTAAAAATAAATTCAATTCCCAGATGTTGATGTGTGTATTATTATATCGTTAATCGTATTACATAAGTATGTTGTATTATCACTATTATTATTATTATTATTATTATTATTATTCATTATGTTCAGTGCAGTGTTGCTAAGTTGAGCGAAACGAGTGTGTAAGAAACACATTCAAATGCAATGATTGCGAAGTGGTGGTGAAGGTGAAGTGAAGTGTGGAGAGGTGGAGTGCTATGGAAGCTTGCACGGTGAATTGTTCATGTTCATTTGTAAAGTTTGTAAAATTTTGTATAGTTGTAAAGTTCTGTAATGTATAGTTAGTGTATTCTGCCACCAAGCTCTCCATCTTATTTGCAGAATCAGTAATAAATCTAATCTAATAATATAGTCGTTTATGCAATTAATTTAGAATGTTAAGCTTTTTTGCGTGAGGACATGTTTTGAAAACTAGCGTCGTTAGGAGCGATTTTTTTTCTAATTTTTACGAATCCAATAAAGCAAGCAGCTGTTCCGTTTACCCGCTACCTATCCACGATTCTCTTGCTGCGATTGGCTGAACGTGTGATGATGCAATCTTTCGTCACCGAACATGTTAATACTGTGACATACCAGATTGTCACCAATATGAAATTCGGCGAATTTCATTAAAAATAACACTTTATTAGCAAAAAGACGCAGGTTGCCACGGTACCGGAGTGCAACATATAAACAATGCCCATTAGTTCAAAAGCGGACGATAAGTAGCATCCGTGGTTTCGCCTACAAAGAAAGATAAACAAACTTAAGAGATGTTTAGTTACACGAATGAGAAAATTCCATTCTAATATACCGGAGGTGTCACGTGAATGTAAAAAAGTGAGTTATTGGTAAAAAATAATGACGTAGATGACGCCGCGAGGTAGATCGCATAATTTTTTTTAAACAAGAGAGTAAAAGATGAAAAAAGTTGACATGTTGATGTAGGATATAAAAATATTTATTCGAGCTCTCGACACGATAGCGATCGGTTCAGGGTGCTAGATATAGAGCAGTTTACTTGAACATAGAAAATTTACGAGAGTTCGGACGTAGTGATTTGTCGTTGTTAGTATTCAAAAGATAGAACTTAGAAATTGTTTTATATGAAGTGAACAGTGAATGCCAAAAGTGGGACATAAATTTTACTAAGCGGACTATGATAATCGAACTTAAGTCTCCGATGATAGGAATTCGATGATAACTTGGTGAACTTATGCTAATATTTTAACAGCACTAAAGGTTTTTCTTCGGGAATGAACAATGAGTATTAGAACATTAAGCAATTCAAGCAGGTGATTGGAATGGAAACCCAATGGGTAAACAGTGAACATAGTGGTTTATGAGAAGAAACGACAAGATACGGATTTGGTCGGTAGCAAGAAAGATTGGACGAGGCCCATTGCTGAAGTCTACGCGGAGACATCCTTTACCAGGACAGCGCCCAAGATTCTCATGGAGAACAGGTTCCATAGCGCTATAGTAAAGGTCATGACCAAAAAGTCTTATGCTCAAATTTATAAAGAAATTTCTTATTTTCTATTGATGAAAGCTGATTATTATTTGCCGTCACGTGCAATCCAATAGGATACTTAAACTTTGCATTTCAGATTCCACGCTACTCCGTATGTAGTAATTATAAGTATTCACGATTATTTCGGTAAAGAACCCGCCGACTGAGTCAGCAATGGTGTTATAATTAAATATAGTTTGGGAGCTCATTCTCATCACCATTTCCTGGCGCCCATATATTTATTAGAAATTCGGAAACAGGTTACAGGAATTTGAGGGCAGCAAGACGGGTATATGAATAGGTATATTCCAATACGTCATCATTTTGTCGGAAAATACCTGATTATGAGCGATTTCTTGCAACTGGTATACAAAAAAATTATTTAAATCTCCTTGAATTATACAAACAGGAGAATATCTGAGTCATGAATCCGAAAGCGCAGAAAGTAAAACGTGTTGAATGAGCAGAGGGTTCTCTGCAGAAAATTTACAACAAACATGAAACATAAACATGGAATGTAAATAAGCCGTGAAATATTTGTATGTAACGCAGCGTCAATGATCCAAAAAAATATTAAAATTGACCCTTTTACTCGTTTCCAATCCCTAGACTTTTGCGTTTGTTTCAACTAACGATATCGATAGTCTAATCGTGATTTTTAGATTAAAAGTTCACATGTCCCCTTCCTCGCACCAATCGTTCATCTCTCAAACCCATTCGGGGAAAAAAGCACAAGCAAACAGGACCAATAACAGAACTCAGCAACTACAGCAGTACGTTATGAAACGATGATGTAATGAAGGGTATTAATACAAGAGTGTGATATTACGATACGAGCGAGGTACGTATCGTAAACTTCACACGAGTGTATTAATACCCATTACATCGAGTTTCATACGGTACTTTTTCTACGACTTTTATAAGTTAAACTTTTACACTGAATCGCTTCCTTGCAGTTGACGTGCAAGATTCAGTCAAGGCCACCTAGCGGTCAGCTACCCAACCTGCCGCAGGTGGCTTTGGTTTACCAAACCGCCTGTCAGAGAGTACAAAAGGAGCGGCAATAATTATGGAATCACCATTTTTGCCTTTTCTCTTATTTCTGAAGATGCCAACTCCTCCTCTCATTTACTGGACATTCCAAACCAAAGACTTGACCCGGCCAGTTTTAAATGACAAACACACGGCAGCAACATATAACACACAATAACTTGCGTTCTGATCTTAACGTCAGTCAAATGTTCCCTAATATTAGTAAAATAATCAAAGTAAATTCCTTTTTTTATTTTAATGTACACAATCGAACATTTACTAGAACGATTTTCAATGATTAATGAAGAGTCAATAGTCGGTTTGTAAACTTTTCTGTGATTGGTCAAGAATCTGTATCACAATGAAATCTGTATCGTAATGAGTATCATTATGCAACGGGCTGCAGCCATCAAATGACGGAATTATACAATACGAGTAGAAAAAGGTGCAACTCTCCGCTTCTGTGTCAATGACCCCGATCTCGATGTTTTTGTCCAGTTTCTCTGATCCATCGAGCAAATGCCGACTATTTGTTTTGATTCTGGACGTAAATGATTCTTCACTATGCACGCATTTGTTGAGCACTCCCTTTGCTATTTGTGGTAGGAGAACAGCCAGAGATATTTTGTTAGCAGTGCTAAAAAGTCAAACCTGTAGTTCGTTTACCGATGCAAATAAGTTTCGGGAGCGAAATCTACTTTTCAAACGCTGCTATTCTCGCTTTGGTGGAACTTTTATCCCATGTTCAATTATTTGTGGATAAAAGGCGGGGAAGATATTCTGGAGCTCAAGAAAGTGTGCGCAGAAGCTACTTCTACCCCATACATCACTAATAAGTTTACTGTTCTTTGACAAAATAAATGACAGCAAAACAAGCTTTTTTAAAGCGCACAAAAGATAAAAACAGTACTGTTGATAACTAGGGTCCGGATTTTAATGACAAGTCATATATTTTTTCTGAGCCTTCGGGTGAGTTTTAAAACAATTTATGCACGACTTCAGGTATTGTCAATCAGGAAAACGTATTTTGATTGTGCATATAAAGTCATATTTACAGAGTTTTTAGTGAAAGGTCATATTTGGGATAAATTCTGTCATAAATGCATATAATTGTCATATTTTTAAGAACCGTTTTTAGTAAAAGGTCATATTTTGGCCAGATTTGGCCCCAAATGCATACATAGGTCATATTTTTAAGGACACAAGAATAAAGGCTTGAAAATGTGTCTCGCATGACAATGTATCAGGTGATATTGTCACAAATAAACTCAAAAATTATACTACAAAGGATTATTTGAAAGAGAAGGATATTTTAAACAAGAAGTATGCAGTAGTAAAGCAAGTCGTTTGGTTTGATGGGTTTTATTGTAATGTACTTGATTTGTTTTACAGACACAAGCAACTTTTTTAAAATGATAGTTCCAAAGACTGCAAGCCGTATGTACCGTACTCACAATCTATTCTTGACTGAATTTTGTATTTGTTATACCTAAAAAATTAACAGGAATTTTAAAAAAATAAACTTGTAGAACGTCATATTTTATTTTTGTAGGTCATATTTATATAGGTTTAAGGTCATAAATGCTTGCATATTTCGCTGATTTTTATGTTATTAAAATCCGGGCCCTATTGATAACACATGTGTTGAACGCGTCATGGTTGGGAAGGAATGACGATCGTTTGCAAACGAGAAATCTTACCAAAAATCTTTTTAACATGAGAGTGCATTCCACATCTTCTTTGACTTCCTCCTTTGGATTCAGCTAAGGCTGGTTTGATTTAAATCATGTAATTAATGAAATGATCAATTTTAAAAATCAATTAATTTAAAAAATCAATTATTTAAAATATTTATTGTTTGATTATTTGAAAAAATGTATTTTCATTTAAAAAAATAGGAGATTAATCAATTACATTTTTTTGTTATAAGAATATAATACATTTCTTATGAACCTTTTGATAAGGGCGGCATTGTACACAAAAAATTGAAAAAAAAATCTTTGAACAAAGAATGCCTTTTTTTAATCATGCTAATAGCTGGTGCCACAAACTTATTCAGTCATGTGGTCGCACGAGAAGTGTTTCAAGAGCACGAAACTAAAAGTAATTCAAATTTGAAGATTTTGTACGTTAGGGCAGTTTTGTACTGGTCCTCTCATAGTCGCTTTCTATGGCTCCACAACCCGCTGCGGGCCTTGGCCGACCAGCGGTGACCCAGTCTCTTTGCCATGGGATAAGGGCTGGGTGTGGTTAGTACGAAGACATCGCTTCACCGTATTTACTTGCCTTCTGAACCTTGGGGTGGTTTCTCATCGTCACACAGCAACAGATACTGGGACATTTGTAAGGAAAGTGCACAGGTATAATTTGCCTTGGCCGAGAATCAAACCCGTAGTTGCGCCGTGGAAAGAGAGCATGCTAACCAACGAGCCACCGAGAGGCATACTAGTATCTTTCTTTTAAATACAATAATTTAATGATCAATTTAAAAATTGTTGTTTTAATACACTTTTTCTGCTTTTAAAGTAATTAAGGATAAATAAATCACTCAACTATTTTGGTTTATAGTAAAATCAGGTAATACATTTTAAAAAATCTGATTTAAATGCAATAAATCGGAATTAAATTAATAAATCAATTAAATCAAAATAAATCGTTTAAATAAAATAAATCGGATTTAAATAAAATAAATCGGATTTAAATAAAATAAATCGGATTTAAATAAAATAAATCGGATTTAAATAAAAATAAATCGGATTTAAATCAAAATAAATCGGATTTAAATAAAATAAATCGGATTTAAATAAAAATAAATCGGATTTAAATGAAAACATTTCTTTTTTAACGATTTTTTCCAGCCCTAGATTCCACACATCTAATCTGGACGTTCTGAGAAGTCAAGAGTTTCCCCGCTCAGGTCGGCGTCTTTGAGCCCGGCGTCGCCCTCCCTGTGTCGGGCCGGATGTCCTGGGGAGGAGGGGGAGTTTTGCGACCGGAAGTGCCGATAGGCTGAATCTCGCCCTCCGATAGCTCCACCACGGCCGCCTCCGCAGCTCTGCGCAGTCGCAAGGGCATCGAACTGGCCTTCAACTCCGGCCTACTACACACTCTCACTTACAGTGCGAGGAAGAGGTGTCTCGATTTATTTATTTATTTATTTATTTATTTTACGTAAAAAAAAGTTAAAAACTGCATATGACGTGCTATGGGTAAAAGTGAATTGTGTGCACATTTTCAAAATTCTGTGATCCCTACACTAAGTCATATACTACTTAAATTTTGAATTTTGAAAGGGAGAAAAAAAACAAAAACTCCCATGTATAAAATCTATTTTCAAAAATAAATAAGCAATAAATTTTGAATTTTGAAACGGAGAAAAAAAACTCCCATGTAATAAAATCTATTTTCAAGAATAAATAAGCAATAAATTTTGGCTCTTATTACTTCCTGCCGCGACAACATGGAAACGATAGTTTGAATAATTGTATTTCCCACTGAATTCTAGAAGACGTGCACAGGAAATGAAGTTACATTTATGTCCAGAAGCAAAACAAGGGGCCATCTCAGCATTTGCTCAATGGATCAGGGAAACTGGACGAAAACCTGATCGAGATGGGGGTCATTGACCCGGAAGCTGTAGTACAATAGTTGTTACAGGTTGTTTATTCTCATTTATACTCTAGTACGTTACATTTCAAAGGAAGCGATTTAAACGCTAAAACCTGTGCGGTATTTTACCACGATGCAAGAAAGAGCTATTTACGCACCAAGGGTATAGAACGATTTTCCTAAGGATGAGCCAAATTGACAGTTCGCGAAAACAAGTGAACATCACATGTATTTCAGAGAAGTATCCCTCCGCCGCGACAGCTGTTCAGCCACGCCCCTTCGTAAAGTGTTTGGTTATGGCTTCTGAGAAGACATCACAATCCAGAAGTCTAAGAGTTTCGCTGATGTATATGCACGTACGCGAGTCCGGGAAATAATTAAATTTAATAACATATGTGGAAAATCTCTTAACATGCTCTCACAACCAGTAAAAGAAAACTGCCACGAATGTAAATAGAAAGCTCTCAATCACAGCTCGCCACACAACAGCACAAGGGCCGGAACGCATCTCGTAATCAAGTCTCGGTTTTAAAATACACATAATATTTATCACACAAAAAGTAAATTAAATGTAATATATAAAGCAAAAAAGAGTTTTTACAGAAGAGCACATTACACTCCACTCTCTAATATGAATTATTTCTCGCGGCGCACTATATTTTTGTCGGACGAGGACGTCACGAAAGGAAGCGTGGAAGCCATTTACAAGTTAGCCAACTGCAAACGAACAAATGCAGGAAGGAAGTCCATTGGGCTCAAGGGCACGACGACCACAGAATCTTCAGTTATGTTGCCAGCACTAGCTGTCACTTTGGCTCATCCTTAGGCAAATCGCTGTATATAAAGATTCTAATGATCGAGCGACGACAAAATGCCCGAGGACCTTTGACCCAAGTGCTTGTTGTTACCAGAGATCATTGGAACCAGTTGACGCCCATGGTGCATATCACATAAGTTTATATTTTACCTAATATTATTGACTCAGGTTTACTTATTTACTCATTAACTAGATGTTAACTTGACTCGGTTTGCCTTTTCTAATTTCCTCCCAAAATTTCCTTTGATAATTCCCTCCGTAAGAGAACAGGCAGCATCATTCAACTATTTTCATAATTCCCTCGTAACCACGATCCAGGTAAGTTATGCATCGTATATCGAAATCAATAACGAACAATAAGAACAATAACTATCAGTAAAATAAAATATTTTTATTAATGCCAATTGAGAGTAACGTGGTGCAGGTGGTGTATTAAAAAATACCAAGTTATGGCTGAGCTGTTCTTGAATTCAATAATATTAGAGTAAACTATTATTCTCACATAAGATGTGATAAAACGTCTCCATGAAATAAATGTAATGAAAAGGAGTATATGTTGTTACAGAAGACCACTCAGGATTTTTCTGGCCGGAGGGAGAGGGGCGCTGCAGACATAGTGACAAGCCGACTTCACATTTTCTTATAAAGAATTTTTCATTTGTGCAGCATATAAAATGTATTTTTATTTGTTGACTTATTGTTAATATTTATGAGAAAACAACTAATATACTGAATTACGGTCGTAAGTGCAGAAAATTAGAAACAGCTAGATTTTTTAATATGTGTCATTGGTTTTGGGACGGGGACTGATACGAATGACCCCCATAAACACACACACACTTGGGTGTGGCACTGTGTTTTATACACTACTTTTCTGTAGACATATTAACAACGACCAGAGCAAGAAAAATGCTTTGCAGATTTGTTGGAAATACGAATAATTTTGTTGATGTTGTATTTTTTTTAATAGAAATGCTCCATTTTCTAGCATACACAATCGGTTAAAATATATTCCTTCGTTGAAGTTTTTGCAGAATAAAAATTACAAGGAATTTCTTAATTTTGCTGTACGATTCCTGACTAGAGTCCTCAGCAGTACAGCACAACTCCTGAATAGTAGCCAGTACTTCCGGTTGCGATGAATTTAGCAGCTGTTTTTATCAATTACACCTTACAATTCCAGATGAGATATATCTGATTCCACTACAAACATACTCCGTATTCGATAAAAGACAAAGGTACTTTCCCCGTAAAACTTCTTCAATAAATTAAAAAAACAACCATGTCCGGAAAGTTTTTAAATAAGAGCCAGTATTAATTTAAACTTCTTTTATTAAAAAATTAGGCCGGTATGCGCCAATTTTTTTCTAACTAGCTTCAAGAATAGAGACGTTACTTTCATTTTAAAGTATTTTTGGTGGTACTTTACCGCGGTCAATCTAACGCACATGCCAGCCCATTGGCCCCACTCGGTCAGTCTGCGCCGGGGGCCCTGTATCTCCAGAGCCGCTTCTGCATGGCAGGGTGCAGTGTTACGAAGGGCCGGCGGTGCTAGCCGAATGCGTTTACTACGCTCCGTGAAGTCACGAAGATTAAGCGCATTCGAGACTCGCGGGTTCGTGGTTGGGTGACCGGCCAGGAACCCCGGGATCTAACGGCGTCGAGCCCCTGGCCGAAGGGATAAAAGGCACTGACTGACTGCGACGTGACGTGACGAGACTTGACAAATATAGTAATTAACGGAGGATTACTCCAAAAATTCATCCAAGCGCATTAATAGAGGATTACTCCCAAGTGCAAAGCGCTCAACGCCCCTTAAGGGGTTTGGAGACGCGTTGCGTCAAGGTGTAGACGCAACAAATTAAAAAAAAAAAGCAAGTGGGAGTCTCATGACAGAACGCGCAGCCATTCTCGCCCGAACTGGGATTCCATTGGTTCGTTGGTTGATTTGTGATTCCGGGCGCGTCAACAGCTTAGGTCATTAGTCCCGTAAGTGTAATGCATGTTTTTTCTCGGGAGATGGCACTGATCTTCCCCCGCTGGATGGCGAGATCCGCCGCCGACCTACCGTCGGCTAGCGGGGTTTCCCCCTAACCAGGACTCTAACGTTATTGAGGAACGAAATGTGGTGTATGTCGGGAAAAGGAAGTAACCCTTAACGCAGGAACTCCGAACAGAGGCTACGGTAGAACTGCTTTCGATCTGCAGCTATGCGTATTGATTCATTATTTTGTTTCCGTGTGCAGCAACTACTTTGGCCATTAGTCACATTAGGACATATTGAATGGTGAGAGCTGACCCTCGCTACAACATGAGATCCGGATCCGACATCTACATCGCTTTGCGGGGGTACCTCTCCCCCAACGACGCGGCACCTCCCCAGCTCCAAACTCCTGCCATGTTGTTGGTAACTAGGTTGCATGTTAGTGTAAGTGTGTGTGTAAGGGGGAGAGGATAGGACAAGGAAGAGGAAGGATAGATCACGAGCGGTCCGTGGCCCGTTTGGTAGGGTACTGCTTCGGTATTCGCCTGGTGTTGATCGGAAAACTACAGATCAGAGCAGCCGACCGCTAGAATTGTAGATAGAGGATGAACTCGGCCTTCGTATCTCCTCTGCCACTGCTACCGTCACCTTCACAACTACGTTCTCCTACAGAAGACCGGGAGAGGTGGCAACTGATGTCTCTGCAGGCCTCTGACTGGGAGGTCCTACGTTCGAGTCTCGACGGTGGCAGGATTTTAGAGACTAGCTGGATAGCTGGGTCGAGTTCTGTCGCTGTCTGGAGGAGAATTCTAGCGACCGGCTGCTCTGATCGGAAGTTTTTCGTGGTTTCTCAGTTCAATACCAGGTTAATGCCGATATAGTTCCCCAACAAATGAGCCAAGGACTGCGCGCGATCTTTCCTCCCAATTCACTGTTCTGTCCTCACCCCTTACACACTCACACTTACACTAACATGCACTACACAAACACATATTCCAGGAGACGGGGCGGGGTCTTAGGGCTCGTCCGGACTGGGGCGGTGCTCCGTTGGTGGGAGATACCTGGTTGACGAAAAAACCGCTATGCGACGGTAGGTCGGCGCCGAATCTCACCAATCATTGGGAGATCACCACTAGTTCTCGCAATAAAACATGCACTACACTTACGGGACTAATGACATCATTTGACGCGCCCGGAATCACTAAATTAATCAACCAACGTACATTTCCATTGCTATCGCCACCTCCATTTCCGGGACCTTTGACCATCGGCATCGTCATCACCACCATCACCGTCACCGCTACCTTCACCTATGTACCTTTCCACCGCCCGCGACGCCTCCCCGCCCGCACTACCTTTCCACACGTCCGCGATTGTCACCTCCACTGTCATCTTTACTGTCGTCGTCACCGTCACTACCTTTCCACCGCGCCCGTTACCTTCCCCCGTCATCGTCACCGTCACCGTCACCGTCATCTTCACCGCTACCTTCACCTATGTAGTACCTTTCCACCGCGTCCGCGATCTCCCCGTCATCGTCGTCGTCACCGTCACTACCTTTCCACCGCGATCGCGATCTCCCCGTCATCGTCGTCGTCACCGTCACTACCTTTCCACCGCGATCGCCACCTCCACGGCCACCGTCAACGTCACCGTCACCGTCCCCGCCCCATGCCGTCGCCCTCGGCCGTGACCGGCAGAGCCCAATCGCGGCCCGCGTCGCGTCGCTGGCCTGGCGCGGATTCCTCCACTTGGCCTCAATGAGGCCGGGTCAAGGGGCGACCCCCGCGCCCTTCCGCCCAGGGAGCGCCACTCAGCACCGGATTCGCGCATTCGCCTCTCCCGTTCAACTCACTCTTTGTCTTCATTATTAATAACACAACCTTAACAAAGAGTTTACCAACACAAATACGATATTAATAAAGATTCGGCATTGTACACATCATTAACTAAACATAGAACGGAACGCAACCACTCTATTGGTTTCGATAAAATCAAAATTTTACATCACGAAAAGCTAATTTTTAAAAGACAAATTGCAGAAATGATATATATTATGTTAAATGATGAATCTATGAACACTAAAAATGACATATTGAATCTACATCAAATTTATAAATCATTAATAATAAACAGATATTCATAATTGCTTTTTGCCGTTGTTCACTCCTCATTTTGCACATCCATTCCTTGATGTATTTCATTTGTGCTGCATACATATGAATGTTTTAGCCACCAAATTAGACGCCAACTTCGGCATATTATAGAAATACTTTAATGAAAATGTTAAATGTTAATTAAATGTTTATTGCCAACCGATTGTCAAATGCTTTACTTATCAAATCTTTTGAAAAGGCACATGCTAAATGTGCGAAACGTAAAGCTATAAATAAATGTATATGTCTTATATGAATATTCCTGATATCTTCATTGATTGATCCTATTTGGTCCAATAGTTTAAAAGTCCATCTTTCCTATAACACAACCTGTTCCACTTTTTATTTTTGATATTCAAGAGTAATTTATTTACGTATATTGTTACGTTTTTTAATATTTTACAATAAAATTTGTTGACAGAAGCGTACCTTATAAAATACATTGCAATATTTCCATACTAGCATATTTACATTGTATACATTATTAATATAGTACATATTATTGTATACATTATTATATAGTATGCACGCTTACAATATTACGCATTTTAACACATTAAATTAAATGCGTTTTGAAGAAATCTGCAAGCAGGAACGTGTAGGGCGTATTAAAACTACACGATTTCATATCGAACTCAATGTTTTCCACCCGTGGATAAGAAGCGTTTTGATTAGTTGCCCCTCAAATGTCGTATGGGAAATGAAGTAGAACGCGCTGTTGAAAGTGGCTCCGATTGCCCCCGCTTCGCGCTCGTCATTTGCCAGCGCCGAGCAGAAGTGCGACCTTTGGAAACTGTTCCCCGAATTATCGGATATTGACAGTTTGACAAACGACCAGAAGGACCCTCGCCGGGCCCTATTTGGAGAGACCGGGAGGGCAAACGCGCCGTTTCTGACGTATTGGCCGAGCCTACAGCGAAATCAAGTCTTGGCCTTACGTGGAGGAGGCGGCGGCGGCGGCGGCGGCGGCGATAGAAAGACGCGCTGTGACCAATCTGGCGGTCCAGATCGCAGGCGTCGTGGCGATCTCGGACCGGAGGGTCGCGGGTTCCAGTCCCGCCTCGGGCATGGTTGTATTTGTGTTCGTCCTTTCACCCCTTATCATCACCATATCGTTTCATCTTCACAGTTACCATAACGGTAACTCCAATAGTGTTCGCTAATGACCTCGATGTTGATGCGACCTTAATAAATAAATAAATAAATAAATAAATAAATAAATAAATAAATAAATAAATAAATAAATAAATAAATAAATAAATAAATAAATAAATAAATAAATAAATAAATAAATAAATAAATAAATAAATAAATAAATAAATAAATAAATAAATAAATAAATAAATAAATAAATAAATAAATAAATAAATAAATAAATAAATAAATAAATAAATAAATAAATAAATGACGCGCTGTGCCAACTAGTGATGGCAAAATTTAGTAAAACATCCATTCTTTCGATACGTCACTAAAAGGTTTTCGATGTCGACTAAACATCGATGTTAAAAATATCAATGTTTTAAATATGATGAAACATTTGAATCCATGTTCTACGGTGATTCATAACACGTCAATATTAGTTTAAAGAATATTCTGCATTAATGCACTGTCGTCTTAATTTTCTCATCACTATTCAATGTAGCCAAGGTTCAAAATGCAGTTTACCATTATTTCCTCGAACAAAGTAATAAAAAAGATGGTAAAAACACTTGCGAAATGTTGTAGCAAATGGTTTCGTGCCGCCTGGGGATCGACAATAGTTACACTTGTTATTGCTGATTGCCAGCAATACACAAATAAAATAGTTACTGGAAATTTTATTTAAATCAGAAGAATTTTTTTTAAATCGTCGATGTTTCTGCAAAATTTTATCGATTTGAAGAAAACATCGAAAGCCAAACTTCGATGTTTTAAAAGCATTGCTTTTCTTTTTGCCATCCCTAGTGCCGACCCACTGCCCAAGTCGTTGAAGCGGGAGCAGCGAACTCCTTCGGCTCGAAGGGCCACAAGTTCGAATCCCACTTATGCGGTAGCTCAGTGCATCAACTGATGTCACTGCTGCGCCTCTGACCGAGAGGTCCTAGGTTCCCACTCCCCACAGCGGCAGGATTTTCGACACTAGCTCTTCAGCTAGGTCGAATTCAGTCGCTGTCTGGAGGAGAATTCTAGCGGCCGGCTGCTTTGATCGGTAGTTTTCCGTGGTTTCTCCGATCAACACCAGGCGAATGCCGGAGCAGTACCCTACCAAACGGGCCACGGACCGCTCGTGATCTATCCTTCCTCTTCCTTGTCCTATCCTCTCCCCCTTACACACACACTTACACTAACATGCAACCTAGTAGTTACACTAACATGCAACATGGCAGGAGTTTGGAGCTGGGGCGGTGCCGCGTCGTTGGGGGAGAGGTACCCCCGCAAAGCGATGTAGAGGTCGGATCCGGATCTCACGTTGTAGCGAGGGTCAGCTCTCACCATTCAATATGTACTAACGTGACTAATGGCCAAAGTAGTTGATGCACACGGAAACAAAATAATGAATCAATACGCATAGCTGCAGATCGAAAGCAGTTCTACCGTAGCCTCTGTTCGGAGTTCCTGTGTTAAGGGTTACTTCCTTTTCCCGACGTACACCACATTTCGTTCCGCAATAATGTTAGCAGGCAGAGTGCCCTGTATTAGGCGCGCACGGCGCTGTGATCAAAGCCCCAATCGGATCGCCCCTCCTCCCAGGGGACCTTGACCCCCCTCCCTGCGCTGCCCCTTTGTGCGTTGCGAAACCCTTCCGCGCCTCGCGCCACCGGTGACTCACTAGGACTCGCCTCCGCTCCCCCCACTGGAGCGGAAGACCAGCTGCTCAAGAGCACAGTCATTAGTTCTTGTTGTTGTTATTATTATTATTATTATTATTATTATTATTATTATTTTATTTTTTTTTATTTAACAAGAAATTTTTTATTATTCTTATTATTTTATTATTATTATATTATTATATTATTATATTATTATTATATTATTATTATATTATTATTATATTATTTTATATTATTATTATATTATTATTATATTATTATTATTTATTATTATTATTATTATTATTATCATTATTATCATTATCACAATTTAACTTGCTTCCACTCGTGCATCTCGGTTACCATGAACAAGAGATACACGTTCTAACTGTTATAATCAGCACTAGATCAACCATCAATGTTCAGAAACTTCCTCACGATGTTACATGTGTCCAGTATGACAATCTTTTGCATCTGGATGTATAACCCCTTCTTCAGTTGCAGTTAAGCTATGGATTCATGTAGGAACTTAGGAATTTCACCAGTGGCGCCTAGAATTATTGGTACAATCGTCACCATTTCCACGTCGCTCCACATTTCCTTTATCTCATTTGCCAGAGGTTGATATTTTAGAATTTTTTCACTTCTTTTCTTTGGGATGTTGTGAGCTAGCGGGACTGCGACATCAATCAGATACACCTTTTTATTTTTCTTGTCATGCCATACAATGTCCGGTTTATTTGATGATACAGAACTATCTGTTATTATGGACCTGTTCCAGTACATTTTGTGATTATTTGTGTCAATGACTGGTCGGGGTGTGTACTTATAGTATGGCGTAAGGTTACCCGTCAAAAGGTTATTATTGTGGCATAGTTGCTGATAAACCACTTTACAAACGTCGTCATGTCGTTTTGTATATTCTGAGGATGTTAGAGAGCTGCCTCCACTGATAATGTGGTCTATATTTTATTATGGTATATATTATTATTATTGTTATTGTTATTAATATTATTATTGTTATTGCTATTATTGTTCTTATTGTTATTGTTGTTATTGTTGATATTATTGCTAATAATAATAATAATAATAATAATAATAATAATAATAATAATAATAATAAGCCGGCCGTGTAACGCCAACACTTGCGGTAGCCGTCGTCTCCGCCGAGGAGGCTGCAGGTTCGAGTCCTGTTGTCGCATTTGTGATTATCACCTCATAATTCACACTTCTTCCCACATATCCCTTAATAATTAATAACCATGCAGTTGAATGGTTTCCAATGACACTCCTGTTAAATATCTTGGACTTCAAATAGATACCAAATTAACCTGGAAAAACCACATAGCATCAATAGCTAATAACACACATATAAAAATATTAAAATTGTATCCATTCATAAGTAGAAAATCAAAATTATCAATAGACTCAGCATTAATAATATTTAAATACATTATACGACCTTCACTGACCTACACCTGCCCAAGTTGGGGAAGATGCCGCTAAAAGCAACCTTCAAAAACTGGAAGAACTGCAAAATAAATTTTTAAGAAATGCAGAAGAAGGGATTTAAGCTGGAACAATCAGGAGCACAAGTAAGTCACCTGTTTTATATGGATGACTTGAAAGTGTATGCAGAAAACCAAAGTCATCTTCACAGCCTCCTAGATTGTGTAGGAAAATTCAGTAATGACGTTAACATGAAACTTGGGCTCGACAAGTGCAGAATTAGCTGTATGAGTGAAGGAGAATGGGTTAAACATCCTAGATATGAAGTAAATAAAGTGCAAAGCACCATCAAAGGAATGGCCGAGGAAGAGAATTGCAAATATTTCGGATAGTTGCAGTCTAAAGGCATAGAAGACAAACTTGCCAAGGAAATGGTGGGTAATAACTACATCCAGAGGGTGCGCGCCATCTTGAAGACAGAATTGAGTGCACACAACACAGCGAATGCAATCGACATATATGCAGCCTCAGTACTCGCTTATTCCTTTGGAATACTAAAATGGACCGACACCGAACTGAAGAACCTTGACATAAAAACAAGGAAAGAATTTTATAAAGAGCACACCATCCACGCAGTTCAATTGAAAGGTTCCATATGCCCCTGACAGATGGCGGTAGAGGTATTCCTAGTGTCACGACCAGGCAATATAAGCAAGTAAAAGATTTCAGAGACTACTGCCTCCAGAAGGCAAAATCCAGTGAGTGGATGACTGTAATTATAAAGGCAGATCACAGTGCCACACCTCTTAAACTCTCCGACTTAATGTACGATCCTTCCTCGAAGATCCCTACAAACGAACAACTAGAAAGATGGAGGAGTAAAGCCCTCCACGGCCGTTACAGAAACACACTAGAAAACGCTGAAATAAATCTGCAAGCTTCGTTGGCTTACCTGCAAACTGGCAACCTGTTTGCGGAAACGGAAGGCTTCATAATTGCGATTCAAGATCAGGTAATCGCAACGAGAGCTTACTGCAAGTACATCATGCGTGAAAACATACAAAATGCCAACTGCAGAATGTGTGGCCAAAAAGAGGAAGGGATCGATCACATTATTTCTGGATGCTCAGTTTTAGCGCCAAAACAATATCTTGACAGGCACACTCGTGTGGCCAAGATAATACACCAGGCTCTCAGGCTAAAGTATTTCGGAGATGAGAAGCAGGCGCCATACTACTCTTATGAACCGCCACCCATAAGAGAGGATGAGAACTGCAAACTTTACTGGAGCCGCCCAATACTAACAGATAAACAAATTCCGAACAACATCCTGGATATTGTACTGGTTTTAAAGACTGAAAGGAAAACCTTTATCATTGATATTGCAGTCCCTCTACCAGACAATCTGAAGAAAACACACACGGAAAAAATTAACAAATACCTGCCATTGGCAGATGAAATCGAATCTATGCGGGGTATGGCAAAAGTCATAGCGGTACCAGTTGTTATTGGCGCTACAGGTGAAATCCCCAACAATCCCCCAGCAGTATTGACATCTTAGATTCGCACCGTGATGTGTACATGATGAAGTCCGTGATCTTGGACACCTGCAGTATTGTCCGAAGAATACTGGGAGAGTAGTGGGCAAGAAGTCTATAGATAACTAACGTCTTTGGCTACAGTCCCGGAGTAAGATGTTAAAAAATAATAATAATATAATTTGTGATGATTCTTTTTGCTACTACTGGAAATGGTAAGGTAAAATTATATTATGCTTTGGTCAAGATTTTTGTTTGAACAGACCTTGGCTGGAGATGAATTATTTCACACTCTTCATTATTATTCTCTTGCGACAGTTTCGAGAATTATTTTTTTCACCTTCAGGCTAGAAAATTATGTAAAATAGAAGACCTTATAGCAGCATGTGAGACGTGCACAGATACATCACGTTGACGTTCTTGATGTAGTTTCAAGGTCTGTAAACGCACCACGTTCTCCAGTCACCACCAACAACATCGTGGTCGCTTTCCTTTTTAAACACAACGCAGCAAGAGCACGAGCAAGTGTTGCCAAGTATCTGGACGATCTCATTTTTACAACTTCATAACAAAAATATAATATTCTAATAAGATAACATTTTAATAAGTTACAGTCACATAGAACTTATCTTTTGATAAAATTTATAAAAATTTAAATTAATTTTTTTGGTCATGAGCATGTTATATAAAACAATACATAGGGAGGATAAACCACTATTAAGAAATGGTATCTATTTGTGGAATATTAAACAGAATCCATAAGGTATAATATGCATTATATTCAATTATTATTGAAATTATAAAGTACCGAATCATATAAATTTGTAAACATGTTGGATTCAGCCTGAGTATTGAACACTCAGTTTTTATGTATAAAGTTTCAAGAACAGTTCTCGAAAATTGTTTTGGTTCTATATTTAAAATATCTACATTTATAAAATCTATACGAATACGGCCCTATTCTATACGGTGTGTTGATATACAGTTCTGTTTTTGTGTGACTTTTTAATATTTCTTATGTGTTCTGAGACTCTTGATTTCAATTTTCTGTTGGTCTGCCCAATGTTTAATATAATCCTGACATTTTATTCTATACATTAAATTTTGTATTTCAGTTTTTCTTGTTTATCTTTTAAATTTAATAAAATAATCCTCGAAACTATCGCAAGAGAATAATAATGAAGAATGTGAAATAACTCATCTCCAGCTCAAGGTCTGTTCAAAAATAAAGGGACCAAAGCATAATATAATAATATAGACGAACAGACACATACACATTTAAAATCATAATAATTATAGTCCTTACAAATACTCGTATTTCAGCCATATCTTGCAGAGGTCTCTCCACCTCGGACAGCTTGAAACTCGGCCAACGAAGACAAATCACTGAAATGCGTCATAAACTTAATTTACATTCCGTCATTTCTTCCTGGAAAGGGAAACGGCAGTGGAGCAAACGTTGATGTAACAATGTGACAAATCCCGTGGCCCCTCTCCTGACGGGTCGAGCGCATGGACCTGGAGTGCGGTGTCAAATATTCCGAGTGACATTAAACGGCTCGTAGACTGCTGGCCAGCTAAAAAGCCGAACTAACGGGACAACTTTTGAAAAATGTCACTGTCGGATGAGAACATACATTTATACTCGATTTAGGGTAGTTTCGATTCGTTTTATGTTGGCTAAAGTTGTTGTCAACCGTCACACAAATACACTGAATATATTACCTTCAAGCGGTAGGGACATTTTTTAAAATTTAAGTTTGCAATGAAACAATGACTACTTCCGTAGATACCGCCAACATTCAAAGCCATCCAAGTGAAGTTGGGTTAGTTTACGAGTGTTGCTAAAGATTTGCATTTTGCGTTTTGGTGCTCTTCGTTCTTTGCGTTTTATCGTTCAATTTATTTATTTAGTAGTACTAGGCGTTTTTGAGTTTTATTTCTTATTTTCCAATTGTTTTCTTTAGTAATAATAATAATAAAGTTAATTGAAATAGTTATAGTAGTTCATTATTTGTTGTTGTTAAGTGCCCTTTAGTATTTCTTGTTTTAAATTAATTATATTATATTTATTATAATTTTTCTGAATTCATTTTAATTATAACTGGAAAATAATGGTAAGCCTAACAACATCTGGGTCTACACTTAATACTGAACCTTTGAAGATGAACACGTTTTCAAAGACTGTCTCTGGTAACAATGGATAAGTTATTGAAAACGTACTTACACTAATGATGATTTTCATTATTTTTTTGAACTTACTTTTAAAAACTAATGAATAATTGAACAGATAAATTAAATGGATGTATTTGCATTGATATTGACATAACTGGCTATTAGGAACATTTCATTAGATCACTTAAAAAATAATTGTGGTATTTATTTGCGTTCAATAAAACTCATTACTACCACTTCAAAACGTGAAGGAACTGTTGACACACATCTCAAAAGCATTAATAACATAGAAGTATGACCGCAGATAACTTTTGAGGTTGTATTTTTCATTTGCACTTGACACTTTTTAACACTTCTTAAGCTCGCAATAGTTGATAATGATAATTCTTAATTAACTTAATAATTATTCACAGAGTTAATATTCGTTTATAGATGAACATCTCTTTTTAATTCTACCAAAACGAAACATGTATTATTGAACAGTGGACAAGACTCGAGACCGCGCGAGGATTGTGAATGAGACAACAAACAAAACAAAAGCGAGAGACTTGATCAGAGTTATAGTTTCATAAGTTGGCTATTCCGACAGGAAATCTTTCAAGCTGCCATATTGCGAATTTAGGGCGCCTAATACACGGCCTGCAGTCTAGACGCAACGCGCAAGACGCGTGACCCGTCCAAACACCGACGACGAGTGGTGCAACGGAGCGCACGTCTTTTCGTGAAGTTCGCGCGAGAGAACAGAGTTTTTGCAATTGATACTCACTAAGTAACCTACGATCACAAATTCAAAATCACTTTCACAACATTGAAACCTGGGCAAACCCCTGGAAAATTCAACTCAATCCCGACAAAACAATAGCAAAAATCTTCTCACTCAGAAGGTTTACCTCCCCCACTCCGCTAGTAATAAACAACTCCCCCATCACCTGGACCCCACTATCACAACCCATAAAATACCTAGGACTTCATCTGGACACAAAACTAACCTGGAAAACCCACATAGACATCAAAATTAAACAAGCTAGAAATAAATTATTCCAACTCCGGCCACAAATCAACAAACATAAATCTCTGTCATACAGAAACAGTACAACATTATACAAAACAATAATCAGACCACTACTGCTTTATGCATGCCCCATATGGACAAACGCAGCCTCCACAAATGTCAATAAAATTCAAGTAATGCAAAATAAATTTTTAAGATTAATCACAAATGCCCCCTGGTTCATAAGTAATAAACAACTTCATTCAGAATTAAATATCAATACAATAATAAACCAAATAGCACACACATCACACAACTTTTACCAAAACCTAACAGACATACCAGCAGCATCCCATTACAAACTACCGAAAAATCCAACCCACACTCCAATAAAAAATAGATTCCCTTTTGAAGCATTCCTCAAAATTTTAGCCAACCACGATGCTTAACACCGAGGTTCTCCCCTAGAGTGTCCTCTCCAATATATATAGACTAAGTTAGCTTAGCTATTTTAACTAGATTAAGTCTGAAAAAATACATCTGTAAAGTATTGTACTGAACGATGTAAATCTTGCAAAAAAAAAAAAAAAAAAAAAAGAGTTTTTGCAAGTCGTGCATTTGAAAGACGTAACACAATTCTGGGAGGAAATGCACGGCGCATGCGCCGGCATCAACAGACGGGACTTCGATAGTCGGGTCCCGTCATTCTCCCTGATTTGTCGTCGACGACAAACTTACAATTTACGTAGTTTTCGCCACTACCAATAAACACGAATTCAACACTAACACACAATGAGCATGGAAGTAATGAAAAATACAATATCCATATTACCAATATAATATGGCAGGAAGTTAATAGTTGATGCGAAAAAAAATTAATTTTTTCTCAAGTTAATTCAAATATGCAGGAATAAACTAATGTAACAGTTTAGGATTTGGACGTTATAAATATGTCAGAAATAAACTAACGTAACTGTAGTCGGTAGACTGTGCCGACCTTTGCCGAAAGCAGTGAGACTGACGATGACGGCAAAGCCGTCGAAAGCCGGCTATGTTGACGAAGATGACCTCTTTCATTTCTTCTCATAAGAACGTCAACAACACCACATCCGAATACAATCCATCACAATACAATACAAGTTGTTTCAAATTGGTTCCGTACTAACAAATTAACAGTAAAACGAAACGTAAAGAAAACTGTTTCAATGCAACAAGTGTTTGAATGAACAAGTGTTCACTCCATTCAATATGAACGAAATGCCATCGCCGCCTGATTCCTTTCTGCCCCATCAACTCTACGGCCCAGCCTTCACAAACAAAGTCGTCCCAACAAAACCCCCTTTGAAACTAATCAATCTCAATTTCAGACTGATTTGAAACAAATTTTGTAAAAAACAGACTTGGGGGTCGCAATTTGAATCGCAACCCCGCTTTTGTTTCGATTGTTCAAAATTATTGGTGCACACTTTGGAGCAATCACTACCTTAGTTCAAAGATTTCTGGGAAACATGCTTACTTACAAAAATTCATATATACATAGATACAAACATACATACACACAAACATTTTTTTACTTAATAGACAATGAGTTAACTTGTTCACGGACTCGCCGAGAAATTCAGAGGAAAGCACGTGAGTAGGTGATGGGGACGAATGATACAATTAGGAAACTACTGCTTAATATGATTTTTTCTACTCACCCTTCTTGGGAATTAGACTTTCTTTTATAGTCGCGTGCAGATTCACATAATCGAGGCTTCACATCTTTGACATTCCTAGTTTTTGGAGCACGCGAATCTCCCATGGATGTTAAGATACTTAAATAAGTAGAAACCCATCCTGAACTACTGCGTCTCATATTCAGAAATTACTTAATACGAAATTTCAAGGTTGGCTTCATTATCCCCAGGGTGAGCAGTATTTAAATATTTATATGAAATACGTATTTTAAATACATTTTGTACTTGAAAAACTTATTTTTGAGTTTTTTTACATGTATTTAGAGATGTATTAAAAAAAGAAATCTTAAATGTAGATGAAGATATTGAGGATAGTTTCATTTTGTTTGATTCTGCTAGTGACTGGAGCTCATTGAAACAAAAATAAAAGCTCCTTTCAGTTGTTGAATTTGAATTCTCTTCATTTTTAGATGATAAATGTACATCAATAAATGCTGGACAATTAGCCGACAATAAAAAAAGCGTTTATTTCTTATAACACTTTAGTTTATGTTCATCAGGACCGGTTTAACAATGATTTCCTTGGCGAATATATAAACATCCGCCAATGGGGTTTATTGCCTGATGATTTGTTTGAAAAACTAGCCGTTTTAAAAGATTCCTTTTATTTGAGTTACATATTTTTGATATATATTTTGGTGGGAAAGTATAAGTGAAAGTGTTTTGTATTTGAATGTTTTTATTTTTCAGAAATTTATGACTGCCAATTGGTAATTTATTGTAATTGACAATTACAATAAATTTTTGCAATTAAAAGCTATAATGCAAAATAATTTGAATGTGACATCGTCGACGCGGACGCGTAAACTGTTTTAAAAATATTTTCATATTTTGAAATTTTCTTTCATTCATTTCTTTCATGCGTAGATTTGTTCAAATATGTTCTTACAGTATCAGGCATTGGACTTAACCATGAATCGTAGTAGATGATTCAAAAATTCACAACATCTAATGGCTTTGTATGTTACCTCCATAAGGGATATAAACTAGTAATATTGCAATTTCAAAATTATAATCGCCGTAAAAAAAGACTTGAAAGGCATTGATGATGCGAATAGAGTTTAGTAGAGCTACATTTTTTACGATTTAGCTAATAAGCACAATAATGCACAACGACCATCTATAAGCTGTTCTTCTGGGTTTTTCTCTAATCTTGATATAGGTTCACTCTCAATTTAATTCAAAAAATTGTCGCAAAATCTTCTACAGTAGTTGTAGAAGATTTGATGTTATAGTTGTTGTAGATTTGATTCTTCCCCAGATTTTTTAACACTTCCATATTTTTATCCCCTAATTTTTGAAGAGATTAAAAGTCCACAAACTCAGTCTAATTTTGTTTACTTCCACTTCTGCAATTGCCGTTATTAATCGTTTCGTATGTTTATGTGAATGCGGTGTTAGTTAAGTTTAATAAGAATAAGTTATGGGTCACATTCATTTGAAAATCAGTATTTGTACACTTATGAACGTAAAATAGAGAAGTCAAGCTTTCACTCTCTAACATTACTCACAGTTTTGTTTTCTCCGTATTCACTTGAAATTCTTTAAATTTCATAAGTTCCAAGGTAACACTATTCGTAGGTTTTTGCAAATTTATTTTGAGAACTATGGTAATAGGCCTTCTGGATAAAACAAAATGAAATATGCCGCACGCTTCACTCTTTTGTTCAAAACTTCATTTTTTCACATAAAGATGTAAAGAACAGTGTTACCAACGTCTTAAAAGAAAATTATGTCATATTGAGTGAAAAATGCCTTTGGGTACTGGAGTTTAATCAACGCCACGTATATAGAGTGGCGTTGGTTTCCCCGGCTCACTCACTAAGATCGCAGCATGTAACCGTAAACGGCAATTGGCCTCGGAGTTCCCAGTCGATCACCCAACCAGGAAACAGCGACGATTCGAATTCGCTTAAACCGGGAGCGGTAGCTCAGTGCACCAACTGATGTCACTGCAGCGCCTCTGATCGGGAGGTCCTAGGTTCGAGTCCTGACCGTGGCAGGATTTTCGACACTAGCTTTTCAACTAGGTCGAATTCAGTCGCTGTCCGGAGGAGAATTCTAGCGGCCCGCTGCTCTGATCGGTAGTTTTCCGTGGTTTCTCCGATCAACACCAGGCGAATGCCGGAGCAGTACCCTACCAAACGGGCCACGGACCGCGCGCGATCTATCCTTCCTCTTCCTTGTCCTATCCTCTCCCCCTTACACACACGCACACACACACACACACACACGCACACACACATGCACTACAATACCACATATTCCGGGAGACCGGTCGGGAGCTTAGAGTTTGTCCCGGCTGGGCGGTGCCCCGCTGGTGGGAGAGTCCTGGTTAGGGAAACCCACTCAGCCGACGGTTGTCGGCGCCGGATTCGCCATCCAGCGGGGAAGACCACCGCCATCCCCGAGAAAAAAACATGCACTCAATAACGGGACTAATGACCAAAGCAGTTGACGCGCCCGGAAACACGAAAAACCAAACCAGACCAATCGAATTCACTTAACCTTCGCGACTTCAGGTAGTTAAAGAATTCGGCTAGCGACGCCGGTTTCGCGGTCGTGGCCTTTCTGTAGAATCACCCCAGCATTCGCCTGAATGACCGAGGGAAGCCACGAAAACCCCGGTCAGGATGGCCGGCACGGGCTTTGAACCCGAGTCTTCCGAATACGAAGTCAGTGCGCCACGCCATGAGCCACATCGCTCGGTTTTTAAAATAATAATGGACTCTAATGAATCGCAGGTCGAATCACGCGATATTCTCCTCACGAAGATTCGTGATATCTTTTACTTCCGAACCTCCGATTCGCTGGCAAAGAATTCGAGGCAACAGCTCTCATCAAAACTTAAAATGGTTATAACCGGCAAGTATAATCAGAGTGTAGGCGTGAGGAAAGCAATCCTCTTATAAGTATCCTGACATTTTAAACACGAGAATTCGTGACCAGTGTAGTTGACTCTCTTAGCTTCATCAAAAGCAAGCGAAAATTGTTATTTTTCCGTATCATGATTTAAAAAGTTGTTTGCTATTAGAGGGATATTGCTAAATGGCACGCAGCCAGTGACGAAGAAAGTAACCAGCGGAAAGAGCTTTTTCCTCGAAATTGTTTTTTCTGTCTGAAGAAAGTATTATACTCCCCGCACAGCTCAAAGAAAGTAATACCTTTCTGAGAAGAAGCGTGTGAATGCCGTGACAACTTGCAAACATTAAACAGAAAAGAAACCACAGGTAACGCTAACTTCCAAATGCAGGACACAATAATATTTTGTGCCAGTAACTGCCTCGTCCACTCAAACGATTCCTACCACACTACATACACACAAACAAGTAATGTATACTTGTATGTACACACACTATATATGTGTTTTCTGTGTGTGTGTATGTTTTGTCTGGGGAGTGTGTGTGTGTGTGTGTGTGTGTGTGTGTGTGTGCGTGTGTGTGTGTGTGTGTGTGTGTGTGCCGCGCATTTACCTCTTCCCTGGGGTGAACGTATACTCTATTGGTGTGTTGTTTTTACATACTTGTTTCGTGTGATGAGTTGATTTCGATATTAAGGAAACATTGTTAAAATGGTATCCTAGTGATGTTCTAGTTGTTAAAAAAAGTCATTCTAGGCATATAACGTGATGCGTATGAACGTCTGAATAAACATGTTATGGCGTTGGCATTAAATGATCCACACATTATAATTCTTTAACCAGTTCAACTGACCCATTCTGGGGAGGAGAGGAGGCAGATGGCAAGCTGTAACGCGACAGGAGTGGTCCAGTGCACTTTGCGAGCGAGGAAGATTTCACTTCTTACGACTCTGCTCTAGCTCGCTCTGGCTCTCGCCCTTCCCACTCTTAGCGCAGTTCGCGCTAACGAGAAGGCGCACCGCCACTGAGTAACAACGCCACTCCGCACCCATTGCGTATCAACGCCACTGCGAGCATGCATCAACGGCACTGTGCACCGCCATTGCGTAGCAACGCCATTGCGCACCGCCATTACGTAGCAACGCCATTGCGTAGCAACGACATTGTGCACTGCCACTGGGTAGCGACGCCACTCCGGACCGCCATTGCGTAGCAACGCCATTGCGCGCCGCCATTGCGTATCAACGCCACTGCTTAGCAATGCCACTGCGCACCGACACTGCGTATCAACGGCACTGTGCACCGCCATTGCGTAGCAACGCCATTGCGCACCGCCACTACGTAGCAACGCCATTGCGCACCGCCATTGCCTAGCGACGCCACTGCGCACCGCCATTGCGTAGCGATGCCACTGCGTACAACGTCATTACGCACCGCCATTGCCTAGCAAGCCACTGCGCACCACATTGCGTAGCAAGCCACTGCTTAACAATGCCACTGCGCACCGCCATTGCGTGCCGCCACTGCTTAGCAATGCCACTGCGTATCAACGTCATTACGCACCGCCATTGCCTCAACGCCATTACGCACCGCCATTGCCTAGCAATGCCACTGCGCACCGCCATTGCATTGCAACACCACTGCGCAGCCCCTTGTCGGAACACAATACCTACGTGCCACAACATTAGCAGACGCAATTACAATTTTGCGATCTTGTGCAGTAGTATTTTCCATTGAGCATGTTGCTGTCACATTTTAATCAATCAGGAAAAAGATTGATTTTTGTAGTGCACTCAACTCCAGTTATAAAGGTTCACTATATCCGATGTCAAATTTATTAGAATTTCATAACTATTTATTTTATTAATATAGAGATACAGCAAAATACATTAACAGCATGAACCTAAAATTTCAAAATCTTAATTTGATCTAAAAAAAAGAATTATTTTTAATTATTTGCGTCGTACATTTTTCTTCGGTAATATCTCTAGATCCTCTCCAGAGTTGTGTTCTCTCCATACTTGACTCTGCCTTTCTGTAAGTATGCAGCCTTGACACCTCTTGCACTTATGAAACACTGTCCGACGCTCAGAAGGCCCTTGTACTCAACTAAATAACATACGAGATCCTTTCGGTAGCGGCGTTGCGCAAACGGTTAATGAAACTGATGGCTCCCATCCAACAAGTCCGTAAAATACCTAGAAGCAATCCTAGACACTCGTCTCACATGGAAACCGTGCGTTGCCCATTGGCAGAACAAAACTTATGTTGCATTCAACCTATATCCTCTTATAAACCGTAAACCAGCGCTCCAGACTGACAAAACCCTGCATATTTATAAAACTGCATTGTCTTGTTTGTGGCGGTGCTGCACAAACCAACCCAAAAATAATTCAAGCTTTTCAAAATAAAATCCTCCGAACGTCGGTTAACGCTGTATGGTATGTATCTAATAAACAGCTCCATAGAGAATTGAACATCGATACCATTACTCACCACATCAACATTATCAAAAGTTCTTCACCAACCTAAACCTAATACCTGGTGCCGGACTCTACCACCTGGGAAAATCCAGTAATGGTCCCAATCAGAATCAAATCACGCCTTCCCAAAGATCAATTCAGACCTCCGTAACCATCATAAACACGTATTCCTAAGCTCACTCTCCCCCCCGTCTCCCACTCCCACCACATCACTGCCCTGTGCATAAAATCCTTATAAATTAGGTTCCCAGAGGGGATTCCTTCTCGCAGATAAAATTGGGTTACGTTAGTTTCATTTGCAAGTACCTCAGTGCTTTTCAGTTAATATTGTATTATTTGTTTAGTGTTCGTATCCCATTTCAGACCTATAAAGTGGTTTATCCACTGCTCCGGGGGGGGGGGACCTGATCGCCATTCCGCGCGGTGCGGCGGGAAGCGGTTAACTGTGGGGCGCATGGTGTTCTACGTAGGCGCCAGGAAGCGCGACTGCCACAGCCCCACAGTGGCAGCCTACGTAGAACACCATGCGTTTTGCCCCGCGGCTTCCTAAGTTAGTTAGTTAGCTAATGCCTTATTTTACGTTACCTTCATCTCCGACGGGCCATCAGGCCCGCTCTTCCGTCTGGCCACGCAAATTTCGCTACGCTCTATTCACCATCTAGCGGAGAAAGGAGGTATTATCTTGGGCGACGAAACAGGCGGATATCAATTTTACTCAGAGGTTTCTTTTAGGCTTGAGGATCTTTTGCATACAGCAAATCTACTACATGGGACAGCCGGCTTTACTTCATCTCCGCCGGAAGGCGTACGAAGGATTTTTCGCCCTTAAAAATCCACGGCTTCGATCGCGTTTGAACCCGCGAACTCGGGAACAACAGTCCGGTACGCCGACCGTTATACCACCGAATCCGAATCCCAAGTAACATCAAGCTTAAAACTGAAACAAGGAGTCGCGCGTCGCCGCCGTCAGTTGTAGCTCAGGACATGTCCTTTATTTTTGCAGGGAAACTGAGTGACACAAGATAATCACAAAGGTCCGCTTCCTTCACTTCAGGGGACACTTCTTCGATAATGACTTTTGGGCGAAAATATTTTTTTCTACCTTCCTAGTGTTGGAATTTGTGGCACTGAGAAGATATATTTTTTTCGAAGGGCAGTAATTTCCATAACGTATTTCCAATGTTCACTATAACCGAATCTTCTAGGGTTATTTGTAATGTAACCGAAACGGGACCAGTGACTTAAGTTCATTATAATCGACAGTTCGTTATATCCGAGTTCATTATAACCGGAGTCGACTGTACTTACTACAGTTACCTCCCGTTACGAGTATATTGCAGTTCGTTAGTCTAAAATATTTTTTCACTACTATAACGTCAAATTTTTATGTTCGCTGAATAAACATTACATAATTGAAACATTGTGACAAACATTGAAAGTCTGAGCAACGTTGGGAGTCCGCTGGAGAGCTGGCACCGGAAGTCCTAGGCCTATAGAACATCACTAGGAGGCGGATTTTAATAAAATGTCATTTTTTTCTTTTCACTTTAGAAGAATGCTGTTTAGTACAGAAATTCATTTTATGTCATATCAAAAGGAAATGACCCATTTTTATAGGTATTAGTTTGCATTTTTGTCGATTTCGAATAATAAGTCTTTTTTTACCTTTTCTACCCTTTTTAATGCATTTTTTTGATTTCATTTATTAACGTATTATTTCAAATAATTCAAATTCATATTTAATGGTTGCTTCAAATAATATTTACGAGATGCACCAAATGTTCTTCACAGAACTACTCAGTAGTCTTTTCGACTTGTTTGCTTAGAAATTGTTTTGGCAGCCGTTGTCATGTAATTCTTGTGACGTATATCAGCGCCATAGCCGGTTCGGCCGATTTCGGGATACCTCTAAAGACAGAGATTTTCTGGTAGAGAACAATCCAAACCAAAGTATTTAAGCAGAGTTCTCTCGAACGAATGGAAGAAGCCTATATTACATCAGTTACGTATTTCACAGTTTGAGTTGTTCATCCGAACTGGTTTTGATAGATTTTTACGTCATTTTTCTTTGGTTTAAGGGCATTTTTAAAGCATTTTAAGAGCATTTTATTGATAATTTTGGGCGATGCTTTGGGTCATCAAAATCCACCCCCTAGACATCACACACCGCAACTAGGTTACCTCGAAACTGACAGGACAAGGAAAATGCAGTCGCCAAATAATTCGATTGACTGGTGATTCAACAGCTTAGGTCATTAGGCCCGTAAGTGTAGTGCATGTGTTTTTCATCGGGAGGTGGTGTTGATCTTCCCCGCGGGATGGCGAGATGCGGCGCCGACCTACCGTCGGCTAAAGGGGTTTCCCCCTAACTAGGTATCTTTCACAAGCGGGGCATTGCCCCAGCCGAGACAAGCTCTAAGCGCCCGACCGGTATCCCGGCATGTGTGGTAGAGTAGTGCATGTAAGTGTGTGTGCAAGGGGGAGAGGAAAGAACAAAGAAGAAGCAGGAAAGTTCGCGCGCGGTCCGTGACCCGTTTCTTAGGGTACTGTTCCGGAATTCGCCTAGTGTTGATCGGAGAGACCACGGTCAACTACCGATACGAGCAGCCGGCCGTTGGAATTCTCTTCCAGACGGCAACTGAATTCGACCTGGCCAGCTAGCTAGTGTCAAAAACCCTCCCCCATGGGGTGGAAATCTAAAACCTCCAGGTCAAAGGCACTGCAGTGACATTTGTTGATGCCCTGAGCCACCACTCCCGGTTCTAATAACTCGATACATCGAGGCTAGAGCTACCCGACACTATTTATAAGTGTAGCGAAGATGAAGGAGAATTGAAACATTCCAAGCAAATTTAAGCCGTTTTCGAGAAAATAATCGTTGGCACCTAACCATAATAATATAATAACCACCATAATAATGAACGTTGGCACCTGTGCCCTGGACGCGGCGTCTCCCGGATAGCCAAGGTAATCATGACTCCGGCCGCGGAAGCTTGCGCTCTCAATCATTTAGAAATTGCTTGTATTCCACGCAACATTACATGAAATCTGCCCAAATTTTCGAAAAATTGTTGATGATCTTATCTGAAGATCTACCTTTGATCAACAGATTTCATTCAGAAAGAAATCTCTATCTTCAATATTGTAGTTGTATGTCGCAAAAGTATTCAACTATAGCAATTTTCAAAAATTTGGATGAATCTGAATGTTCGTTCGGATCTGAATGTTCGTTCAGATCGATCAGTGAATATCAATTTTGGTGAAAATTCGTCTGAACAATTTAGGCGCTCGCGCGACCACAGACGGGCTGACGGATGGACGGACGGACGGACGGACGGACGGATGGACGGATGGACGGATGGACGGAAGGAGGAGGACGGACGGACGGACGGACGGACGGACGGACGGACGGATGGACGGATGGACGGATGGAGGATGGACGGATGGACGGATGGACGGATGGACGGATGGACGGATGGACGATGGACGGATGGACGGATGGATGGGTGGATGGATGAATGGACAGACGGACAATCGGACCGACAAAGAGTCCGTCAATCGGTTTTTCGATATCAAGGTCCCACAAAACGTGTATTCTGTCTACACGTGTTAGTACAAGCCATTTACTACATGCAGGAACAATATTTATTTACTTTTTCGATAGTGTGGTCTCACAAAACGAGTTTTTCTGTCGAAAAATCGCCGATTTGTGCCGCAGCTTTGCAATATTTTCTCTTTTTTCTAGGCACGTAGTAAGGAAAGGAAAAAATAAACTTTTTGAACTCAAATACTCTTAAATTACTGAATTAATTACGCATTTTGAGTAAAATGGGTCGTGTGTTCACGATAATGCTTTTCTTCTTCTTCTTCTTCTTCTTCTTCTTCTTCTTCGTCGTCGTCGTCGTCGTCGTCGTCGTGGTCTAGTATTTACAGTTAAGTACTAAGGGTTTTCGATTTCGTTGAGAAAGAACTTTGAGTTTTGCACCCACCCAAATTTCGTATTTTTTGCTTTAAATGAAAGGAAGTGGCTCTAGATCTGTGCGATACCCTTATTAATGAACATAATTTATTGGAAATACTGTAAATTTTAATATCATCTTGACATTAACGAGCTAACGACGGCAGATAAGCGTTCATTTTATTAGAGATTCTCATCAGCTGTGGCTGCTATTTAAATAGGCAATTTGGTACGCCTTATTTTAAGAATTTAAGTGTCTCATCGGTTTAATAAATTGAGAAAAGCTGACATATCACAATAAATCCTGAAATTACTACAGACACTTTTATGCAAAGTCGAAAGTAAATTAATGGTAATATGTGTTCAAGCATTTTTCCACTTCCTTATCTTACAACGCTCAGCTGATGAAGATTACAGAGGTGGCTGCCTTGACCAATGAAGATTTTCAGGTATCAAAACATACTTTTATAGTAGGTTACATAGCAATAAATAGCAATCCTCCGTAGTAGATAAAACTAGTCTGTATCTTCTGAGATAGAAAATTCTTGAATCCACCTCTTTAAAAAGTTGGAAGCGACTATAAAGAAAACCTTAATGGTGATTATCAAATGGTTAAGGTTTTATATTCTAGCTTTAGTTTCGGCAACCCAATGCCGCGCATGAAAAACCCAAACCCCCTCCTATCCTGTATGGATAAATAAGACTGATAACTTGGCAAAATTTAGTCACACCAAAGTCTTTTACCATAAGTATTTTTTATTGATAGATTAAAGTATTGCGTTTATAATTGTTTCCATCTCTTAATGAAAACGAAACAATTTTTTAAATGAAAAATTAGGATCTTCAAATCTTGCAATCTTGTATTTTTTACTAAAATTCCGTAGTCTGCGAATTGGCTCTAAAGGCTTGGATAAGTACACTAAAAATATGTACGTATACTTGACGATTTTTCACACATTTCAGCATTTATAAGTGCATTTTTACCTGTTATATTAATTTGTTTTTAGTCCGTTTTTGTTCCGTTCAGTACCGGGTATATACATCATGCATCCGTGAATACTGCAACAGTAAGCAGTCATAAACGGTCGGCCGAGGAAGCAATTTGGACAGCAGAGTACATACAACAATTAAAATTAAGGTTGAGGTCCCAGACATTACTGTTCCAGAACACTATAATTTCCTTTCAAACAATGACGTTATTATTAAATACGAAAATTTTATGTTCAGGGATATAACATCAACACAAATCTGAACTTCGAACGTTTCAAAACACATCGAGACCAAAAGAATGACACAGTCGTATCTCGAATTCGATTTGTAGTCAAATCGTACGTGTCTGTAATATCTAAATTAACGTCGACAACACCAACCGAGATATACTTGGCTGTACATAACGTTCTAGAAAACTAAAATGTCAATTTTCGAAATTGCGTCATAGAAAATAAAGTAATGAGATGAATCTTCCTTAAATGATGGATACATCTAGTTCTTACGTACGGTTGTGATTCATTTCCGTCCCGATATCTTTCTAATGACTGTTTGATCTAATTTTCTTTTACTTAATGAGTGAGTTCGCTCAAAAATACGAACGGAAATCTATGCTAATGACTTTGCCTTATAGTAAACGCCTTCCACGTATTACACAAGAACACGCACATTTCCGTACTCCGTATTTATTTATTTTACGTAAAAAAGAAAACAGTTAAAACTGCGTATAACGTGCTATGGAGAGAAGTGAATTCTGTACATATTTTCAAAATTCTGTGATCCCTACACTAAGTCATTTACTACATGAATTTTGAATCCTCCCATGTAATAAAATCTATTTTTAAGGATAAATAAGCAATACATTTTGGGCACTTATCCATGATGTTCTTCGTCAAGGAATAATACTTCCTGCCGCAACAACATGGAAACGATAATTTGAATAACTACATTTCCCACTGAAGTCTAGAAGACGTGCACAGGTAACGAAGTTACACTACGGAAGAAAGACAACAACTTCACAAAATATTCCTTTCTTCTTTAAAGTAAAACCAAGACAGTCCAAGAACCATCCTGGTCTAGATATCAACATCAAAGTTTTTTTAAAATTAACAACTGAAATGGATAGTTTTTATATGTATTTTGACAGAAACCTTATAGTTGTAACAGATTTACATGGAAGAATGCTGTTATTTGTTGGATTCTCGGATACTTGACGGTTTGACGAATACCAAACCCAAATATAAATATTTACTGAAAAGTAATTGGCACGTGCCAGTGAAAACGATTCTTGAAGTTTGTTACATGTCAACTGATTTAAAAATTATAAAAATAATAAATAGAGAACTCCTAAACAATAATTTTACTGGCCTGTGTTGTGTCACACGATTACAGCTTCGAATCAAAATCTATAAACAATTACGATAACATTATCTTTAACAATATTCTGAAGAATCCAAACAATCGACATATTCGTTCTCACATTATATAAACTCAGTTCTGGGTATTTTGCTTTAGTTTGCAACATCATTGATTGCATTTGAGGTAACATTTGCCTTTCACAATGCCCTGGAAAAATTCGACGAACATCACCAGTATGACTTTGTTAAAATTGGCAAATTTCGCGCAGACTAAAGACACAAATTGATGCGTATCACTAGTGTTGAAAGTATTGTTGTTCGCAGATCTTCCGCAGAAATTGATAGTGGCAGTGACAGAGCATGTAACCACCGTGCAAACCATCCAGCCTCCGATCACATGCCGAGAGGTATTGATCGCCGAATAACCCCACAGTCTACTCACCCCGCTACTGCCGCCCCTCCTCCTCCTCCGTCCGTCTGTTGGTCTGGGTCGATGCACACCGCCCGCCACGCGCTCCGGCTGCGCGCGTCCGCCGCCAGGACGCGCCTCCGCGCCACACCAACGAGTGTGCCTTGCGGCCGACAGGCGCACCGACAGAGCGCACGCGCGACGCCAGGACGAGCCCCCCACACAGTGCGCGAGGCCGACGAAAGAGTGCACGCGCGCCGCCTGCTTCCGACTGGCACCTGTTGCACGCGCCGACAGGGCGCGCCTCCATACGAGTGCGCGACGCAACCGATAGATGGCGCGCATGACTCACGCACACGTCTCAACTCGCCGGTCAAACACAAGGAATTCGCAAAAAATTGCATATATAGACCCCCTTTTAAAAGAATGCTTTGCTTCACCACCCACCCTGCTTTTTCTTCTATAATATATAGTATACAACATAATCGTAACAAATAATTGTTCATAAAAGGCTTGATAGAAATTAGACAATCAATATGTATTAAAATTTTGAAAATATTATTTATTAGATTTTTGAAGTCGTTCATAAATTACGTGACTAAAGATGGGGGAGGTAATTTGAGGCGGCGATACATAGGGGAATAGGGGAGTCACAGTAACTGTATTATACCTGTATATACTCGAGTAATCCCTGCATATTTATTTTTCAAAAATTAATAGATGAAAATTGTTCAAAGACAAAGTTGTTCGAGAGCACAACGAAAATGTTACTAACTCCAAGATTTCCTTTATTTACTACTTAGATTACTTACATTTGTAGATATTTTCATGAAACGTAAAGAAATACTTGTTCTTCATGATTCTACATTTCACTTTCAATGACAACATTCATTAGATGCAAATCCTTCCTTTCCTTAAAAATCGTAGAAAACTTCTCCTTCACATGTTCTTTTAGTTATTTGCGTAAGGAAGTTAAAAAATAAATAAATAACATTTCCTTTTTATTCGTCAGATTTACCAGAACGATGCTGTATTACGAATGTTAAGGTGGCGTATACTCCGATTTATTTAACGTGGCGTCTCAAGGCCACGAGCTGGACGAAGAGAAGACACTGTCATTCAATCGGAAGTTTCGTTACGATTTAAATTTTTGGGTTGGCGCTACCGATTGGATGATAATATACACCTCTCCTTCCAGCTCGTGACCTTGAGGCGCCATGTTAAATAAATCAAAGGATTTGAACTGTATAAATGTATATAAACAACCTGTAACAAATATTGTATTGCAGCCTCCGGATCAATGACCCCCATCTCGATCAGGTTTTTCGTCCCGTTTCCCTGATCCATTGAGCAAATGCAGAGATGGCCCCTTGTTTTGCTTCTGGACATAAATGTAACTTCATTTTGTGTGCACGTCTTCTAGAATTCAGTGGGAAATACAATTATTCAAATTATCGTTTCCATGTTGTCGCGGCAGGAAGTATTATTCTGAAGGGACAACATGGATAAGAACCAAAATTTATTGCCTTTTTATCCTTGGAAATAGATTTAATTACCTGGGAGTTTTTTTCCTTTCAAAATTTAAGTAGTATATGACTTAGTGTAGGGATCACAGAATTTTGAAAATGTGCACACAATTCACTTTTCCCCATAGCAAGTCATACGCAGTTTTAACTGTTTTTTACATTAAATAAATAAATAAAATAAATAAATCAAAGGATATTAGTCCTTGATAGCGCGAATCGCTCCAGTGGCTCACCAACACTTCGTCGTAGGTCACTTAAGACGGAGATGCGCTGCTGTGTAAATATTGTGGTTCCTTTTCAGTTCTTCCTTTGTATTATTTAGCTCTCCTGCATTAACTGGAGAAATGGAAAGTAATTTATGTTTTAGTAAACATAAATTGTTTTATCAATATGGGTTTTTTTTTACACTAATATGTAAAGTTGTTTTGCATATCATTTGCTCCCAATGAATGAGTTCATTGATATTTTTCTTAAAAAATTAGCAAAAATTAATTTGTTTAAAAATATTTTTGTCTAAGCAAATAATATCTAGGAGTCCTTGGTTTCTATTATTCATATTTTGTATTCATAATCTCGATCACTTGAGATAAAACAATGATGCTAATATTGTTTTGTCATGTGGCTCAGTGCATTAGCAATTATTATTTACATATAATGTAATGGTGGTAGATCATTAGTTTTCTAATGTAATGTTATTACATGTTACATTACATCACATGTTACTAGCACATTGGACGTTAAACATATATATTTTTGTCGTATTCAGATTATATAAACTGGTAATTATGTTTCAGAATAGATACAAGTATTTTCCTTTACTTTTATGATTATGATTCATCAATTACGTTATGACATCTATAACTATTACTCCGGATCTACCTACTACCGTATCCGTTCATGAACTTCCGCATGTTATACTCAGCTGAAAACAGTAAGTCCCTTCTAGGTCAGTCAAGGAGTTGACAGATCAATATTATATAAAACTCCACAAAAATTATATACGAGTCTACAAGTATTTTATTTTGTAGTTTAGATTTATTTATTGCTTTTAGTTTTAAAGTGAATGTTTAGAAGCTGGAACCTTAAATAAGAAAAATGTTATTATTTATGGGAAAGTGAACGAGGTAATCCGGAAATTTCCAAATGGGGTTGAAGAGAAGACAGCTATCGTGGCGTGGCTGGGCAGTGCATGGCAGGGAGTAGGGCTGAGAAGCGATACAATGGAAGAGATAGAGGTAGGTCCTGCCGCAGGGCATGAAAAGATCGAATTCCTCTTCCTGTATTATAATTTACTCTAATAAATGCCCGAGCAACGCCGGGTACTTCAGCTAGTATGTGAGTGTATATACGAGTATATATATATATATATATATATATATATATATATATTGTAATGATTTACACGATCCCCGATAGTATGCGTTTGGATAATAAAAAAAAACAAAAATTCAAAGCGCCATAAAAAAACGATACTTGTGCAAGTTTTGACCATAGACATTAGATCCGGCTTTAATTTAGGAACATTTTAAAAGTTATCCCAGTAAAATCGCGTCAGGCAATAAGAAGTGATTGAAAATTTCGTATTTCGTATATTTGTGTTAAGGAGAATATTAATGGAGTCCATTGTTGGAGCGATGAAACGCTTATAAAGAAGAGGGTTTTTCGAATAATGCAAGAGAACGCGATAAGATATCAAATTCAGACTTTCGGGGGGAAAAAGAAGAAAATTAGCTGCATCATGCAAAATTTATCCCATTTAAATATCTTGACGGGAAGTATCAAAATTTTAATAAAACAAATAAATTAATTCAAGCAAAAGTTTAGCAAGAAGAAGCGATTAGCGAACAATTGCAATGCGTTCCGTTTCACATCCAAAAACGGAAAAAAGGGAAAATAAAAGGAATTTGACCAAAGGAAAACAAGAGGAAAACATCGAATTTTAGGAAATTGCCGGGAGAATTTTATTAAAACAAAAACGGAAATAAAGTGTTTCGGGAAACGTTAAAAATTAAATATTTTGTGAGAACCAAAGTGACGCGATCGTCAGTTATCAAGCGATCGGGAAAAGTGTTGAAGCAAAAATAACAATGCTAAGTTGAAAAAAAAATTGAGAGAACGTGCCTAGACTTGGTGAAGGCAAGACGTGTATTCGCGTAGGCGATGTTTGGAAATTTTTTTTAAAGTGCGGAAGTAATGGACAGAATTTGCAATAGTAACTGGGAATACTTCATGTAAATTATTTAATATTTCGTGAAAAGGAATTTCATAAAAAAAGGGTTTTCGGAATTACTGTGAAATTCGGATAATGAGCGTGGCCGTATGAGAAATTTTGCAACGGTGGGGAGCGCGACGTTGCATTTACGATTAGGGCGCGGAATTCAATTCGGGACTCAGAGATTTTCAAATAACTTGGAATATTTATGAAAAAAGGTGGCAGCGTGAATTCCGACATGTTACGTGAACAGTGATGCGTACGCGAGTATGTTCCGGAACTGGTGGCGACAACGGGAGGCGCTGTTGTGCGTGGATAATCGCACAAAACACTCGGATTCTTCGCGGAAGCAGCATCATACGTGAGCAAGTATTTTGACATTTGTTTTTTTTTACGAAGTGAAGAACGCTCTGTCGAAGATCAAGTTATGTGATTAATAGATTTTTAATACGTAAATTTCGACAGAATGCATTCTGGGGTTTTAATCATATGTGTGAATGGCATTTGTTTTTTGTTTGTTGTAAATAATCTGTGTGAATGAGAAAGTATATGTCCATGTTTCGTGTATTGTGAGAAGAGAATTATCTATTTGTTGTTGTTTCTTTTGTTGCTGGGTTATGTCGATGTGTGCCGTCAGAGGCACCAGTGCTATTACAGCACTAGATATTGTGAATTGAAGGAAAATACGAGAAAAGAGGGAATTTGAATAAATTTCATGGCCACCTTTGGGGTCATGATTTGTAAAATCGATATGTGTTCGTAGTCATTCACGTAGCACTAGAACTGATCCACGCACGTGAGCGCAGTACCTTGCTCGCGTCTGTACAGACGCACCGCAGACCACGCCCAGGTGAGTCAAAAGGCCAGGTAAGCTAGCAGACGGGAAATAGTGAATAGGAGAACGGGAATATTATTATATGTGGCAACCCAACGCGAGGCTAGTGTTTGTTTGTTTGTTTATAAGAAGGGCTAGAGCAGGGCAATCTATTACAAGTAGCAGTTTAACGTGCCGGGCTTGTGGAAAGTATTACAAGTGGCCGCACAACGGTGGGCTCGGGCTAGGCCGGTGTACGGACACGCCGCCGCCGGCACCCGTTACAAGTGGCGCCGCAACGTGGTGGGCTGTGGTTGAGCAGGTACTCAAGCAACGTGTGGATCAGTGGTAATAACGCGGTAATTGTTATCAGTGTCAGTCGCTATGGAAACGAGAAGCGGTAAATTGGTCAGTGTACGAGACGCGTCGGACTCCGAAACTATTTCTGTTCGAGAGGGGGACGACGAATATCAACACTTAGACGAATTAGAGGTAGAAGGGGAGGGCAACATTGCAATTAATGTGCAGGGGCAGTAATGAACAACGCAGCAGTAGAGGAAGTTCCAGCGGAGGAACAGAGGACGCCGGAACCTACGATGGCAATGTTGTTTCAATTCATGCAAGAAATGCAGGTCAAAATAGAAGAACGTAGCTCCCAAATAGAGAATAACTTACAGGGAATGAAAGCCGATAACATTCGAGTAGCTAGGGAGAATTTGCAAGAGATGCAGGCCAAGATAGAAGAACGTAGCGCTAGGATGGAAAGTAACGTTCAGAATAAATTTGAGGAGACGGCCGAGCAGAACCGAGCAATAAATTCCACGTTAAGTAAGTTGCAGTGTGAATTACAGTCGGCAGTTTCGAGTATTCGCGAAGAAGTTAACGCATTTAAAGCCGAATCAGCTGCGCGGTTGTCGCATTTAGAAACGAACGCGAAAAATATAGAAGAGAAACATTCTTGAAAATTTGGGGGTACTACATGACGTCCCCCGGACATTTTCAAATATTTTTCAAATAAGGCTCTAAATTTCTTGTAAGATATGAGGAAAATACGCTTATAAAGGTGGTATAGATGAAAATTTCACGGTTGACTGAATTTTCCAAAATTGCAAAAGTTTGAATTTCTTCCGGCGTCTTCCCACAACTACAAAATTGAAGGCATTTTTCCTTTAAAGGAAATTTGTTCGGCATAAATAGTTCTTTCAGTTAGGTCACGTGGATTATTTCGGATATTTTAGTAGTTTTCGTGCAAAATAGCGTGTAATATTTGCAATTTCAAAAAATATAAAAAAAGATTTTCTCCAAAACGACTCCAATTTTTTCTATAGATTTTTGGTAAGGTTAGTGTCATACGAGCTGATAAGGGTCCCCGGGTCGCCAATCCGGGGATTCAAACCTTAAGTAATGAGATTCTTGCTCCAGACGATCCAGACCCCTTCCAAAACCCCCCTATCGATCCAAACCTTAAGTGACTAAATACTTGCTCCCTGAAAAACGATCCAGACCCCAAGTGACGAGAGTTTTGCTCCTAGAAATCGATCCAGGAAATCCATCCACCATCGTCGATCCAGAGACCCTCATCGACGACAGAAACGCCAAATTGCTGTATTCTTTAGTTTTTTCAAAAAGTTCAAAAATTACATTTTTTTTTACTTTCTCACGTCTGTAAAATTTACATTAACGACTATTTCTTCACATTATTATATTTATGAGCACATTTGCTTTAAATAATGTTAAATAAAGTTGCTCGAAAACTCAACAGGTTTCTGTAAAAATGAACACAAAAAACCTGCATTTTCAGAAACGCCCAAACCCCATTTTCACAAAAATGGCTCCAAATTTTTAATAGAATTATCTAAATTTTTTTTGAAATACCTCCAGCCGTTAATATGGCATTCCTCGATTTTTATTTGTGAGTGGATGTGCTTGAAATGACTTCAAATGAAGTTTTACGAAAACCCAATAGATTCCTGTGAAAAAGAGCTTAAATTTCGCATTTACAGTAATGATTAATCGTCAGTTTCTTAAAAACGACTACGATTTTTTCAATAAAAACTATTTAGGAGTTTTCGCTCTTCTTTAATATTCATGACGTTCAGTTGTGCTACTAGGAAAGTAAAAAGTTGACAAATTGTCAAAAAAATGTACGTCGAGCGACGATAGATGGCAGCTGGCCAGAAAATGGAACGCGACCTTAAACCAAAACACACCAAGGAAACTAGAAAAATTTGGTACGAGAAAGTCTGTGCCAATCTGTAGCACCTCTAGTTCTAATTTCCTTGGTGTCGTCTGGCTTTCAGGTGTTGCTCCGTTCTCTGGCCAGATGCCGTCTATCGTCACGCAAAGTACATTTTTGTCATTTTCTCAACTATTCCCTTTTTGTAAGTAGAACCGAAATATTACTTCAAGATGATTAAAGATGAGTAAAACTACGTCCTAACTGGCAATTTTCATTGACAAAATTAGAGCAGTTTTTAAGAAAATGGCATTATTGTAAATGAGAAATTTGAAGCCCCTTTTCATAGGTATTAGTTGGGATTTCGAAAAACTTCCTTTAAAGTATTTTGAAGCACTCACTCATTACCGCAATAATGTATACAAATCGATGGAAATTAAGTTAAGCATATTAACGGCGTGAGCGATAGTTACAAAATATTACATTTGTAACTTTGTTGTGGAGTCTGGCTACATCATGGATTAGAAGATTTTTTTCTTAATTTATCAACTGGATTTATCCACTTTTTACTTTCTCATATACGTACGTATATACGTAGTAAAGAGAGAAAGTTACGTAATGCTGCGCGAAAAAACGGTGGATTTTTGGCGAAAAAAAAATCATTGAAGGGCTCTGGTGGCCAAAAAGTGCATTAAACTAGTTGCTTAATTAAGAGAACAAATCCTCTAACACGTGTTGTAGAAAGAATCTCTGTTTTGTGGGCCATTGATGCCGAAAAAACAATTGGAAGCAAAACGTCCGTCCGTCTGTGAACACTACTAGTGCCTAAACCACACGCACGATCTTTTTCAAATTTAAGAAACCTATGTCGATCTGGCTCTATTTGAAGCTTTGATATTTCGAGAAACATTCTTTAAAATTATTTTAATTTTAAAAATTTACTCAAACAATATTTTCTCAAAAGCGGCTCTAAATTTTTCTTTAAATTTCTGGTAGGGGTAATGTCAAATGGCATAACGCCAAATTGCTCTATTATTTTGTTTTTTCAAAAATACAAAGTACTTTTTTATTTCACTATCACGTCGTAATATTTATATTAGAGATGATTCTTCGCGTTATTGTATTTATGAGTACATGTGCTTTAAATAATGTCAAGTCAAGTTTCTCAAAAACAATAGTTTTTTGTAAAATGAGCTCAAAATTCTGCATTTTTAAGAACGCTCAAACACCGTTTTCTCAAAAATGGCCTCAAATTTGTTCTTCAGACTTTACCAACGGATAGTGGTAATGGCATATTTAATACCACAAATGTAAAGTTCATGTTGGGGTATTCGTTTGTTTTATCAAAAATTACACATGTATTTTTTTTTTCAATAACACTCACGCCGTTAATATGTACATTTCAATGGATTCGTATACGTTATTGAATTTGTGAGTGGAAGTTCATTAAATGACTTCAAATGAGGTTTTTAGAAAACTCAATACATTCCTGAGACCTTGAAATTTCGCATTTACAAGAACGCTTAACGCCATTTTCTTAAAAACGGCTCCAAATTATTCAATGAAAATTGCTATTTAGGACGAGGTTTTAGCCTTCTTTAATATTCTTAAAATAATGTTTCTATTCTATTTGGAAACCGAAAAGGTGAGAAAATTTCAAAGAAAAAATGTATTTTGGGCGGAAATAAATGGCAGCTGGCAAGATCATGAGGCAAGACCGTAAAGCCAGACCACACGAAGGAAATTAGAAAAATTTACTACGAGAAAGTCTGTGCCATTCTCTAGCACCTCTAGTTACTTCCTCGTATACGTACGTATATACGGAGTAATACACGTAGTATAGAGAAAGTTATCTAATGCTGCGCGAAAAAATGGCGAATATTCTGCAGAAAAAATCATTCTTGGTCTCTGATAATGAGAATGTGGATAAATCCAGTTGAAAAATTAAGAGAAAAAATACTTTAAGACGTGGTGTAGCCGGAATCCCTGTTTGATGGGCCCTTGATGCCGAAAAAACAATTGGAAGCAAAACGTCGTCCGTCGGCCTGTGAACAACTAGCGCCTAAACTATTCGAGACATCTTTTCCAAATTGAATAATTCCCTGTCGATCTGGATCTAGTTGAAGCTTTGAAAAGCATTCTTTAAAATTTGGGGGTACTGTACATGAAGCCCCCCGGACATTTTTAAAATTTTCTCAAAAATGGCTTCAATTTCTTTCTTTAAATTTCTTACAACAATAGGTCCGATTTTCACGGTTAACTCTCAATTTTCGAAAATTACAAAAGTTTGAATTTCTTCGCCGTCTTCCAATAACTATAAAATTGAAGACAGAGATTTTTCCTCTTAGAGAATTTTCGAAAATTCAGAGATAACCGTGAAAATCGAACCAATGCCACCTTTTTAAGTGTATTTTACTCTATTCTTACAAGAAATTTAAAGAAAAAAATGGAGCCGTTTTTGAGAAAATTTAGAAAATGGTCGGGGACTTCATGTAAAGTACCCCCAAATTTTAAAGAATGTTTTTTAAAATCTCAAAGCTTCAATTAGAACAAGATCGACAACTCATTCTTCATTTCGGAAGAGATCGTACCAATGGTTTACGTGCTAGTAGTGTTCACAGACGGACGGACGTATTGAAAAGAACCATTTTTTCGGTATTCGGGGGACCTCAAAATGTGTATATCCGTTGAAATCTCGAAATCGATTTTCCGCACATACAAACTTTCTCTATACTAAATGTTTTACTCCCGTTTCTATACGAGAAAGTAAAAATAACAAAAATATTTTCTAAAAACAACTCCAATGTTTTCTTTAAATTTTTGGTACGGGTAGTACAAAACACCCTATCTCATGAAATAAACGCCATATATCTCTATTCATTTGGTTTTTTCAAAAATTAAATTTTTTAAAAATTATCTCTCACATCAGTAATATTCACATAGAGGCGTTTTCTTCACATTATATATTTGTGATTAAATGTGCTTTCAGTAATGTTCAGTAATATAAATTTTCTCGAAAACTCAAGTTTTATTAATGAGCTCAAAATTCCGCTATTTCAAAAAAGCTCAAACGCCATTTTCTCAAAATGTCTCCAATTTTCCCAATGGATAGGCTAATTGCACAATTTAATATGACGTAAGGTTTATTTTGGTGTATCCTTTGTTGTTGTTTTTCAAAAATTTCAAATGAAACATAATTTTTTAAAGATATGTCTCACGTTTTAAAATGCGCATTTCCATCGATTTATATACATTATTGCATTTGTGAGTGGAAATACTTCAAATGACTTCCAATGAAGGTTTTCGAAAACTCAATAGATTCCTATAAAAAAATATTCAAATTTCGCATTTTCAGTATGCTTCATCATTTTCTTAAAAACGGCATCAAATTTTTAATGAATATTGCCATTTAGGAAAAGGTGCAACTCTTCTTTCATGTTCTTAAAATAATATTTCAGCTCCACTATTAGGAAACTGAAAAGTTGAGAAAATGTATTAAAATTATTTTTTTTAAACTTTGGGCGACGATTGATGCAGCTAGCAAGAGGATAGGGCAAGTTCGTAAAGCAGTACACACCAAGGAAATTAGAAAACTTAACTACGAGAAATTCTGTGCCGTTCTCTAGCACCTCTAGTTACTTTATCGTATACGTACGTATTACGGAGTAATATTTTGAAATACCCGTCTTGCTGCCCTCAAATTCCTGTAACCTGTTTCCAAATTTCTAATAAATATATGGGCACCAGGAAATGGTTACGAGAATGAGCTCCCAAATTATATTTAATTATAACTCCGTTGCTGACTCAGTCGGCGGGTTCTTTACCGAAATAATCGTGAATACTTACATTACTTAATTCGCCCCCATACGAGAATGGAATCTGAAATGCAAAATTTAAATATCCGACTGGATTGCACGTGACGGCAAATGATAATCAGCTTTCATCAATAGAAAATAACAAATGTATTTATAAATTTTAGCATAAGACTCTTCTTGGTCATGACCTTTACTATAGCGAACTTGGGCGCTGTCCTGGTAAAGGATGTCTCCCCGTAGACTTCAGCAATGGGCCTCGTCCAATCTTTCTTGCTACCGACCAAATCCGTATCTTGTCGTTTCTTCTCATAAACCACTATGTACACGGTTTATCCATTGGCTTTCCATCCCATTCACCTACTTGAATTGCTTACAAGTACTCATTGTTCATTCCCGAAGCAAAATCTTAAGTGCTGTTAAAATTTAGCATATAAGTTCACCAAGTTATCATCGAATTCCTATCATCGGAGACTTAAGTTCGATTATCATTGTCCGCTTAATAAAATTTATAAGTCCCACTTTTGGCATTCACTGTTCACTTCATATAAAACAATTTCTGAGTTCTATCTTTTGAATACTAACAACGACAAATCACTATGTCCGAACTCTCGTAAATTTTCTATGTTCAAGTAAACTGCTCTATATCTAGCACCCTGAACCGATCGCTATCGTGTCGAGAGCTCGAATAAATATTTTTATATCCTACATCAACATGTCAACTTTAATAAAATAAATAAAAACAAATAAAATAATGCGATCTACCTCGCGGCGTCATCTACGTCATTATTTTTTTACCAATAACTCACCCAACATAACAGTCACATGACACCTCCGGTTTATTAGAATGGAATTTTCTCATTCGTGTAACTAAACATCTCTTAAGTTTGTTTATCTTTCTTCGTAGGCGAAACCACGGATGCTACTTATCGTCCGCTTTTAAACTAATGGGCATTGTTTATATGTGCACTCCGGTACCATGGCAACCTGCGTCTTTTGCTAATAAAGTTTATTTTTAATGTAATCGCTGAATTTCATATTGGTGACAATCCGTACGTCACAATATGTAGTATAGATAAAGTTGTGTAATGCGCGAAAAAACGGCGGATTTTCGACAGAAAAAAATTCATTGTCGGGCCCTGACAACGAACTAGAGGTGCCACAAAATGACACAGACTTCATCGTAGTTTAGTTTTCTAATTTCCTTAGTGTGGTCTGGGTTGTAGGTTTTGCTCTATTCTTTTCCCAGCTGCCATCTATCGTCGCCCAAAGTACATTTTGACATTATCTTAACTTTTTGCTTTTCTAATAGCAGAACCGAAATATTACTTCAATAATATTAAAAAAGAGTAAAAACTCTTCCTAAATAGAATTTTTCGGCGGTTTTAAGAAAATGGCGTTAAGCATTACTTAAATGCGAAATTTAACCAATCTATTGAGTTTTCGAAAAAGTTCATTTGAAGCAGTTCACTCACAAGTTTAAGAATGCATACAAATGAATGAAGATGTCCACATTAACGGATTGAGAGGTATTTAAAACAATACATGTGTAATTTTTGAAGAAACAAATGAATATACGAAAATGAACTTTACGTCATATTAAACAGCGCACGTAGCAGAATCTTTTAGAAAAATTTGAAGAACAAATTTAGAGCCGTTTTTTGAGAAAATGGCGTTTGAGTGTTTCTGAAAATGCGGAATTTTGGGCTCATTTGTACTGAAAACGGTTGAATTTTGAGAAATTTTATTTGACATTATTTAAAGCACATGTACTCATATATATAATAATGTGAACAAATTGCCTTTAAATATTTCCGACGCGAGAGATGTCAAAAAAATTTCATATTTAAAATTTTTGAAAGAACTGAAGAATAGAGCAATGTGGCGTTTGTCATGGTGTAGGGTTTGTTTGGCACTAACAATAACACAAATTTAAAGAAAAAAATTGCAGCCGTTTTTTGAGAAAATTTTGAAAATGTCCGGGGGGCTTCATTAAATTATATTTAATTAATTCCATTTCTGGTCGCACGAAAGGATTGATGAACAGTTCCACCGTTTCCTACTCCCAGCAATCTTCCGGTAGCAAAGTAACATGATGACTCCCAATTACTCTTACTTACAATTACTTACTTTCTGATGGGAAAAATTTGAACAAATTTTGAAAAGACGTCCAAAATTACAAACAGATGCTGATTTCTAAACTTCGTTTTTGGTAGCGGACCATATAAATCTACGGCGTACAAGTCCCGTGGTCCTTGTGGCACAATAGCTTGCCACTCACCCTCGCAATACCTGTTTGGCTGCTTCGTTCTTTGACAGGTGTCGCACGAACTTGTAATTTGTCTCGTTTCTTTCCCCATATTTGGTCAGTAACAATAATCCGCTAAAATGTTCACTATTTTCCCCCCGCCAAAATGTCCGTAGTGTTCGTGGGTGGATAGCACCAACTGCCTCCGATTTTCTTTGGTATCCAAATCCGAAACTTGTCTTCAGGACCGTTGACTCTTCGCAACAATGTGCCTTCGTACATTCTCCAATTGCGTATGTCCCGATCTTTTCGCTTGCTGAGGCATTCGGCGTTATAATGTTCTCCCGTCATCAGCTTCACGACTTCCCGTGCGAATGGGTCTTGCTGCTGCATATTGATCACCGTTCCCACCGTCCATCTGGGATTAATATCCCGGACTCGTACAATAGCAACAACTCCTTCGGGCGTTCCTTTTCCTTTACCTTAATTCGTGATAGGTAGTCGAGGAGTAAATTCTTCTCGCCCTAGCAATACTCAATTTCAAAATGAAATTGTTGAAGCCATAGCGTCCAACGTAATAGCTTGTCGTTGTTTGTATGACTTCTCATGAGGAACTTTATGGTCGGTGATCACTGTGAATGGGCGCCCTATCAACAATGCCCTAAACCGCTGGGTCGCCCACACAATCGACAATGCTTCCAGTTCCGTCACCCCATAATGGCGCTCACTTCCTTTTAAAGACCGGCTATCGAGAGCAATTATCTGTTGTTCTCCACACTCCCCTCGCTGAAATAATACCGCTCCCAGCACGTATCCACTGCTGTCGGTCTGTAATACGACGACGAAAGTCCGGGTATTGTACCACGTTTCGACGTGCGTTCGAAAGCTTCCAAAAGTTGCTCATACGCCTCTTGGCATTGTTGGCTCCATTGCCACCTGCTCCCCTTCTTTAATAGATGCAGCAACGGCACTACCTTCTGAGAATAATTTTTGACGAATCGCGCTTAGTAGTTACAGATACCGAATAATCGTCGCAATCCTCTCACATTTTTAGGCGGTGATAAATTTCCGATCAATTCTCTTCTACTTTCTTGGATCCTCATTCCTTCGTCTGAAATTTCGTGCCCCATAAACTGCACTTTTCGCTAGCAAAATTCGCACTTCTCTAAATTTAATTTCAAATTATATGCTCTGAACACCTCAAACAATTCTCTCAATTTCCTCAAATGCGTTGACAAGTCGGGCGAGAACAAAATAATGTCATCCACATACATGACCATTGTACTTTTCAATTCTGACGGTATGACGTCATCTAAGTACCTAATCAACGCTGCCCCAGAATTTTTCAACCCAAATGGTAACCGTAATTGGAATGATTGAAGGCGTTGTCATTGTCAACAATATTAATATTGTTGACATGACAACGCCTTCAATCATTCCAATTATGTAAATGTCAACTACACCTCACCACTGAATCAATATACAAATGGTAACCGCTTAAATGAATACACTGCCCCTTCGAATTTGAAACATATGTATTTTTGGCTTCTCTCTTCAACTTGATCTGCCAATAAGGGATGAAAATCACGCGCTGAAATCTTTGCTCCCCTACTTGACAACCATTTCATTGATCGTGGGTGGCGTCTCATACAGTGGGATCGTGACCGCGTTCAGTTTTCTTGCGTCGAGGCAAATGCAAATGGTACCATTCTTCTTAATAACTACTACGAGCGGACTGACATACGGGGTTATTGCTCTCTTGATGACCCCCTTCTCTCCATTTCTTCAATCAACTTCCGTACCTGCGCCTGGTACACCTGTGGTATGGGGTACTGCCTAGTGGAAAACTGGGTAGCATCCTTCAGTTCTAACTTAAATCGGTAACCCCTCACTGGTTCCGATGATTCTCCAAATATTTCTATAAATTCATGCAACAATTGGCGAACTCGCCCCGGACAGCCTTCATGGTTGAAGACCCCTTCTACGGCCTTATCCACGTTTTGGAGAACTTCTTCCATCGCAGCCTGCATCTCGTCTCCTTCGACCTCCGCTTCATCTATTTCGGTAACCACTGAGCTACCTGCCACATAACCTCTCGAGCGTAGCGTAATTGTCCTCATACCTACGTCGACGACGGCTTGGTAGGCCCCCAATGCGTCCATCCCTAAGATGACATCAAGGATCAGTACCCGGACCACGATCGCTGCTACCTCTATGGTCATTTCTCCAACGTTAAGCTCCAACCAGATCTGCTTTCCCTTGGTGTTTGCCGCTTTCCGGTTCGCCATCACGACCCTAAGCTTCCGCTTCGGCAGTTCTACCAACATTTGCCCGCTTTTCTGAATCTTCTCACAAAATTCCTCCGATATTGCACTGATGCTGCTTCCCGAATCTACTAAAGCCTTCACCTCTGCCCCATAACACGTGCCTCGCCGAACTAAACATTTACTAGGTTTGGCACCTTCAGCCGCTTCTTCTCGAACAGTTCATTTCCCTCTACAATAATACTTGCCGTTGCCATGATCGCCACCGTACCACTATTGCTGTCGTTTGGTTTGTGCCACCCTTCCGCACCAAACGTATCTAGTTTTCCGCCTGGTTATTGTACTGCCAGCGACCTTGCGTTGTCTCTGCATTTCCCTTGTTGCGATCTTCCGTGTCCCGTTCCGTTTGTTCTACAACCGGATGTTCCCAGATTCTCCTTCTGCTTCGGTTTTCTTGCGCCTGTCCTCCTTGCGAATTTCCCGGTCTTCCACCTTTCACCTGCCGGACAACGGCATACATTCTCTGGTCGATACTTTCCGCCATTTACCTGTTACTGTTGTTCTGTTTCTGCTATCCTGCGCGTCAATGTCGTTCCCGTCATTTGCCTGATCAAATCGACCGATTCTCTCGATTAGCTCGTCAATAGTTTCGGGCATGTTGTTCCACAGTAAGTTTCTTATTCCATTCGGCATTTGCCGAATAAGAATCCTTATTATTTCGGCCGGGTTGAAATCCTCGCTACAAACTTTGAAAGCACTGACCTTTCGAGTTACAAAGTCACTCATGCTTTCATGTCCCCCTTTCTTATAGCGTTCTGACATTAACCGATACTTCAATTCGAACCTATGATGTTGGTTCCAATACCGGTCTAGAAATTTAGCCCGCCATTCTCCATAAGTTTCAGGCGTTGGTGTGTGTCAATGCCTGCCACCAATATTGCGCCTTCGAGCTGAGGGCTTCCTCCACAAATCGTAGCTTCATGCCTTCAGAAATGTTATTAACCATGAAGTAATTTTCTAAGGCCGTCAAAAATGAATAGGGTTGCTCTTTGCTTTCCCCGTGGAACCTTAAATAACTTGGCAATGTCGCGTGCCCTACCATATTGCCGTTAGCAACCACTCTACGAGCCGCATAAACTTGTTGCTCGAGTTCGGCTATCTTTCTTAAGATTTCTTCATCGACCTCTCTTGCGTGCCCTGCACCTGTCGATCTCCCCCTGCACTGTCGACTTGGTTGCTTTCATCTATTCCGTTCATGGAATCCTCTAGTTGCCCCAACCGAACTTCATGCCGTCGCGATACGTCCTTGATAACTGAACGCCTTCGCCGATGTCTGCTAACTGCACCTGTTGCGATTGCACCGATTGTTGCAAAGTATTCATGACTGATTTTGCTTCATTTATGTTGGTATTGATCTGCTGATTAACGACTTCTTGAACAGCAAAACGAGTTTCTACCCTTTCTTCCATGGCCTTCTGTTCTATCATAGAAAATCGCGTAATTTCCCCCAACCGGTTTTGGCACGCGTTTTCCCCCGGCCTTCGAACATTATCAGCTTTTATTCCTCTTATTTCGTGCAACTATTGTTTGTTCTTATATTCTCATCCCTCATCTCCTGCAAACTAGCGTTTGTTTTCGCACTATCAGCCCTTGTTTTAGCACTGTCTGCCTTCAATTCGGGTAACAAACGCAGCATCATGGAAAGTGTCGGTTCCTCCGCACCTTGTTCTTCCGTTGGAGCCCTATCTGCTGTTATCTGGCCCCCATCTACCCCTTGTGCGTTAACCGCTATATTTTCCTCCCTGTCTACGTCTAACTCCTCGATTCGCTGATACTCCTCGCCCTCCTCGTAGGCAGAAATTGTTTCGGAATCAGACGCGTCGCGAACACTAACCACTTTACCACTTCGCGTCTCCATTTTGCTATCTTATTCTTTACCCAGCACAATTTACCAGTCCCCGCGTTGGGCAGCCAAATGTAATAGTTCCCGGCTATCCAGGCCTCGCGTTGGGCCGCCAAAATGTAATAGTTCCCGGCTATCCTGCCCTCGCGGTAGGCAGCCAAAATTTAATGTCTCTCTCTTTTCTGCTACTATTGCCTGGCTAATCTCCTCTTATATTATAGTATTACAGACTGTTGGGTGCCATATTTTGTACTCGTACTTAATCGAACCTATCGTTTGCCCCTTTTAGCTAGCTAGTTTTTATAAAATTTCTCATAACCTGCAGCCGTGGATAACGTGGTGGTCCTATACAGGAATCCAAGCGAGGTGACTGGATTGTGCGTGCTAGGGTATTATAGTAAATGACGACGCATGCTCTCAATTGGTAAAAATGAACAATATTTTTGTTCATTCATTTATTACTGCTTTCGGGCTTTTTCCTCCTTTCATCATATACGATAACAACTCACCATCTCTCCCTCCACACTGGTACACAGTAATCCTATGACATAAACATACCAAGAAACAAAACACAACAAAGAAACTCATTCACGCATAATAATAACAAAACATTATGAAACCTCACTCACACATCGAATGCGCATTCCCTGATTTTTTTTGACCATTTCTTAATTTAATTTTATTCAACAAACTCTTTTCAGCTACGGAATGCGTCTTCAGATGAAGTGTCTGCAAAGAAAATCACACACACACACACACGTGTCACTTCCCTGTTTTGCGGCTCGGCTTGCGTGGCAGTGACGTCCGGTGGCCGCCGTCCCGTGCCTTCCGATGCGCGGTCGCCGTCCACTCCTGCTCGTTGTCGCCTTCGGAAACCAATTATCGCGAACCGCTATTGTCCGCGTAAATTATATTACTCAGTTGCTAGTCCGTCGCCGTTTGATAAAATTGCATGTACTCGTTGCGTACTGTTCGGCAAAACAAAACAAACAACTATTTTTTCGCGTTTCATCAAACACGTCACTCCTCGAAATTAATATTGTTTACATCAATTTACATTCAAAAATGATCGTCCAATTGTTCCGATCTCAGCATCTATTCTTTTGTATCTTATAACGAGATGTCCGAAGCGTTGAATTTCTTTACAATAAATAATAAAATCTAATTGTCCGTAATCACAAAATTTTTTACTCAAGAAAAAAAATTACTCCCGAATTTTTTTTCTTTTTGCTAACACTTCAAAATTCCAATAAATATCACAACTTTACTCCCTATTTGAAATACCACACTTTCGAAAGAAATTTAACTACGCGCAATTTCGCGCAAGAAACATTCTCTCCGGTACCTACGACACATCTGTCCTGGCATCGAAATTTTTTCAGCAACTTGCATTGTTACAAAAGCTTCTGGAACAAAATAGTTGCCACTTTTAATCAAATTTTTGCTATTAATTTTGCTTCCGAACATGCGACAAGGTTGACACTAATTTTGTCGTCTTCCCCGTGTTTTAATCTATTGTTTCCCAATGTTTCAGCCAAATCGGTTTGTGCGTTTTGTTACAATTCTTAAAAAACCATGTTTCAATCTCTCTTTACTAGCTCAACAATGGCCATATTCTGTTCATGTTACATTAAAAATTCCAATTCTATTTCAATTTATATCTTCCGAATGCGTTGACCGAATTTGATGCCGTTTGTTTTATTTAATTTCATAATTTCCGTTCTACCGGACGATTATGTTCAATTTTCACAAATTTCACGCGCTATAATTCTTTATTTTAATTTTGACTTGTAAAATGTTTTCTGTCGGCACCGTTGTAATCGAAGCTTATTCATTGTCACATTTTGTAAAGTTGCATCGGGGGGGGGAGGGGTTGTCTCGAAATGATAAGATCATTACAACAAGCATAGGAGATTATGAAGAAAGAAAACAAAACGTTATTTTGAAATCATAGAGATGCACTGCAATTTATTTATATAGACTAGCTGAAGATGTCCTGGTGATTATTAATCACAGGCATCTATTAAAAGAAAAGGAATGAATTAATCTGTAGTGTATCCCTCCTTACCCTTCACCTGACCCGTCCATCTGCCCAGGTTCACCTTGTCTCTTTTTCCCATCTCATTCTGAGACACCTGCTCGGAGCTTGGTTCTGCTTTGCCCCATCCAAAAGTGTGCAATCTCTATCAATGCTATGTGTGTTATCTAACCAAGTTTTACTGCATAATCTCAGCAAACTTCTAAAACCAAATTTGACCATCAATTACTCAAATCCTAAATATGCAATTGAAAATAATCAAAACACAATTTATGGACTTTTGAGAAAGTTGTAAGACTCTTTCGTCAATTTACTCACCTTTTTCCACATATCCACAAAACAACTGAGAAGTGCACATAAATTCTGTTTAAAAGAAAGAATGGAGAAATGTTTATGAAATATGATCAAGTAGGTAACTTTTCTCTTTTTTAAAAAAAAAAAAAGGTATACTAAAATTGTAAATTTACATAAAAAAATTGTTTTTATATTAGAGAAAATAATACTTTGAAAAAGGAGTTAAGCACAACAAAATACTCTATCTTTCAGTGAAATGCACATTAAAATTAGTTCACCTGTTCTAGAGATTAGTTCAGTTTAAAAATAAATGAACAAAGACATTGTCATGAAAAATATTTTTACTTTTTTTGAATTTGATAAAACCCATTTATTACAAACAGTAACATTTGTCGATATTTTAACACTCAGCTCCTGAAGTTTTCGTAAAGGATATCAGCTGTATCCAAGAATTTTTTCGGAACAACTTTGCTAGAAAAAAAATAAAATACATTTCATTAACACTTGTAAGTTCAGCCTGTAAGTTCAGACATTTATTTCACATAAAATAGGTAGGCATGAAGGCATTTATATTCACTAAAGTAGGCATATAAAAACGGCAATTATTCTGGCTTAAAGTATGAATGTAAAACAGAAAAAATTGAAAAATCACCATTGTAAAGTAATTAGTGTAAAATAGATTAATAATTAAAATGATTGACATTTTATTGTAACTCTAAAATTTACATTAGCACTTACATGGGGGGGAAGCTATCTTTTCCTTGAAATCGATAATACTTAACCATTCGGTATGACGACTAATTTACCCGAATTAATTTTACCCGCAAAGCTGTCTCTACAAAATGCAATTGTGAACTCCCCCTTGAATCTTGAAATAGTATCAGTGAAAATGGAATTATAGATTTAGTCCTTTGCACTTGTGTAATTGCCAGAAGGGAAGAGATAACAAAAAGTATATATCACGTGGAGACAGCTCTGTCCTCAAAAGGAATCCAAGGCCATACTCGTACAATGAGATTCCTTGTGAGCAAACAACTGTCAGAATTAATAAAAAAAAATCAAAAATATTCACTGGTATCGTCTTCCTTTCCCTTTTAAATTTTTAACACAACCTGACACTGGTGCCTCTGCATCCACAGTAAAACAATACACAAGTATGCCTTCATGTTGTTCTAGGCTTGCAGGTATGTTTCCCACTCCATAGAATTGACGCAAGAGGAGAAAAATGGAAAATGAAAAAACTAGACAAAAAAGGCACAAATAAGAAAAAAGGCCAAAAAATAGGCATCAGAAGCTAAAATAGTCAAAAAAAGGTAAATGAAAGCCTATTGTTAAAAGTCATAAAATTGTAACTATAGTAAAAGGTATTAAAAACTTCTGACCTCTACTGAAAAGATTTGCAAAATAATATAATGAATTATTCCTAATTAAGAAAACGGATTCCCTGATAAAAATAAATTAAAGAGAGATTCTGAAATAATAAAGATGAATCTCTATAGGAGAAAAGGGGGTATGAACTAGATATTTTTCAATTTATATTGTTTTAACTTAAATTTTGTCAATGAAATGTGTGTTAACAAAAAAACAAACAATCTTTTCAAAAAACTTAAAAAGAATAAACCAAACAAACTTTTTCTTCTTGGCATGATATCGAGTTTAAATAAAACCAAGTGTAAAATTATGAGTTCCAATAAATAAAAATCATCCAAAATTACTTCAGACAAACTTAACAAACATTAGAAGCAGATCAACTTAAGGACATTTCAATAATACGTGTTTCAAGTATGAAATTTGATAAGCACATTGATCTGATGTTTGGTTTTGTGAAAATTATCCTCCTACTTTCAAATTCGTTAAATTACTTTAGATCAGTGGTTGCCAAACTTGTGAAGCTTGTGAGCAACCATTCCATTTTCAATTCTACTGTGAGCTACAACGAAACCAAGACGGTTTTTGTTTTCAAATCTTAACATTTGTTTATTGTCTGTACACTTCAACTTCAGTATGAAGCAAATTTTAATGAAACTGTATACAAGAAAAATAAATTGAAATGGAATTACACGTTGCAAAAATATTGAAATATAGTTAGTAACAAACTATAAACGTATGAACAGATTTTTCATCAGACTTGTTAGTGAAAAGGATGGCACTCTTTTTCACCATTAACAAGTTTGTTTTTTGTTTTTTGTTGGGAGAGTAGTCGTACTGCCATTTGAATACAGTTGTCTAAATGTTCAACTATGAGTCTGTTTCTGTACTTGTTTGTACAAGTCCAGATTAGCCAACCATGAGCATGACCAGAATATACCGCAAATTGCCCCTTGAGCTACTAGTAGCTCACGATCGACAGTTTGGCGATCACTGCTTTAGATTATAGTCTCTTATTATGAACTACAATATGCAAAGTCTCTTATTATGTAATACAATATGCAATGTACTGTGACATTCAAGCATATCAGTGATATTTTTGTTGAATTCATAAGCACAAATAATCAAATAAAGTATAACTTAATTTGTGGCAAATCAAATATCTCCTGTTTGGTCACCAACATTCTGGACTTGCATCAATCAATGCAAAACTGACCATTTCTTAGCTGCGGGTGCTCATTTTAATTTTTGGTAAGTCAATTTAAAGTCAAACTCCCTATGCATTTCTTCATAGTCTACACAGTAAATTAATAGTTATATATTTGATTCTACCATTATTTCCTTTGTAAATTTTCAAATATTTGACAATTTTGAAAAACCAAAGCAAGAACTTGCTTTGATTTAATTTCCAGCATCTTCCAAACATGCTTCTTTAAAATTCAATCAAAGAATATAGTAAAAGACCCAGAAAGATCAACCCAAAAGTTTAATGGAAAGAAAGCCTTTCCATCATCAAAATAGTTCAAAACAATTACATCAGAATACTTCAAAAATTGCCAGAGAGGTGCAAGGTCAAAGAGGGAAAAATGTTCATTCTCAAAACAATGCAGAGGATTTTAAGAAGCGCAAATTATAATGGAAGAGAAGCCTGAAAGAAACCATATGTGGACCAACAAATAGATGAAAACGATTGGATTTTGCAAAAATGTGTTTAGAATGAACCAGAGTTGTCAGAAGCAGTCATGGTTGCTAATTTTAATCTTTCCAAGTTCGAGACAAAGGTTCTAGGATGGCATAAGGTGACTACAAAACTCCATTAAAAATCTGCACAATATGATAAAGCACGATGAGAGCAACATTGTGTTCCACTGTATTAACTATAAGGTAACTGAATGTTTACAAGAGGTAATGAGAAGATAAGTATCGTAAGACATCTTATAAATTGTAACCAGTGGCGTAACGTTCCGGCTCGCAATGTGGGTAGGCCCAGGCAAAAGAGGGCCTATTTTTAGGCTGAAGATTTTGCAATTGTTTACATAGTAATCATAGACTGAAGAATATGAATTTGTTAAAGGATATTTTTATTATTGCCTGGATAAAAGTTTTGCAGGTGGACCTGCTTTCATTTCATTACGCTGCTGAGCATAAGAACATGAGAATGGAGAATCATCAAATAAAGCTGTTGGGCCAAACGAAGTCATATTGTATATATTGGTGTAAAATAGTGTAATATGATGTTATGGTAAGAATATCATACAACGTTTTATCCAATTTGCTACATTCCAATGAACCATTATTTTTGTTTAAATTTGACCATTTGCCCTAAAAAAGGTGAAGTACTGATGTTGATAGTAGTTATACAAGGCTAGGGGTTACTTCTAACAATACATTATGAAACTGATTATGTTATTGTTAATATTAGTCCACAGACTATTTTGAAACTTGGATTGTAATAATTTTTATTACAACAATGATCTCGGTTTTATAGTTTGAATTTATGTAACCAAACAAAGGAGTTATTTCATTTTTGATAACCTCCTTTTCTAAAAATACAAAATGTTTAGAATCAGAGAATGACTGAATATTGAAGCAAACCACCATACACCAGCTTTGAAATAAATTTTTATCGACCAGAAGGTTTCCCATTTATGAGCAAATTGCAATCTTATCAGCCTTACTGCCAACATCAGTTCAAATATCATCCTTTAGAGCATTTCCTGCAGCCCAAAGTGCCTAATAAATGGGTCTACTGAAAAACAAACAATCATGATTTTTTGGCATTTAAAGTAGCTCACAACAAAACGATTTTAAAAAAGCAGTTGAATACAGAAACAGGTAATTCTAAGTCAGATTCTCTGTTTCAGTGTTACCTGTAAGCATACAATAGCCTCTATTAGCCTAGTCTTTATTGTTGTACCTGAATCCCAAGATAGTTTTGACACAGTACTAAAATTATTGAATTGTAACTTAATGTTTTGAATTTGTTGAATAAAAATAAAGTTGGAGATATGTGCTGGCAAACCATGGGAGGTTTGACAATGTGGCCTGCAGTTACAGAATGGTTTCCGACCATTGATTTAGACAATATTATGGTATCTATTTTTGTATTAATTGCTACATTATAAAATCAATTTAAACAAATATTTGAATGCAACATTAATTGATTTATGACAATAAAACAATTACTGAGAACTGGTAAAAGGGCAACTGCCTATCCATAATAGTTATTTATGTATCAAGGGTGTTAAGTAGATATTTTTGCCCCGAAGGCGACTTCCAACCCTCAGGCCTCAGGCCCAAGGAGTTGAAGTCGCCTGAGGGGCAAAAACATCTAGTAACGCCTGTGGTGCATACAAAACTTTATTGTTTACTAGTTTGTTGCTGAATTAAATGAGAAGTCAAAATGTTTTATTATTTTTCTTGCGTCTAAAGTGAAAAGATGCATTTTAATCGTCATTTGTCAACATGACGTCAGAAAAACAAAACAGAGTGTGTATCTGTTTACTATTGCATAATTGTTATTGGACTCATGTCTTCAAAAAAGAAAGAATATTGTGAAGTTCCTGCGGAAAATCTTGCAAAAGCTAACAAAACTAGGGACAGTTGTTTTCAGTAAAATTACGAAACTATATGAAAATGTTTATGGTGTATTTGAGAGTTATATAACAGTGTGAATAACAGTGTAAATTGCATTGATGAAATGGTACATTTATGTTATCAGCTTCTATTACCTAAAGGAATTTAGAATATGTTATAAAAACAACAAGAACAACAACATTTCGAGGATGTAGCTGATGTGCCTTATACATTGTATTTCTACAAGTAGTACTGCTACTCAAGAAGCACATACTATGTCTTAAAAAAGGGTGATATGTAACAGTGAAATAGGAGTCGTTAGTGGCAAGTGTATATTCATGGGAACACTCCAAAATTGCAAATTTCATATCAATTAAACAAAATAAATTTATGAGTTATTTTACTTATTTGAGCATCAGGTCATTTATTTACTGTATTTCATTGTATTGTAATTTTAATAAATCGAATTCAAAAAATGTATGTGTTGTGTTAGTATTAGAGCCAGCCATAAAGTATGCAAAAAGGCCCACAGGCATAAAGAATCAGAAAGGCCCGCAAGGGTATTAACAATACCATTACACATTTTGAGGTCTGTAAACATAGCAATGAACTAGTAAACCATTAATAAATAATGGATTCAAAGTTCAGAGCTGCATGAATCATTGAAATTGTTCCACCCAAGTAAAAGAATTCAGATTTACAACAGCATCACTTACTAGAAACAGAACAACCGCAATTCATAATTATTCTTCTTTGCTGTATAATCTGCCAGATATACAGCTTTTTCACACGGTTTTAAACTTCTAAATGCCCGCTTAAGGTGACTTTCTTTAAGCTAGAAAATAAACAAAACATAAATAATAACTTTATGAAGTCACGGAATATTCGCATTTACTTGAAATAGGTCATCCACTCACCTTGGTTAAATTTTCCTTCTCCATGTATTCATGTATAGGTTGCCTAAATAACTTGGGGACCTGAAAAATAATAACAGTAGAAATCAAAACAAATAATAATCCTTTGCTGTTTGACTTCTAGAACTGATGAATAACTTAAAAAACTTTCAAAATTCTACTTTATTAGAAAACCAATCTGCAGAACTACAGTGCTGAAGTTTTACAATGGATATAGCGAAGTCAATCCAACTCAGACTGCTGGTCTATATTTTCCTAACCAGATCAATTCTAAGCCAGAACACCCTACCATTTAAAATAATACTTGGAGGGAGGGGGAGTGTGTGGGAGGGAGGGGGAGTGTGTGGGAGGGAGGTGGGAGGGAGTTGGGAGGGGGGAAGAGTGGGAGGGAGGGGAGAGAGAGTGGGAGGGAGAGGGAGAGAATGAATGAAATTCCTGAATGCCAGATGTCAAGTTAACCGTGATCGCTAAGGAAATGTATACTCCTGGCCAATGTGCACATACGACTTGCATCAGTTCGAATCATATAAAACCATGCTTAGCACCTATGTGCCTGTGGTTAAGTCGGAGGGAGAGGCCAGTTTAAAGCAAACGATGGTTGGACCGCACTGAGGCATATGCAGCCATGATCTAACAGTTTTCCTTCTTCTTATAGAAAAAATGCACATATAATCAACGGTTGTATAGACCGCTTGTTTGTTAAGCCTCAGAAAATATCTGTAGTAAAATGTGGACAACTGGAAAATATAAATTGTCAACAAACCTCTGGACGGATATCGCTTGGTTGAGTCCTCACCAACAACCTTTTGATGCTCTCGAGCACATTTTGAAATGTGGGAGGTTCCACTTTTTTTTAATTCATCCCAAACAATTTTGAGTTCATCTGGTTGCCAACCTTTCACCTTTGGCAGCTTCTGAAAGCAAAGTTATTTTAGTTAACACAGAGGATACACTCTCGGCATTCTTTTTTCCCCTATATTGCATTGAATATACTCAATGCAAATCAGAGCCATGATAGCAGAAGCCCTACTAGGTAGGCAAGAGCAGCGATCCCTGACTGTTGGTCCTCTGCAAACCACCATGGAATCAAGTCCGACATCAGATGATCATCTTTCCAAATTTTGGATGGACACCCGGCTAAAGCTCATATTGGCCCGAAATGTAAGGTGCATCCATGACGAAGAGGAGACACCACTCAGACACTGTCGGTGACAGGAGGAAATAGAAAGACATACCGTAACAAATGAAATGCAGTGCATTAAATAATTGAAACGATTATATAAAATATTATGCACACTCGCTTTATTATACAGTTGGGCTTGTAATTCAATATTTTGATAAATTTCTCAGTTTCATGTCACATTCATTAGTATTGTTACAATTCTCACTACTACACTACATTTTTCAGTATAAAGGTTAAATTTTTAAGGTTACCTTAATTTTAAGTTCTTTAGATGTTAAAACTTTTTATACGAACATGGAATCGTCCCCTGTTAATTTCAAATTCAACTTGCAAACAGAAGATGGGCTATATTTGAAGTGTGACAGGTGGATGAAATTTGAAAATTTGGTGAGTCATCTTCAAAGTTAGAATGAATGACATTCAATGTTGGTGAGAGAATTGAACTTTTGGTACATTTTTTGAAAGGGGTATTAGAATCAAGTAGAGTTGATGCTAAAAAGGTCCCCAAAAATAAAATGTTCTCTGAAGCAGTGTTGTCTGTCAAGAAGCAAAATCGATACTTTAAAGAACTGAGAATTTTAATCATGCACTAAAACTTTGATCCCGGTGAATAAGCTGATTAAGTCATAAAGACTTAATTTTACATGAGAGCAAAAAAAAACTTTTAATTGAATTAAATCAGGGATTAATGATATTCAAATGGAACTATTTGTGTGTAGGTTTTGTTTGAATATAATTCATCCCTGATTAACAGCATTAGTTTAAAGTTGTTTTTTGCTCCCCTGTAAAATTAAGGTTTTTAACTTATCAGCTTATTAATCGGAGTCAAAGAAAATCATTATTTTGGTACATGATTAAATCTTGTTCTACAGCCAATATTAATAACAGTTCTTTGGCCATTTTATGTGACTTACACATTTGATTAATATAGTAGAGTACTTATTTTATTCAATTTTTTGTTCATGTTTATCTCCATTTATTGAACATTTTTGTATGTACAAAATTTTTTAATAAAGGTACGAATTCTGAATAAATTTCAGCCCTGATAATAATATAAAGTTCAGAATTTCTATTGCTGTTTAAAAAGGAACACAAATGAAATTTCACTGAAAATAGTTATTTATAATACTATCATTATTATTTTTGTTTTTATAAATAAATGTATTTTGTGTACTTTGATCTACATTATTACCAGTGGTTATTACTGAATAAATATTGAGATTAAGTTTGTACAGTATAATTGATATTAAAGTCAGATTGGTTCGCTCATCCTTCGATTGTACTTGTATACCACAGAGAAAAATTTTAGTCTTATGTTGTGCTATGTTTCATTCCAACAACACTTTCAAGTGTTTGTGGTTCCTATTATACAAAAATTTGAAGGTTTGTCATTTATGATTTCTTATGCTTCATACAGCCAAATGATGGGAAATGAATAAAATGATATTCTGAAACGTTTCTGTTGATGTAGTGATCTTTAATAAAAATGCTGAAGAAAAATTAATGAGCATTTTATCAGCTAATTATTTAATATGTACCATCCTAAAGAATAAAGGCCAAAACATGTATGTGGTATGACAATATGATTGAACTTGTATAATATTTTTACTGTACAAATTTATTACTATCATATTATTATTAATATTATTACTAATTTCTATTAGGAGCTCATTTTGAAGTGTAAATTGCTAAATCAGAAGATTTTTGAAAATATAACCGAACTATTCAGCTATATTCACTTTACCTTGTTTCATTTCAACGTGCCCATGTGGACTGGCTTTAAGGTCTTGCTCCATTCTCTGCCCAGCTGCTATCATCACCCAAAGTACATTTTTTTGACATTTTCTTAACTTGTCGGTTTCTTAATAGTAGAACAAAAATATTACCTCAAGAATATTAAAGAAGAGTAAAACCTCGTCCTAAATAGAAATTTTTATTGAAAAATTTGAAGCCGTTTTAAGAAAATGGCAATTAAGCATTACTGTAAATTGCCATTTATACATATATTTCAAATATGTTGAAATTATTTCAATAAGATTAATTTGAAAAAAACTCCAATGTAAGAAACGAACACAATAAATATGAAAAAAATATACAAATTCTAACTTACGAAGCATCCCACTGCCTGGAATTCAGCGTTCACGAAGAGCAATAAATTCGGAGCGAGCGACTATGTTTGTCGCCAAATTACACAAAAAGTACTCACATTTTCAAAAAATATTCAACATGACCGCATTTGAAGGTCTGTTGTTGATTAACATTATTAATTTAGAAAATTGTATCTTAACAATTGTAGTTTTTTAAATTATTCGTTGCGTTCTTACTCTGACTTTATTAACGCAACGCGTCTCTTCGCTCCTGGTCGAACGTTGAGCGCTTCTTACGGAGAAATCCTCCATTAATATCTTATCAAGCGATATTTATATGTCCAGTCTTATCTCATCAAGTCAGTTGTCAAAGAGGACTGTCAGGTAGCACCTTCGCGTACGCACCTCTTACTCCACACACCCCTGCGTCACTACCCAGCGGTAAGAATTGGGAAGGAATTACGAAACGGTTTAGGACACTACACAGGGGTTGGACTAGCCCTTGTGAAGCAGCGAATTTCACATGAGATTCGACGAGAATCGAAACCGGACCTCAGTGGTGAAAGGGAAGCGACTTCGCAATGAGCCACGAGTTGTAGGAAGACGTCGAAAAAATTTTAATTTTATTAAATTTTCGAAAAATCAGGCATTTCAACGAACATGAGACCTGCACCACTCTCTTCAGCGTCCTTTACGACATTTAAGGTCTAAATTTAATCAAATTTTGTAGTTTTTAAGAAAAGAAGGTTTAAAGAAAATAAGAATTGCCTGTGTTTGACACGAAAGCGAAACACTAATGTTTTTGAAAAATGGAACATATTATTTTTATATTGTTTTTCATAAAAACGTTTCATTAAGGGAAAAAAGTTTATCTTCATGACTGTAATAGTAGGAAGACCGCGAAAAAAATTTGAATTTTTTGAATTTTCGAAAAATCAGTGTTTTCAACACAAATGAGACTGCGCCATTTTCTTAAACGTCCTTCGCACTATCCAATAACAAAGTTTAATAAAAAAAAACGTTTTTTTTTAAAATTAGAAAATGTCCCAGGGGCTTCCTGTAAAATACTCTCCAAAATTAAAACATCGGTTTCAAATTCAAGGGGCCGCGACATCAGCCAGATCGATTGGGGAATACACCATCAATTTTGGAGAAAATAGGTTGAACGGTTTAGCCGGACAGACGTTTTGCGTCAATCGATTTTTCAGTATCAAGGACCCACAAAACATGGAATCTGGCTACACCACGTGTTACAGGATTTTTTTTCTCAATTTCGTATCTGGATATATCCACTTTCTCGTTGCCAGGGCCCTGCAATAAGAGTTTTCCTGCCGAAAATTCGACGGTTTTACGCCCATTACATTACTTTCTCCCTACCGCTTAAGCGGTAGCGTGAAAGTAAAAAATACTAAAAACTAATCGATACTAACCTCACGGCAACGGCTCTTAGAAAGCTTTCTTTCCAGAGAATTCAACATTCCGTGTATTGAATCATCACTCATTTCTGGGAAGTCGGCAAGCACTGTAACAAGAATAGACAGTTAAAGTACATATTGTCATCATCAGATACAAAGTGGGACACGGGTGACGAAACCTCATAGTACATTACGAAACGATGATGTAATGATGGGTATTAATACACGAGTGTGATATTACGACACGAGCGAGTATCGTAAAGTTCACACGAGTGTATTAATACCCATTACATGGAGTTTCATACGGTACTTGGTAACATATGAATGGTTCATATGGCAACTTTTAGAAGTTAAACATTTCAATTGAATCATTTCGTCGCAGTTGACATGCAGGATTCAGCCAAGGCCACCTAGCGGACAGCTACCCTACCTGCCGCAGGTGGCTTTGGTTTACCAGTCCGCCTGCGAGAGAGTACAAAAGTTACGGCAATAATTCCTAGGTCACCATTTTTGCTTTTTCTCGTATTTCTGGATTATTTACGCATGTGTTGGACTATCTCGTCTTTCCGAACCTGCGATGTAAACACCCTTTTGTAACTCCCTGCCTGTCCTCTGAGACAAGTGAGACCCTGACGACAGATAGACAGGTAGCGGCGGCGCAGTGCGATTTCCGCGCTTCGACTGGCAGCCGCTCGTGAATTGTCGCAAAACCACGACTAGCAATGCTTCGTAGCACATAAAAAGTCAAAATTTATGGATCTTGAAAGGTGCTGAACAAGCTGGTAAAATTACACAACAATCCGAGTATCCAGCCTGGCGATTCTTGTGTGCAACCGCTGGCTGAGAAGTGGCAACGCTGTTCTCCATAAGCGCAGTACTTATTTCTCTCTCTCTCTCTCTCTCTCTCTCTCTCTCTCTCTCTATATATATATATATATATATATATATATATATATATATATATATATATATATATATTTACTGCAATCAAATGGTTGGACGCTCGATAGTTGGGTATTTAGACATTTATCACTTCAAATATCTGGGCCAAATATCGCCCAAAGAGGCCTGATATGTTACTTTTAAGTTAGAATTAAGTTTAGATTTAATTAGTCTTTTAAGATATAGCCCTCACAGATATCCACAAGCAGCAACGCTGGAGAAAAATGTACCCCAAGATTTTGAATAAATTTCCGCCACTCCAGGGTAACTGGAGAGGGGAAAATTGAAAATCTGATGCCTCCTTTCAAGCGTCCATTTCTTACGAACTATCTAACCTCTCTCAAAACAAACTTGCCTCCATAGCAGTGGCGGCTCGTGGTCATGCCATTAGGGTGTGCAACGTTTTTCCTCTTTTTCCCACATTCTCTCTCCCTCTGTCTCTCTCTCACGCACACACATATACATTACATGCATGCATTGACACACATTAACATTAATAATGACAATTAAACACAAATCATCTTATGACGTCTGATAGCATGCCGAACAATTCCATTCCAATTTTCCAGCAATTCTTTTCTGTGGCTTTTTCATTGAAATCATTGATTTCTTACGTTTCATATTTTCAACGCTATTCATTGTTAGTTGCACAAACAACCTTGACAGAAAAAGAACTCTCTGATTTCGGTTTCTTAAAACACATTGAAACGTAGCCTAATACTTACGTTTACAAAATACACTAGGGGTTTGAATACTTCGGAATGGTTCTGTAATTGCAACTCACTTTAAAACACAAGAGAATACACATATTATATACTATTAACATTTTTATGAATGCAACAGTGCACAGCAATGCGTTCGCGTTTCGCGCGCTAGTGCTAAAGCTCATTTAAGTGGAGAGATATCTCACACTTTCTTCGTTCAATGTCATACTTCTGTTAAAAACTTGTGCTACTCGAGTGTTATATCTTCGAGACACGCTTTTCCCGAGATCGCCACTGCGCACAGTGTGTAATTTCGAGCAACTAGCTCGTAAAAATTAATATCTTGGAAACTATTGCACATATCTCAATGAAATTTGGTATGCTTACTTCTTATAAGGTATTCTTTAAGTATGTGAAATTTCAATAAGATACGTTTATTATTTTAACAATTTTTAAGTAAATTACTTACGAAATATGAAATATTCCAAATTATACACGTTTTGTAAAGAATAAAGTTCGTTTTATCCACGATTTTCATCTCATTATTTTTTTATTTTTTAAATATATTTTTGAGATTAAATACTTATTCTTATACATTATAGAGTATGTTTATTTTAAACATTTTTATTTTGATGTATTATTTTCTTAAATTTATATTGTATTTTTTAAAAATTTTGCTACTACTAACTACTTCTCGATTTTAATTAGTTTGATGAGCATTCACAATCTTTTTCTTCTGAACTGTCAGAATAACTATTGCCCCTCAAATTGTCACATGCAGTTTCAACAGTGTTTGATATTAAGTAAATTAAATACGTATACTCACCTCGTTATGTTAGGTTTTTTCATTTTTCTTCCAGAGAACTTGTATCACACAATAATTTCATGACTTCGCGTGGCATATCATGCGTTTTCGGTTTATGAGATTTTCCTAAGCTGGTAATGTAAGGATCTGATGATATCAGTAGTCTATGAAGCAGATCGAGATTTGAATTTATTCTTGATGATTTTCTGGTGAAATTTTCCCTGAAACGTCTATTGTCTTTATTTCTAGCCTCTTGCGCTTCTTCAGAAAGTTGTCCAATTGGAAGCACACTTGACTGAACTATGGCATCACCATGCACTAAAATTTTGTGTACAGTCACTGGCATATGAAACCAACTGTATAAGTTTAAATAATGCTCTCTAGTTTGTCCAATGTAGTCACTGAATGCTTGCACATCAATGGCGTAGCCTGAGGAAACATACCTATTAACTTTTCATTGATTCCTGTGATGGCTGCAGAGACAGTAGCATTCCTAAAAAAAACGTCTGGAAGTGTTTCCGTCATTTGTGGTCCCAGAACTTCTTTTAGGATATCTACCAATAACCCCATTTCTTCTTTGAACTTTTCTTGTATTTCCTTTTTCCTTCTTTCCACCTTCTCTCTGTCACTGTCATTCCGTATGGCCCGTTTCTTCACATCTAAACGATATGCAATGTGCAACAAACATTCAAAAGATCGAATCCAAGCATGTAGGGGAGACATGCCGAAAGAAAGTGCTGCAGGATCCGCCTTCCTTTGTTTAAACAGCGAATCATTGTTCATTTCCGTTGGCACTGCACCACATATGTAGCATCGTTGTGATGATGTGTACATGGACAATGCGTTGCATATTTTGCCGTCGACCATTGTTAAAAGCAAATTGTGGGTCACATTTATGATATGTCCTTCAATTTCTACTTTTGTGTCTATCAAATTTTCTATTTGTCGTTGCACATTGTTTACTTCTTGAGAAATAACATCTTTCGTTTCTTTGATAAAAGAAAGTTTAATGGGCCTGCAATAACGCGTGGATGATGGTCGCGGATTTTGCCAAATAATACATTTTTCAGAATTATGTACATTCACATAAAGTTGCAAAGGGACTAAAGAAACACTAAAAAGATTTTCATCGCTCTGCGAATTTCCCTGTTCGAATCTCTGTTTGTACCGACTTTGGTCAGAGCTGCCATCACATCCCCACTTGTACACTAAAGAGTAATCATTATCAAATTTTTCTGCACCGTTAATTACTTCTTTTTGCGAATAGAACAACCTACGGGCAGTATGGTCCAGTAAGGCTTGTAATTCCACTTCAGCCGTGATTTCAGATACAACTATATTTTCATCCGGCGGATAACATAGTTTTTTCGCTTCTTGCACATGGTGGTAAGGTGGATACATTTTATTACCATACTCCATTGCATTTTCACGAATTTCTTTGTATTGATTAGTGCTTAGTTTCAAATCAATGATAAAAGCTAAAGCCTGATCTGCATTCATTACTTTTTGCTCTTCCAGAACTGCTTCTCTTGCCTTTCGCAGCTTTGTGGCTCTCTGCGGTGACGAAAAGGAAAGCTCTCCCACTAATTTAGCAGCGTCCCGTTTTCCTGATGCACGCAACGTCATTTGCGTAGCGGCAACCAATTCTGCTGCAGATTTTTTTTCAGATAATTTTTTTGCTTTCTTCCACTGTTCAGAATCGCTGCACGTGTGCTTACGAGGTCGACCTCTCTTTGGTGTGAGTGCGGTACTACTTGAAGGCATGGCAAGATAAATACGACTGTCAAAATCAACGTCTTCATTAAGCCAGGATGAGTAGCGTTCCAGGAAACGTTCCAGTGTTCTGTTGCACTTCGCCCATCGAGAGCTTATTTGAGCACAAAATACATTAATGGTGGTCTTAACCAACTTTGATATATCATCTGAACAGTCTTGTATACAAAGTTTTTTTGTAACGAATCGAAATACTTCCTCATTTCGCTGTGCACTACCAGAAGTTCGCCATACGACAAACAAATCCCGTCTTCGGATAGGCTGCATCGTTTCTGAAAAATATTATTTTCTGGAATTGGGGCAATTTCGGGCAGTTAAAACTAACTGCATTTTGTAAATGAATAATAAAGGAAAAGAAGCGACCCAGTTTCCCGCTGTAACTCCGTGTAACTTTTTTTATACATCTCGATAAAAATAAAGTCAAAGAATTTTATGGAAATGTTACTGCCTTATATTCAAAAACTTTTAATGATGTGTTCTGCAATCAGAACATGAAATATGAATATTTCATAGTAAAGTACGTACCTTACGCTATGATATTCAGCAAAAATGTGAATACTCCTGTAGCGGATGCCCCTGAGAAACACGTGTTGAAAAGGCGCACTCTGCAACCCTACTGAGGGCGCGCAGTGACGTTCTCCGAACCCAAACAATCCAAGGGTTTCACCGGCACTAATGCGAACCCAAACATTAAACAAACTGTGTTGCCAGATGCTCTGGGTATTGGAGAATAGTGTGAGCAACTCCAAAAATGTACAGGAACTAGGTCGAAAATTGATTTTTTACGAGCTAGATGCCTAAAATTACACACTGTGCTGCGCCTGCGCCGTAGATAGAGCACCGCGCCAGGTATGCTCCAGTCCTCCATAAGCCAACGTTGTTCCCCTCCTTCCCCTGCAGCCCCGCGGCAGGCCTAGGACGTCGTTTACTCGGTCGCATTCTCCCGAGTGTGCTCCCGCAGGCTTTCACGAAAGAAAGGCGGACGGACCGGCAATCGCAACTTCCGAATGGCGCGTGTTTTGAAATAACATGTTTCGGGAATGCTCTGAGAGGACTTGTATTGTCCTCTTGTTAAGAGATGTTTAAGAGAAATGGCACCGAATTAATTTGGGTGTGCACATGCGAACGTGCGAATACCCACGAGCCGCCACTGCTCCATAGCAATCATTACAATATTCGCTATATACATTACAATACCGCGGTAGAGAGAAAGTTATGTAATGCTGCGCGAAAAATGGCAAATTTTCGGCAGAAAAAGTCTTATTACAGGGCCCTAGGCAACAAAAAGTGGATAAATCCACACACTAAATTTAGAAAACAAATCCCTTTGCACGAAGTAGCCAAAATTCATGTTTTATGGGTCCTTAATACCGGATTGACGGCAAAACGTCTGTCCGGCCATCTGTCTGCGAACAACGTTAGCGGCTAAACCGTTCAGACGATTTTCTCCGAAATTGATATTCCATAATCGATCGACATTACATGAAGCCCCTGGTAAAATTTCAAAATTAAAAAAAAAAAGACCATCGCCAAATGAATATTGTTGTTGGATAGTGTAAAGGGCGTTTAAGAGACGGTAGTAGTTAGTAATGGTGGAGGTTTCCTTTTCGTTAAAAACTCCAATTTTTCGAAAACTGCAAAAATTCAAATTTTTTTCGGCGTCTTCCTACAACTAAAATATTAAAGATAGAAATTTTTCCCTTAATAAAATCTATTCCATAAAGCTACATTCTGAAATAAGGTCGTGAGCAATTTTTCGAAAACGTGAGTATTTTTCGCGTATTTTTGCGTGAAATTTAGGCAATTTTTAATTTAGTTTATACCTTTTTTTTTCAAACACGGATTCATAGTTTTTGATGAAATCTTGTTATTGGATACTCTCAAGGACGTTAAAGAAAACACTGCAGGTTTCGTGTTGGTGTGTTGGTTAAAACCCTAAATTTTCGAAAATTGAAAAAATTCAAAATTTTTTCATCGTCTTTCTACAACTACAGTTATGAAGATGCAATTTTTTCCTTAATGAAATGTGTCCATCAAAAACAGATCATAGGGTCATGTTGAATTTTTTGAAAATGTGGGTATTTTTTGTGTAATTTGGCGACAAACATAAGTCGTTCGCTGCCAATTTACTGCACTTCGTGAACGTAAAATAAGTTGTGGTGCTGTGCACATGGATGCTACGTAAGTTAGATCTTGTATATTATTTCATATTTATTTCTTGGTTTCTTACATTCGAGCTTTTTTTTTACAGGTTTTAAAATTAATCTTTTAGAAATCATTTAAAATCTATTTTAAATTGCATCTTTTAATTAAGTTAAATTTGAAAACGAATAGATGATTTCGCTATATGAACAAGATGTGGGGAATGAAAAGTAATGCATGTAAAAACCGAGTAATTTTGATGAATATAAAAATATTATATTTAATTAGTACATTTTTCTATCCAATTTCATTTTCGATATCAACAATGTTAATTGGCAAAATGTATATCCCATACGAATTAGCGATCATCGTTGCTTATTGCTACCGTTGTCGTAACGCCGCATTGATAACAGAAGGCGATAGTGACGGCTGCCTTTCGTTGGCGTTAATATAAACTAATAATTCTATTTACGGCTAAAATACGCTTCGCGAATCGTTGATACATTTAAGTAGAACGTGAATACAGTGAACGAAAGGAAAATACGCATGAGAAAGTACGTGCTGTTATAGCACCATTAGTTTTAAATTGTCGTCCCACAACTCGACTGACTGGCCACTTCCAAATTCTTATCCTTTAAGTCAATTACTTCTATTACTTTTTCTGCGTCATGGGATTTACGAACAACTGTATTGGCAATTTACTTCTTACACGAAACAACAATATTTACTAGAATTACTGATCCACATAGCAATGGTGAAGATACAGAACAGTAGCTTTCATCTTTTACATCACCGAGAACTGAAATACTCGGACAACACTTCAAATGCGCGTTTGTTGTTGTCGCTGCCGACAAATCATGTGAGTGGAATATCTAAAATTTTATACTCGTTTGCAGCGCAAATCTAATAGCGTTTTCCTTTCGCCGCACTAGTGCGCACTCAGGGCAGCTTTCGTGTTCCATTCGACCGCTAGGGTGCACCAGTGCAAAGAACTGCGTGTTCCATTCGCACATCGATACGGACCCAGGGCGCACTAAACTGCACCGACGATCGCGTCAGTGCAGTCCAGGGCACCGGGCTATTGTGAGGTTAGATACGGGAGTTATCCATGCTGATTTAGATTCGTGGTGAAATTGTGAAGGCATTTGAGGATCTTCTGTCACGCAGGGATACTTCGAATGATGGAGTATATTATGCTGTGCAAGAAAGGTCTTAAAACAATGTTCGTGATTTAAGAGTTCGGAAAATCAGATTGTGTTTTCCGAAAATTTAACCTTGAATAACTTCATATTAACAAATCCTGTGCTATTTAGAAACTAAAGTGTTTTAGGTACGTCTCAATTTCGAAACGCCTATAAAGTGCAAAAATAAAAATAGTGACCCTTACAAAATCATTCAAATGTTTCTCGCACGCCCATACATTTACCAGCGGAAATGTTCATGTTAATATTTTTATTGTTTTCAGTAATCAAACAATTCTACAGAAGCCTTTCGGTTCAAAATCTAGTGTACTATATCGATCATTGGCAAATCTCGAAAAATGAAATTACGATTCATACGCATTTGAAGTTTTCGTAGTTTTTAAATAAAGAAATCGCACATTAATAATTTATGAATTAAGAAGAAAGAATTACCAAAAGACTTCATAAAAATTATAACGACGATCATAATTCAAAATTGTTATTTTTCGAGTTCCATCAGTGTGACTGACCAAGAACAGCTGTGTATAATTTCACTGCGTAGCGCACAAGCACTGACTCAGTTCCGGAATCCATTTCATTCGTAGCTGCCCTTCACGCGTGTGGGGCAGCACTATTGCGGAGCGATGACGTTTCTGCCCTGCACTAGGGTGGGTTTCAGTGCAACGAATGGAAAACGCCTTAAAATAGCAATGTGGGACAAATCCGACCCGCGGGCTATAGCGTGAAAGGGCTCTAAACCAGCTCTATATTTGCAGAATATGGTTTGTACCTACCTTTCTTTCCCTTCTTTTGGCCGAGTAATCCATCCTCAACATGGTCCATCATAGTTTCATTGCCACATTCTGATTCCCCTCCAACACTACATTCTCTGAAGCCAACTTGCCCGAACTCATCGCTTTCTCGGCTCTTGAATCCACCGTCTTCCCCATCCCTGAATCCACCGCCTTCTCCATCCCTGAACCACCCCGTCCTCCCCTGAATCCACCGCCTTCTCCATCCCTGAATCCACCCCGTCCTCCCCTGAATCCACCCCGTCCTCCACCCCTGAACCCACCCGTCCTCCCTGAATCCACCCCGTCCTCCCCTGAATCCCCGCCCTCCGAATCCACCGCCTTCTCCATCCCTGAATCCACCACGCCCTCCCCTGAACCCACCTCGTCTCCCCCTGAAGCCTGGCCCCCTCTGTCCCTCACCCTCGCCCCTGCAAATTCTCTGAAGCTGCCACCTCCTCTTCCCCTTCCAGAAGGCGAGCTACCGGGGAACTTTCCTCTCTTGCCGCCGACATCATTTTCACCCCAGGAGTGGGGTCTCTTGTTACTCTCAGCAAACTCCATCGCCGATCCTGAAAATAATAGATTCAAAGTATAAACCCAGTTGATGTAGCAGCTGTTTCTGCGAAGGTCATGCACTCTATTAAGCTTGCATCTTCACACATGTTACAACAATATTTTCACTGCTGGAATCCGACACACTCCAGGCAATGACAACAGTGGTCCTATCACATTATGGCAGTGGCCTTCTTCACATTCAGTGAAGGGGGCATTAATAAGCAAGCATTTAAAAATAGTACATTATGAAACGATGATGTTATGATGGGTGTTAATACACGTGTGTGATATGTGATCCCTCGAATTTCTCTTAAGCCTACCTCGTCCCTCTGAGCTCAAATTCAAATTAAACAAATGTACTACAAATTCACTATGAGTAACTTTTTTTTTTTCACGAGATAGTATACTTTTTTACTTTCTCTCTACTGCTTATGAAGCATAAAGGAAGTATTGTAATGCTGCGAAAAAACAGCGAATTTTCGACAAAAACTCTTACTTACGAGCCCTGGTAACGAAAAAGTGGATAAATCTCGTCGCTATATATAGTAAATCACTTTAACACGCCTGTACTAAAACATTAAAATATTAACAAATCAAATTTTTAAAAAATGTAAATAAATTTAAAATGTCGAGATGTAACTATAATGGAAAGCTTTTTTCACCAATTGTAAACTGAGACTGTTAGATTAAGACATATTCAAAGTTAATCGAATCAATAGTAGGTTCTAGACGCTTATACTTATTTACAAAGTATTTTGGCAAAATATTTAAATACTAAATTTAAAGTATTTTTTCCCAACACTGCGAAAGCATAAACCAACTGCCCGGCTTGCCTGCCTCCTCCCGCGCCGCAGGCCGTACGAACCTGCCGAGCAGCCGCCGGGTCGAGGGAGGGCACAACGGGCGTGAGACGCAACGGCGTGGAAGGGGGTGAGGTGTTTGCCCAAATTTCATTTTACGGCGCTCCTATTATCCGATTTGCATGATTGGCACGTTGTCACCGCGATATAAGCCCACATTTTTTTAATTTCATCCCAAAACCCAGAACCCAGCGGCGGCGATGGTGTAGCGGTTAGCGTATCGGACTGCTATACCCAAGTTTGCGGGTTCAAACCCGATCGAAGCCGTGGATTTTTAAGGGCGAAAAAATCCTTCGTACGCCTTCCTTCGGAGGGGAAGTAAAGCCGGCTGTCCCATGTTAGTACATTTACTGCATGTAGAAGATACCTCTGAGCAAAATTCAAATCGCCTGTTTCGTCGCCCAAGTAATACCTTCTTTCTCTTATGATTGGTGAAAGGAGTGTAACGAAATTTGCGTGGTCAGACGGAAGAGCAGGCCTTATGGCCTGAGTCTCGCCACGTAAAATTAGGCAAATTCAATTCAGAACTATGAGAGAACTTAAAAATATTTTGAGAAATATTTTTTGAAGAAACGGCTTTGTAGCGTAAATTCTATATTAAAAAGATGTCCAATGCCGTTTACAGATCGAAAATCGGACAATTTGTTCAGACGTTATCGGTCAAGTAAATTTTCCTTATATTGGTATTGCTACGTTGTGGTGACAAATTGAACTAGTGTCGGTACATTTAGCCTACGTGGTGTTGACTTTAACAGGATGCATGAGCTAGGCGTGCTTGTTCTAGCTCGATATGGAAGAAAGGGACTTTAACTTTTAACTACAAACCTTTGGTCGGCCACAATAAATGGCACCGTAGGCCACCAGTTCGACAACCCTGGTTTATGATATTGAAATATTTTAATTTTACAAGCTTATTAAATACTTTGAATATTATATTTTCGAACTGATTCTGTTTAACTGTTAGATTAGCATACGAATATCAATAAAAACAAATAAAACCATACAATCTGTCTAATTCAGGCGCGGCTCGTCATTAAAGGCTGTAAGGCGGAGCCTCCCCTACAAAAATCACAGCACAAAAGAATGTAAAAAATATTTATAAATGTATTTATTTATTTATTAATAATGGCTTTCTGAGTTATATTATGTAATAATCATATCCAAATTTGTATATGACAGTGCTACAACGCTCGTTCGTAACGCATTTGAAGCTGTTGACAGGGAAGAGATACGCGTTAGGCTCCCACTTCATTCTGCCATACGCCACTGTGTAAAACGAGGAGGGCGTGACGTCATGCATTCCCTGCACAGGCTTACGGACGGACGAAGGCTGCAGCCTGGCAGCCTTCAAGGGCCAGGACCTGGGCGCGGCCGAAGCCTGGGTGGGCGTAGGTCTGAAGAACGGCGTGCTCACCAGATAGCAATACTATGCAGCTCAGTGAGAAGCACTGAGCATTAACTAGTTGTTCAAACACGCGGTGGGAGCACTACTACCTTATCGGAATGTGTATAGAAATGCATTAATTAAAAACCAAGTCCTAATGAAAAACGTAGACAAAACTTGGTCAAAGAACACGTTCCCCTGCTTTCCCCATAAATGAAAATCTAGTACTACCCCCGAATTAACTTCATGAAATGGCGAGAAAAACGACACGCTCTGCTTTCTGAAGTGCCGTTAGGTACGCACCACAGAGCAGTTTGTGTATGGTACGAAAGTTTAGTGGTTGTCTGTTGTCTTGTTAGCGGTGAAGGTGAATTGTGCGTAAGTCATAGTGTGATATTGTGTAGCTGCGTTTGCTTCATTTGTGGTGTTGAGTAGTTTTGTGGGTTTTATTGGTGTTGGTGTAGTTGTTGAAAAGATGAATTCAGTGAACAATATACGTGATAACAATTTGGATCTTTATTTGAGAATACAGGTGAAAATCCTTGGTCCGCATAGGCCAATTCTTTCTATAATTCAGGAACAAAAGAAATACAAATCTCGTGGTGGATATATTCGTAAATTCAACCCAACAATGTACAATGCTGCCGAGTGGCTTTGTGGATGTGATGTAAAAAATTCGTTCTTTTGCTTCACGTGCCTCCTAACCAAGAACGATGATAATGTGTGGACTGAGTCAGGAGTCACAGATTTGAAAACTTTAATGCGAAAGTGAAAAAGCATAACTTTGTGAAAAACACTTACATGGTTTCATTGAATTTACGATGTTAGGAAAAGTGGACATTAGATGCCAGTTAGATTCTGCTTACCGTTTACGTGTAAAACAATTCAACGAGAATGTTTCAAAGAATCGATATATTCTGGGAAAGCTAATAGACTGTATAAAGTTTTGTGGAAAGTCTGAACTGGCCTTAAGAGGGCATGACGAAACGGAAAATTCTAGCAATTCTGGAATATTTCGCGGGCTGGTTAGTCTCATGGCAGAATTGGATAGTGTCTTGAAGCAGCATATAGAGAAAACCGATAATCGTGTATTCTTAGGTCTCTCTAAAACAATTCAAAACGAATTGCTGGATTCCATCTACGCGGTTTGTTTAAACCTTATTAAACATGAACTACAGGAGACAAATTATCTAGCAATTGAAGCTGATGAAACCACTGATAGTCCCACATTATCACAACTGGTTTTTATTTTGAGATATGAGATAATGGGGAAAATAAAGGAAAGATTCGTAAGCTTCGTTCAACCTCAGAGACACAACGCAGAAGGCATAAGTGATGCCATCTTCACAGTTCTTCAGAAAAGAAGATACATGAGACTCCTGAAAAACTTATTGCTCAAAGTTATGACGGTGCTCCCGTCATGAGTGGTCATAACAATGGGGTGCAAGTGAAAATAAGAGAAAAATATCAGAAAGCCCTCTTTATTCACTGCTACGCCCACCAATTAAATTTGGTTGTTGAACGTTGCGTTACCGGAAATAAGCAAGTGCAAATTTTTTTAGTAACTTGGAAGGAGTCTCAACATTTCTTTCCTCAGTCTCTTAAACGAACTGCAGCGAAGTTGTTTGAGCCATCATTATTTCCACAACACAGCAAAGCATTTCCAGAAAAAGAATTTAAAACTGCTGTTGACTTGTATCATTTAAACTCAATCGATTTACGCCACGAATTAAAAGTACTGTACAGTCGAGCAGATTTTGTAGGGGCATCGGGAGCGTTAATTTTGCTGAACTTTATTTATGAGAACAATTTAACAAAAGCCTATCCAGAAAGTGTGAAGCTCCTAAAGATTATAGTGACCATCCCGATGACCACTGGTGAAGCAGAACGTTGCTTTTCTACTCTCAAAAGGGTGAAGACCTTCATTCGAAACACAATGAAAGAAGATCGACTGTGTGCGTTGGCAATGTGTTCCATTGAAAAGGAGTTATTGTCATCACCGAACTTCAATGAACTCGTTATAGACTACTTAGCAGAACAGAAAGAGAGGAGAGCTGACTTCGTTTACAAACAAATTATCTAAGGTAAGCCAAATATTATAAGTATGTAACGTTAACATAGTTGTGCTGCGGTGCACCCCCCCCCCAGCAATTAAACAGTTGCAGCCTACCCCATTTAGAAGACCACGAGCCGCGACTGGTCTAATTGTTTCGAAGCCTTTACTTGTTGACACTCCTTGACTAATATGACACTAGGTACCTGAGGAATTCTTATGATAAAAAATATAAATATAACCCTGAAAGCAAGCTTTTATTAATTTCACTCTGACATGGATAAGATATTGATAGGTTACTTTAGATCCTTTATTACATACATTACACTAGGAAAAATTAAGCTATTAAGGACGGAATTTTTTAATGAATAATTTGTTTAAATTTAGTTTACAAATAATATTTAAGGGTAGGAATCAATAAAATTCTGTATATCATCAATTTTTTAAAATTTGATTGAGGAAAATTGAGTGTGACCATACACACACACTAGTCCTTTATGAGAACTAATATGACTCATTGTAATATGAATGAAAATTATTTTGTATGAAAATTACAAAACAATGAACACACAACTCTACTTTACATTTACAATATTATTTTCTACCAACAGTTGAAACACCTCCAAATGATTTCATCCATTATATCGGATATCATTGGACATTCTATTGAGTGCCACAATTCGTAGAGCAGTTGAGATTCTTCCAGAACCTCCCAAGGAAACTGCATATTTAGTTAGATAAGTAGTGAAATCTTCTGAAGTGAAGATTTGGTATTGATTGCCCTAATGATTTTTTGCACAATACCCATGCATTGTGTATTGCAACATCTAAGAGCTGGGTAAAAAAGAAGCATGCCAATTTTTTCTACCTTATGTCGATTCTGTAGGCGAGATATCTTCATCCATTCTATCAGTGCCTCTCATATATTTATTACATGCACATATGATGTTTGGTCAGGCTATAGATATAATTTTCTTTCCTGCAGCACTGTATCTTTTGACATTGTCTAAAGGCTGTATCCCATAGCATGTTCACAGAGCATACACAATAGAATTGTCTTTCCAGGCAAACCAAAATCAGTCTATCGATTCCAAAATAAACAGAGATGATAAAGGCTTTATTTTTGCACCATTTTTTATGCAATATAGGGCAATGATTTGGAATTCTTTTTTGTCTTATCATTCCATTTCCTTCATATCCCCGTTCTAAAATTGTGTATATTCTAAGGCCTAGCATAACCATATGGTCATGGAATATTAAAATCATACTCAGAGCCCCTGACGTAAGCAATTTTTGTTATTTTTACATTAGTTATATTATTCAACTATACTTTTAAACATATACCACATTAAACAAGAATTGAAAACAAAAATATAAAAAATAAAAAGCCTTACTTGATAAAATATTTCCAAAGGAGAATTTCTCTGTCAACAAAAACATAAGATCCCTGGGCACTCAGCCAACAATGAGAAAATGTAACAGATCATTCAACATGTTATTCAAGATAAGATTTTAATGATCTCTAACCGAATATATTATTTACAGCTTTTTAAAATACATTTAGATCATTATTATACTTGTGACCATACGGTAACGCTTGACCTTAATGAGTTAACTTACATATTTATTTTTGGTAGCATGGCTTGATTCGGTAAAGTGCAGGAAAAGTGTTTGCCGTAATTCACGTAAGTGCAATTACACTAAAATCCTTTTATACAGATGCAGATTTGTCTGAACAATTATCCTCAGAACTGGATAAGGAACAAATAGAACAAGCAAATCTTGTAGATATGTTATTAGATGAGCACTCTGATAAAGATGTAAATTTTGACAAAGTCAATGGATTTTCCTTGGCAAACATAGAAGATGATTTTCAGCCTTCTAAACCTTTAAGCTTGAGAATAATTTTCAGATTTTCATGCTGAAAATAAGAATTATGTTCAAGATACTTTTGATGGTCGAGACAATGATCCAGAGATTTTAGATGTACTCAAATATATGAAACTGGTAATAACATTAGTAATAATAATGGAACGCATCTACTGACACGGAATCAAAATGGTTCAGAAAAAGATAATTGGCTTGTTTACCACCAATGAAAATGAAAATTCTGACGTAATTAGGGGCAAGAACAGTTCTGAAAGCCGTAGGAAAAGAAGCACTGTGGAGTATTGTGGATGAATATTGACACACACAAAAAGAAAGAAAAAATGTAGTGCTTGAGGAAGTGGGATTTACTGAAGAAAGAAAGAAAGAAAGAAAGAAAAAAGAAAGAAAAAAGAAAGAAAGAAAGAAAAAAGAAAGAAAGAAAAAGAAAGAAAAAGAAAGAAAAAAAGAAAGAAAGAAAGAAAAAAGAAAGAAAGAAAAAAGAAAGAAAGAAAGAAAAGAAAGAAAGAAAAGAAAGAAAGAAAGAAAGAAAGAAAAGAAAGAAAAAGAAAGAAAAAAAAAAAGAAAGAAAAAAAAGAAAAAGAAAAAAAAAAAAAAAAAAGGGCGAACGAAAAATGAAATGTAACACTGGCAATAAATATACTAAAGATAAACGAAAGGTAGTAGTGGCAAGATATTTCGACGCTTTTCACACTCTTCATTTCTCGTTTTTAAATTAAATTCTGAAATATTATCTCGTTAGGACATGATCGCCCATTACTCAATTACTTATTTCTTTTCTTCATAAGAAAGGGAAGGAAAGCAATTATTTAAAACTATTGTTCCATTTTTCACCATTCTTATAAAAAAAATAACACTGAATCCCTAAATAAATTTAAAGGGAAAAATGATTTTTTTAATTTCCTTGAGCGTTGACACACGACTTGCATACTCAAAGAAAACTCCACTGAATGAGATCAATGATAGTATTGAACTCTTTCACTATTAACTGTGACAAAATAATTAGAGAATTATGAATGAAACAAAATCAAAATCCGGTTTCATTGTAAAATTGGGGAAAGTCACCAGTTGGGGAAGAACCCCGCCTTTCCCTCACAACCCCTCCTACCTGCCTTCCCCTTCCACTGGCCTAGCCTAGCTCGAAACCATTTTCACTCTAGCTACTGTTTCCCAACAACTTCATTCAAGTGTGAGCTAGCAAGAGATAAGCTGACAAGCAGGCGAGCTCTACATTCTTACATTGGTTTCAAAAAAAGTTAATCTTTTCTATGTTCTTCAAGAATTAAAAAGAAAATTTAACACTATCAAATGATTGATACATTCTACCTTATTGCCTCAACTGCTAACAACTATTGCAAGCGAATTGATTGTTTCAACATTACTTACTTAACCTATGTATGTACTATCCGAGAAAATGCTCTATAAAATCACTTGATTTGTAATTTTCCTAAATTTATGCTTTGTGACTTAATTAACAAATGTGATCTTGTACTCGCATATTATAATTATATCGAAATAAATAAATAAAAATCCTTTTATGTAAATTTTAAAATAAACTTCCCCTAATGGGGATTGATGAGATAGATGTGTTGTACCTACGACAGGGATCCCTTCTGCTGCTTCCTGAAATTTAATTTAACCCCGGAATCCCAAGGCTGGGGTCACCTGCAACCCCACCGTGAAATTATCACATTTAAATATTAGCAACCTTTAAAAGAGATGTCATTCTGTCATTGTATCTTGCATTCCAGTCATTCTGCTTCCATCACGACAGTCGACTTTTGTATCTTTTCTCCTCACATCGATCTACAACAGGTAATATAAAATAAAACGTAATTGAAGTTATATTTGACCTCACCTTATAATTAACATCTCAGATTTTTCTAACTTCCGAGTATGCTTTTGCTGATGGTTTTCCTTCATTCTCTGTCAGAATCTCAATGAATTCATCATAAGTTACCCATTTGTAAGAATAGCTTGGACTATTGAGTTTTATTTATTCTTTGCTCCATGCAGTTTTATGCCAAAGTTTCTTGGCAGTTTGAAAGTCAGATTAGCTACATTCGTAATTTTCTAATATTTTTTTTTTTGATTTGTAGTTTTGTATCACGCTTTCAACAGTTTTCTTTCTGAAGTAATTTTGTATGCTAACAGCACCAAGTACATCTCATAGGTTTATCTATATGGAACAGTAGCCTTGTTTGCAGGTTGATCAGTTTATTGTATTACAAATGATAAATAAATAAACAAACTTTCTTTTCACTAAAACAGAGATTGCATTGTTCATTGTTGAATATTGAGCATGAAGAAGAGAAAGAATATTTAAGAGAGTAGGATTGTAGTTAGTATTTGTTGAAATGAGACTCGTGAATCCAGGTTAAAAACAAACAAACAGTCTTTGTACCAATATAGTAATAATTGAGAACTCTAGTTACTGTTATGTTAAGAAATGAAGACAATTTTTTTTGCATTGCAGTAGACCTGAATTTGTGGCACATGCAGTAACTTCTGAAATGTTGGAAGAAAATGTTTACTTGTTATGGAATAAAAAATTTAAAATTTTGGGGCCTATTAAGAGTAAAGATATTGTAATTCTATTAGGAAACTAATTTTACATAAAGTCGCCAATTAGGTCTACTATTAACAGTTTATATAAAAATTGAAGTTCATTAGAAATACATAGAGAATGTACAGGAGGAATATTCAAAACTGATGCGATTGCACTGTGATTGTGATCAAGTAATAATGATCAAGCATCCAGAGTTGGATCTCGTCAAATGGATTGACTCGGAGGTGAAAATAGTCACAAATTTTAAAAATATAGGACCCATCTCAACTCCTATAAAAATCAAAATTATTTATTTTATAAAACATATCCATCATTGAAGTATCATATCAACTAATGGAAAAATACATTTTATCACAAGTAAGAAAAGTCATTAGGCAAGATCAAAAATAATTTGCAAATTCATTAACAATGGTGGGGTATGATTCATTGTATGATTCAGGATAAAAATAAATAGTGATTGGTAACCTTGTTGGTAATCTCTTCAAATTTACATCCAAGCACATGTACGAGTAATCTCACATGTAAACATTTTAACATTCATAATATCTGTTTTGCAGCCAGTACCGATTCTGACAATAGTCAGTGAATTTCGTTTACTAATTATTTCATTCACATTTCTTTTATGCTCCATCAATCTCAATTTCATCTTTCTCTTGGTCTGTCCTATGCAAGATTCTGAACGTTCTGCACATTCAATATTGTACCACTAGCCTGTGTTCCTCTTTCTGATTGACATCTTTCAGATTTCTCATGACATTCCTTTAATTGGTTACTCTGTTCACTAAATTAGTATTAACTTTAGTTTTTAACCCAGACTTTACCTTGAAATTAATAGAAGAGACAGAAGGAAGAAAAGAAAGAAAGGAAAAAAGAAAGGAGTTAATTTTTTTTCTGTCCTATTCCCAGTTCTGTTTTTCTTCCACATTTCTACATTTTACATTTTAGCAGTAAACTGAGGTATAGTCATTCATACATAGGTTAGTGTGAACCTTTTCTAAATTTCAAGCATGAAAATCAGGAGCTGATAATTTAACACCCAATGTACAAGATACCACACAATTGATTTCTTAATCCCGGAAAAATTTGATAGAGACAAATTTGTCTTTGAAACATTATAATTTTGCAAACTTAGTAAATGATTGTCATCTGTCAGATGTGCAATATCTGATTCACGTATCTTTGTCAAATAATGGCCAAAAAGTATTATATTAAGAGTGACGGACAATACAGTTTAATAAATCATATAATGATTTGTGCTATAATAAGTACCCTTAGATCCACTTCCTTTTTGGATTTCCTTCCTGAAAACCGGGGAACAAAAATGGTCAGCATTTCCTTCAGAATATTTCAAAAGGTACCAAGCACAGTGGAGCTCCACTATGTTGACAGATTACTACTGGATGCTCAAAAGAGCTAGTCCTTAGGTGAAATACTAATGAAGATCAGTATTCAACGGATTTTAGTATGTTGAACGTTGTAAATAATATGACTGAAAAAAAAATTCACCAAACTGTCACAAAAAAACTTTCCAGATCAGAGACAAATGGCTTTCCATTTCTGAATTCAGCATAAAATTTCCTATATAGATCTGTCAATAAAGCTCATGGCACAAAAAAAGTTTAATTTTGTAGAGCATAAGACATCACAGTTTCATTATAACAAATTGATATCAAAACTTACGTATTCTTGTAGAGTACTCAAATGTATGTCAAATCATCCTACACAATACATAAAAGTGGTATTATATAAAATTTAAAAGACAAAGCTATCTTACTTGTATCTATAATTTCATATTAATATCTAATTTGTAATATAACACTTATGGCTAATGAACATTTGTAAACAAATTTATTAATACAAGATTATATAAAATTTCCACAATAATACTTATAACTTGCCCATCAATCGACACTATCCTTGAAAAATTGGGGACCATTATTTTTATTCAATTTCCAATAAACTTCTAATTTTTAATCTTATCTTCCCCTTTTAATTTTTTTAATTTGAACTGCTACTAATCCTCCCTTGCATTTCCCCATTTTTTTGAAAGTCTATCTGCTATCTGTAACTAAATACTTTAGATGTATCCATTAATTGTAATTTAATTTTCTATCTTATTTTGTATTTATTTATAATTTTGTTGTATCTTTCTGTATTTTATAGACTGACGATGACGGCAAAGCCGTCGAAAGCCGGCTATCTTAATAAAGCTAATATGTTGACGAAGATGACCTCTTTTATTTCTTCTTATAAGAACGTCAACAACACCAAATCAGAATTCCCACAATTAACCAGTTATGTATGAAAGCATCATAAGTCACAAATTTTATTAATTTTTGTCTGTATAATGTTAATGTAAAGTGGAATATTTTTGAATTAAAGATAGGATATATCTTCTGGTTTCTTAGAAAAAAATATTCAGTAGATCCAAAAATCTCAGTTAATAACAAATGTGTTTCTTGTTTCTCCTGTAAATTTGGTCATGTTCTGTACGCTGGTCACTAGTCAAATGCTCAATCGTTTATTACATGAACAGATTAACAATAGCTATTTATAAAAGCGAATTGAGCATTTAAATAATTATTTGTAAATAATTAAAAGAGATGTATGGAAATGTTGCTCTAAAATAACAATGTTTAATATTAAAGTTAGTCACCTGTGTGATTTTTCATAAGTGGAATACATAATACAGTTTAGGTTGATTTCGGCTACCCCACATTTCATTTTTTCTGCATTCAATATCAGACAGTAGAGCGAAAGTGAATTATAATCAAGAGGTTTGCGGTTGTGTGATACACAATCTTAAGTTAGCGCGTTTTCAATCGAACCCAAAGAGAAACAGTGTTGACGATAGCATGATTTGCACAGCATTACTCCTACGGCGGGAGCCAGACTTCCGGTTGCGATGAATTTCGCAGCAGTTTTTCTTAGAAATTATTCCTCAGAATTTAGTATGAGGTATGCTAGATTTATTATCACCTGATTCCTCCAAGAATTACTTTGTATAGCAAAGGGTTCATTGATCGCAAAACTTGAACAGCTTGAAAATATATGCCCCGTGAAAGCTTTTTCCATAAGAGCGTGTACTAATTTAAATTTTATTAAAAAGTTAGGCCGGTAATGACCAAACTTTTTCTTACCATCTTAAATAGGTATTTTACTTTCATTTAAAGTATTTTGGGGGGTACTTCACCGTGGTTGATCGAACGAACATACTAAATACACTAAGAAGTAAACATTCCACATACTGAACGTTAGGAGTAAATAGAAAGTTTCTACAACAAAATCTTATGATTCCACTTTATAGTACTTTACTTACATCATTTAAAATGTTATAAAATCTCTATACGCATAAATAAAAATTTTCACAAAGAACCGGTCAACTTCAAAAATAATTATAAAATCTTACCCTAATGAAGACACCTAAAATTTGAAAGTCGGAAATTATCTCCTATAATTCTACCACACTTCAGCACACGTTTCACCTTCACAAATACAAGAAAAAAAAATTACATTTTGCGTAAACTGGTTAACACAATCATAGTTTACACTCGACCACGTGCCATTGAGAATGGAGGAAGTGATGTGTTACGCATTAAATCTCGCAACTGCCCTGCGTTAGTGCTGCGCTCAAACGGGTGGCAGCATTACTATGCTAGAGTACGAGGAAGTAGGGTATGACGTAAAATATACCCTTGACCAATTAGATGCTTTCAATATTCTGTGTGGTATTTTTGAATATACCGTTCTTTTGGCAACATGATTTTCAACTACAATTCATTTTAGGATTCTGAACGAAATTTAGGATACGCTTCCATAGAAGTGACATAGGATGAAAATGTAATAAAATAAAATAATGTAACAATTTTATTTCATTTAAATCACGAAACATTACCGTAAGTGAAAAAAATGAAGTCATTCAACAAACTATTTTATCATAAATAGAATTTAAGACACATTTTATTTTAATGAACGTATCTGTTAATACAGTTATAATAGTTACTTTATAATAGATGTAATCATTATTTAGTTACTGTAATTATATTGAAACAACAATTTTCTTAATATACAGTAACAAAATGCCCCTTAACACAGAGAAATGTAATAAAATCTTCACTGAAACCAAGAAATTTCAATAAAATGTTTTATAGGTATAGCCTGTGTCAGTAACAGTAAAAAACAAACAAATGACATTAATATTTTCATTGAGATAATATTAAATCTAGACAATTCAAGACAGCAAGATTTTCTTTCTTACTTCCGTACTGTTTTGGAGAAAGGTTGAACATGGTTAATATGTAAGTAATATTTTCTTTACTAATATATTAACACTATTAGGGCTTTGTTTAAGGGTGATGTTGAAGGGTAAATGTTGGTAGCTTTGGAAATGCTATCTCTATTTAGTCCAGTTGTTACAATGCTTGGCACTGTAATGGATCCGCTCTCTACAGGAGAAGACTACTGGCGGTTCAAAGGCGAGCGGCAATGAGAATTGCAAGCTCCTACCGAACAGTGTCAGAAGCCGCAGTCCTTGTAATCGCAGGGACCATACCGATTGACCTTCTTGCTCTTGAAAAGAAGAGCATTTTCAGCAGTCTCTCTGAAGACAGGGCACTACTTAAGAGGGAAGAAAGGCAGAAGACCATCCAGACGTGGCAAAACAGATGGGAAACTGATGCCACAGGAAGATGGACAGCCACATTGATCAAGGAGATCGAACCGTGGCTGAAAAGAAGACACGGGGAAGTAGACTTCTACTTGACCCAACTACTGTCGGGACATGGGTGCTTCCGGTCCTTCCTTCACAGGATTGGGATCACAGCCCAAGCAGATTGCCAATACTGTGGACATAACAGAGACGACGCTCACCATACATTCTTTGAATGTGAAAGGTGGCAGGAAAAGCGTACCAGACTGGAGACAAGAATAGGCCCAATAAGCCCCACAAATTTGATTAGCACCATGCTAAAATCCGAGCAGTCATGGACAGCCGTAGCAATGTATGCCAGGGAAGTCCTACTGCAAAAGAGGAAAGAAGAAAACGACATATAGACCGCATAACACAAGGCGCGCGGCATTGAAATAGAGAAACAAAAACGAAGAATTAATGAATAGACAACGAAGAACAAGGCTTCAAAGAGGGCCAAATTAAGGTATCCGCCCTGAAGAAATGCTGAACAAGCGTACCGGGACGGAAACTAGAAGAGGATTATGAGGTTCGTGGGTGCAAGCCTCACACTACCCAAGAGCACCGGCTCTTCGGGTGTCTGTTAGAGATTTTCCACAGTATCCTCTCAAAAAAAAAAAAAAAAACTGTAATGGATCCAACAATCACTTTGGAGCGCATGCGCAGGGATTAAAGAGCGCATGTGCGGGTTTTGGGCGCCAACTGCGATGGGTGCCGGGTAAAAAAGACCTCAGAGTAGGTAGTGTTGGGCCGGCGATGATGCAACGTTTTACCGACTTTAATTAATTAAATATAACCCACTAGCAAAATACCTGGCATTCCCCGGGCTTTCTTCATATTCAATCCTTGTGAATGAGGGAAAAGATCAATTTTATTTAAACCACGGTGTTAAAGATTATTATTTTTATTATTGTGAAGTCGTAGGCTTCCGCGGCCGGAGTCATGTGGATGATCTTGGCTGTCCGGGTGACGCCGCGTCGAAGGCTGTGTTGCCAATTATTTATTTTTATTATTTTATTTTAATTATTTATATTTATATATTTTATTATTATTTTTAACGTAATTGGTTCAAATTTTAATAAAATACTTCATTTTTATTTTATTTTTATTTACAACACATCTACTGACCTCTAGGGAATGAATGAGGTACCAGTTTTGCATGCAGCACTACTGGGCTCTGGTGGAATATATTTGGAACCACGTGCTCTAAGCGAGAGGCGAAATATGGTCGCGGTGCATCTACAAACATATTATTTAAATTATTTATATTCCGCATTTGGGGTGTGTTAGTCTTTACCAAATTTTACAAGGACACTGCGAGAATCCTGAAGAGCCTGTAAAAATTTCATATCTATTCATACGCTACTTTTTGTGGTATCGATGTCGGTTACACGTCGTTGAATTCACTTTTGTTAGTATAGAAGAAGATTAGATTCCTTGAAAAGCGACTCGTCAAGGTGATGGATACGGATTTATTTAATTTAGGTAAGCTAGTTATATAAAAAAGTAAATTTTACATGAGACATGATCTATTGCATAAGCCTTCAGTTCAGTGAATTTAAACATTCCATTAACAGACAAGGCAAGTAGTTCTGGTGTTTTTACCTCAACCGGAGGTTTAATCTCTCCGACAGAAAGTGGCTACATGAAGGCAGGGATTAATAATCGAATTTGTCTCAACTGCGAAAAGTGTTGCGATAATATGACTGTCGTTTCTGAAAATGGCCGAAAAGGCGAGTTACGAGCTGGAACAATGACAACAAAATGAAGCCATTGAACCGAACAAACTAATGGAACATGACTGGGATATTCATGATATTAAATAATACCAATTAATGGAAACCATATAGTGTACAATATTTATAGTAATAAAAGACCCGCTAATACCATTGTCTTCTTCGCAGCAGATATCTACGAAAAGTAGGGACTTAGAAGCCTATGCGTCGTGAAAGTGCAGTTTATCGTCTTCCAAAATATTAACTTTCTCTTTCATGTTGTTAATTAGATACCTACTTTCTTGTTTCCAATTAAAACATTATCTCCACAACATAATCCACAAGGTGCCCTATTTATTTTACATAACTTTTTTGGGATGTGAATTATATAAACATAGGAGTTAGTGAGGGAGTGTAAGTGGAGGGCTGTTTTCACATTATCGTCCAGGCATATTTTCCACACTAACGGCGATACCATTGATCCTAGAAGAAAACCTTGAACTTGTAAACTGTAGGAAATTTTATCCACTTTCATTCCATATCAGGTTATTATTTAGGAAAAATGGATAGTTTTTAAGTTATACTGAGATAAACTGGGATAATTCCCGTTCTTCATGTGTCTCGCATATAACACCAAATTTCGCAGAGCTCTCACAGCTAAACTGTTAACTGGAGAAAAATTCTTCGGGACATTAAATGCAGGCAATTTTAGCTTCTTTTACTTCATGTAGGACCATATTACGAAAAATGGATGGCTCATGAGTTATTTTAAAAACTGAATAAAAAGCGTGATGTTTACACTTTTTTTTTGCTTAAAAAACGTATTTACCGGAAAAAAATTGATGGCAATCCTGATATTTGTGTTCAGCGACTCAAAAAACATATAGGAACCAAATATCAAAACTACACCAAAACTCTCCCTTATTTTCTATTTTGTTATGAATACCGTCGTCCTGTTATGATAGCTAAATGTTCCGAACAACACTAAAATGCTTGAAAACAAGGTATTTATTATTCATTTTCGTATTCATTATTCACAACATCAGGCAATATAGCGCCAAAAGACCTGATGTTATTACAAAGACGTAGACTACTAGACGACACGTGTTGGTGTACATCGGAAATACATACGCGCACACGGTTATGTGAATTTCACTGGCTATAACTGAACCGCTCGCAAAAAAACCATCAGGGCGGACCTACCTTTGGTTAAGTCTTGGAGGCTGCCCCCACCCTGTGGCATCTGAGATTTCCCCTCTCGGCGATAAGGAAACGCGTCGGCGACAAGGAGAGGCGGACTGCAAGACGCAGCGATCGCGCTGACCGTCACTCGTCATCACTGCCCCTTTCGTCAAAAGAGGAACTCGCACTCCCAGGAGTGTCCAAAGAAATGAATACATCGTTTGTTGGTCCATCACATGTGAATTATTGTCACCTCTATTCCCTACACATGCTCGCAGGATTTCTTCTATTGTTCAGCACTGTATTGTGCAAACGCTTCTCTGCAAAACGTTTTCTTTTCTTTTAAGGATGCACTACTGCATGTTTCTGCTGCCTCGCGCCCTTTTATAAATCCCCAAACAAGTTCTATTGGATTTAGATCTGGATGGTACGGTGGAAGACGGAGAGGAATGTGGCCATGTTCAATCATTATTTGATCAACGACCTATCGTTTTTCAGTGGATATACTTTGAATTATTTGTAATAATTGGGTTCTTGTGAATATCAGCAGCTACTGTGTAAAGCACACTGTCACTGCTCACTAGCCACGGTCAAACAGGGACGGGAAACCGAAACTCTTCTTCAAGACACGGCTTATTTTCTGTTGATCGTTTGGACAATCCCTACTGTAGAAACACGAAAGCTGCCTTCCGTCTGATGATCCTTCTCACTCATCAGTGTTATCACCAAACTCGCAGTGTTGAATTACCGCGCGACACACGAGAGAAAGACAAGAGAGAGAGAGAGAGAGAGAGAGAGCTATGTTGCGACAAAGAGCGTAGGCAGGCGGGGAAATAGGAGCTTTGGAGGGAGAGGCCACGTTCGGGCATGCGCAGTGGAAGGTTTTTTGAGAGTGGTAGAGCAATAGTTACGCAATGAAGGTACCTAGAGCAGGCATGTGAAGATCGCGGGCAAGGTAACAAGCTTACTAGAGCTCGTGAGCACTATGTTCACCGAAAATGATGCGAGATTAGAAAACTACAGTACAAATAGCTCACGGAGTGGCGACACATCATTGGATACCTTGCTCACGATAGTCTTTGAGAGAAGTTACTTAAATTGTCGCAAATTTAGCTACATTAACTCCCAATTTCCTTTTAAAGCAAAGAAATGATCCATGGAAATGAAATAACATATCAGTCGGATTTCAAATCCTCAATTGAGAATTAAATAAAAAACTGAAACAAAAGTTTCTCGATTTTTTAATCCTGTTTACTTAAGAGTCAATTAAAAGTATGAACTTTCTACGTTCAGGTTAACTTTAACAGGCAAATATTCTTGTCTGTTAAAGGCGCTGTATGTCCGTAAGCGAGATTTGTTAATAGACACGTGTTAATTTATTTCACATTATTGCTAAATACAATAAATAACTTAATAACAGAACATAAAACGAAAACAAGGAAAGAATTCGCCATTCATACATAATCCTGCCACATAGCAAAAATATTTGTATAAGAGAGAATTTAGTTTAAGAAAATAAACAACAAATAGTAATAAGCAGTGAAGAATATAAACATAATACAATTCTCGATTATTTGAAAGAAAAAAAAATCTGGCAAACATATTTTCGTCCGAAGCCGCTATTTACCGCCTCGGGCCGCTTCAACTTGCGTATGTACACCCGTCTCTGGACTTGAGGGGAAATTAGTGCGGAGTTTATTTATTTATTTTATGTCAAAAAAAGTTAAAAACTGCGTATGACGTGCTATGGGGAAAAGTGAACTGTGTGCACATTTTCAAAATTCTGTGATCCCTACACTAAGTCATATACTACTTAAATTTTGAAAGGGAGAAAAAAAACTCCCATGTATAAAATCTATTTTCAGGATAAATAAGAATAAATTTTGAATTTTGTGAGGGAGAAAGAAAAACAAAAAACTCCCATGTAATAAAATCATTTTCAAGGATAAATAAGAATAAATTTTAATTTTGGGAAAAAAAAAAAAAACTCCCATGTAAATTTTTCAAGGATAAATAAGCAATAAATTTTGAATTTTGAAAGGGAGAAAAAAAACCCAAAAACTCCCATGTAATAAAATCTATTTTCAAGGATAAATAAGTAATAAATTTTGGCTATTACTTCCTGCCGCGACAACATGGAAACGATAATTTGAATAATTGTATTTCCCACTGAATTCTACAAGACGTGCACAGAAAATGAAGTTACATTTATGTCCAGAAGCAAAACAAGGGGCCATCTCAGCATTTGCTCAATGGATCAGGGAAACTGGACGAAAAATCTGATCGAGTTAGGGGAAGTTGCCTGTGTCCCTAGAAGCCCAGGCTCCCCAGACGGGCAAGTAGCTCGTGCGAGCGCTGTTTGACGTTCCTAGGGATGACTCCGGTGCTTGAAACAATTATCGGGATAATGTTGACTCTTTCCATATTCCACTGTTTCTCAACGGATTCAATAATATTTATTATTATTATTATTATTATTATTATTATTATTATTATTATTATTATTATATTAAGTATATTTTTCAATTCTTTCATTTAAAGTACGCTGCAAACAGCGTTGTTTCATGTGTGGAACGAATACTAATGAAATTGAGAAGGTTTCGTGACGTGACAACGTTTGTACCCACCGCAAGTTTTTGAAAATTGATTACACAATATTAAGATGTGCGTCAGTTAACAATAATACACGCAGTTTGATGTGAATATACAATATGTGTAGCCCCGAGACAGTACATGAGCTGCATTAAAATAAGGTTTGGAGTGTCGTGAAAGGTTTATCATTGCATGGATATTGATGACAATATTATTACTTCGAATATACAAAAACTACAATGCATTGTTACTGTACGTAGCTGGATATTTTTGCTACATCGTATTATAAATAAATAATTATATGATGATATGATTGAAAATGTACTGTAATGTCATCAGCCAGGAGGACCTATTTCTGCCATGGGCGAAAATTATTTTATTTTAACATGAGAAACCGCGCAGCCCAAAAGTGTGTGGGATCGTGCATTTTGGAAGGCGCCGGTCAGAATGAAATCCTCCTGCATGATTCACCCCTCGAAGACCTCGTATTAAACTACCTTCCTTTTTTTCATAACATTTGACCGTCCTTCTCTCACCCAGCCAATCCATACGTTCGTTATATTTTGGTGTAGCTGACCTTTTGATCGTCTAATCTTCTTCGCCCAATCCCAAATTTTCTACTTTCGGCATCCAGACAACTCTTAATGCATTTAGAAAAGACAAAAACTACATTGTTTATTCACGGTCGTTGCTAAGCTCTAGCTCTCGTGATATTTCGTAATGCATGTTCCACCATATTGTCTACAAATAAATGTTAGTTTATTTTAACGTGACATATCGGTATGTCACAGCTTCCCCTCTGCAAGCGTCATTTGGTTCGCTACAACCTAAATAAATGACAAGACTAAAATTGAACACTTTCTTCTTGCTTCTTCACACTAAACGACATTAACACTTTACACTTTGCACTGCACTAGGTCTTGTTTCTTGCTGCCTTAAAACTATTTACATTTTCCTTTCGGAATGTGCCAACAATAACCATTTCATCAGGTATTCTAGTAATCGTATCTGCCTAATATTTGCTCCCCATTAACTTCATTGAATACACATACACATTAAATTAAACTCCCTACACAAACTGACAAAATACACATAATAACAAAACAATAACAAAAGAAAAACTATTACACCTAATATTTACAACTATTTACAAATCTCTGTCATGACCAGAATATTTAATCATGCGTGTCGTCCCTCATATTCGGCTTCATGTTCCTGTAGTTATATGTTCCCATTTGCCGTCCATTTTCATCATTCAAAATCGCGGCATTCTTGCTTAATACTTTACAAATTCGGTACGGTCCTTTATACAACAGGAAAAATTTATAAAATAGCTTCTTATCCAATGACGACACTTGTGGTACTCTAATTAACACTTCATCACCCTCCTTATACTCGCCTCGAAAGCATTGCTTCTGTTTTAGCTTTCTTTTGGCTGCTGCCTCCCTCAAATTGTCATAAATTATTCGCGTATCTCTCACATCATCTGGGATCCCACGTATTTCTAGAGGTATCCTAATCCTTCGAAACGGATCCTTTTTTCCTTTCCTACCCATGTGGACCTCTATAGACGTGCTTCGCGTGCTCCCATGCGGAACATTATTCAAAACATAGTTCAATACTGGAACGGCCTCCATCCATCGGTTATGGCTTTCCGAAATTTAGACTCTAAATAAGCGCGAAATCTCCTTCATAATTCTTTCGCTGGGGTTAGCTTGAGGATTCCGTACCGTCGTGTAACATGTTTGGATACCAATTCTTCCCATGTCTTGTTCCCATTTTCCACTAGTAAATTGCGTCCCCAGATCACTAATAATTTTTTTAGGTATACCGAATTCTTCAAAAAATTTGTGGCATTGCGTAATGCAACTATGTGCATTCGCCTTTCTAATGGGGTATAATTTTGTGATTTTAGAGAAAACATCCATTATTACTAACAAATATTGATTCCCAAATTTGGATTTCGGCATTGGTCCATAAAGATCCACAACGTATATTTCCCTAGTTGACGTAGGTATTATCGCTTCGCTGCTCCCCTCATACCTGTTATTGGGCTGTTTGGTTTTCTGACAGACGTCACACTTATTGATTTGCTTACGGATTTGTCGCCCCATGCCCTTCCAATAGCATTTTGATCTAAGTATTACTTCGATTTTGTTACACCCAAAGTGGCCGAAATGTTGGTGAGTAGATAGAATCAGTTCCTCGCCTATGCGCTTCTGGTATCCAAATTTGATACTGCGTCCCTCGGTACCTAATCCGATGTAATAATACTCCCTCGTACATCTTCCACATTGAAAATTTCGGATCATCCTGCCGTCGATCGTTATCCTCCGCCGAAAAATGCTCAATTATTTGCCTCCCCACAGGATCCTCTCTTTGAATTTTCGATAATTCCTCCTTCGTCCATTTCGGTCGTATTTCCATTAACTGGATAGCATTAATACCGGGTTCCACACTACCTTCCTCTTCCTTTATCCTGATTCTCGATAAATAATCGGGCAAAACGTTATCACGGCCTTCACAATATTGGATGTTAAAATCAAATTGTTGAAGCCATAGTGACCATCTCAACAATCTATCGTTATTCAAATGACTTCTCATTAAGAAAATTAGGACCTTGTGGTCCGTAATGACGGTAAATGGTCGTCCAATTAATATAGCCCGTAATTTCTGCGTAGCCCACACGATTCCCAAAGCTTCCCGTTCACTGGTAGTAAAACGTTGTTCGCTAAGAGTCAACACACGACTTTCTAGGGCGATTATTCTCTGCTTATTCTTTTCGTCGAATTGGAACAGCACAGCTCCCATGGCAAATCCACTACTATCTACTTGTAGATACATTCTTTTGTCGAAATCTGGATAACTGATCAAAAATGTTTTCTCAAATAGTTCTTTTAATTTTTCAAACGCCTCTTGACATTTTGCATCCCACGCCCATTTCTTCCCTTCTTTAGCAATTCTATTATTGGGTATATAATTTCTGAATAACTTTGCAGAACTGGGAATAATAATTACACCAATCAATCTTCTAACTTCCCTTACATTCCGAGGTCGTGGAAAATTCTTAATCAATTCTTTCTTTTTATCTTGTATCGACATCCCTTGATCCGATATGACGTGCCCCATAAATTCTATATTCCTCCTTCCGAATTGGCATTTTCCAATATTTAATTTTAAATTATACTTCCGAAAGATTTCGAATAGTTTTTTCAACTTCTTTAAATGTTCAAACATATTGGTAGAGAATAACCAATATCGTCGACGTACATGAGAGTTTCCTTTAGTTCATCCGGTATTACATCGTCAAATAACTGATTAAAGCCCGCCACTGTTCTTTAATCCAAAGGCCATCCTCTGAAAACTATACGTATTGCCTTCAAATGAAAAACTGACAAATGTTTGCGATTCTGGGTATAGTCCAGTTTGCCAGTACGACGCAGTAAAATACAGTCCCGTGAATATCCGAGCTCCTTTTACCTTCCACATCATTTCATCTAATGTCGGCGGTTTTTCATGACGAGCGATGGTCTTGCTATTGAGTTTCCTAGCATCAACACAAAATCTGATCTTATTGTCTTTCTTACGAACTATCACTATTGGGCTTACATACGGTGTCATCGATTTTTTTATTATACCATCCTCAAGCATCGTGTTTATTTGTTTACGTACTTCGATTTTATATACATGGGGATCGGTATTGTTTCAGATTAAAAGGTTCCTCATCCATCAATTCAATTTTAAATTGATATCCCTTTACCGGCTCCCTTGAACTTCCAAAAACATCTTTATATTCATTGACTAACATTGCAATAGCTTCACTAGCATCTATTCCGTTTTCGTCGACCGCGCCCTCTGCTGCCGTGTGGATCTGGTCCCTGATCTCTTCAATTTGTTCCGCAATATCGCAAATACACATATATTCGCCCTCCTGGTCTTTGATCCCTAAACAATGTTGTTGCCCTTTGTCACCTCGTAACAATATACTCCTGTTACCTATGTCGACCTTGGCGTCACACATTTTAGGCCATCAATCCCAAAATAATTGGACGAATCAAATTCTTCACTACAATTGCCGGAAACTGAATTGTGATCCCTTGAACTTCCACTTCCACCCAAATTTGCCGACTTCGCGTTGCGATGCGCCTTCCATTAGCTGTCCGAATATCCAAACTCCTAGTGGGTAGCTCATCAATTTTATTTCCCTTTTTCTTTAACTGCTCATACAATTTTTCCGACACTGCACAAACATTAGCACCTGTGTCAATTAAAATGTCTACAGGTATATTCCGAAATATCCCCTTCAAAATTAAACACGTACTATTCTCCGCCCGTTCGTCCGTATCTTCCCTTAATAAATCTTCCGCCGATACTTCAATGCTATTCAACTCCTTAAGAACCATCACGCCCTCATTATCATCGTTCGAAGTATACCGCCCATTTACTTCGAACACTGGGAGTTTTCCTGTTCAATCGCATTAATTTCTACATGTTCCCGTTTATTGTCCTCTTTGAACCTCCGCGGATACCCGTTTCCTGTCTTTTTATTTTCCATTTTAGTACTATTTCCCCTGTCATCCTTTCTTTCTGAGCTATAATTTCCTTGGCGGTTGTAATTATTCATTGTTTTTCCCGTTCCATTGTTATTCTCGTTCCTGCTTTCATTATATTGATACCCGTTACTACGATCATAATCACTATTCAATTCTGGTCGAATCGACTTAAACGTTCGACCAGATCCTCAGAATCAATAGGCATGGAGTTCCACAATAAAGTTTGGATATTTACAGGCAACTGACGAATAATAATTCTAATTAATTCATTGCTGTCCATTCTGTCTTCGCATGCCTTGAATGCGGCTATTTTACGTGTTGCGAAGTCACACATATTCTCGGCTCCACCCTTCTTATGCCTTTCACTCATTAATTTGTATTTTAGATCAAACTTGTGGCTTTCGTTCCATTATCTTTTTAAGAATTTATCCTTCCATTCCTTATAATTAGTCGGTTCCGGTACTAAAGAGGTCAACCAATGATGTGCTTTGGGCGACATGGCTTGTTCTACTATATGCAATTTTAATCTTTCAGGGATATTATTTATCTTAAAATAATTCTCTAATTTTGAAATAAACGACGGTTGTTTTCACATCACCATGAAATTTTAGGTGGCTTGGTATTACAAGCGCCGATGCATGCTTGGTATCCTGTGAACAATTGTTTTCTAATGTTCGATCTTGTCCTTAATGTCCACATATATTTCCCAGATTCAGATTCTTGCACCATTTTAATGTTTCTAAGTCCCTCCTGTATTCGTTTTTCTAATTTACTATCCGAATTAACTAATTTAGATTCGATGTTTTCAATTTTTTCGCCAGTTGAAGCGATATTGCGTTTAAATTATCTACACGCGATTCGACGATTGTCAACTTTTCGCATTGTTGGTCATGTAAATGTCCCAATGTCACAATGCTCTCCTGTAAATTATTAACTTTGGAATTAATTTTGTCGCCAGATTCTTTTAATTCCCTCTGCATTTGGTCGACTTGATTATTAAAAGACTCAATTTTACAATGAATAATGCTAAATTCAGCCGATGTATCCACCCGTAATTGCACTATTTCCTCGTGTATTTCCTGACGAAAATTCTTCAATTCTAATGACATTTTCGATGTCATTCCTTCCAATTTAGCGTTATTTTTTTCAAATTCAGTATTCATATCTGAAGTGATTCCCTCTAATTTAATATTCATATCTGAAGTGATTCCCTCTAATTTAATATTCATATCTGAAGTGATTCCCTCTAATTTAATATTCATATCTGAAGTGATTCCATCTAATTTAGTATTATTATGCTCAAGTTTTGCGTTCATTTCTGCTAACATCTTAAGAATTAAATTATTAGGGTCCATATTTCCTAATGGTGCAGCCATTATTTCCTTTCCTTGTGGTTCAATCTCAATAATTTCACACGAAATTTCTCCCTGGGGGTTAGTATTAGCAGACGCCATATCATCTACATTAATATTTTCCATACGCAATTTTTTGCTCCTAGTATCCATTTGAATTCTAATACAAATTAAAATCTCTCTGTTAAATTATTTTAAAATCAACCATAAATTTATTCTTTTATCATTACAATTTAATTTAAAATAATTTTTCATAACAAATTATGCATCACGTTGGCGCGCCATTTGAGATATACAAAATTTTCTCTACATTAATATCTGCCAAAGATCTTAGCGTCCGGCTTGCTGGGTAAATGGGTCACGATATATTATAATCCTTATTACCTTTATAATGGATTATAGGATCCGCTGACTATACAGCGCAGCTGGGAATCTGAAATAGAATGATTCTATTCCTAGTTCATTTCTGTTTGGATTGACTAAATGAAAGATCACTTTCTTTTCTAAAGAACAAAATTTAACAAAGTTTATTTTACCTTTTTAGCAAACAATTTAGTGAATTTATGTTATGCCTTTGATCAAGATATCTTTGAATTTAGAATTTTATACCGCGGTTAACTTATCTATTCTTCGTTGATGTCCCTCGTAGACTTCTCAGTCGAAATATCTTGCGAGCTTGCCGTAGTCCAAAGTTCCAAGAAATCCTTCTTCTGATTTTCGTTGATGTCCCTCGTAGACTTCTCAGCCGAAATATCTTGCGAGCTGGCCGTAGGCCAAAGTCCCAAGAAAGCATCTTCTGCCCCTAGCCAAGCTGGTCTCAAACTATCAAAATTATCAGTCCCGATTACGGCCTATGACATAGTCCCAAACTCGATTACCACTCCCGACAAAGTTCCAATTTATACATCAATGTTACTTCCACATGAAAATATCGGCAATATCATTCACTGTCCTTAAAAGTTCACTGATAACCCAATTCTGACTATCTGGATTATACTCGTTCCTCTCACGAACCTCAGTTCAGAAGCGGATGCCAGTCAGAATGAAATCCTCCTGCATGATTCACCCTCGAAGACCTCGTATTAAACTACCTTCCTTTTTTTCATAACATTTGACCGTCCTTCTCTCACCCAGCCAATCCATACGTTCGTTATATTTTGGTGTAGCTGACCTTTTGATCGTCTAAACTTCTTCGCCCAATCCCAAATTTTCTACTTTCGGCATCCAGACAACTCTTAATGCATTTAGAAAAAACAAAAACCACATTGTTTACTCACGGTCGTTGCTAAGCTCTAGCTCTCGTGATATTTCGTAATGCATGTTCCACCATATTGTCTACAAATAAATGTTAGTTTATTTTAACGTGACATATCGGTATGTCACAGTAGGTAGTGTCGAAGAGTGATTCCTAGTGCTTAAATTGCTAAGGTCATTAGCCCCGCAAGTGTAGTGTATGTTTTACTCTGGATGTGGCGAGATCTGGTTTCCACCGCCGGATGGCGTGATCCGGAACCGAACTACCGTGTGATAGCGGGGCTTTCCCCGACTAGGTATCACCCACCAGCGGGGCACGCCCCACACGGGACAAGCTCTAAGCTCCCGACCAGTCTCCCGCCATGTGTGGTAGTGTGGTGCATGTTGTGTTTGTGTAAGGGGGAAGGATAGGACAAGGAGGTGGAAGGAAAGAACGCGCGCGGTCCGTGGCCGTTTTCTTAGGGTACTGCTCAGGCATTCGCTTGGTGTTGATCGGAGAAACCACGGAAAACTACCGATCCCAGCAGCCGGCCGCTAGAATTCTTCTCCAGACTGTATTCGACCTAGATGATAAGCTAGTGTCGAAAATCCTGCCACTGTCTGGACTCGACTCTAGGCCATCCCGCACTGCTGATGCTCTGAGCTACCTCTCCCGGTTAGTACGGAAGAGCGGCCAATTGCCTGCGAGGAGAGGGAAGGTGTCTTGTCAGTGGTGCTGGCGTGCTTGAGCTGCACGAAGACGGTGGCTGTGAAGGGCGCCAGCACGCGAACCATGATGTCGTCCATCGGCCGCGCAGCCGCCACGTTGGTGTACACTTGGAAGCGCGCACCCATTTTGCGCAGGCGCAGCGCCACCAGGCCTGCCAACTTGTACTCGTACTCGGTGCCGAACGTCTTCGCCGCGCCAAGCCGGGCGAAAGAGGTCTGCGAAATAGTTGATACAACTTTATCACAGGAGTAATTTATAAAACCTGAACGATAAAACAGGCAACCGATAATTTTCTTGGAGACGTATTTTCCATCAGTCGATAGTTTTTTAGAGAGAGAGAGACAGACAGACAGACAGACAGACAGAAAGAGAGAGCGAGAAAGAGAAAGAGCGAGGGAGAACGAGAGAGCGGGAAAGAGAGAGCGAGAAAGAGCGAGGGAGAAGATAGAAAAAGAGGGAGTGTGGTGTGTGTGAGAGAGAGAGAGAGACAGAAAGAGAGAGCGAGAAAGAGAAAGAGCGAGGGAGAACGAGAGAGCGGGAAAAGAGAGCGAGGAGAGTGGAGAGAGAGAGAGAGAGAGAAGATAGAGAAAGAGCGAGGGAGGTGTGTGTGTGTGTGAGAGAGAGAGAGAGAGAGAGAGAGAGAGAGAGAGAGAGAGAGACAGAGAGGAGCCCAAATTTCACGGGTTGACAATTGATTATTTGTAAATGGTTCCTATCTACTCGAATTGCATTGACATGTTAGAAATGCAATGAAATTCCTTACTGAGAGAAACGGCCATGCATGCCATATCAAAGTGGTTTGACAGGAGTTAGTTTAAATGCAATGTAAAATTTGTGTCTTCGAAAGGAATGAATGTCAGATCCAATATAACTTGGATCCTATTTTCTTCGCTGCGAAAAACGGTCAAAGGAGGTTCACTTTCTCACTAGATTTTCAGAACTTTGTCTTACACAGCCTGCTATAGAGGAAGCATTTAAGGAGAATACACGCCTCTGACAATTATATAAAGTTAAAACGGAATATCAGTATTGAGCAAAATGTGTTTTACTACATATTATATAGCATTACACACATTCGTGTCGTTTTGTTCTTACACACAATAAACATTTTGCTGAAATAAAATTATTTTGAAAATATAGCTTATTTTGTTTAGTTACGATGCTTACTGACACTATTTTCCCTGCATTTCGCATCCCATACAAGTATAGTATTTGAATAACTTTTTTTTTACTGACACTATTTCCCTGCATTTCGCATCCCCATACAAGTATAGTATTTGAATAACTTTTTTTGTTTAGTTACGATGCTTACTGACACTATCTTCCCTGCATTTCGCATCCCCATACAAGTATAGTATTTGAGTAACTTTTTTTGTTTAGTTACGATGCTTACTGACACTATCTTCCCTGCATTTCGCATCCCCATACAAGTATAGTATTTGAATAACTTTTTGCATTTCGCATCCCCATACAAGTATAGTATTTGAATAACTTTTTTTGTTTAGTTACGATGCTTACTGACACTATCTTCCCTGCATTTCGCATCCCCATACAAGTATAGTATTTGATAACTTTTTTTGTTTAGTTACGATGCTTCTGACTTCCAGTATTTGAATAACTTTTTTTGTTTAGTTACGATGCTTACTGACACTATCTTCCCTGCATTGATCCCATACAGTATAGATTTAGTACGATCTTACTGACACTATCTTCCCTGCACTTGACTTCAACAGCAAAAACACTTCTTGGGGTTGCAACTCAACAAATCCCCAGGGTATTCGTCTACAACAATATATAATACAAAATAATTTAGACATTCATGCTCCCTTTGAACCAACCTATTACTCTAATCACAACAATATAATACCAGATATTTTAGATATAATAATTACAAAAAACGTCAATTTACAATACTTTCAATCTCCACTTCCTGAACTAGATTCTGACCATCTCCCTGTTAAAATATGTTTTAATTCTTCACTATTAAAAATTAATTATCCTCTTCATAACATGCGAATAAACTGGAATACATATCGTTCATATATAGAATCAAATTTTAACTTCCCAAAAAACTTAGATAATACTCAAAAAATTGATGTAGAAATCGAAACATTTACTAAAATAATTCTAGATGCATATAAATATTCTAGTACATACATTAAACCGTACATACATACTCGATCTCTCCCTATAAATATATTAAATCTTATCAAATCCAAAAACCAAAAAAAAAAAAAAAAGTTATCACGCATTATCAAATTACGTGTAGACCAATATGAATTAGACAAATTTCAAAATTACATTGCACAAATACATCCTAATAGCAGACCACAATGGTCAACAATTAAAAATTAACAAAATCTTGATTTTCAAAAATCAAATTTAATTGCAAATCACTTAGAAAAGTCTTTTACCCCTAACCCTATTATAGATCAAATATTTAATAACGAAGTTGAATCTTTCATCTCTTCTCCACTTTATTCAGTCCCCTCAAAAATAAAATTTATTTCTCCTGTAGAAGTTCAAAAAATAACAAGAAAATTGAATATTCACAAAACATCAGGCTATGATTCTATTACAAACAAAATGATAAAAAATTAATTTACAAATTTTATCGAAGCTAACAAATATATTCAATTCAATGCTTCGTATTTCTTATTTTCCACAATCATGGAAATTAGCCTACGTTATCCCCATATGTAAACCAGGCAAGGTTCCTCTTTTTATAATCACCAATTACTACGTGTTTCTGAATTAATAGCCCAAAACTTTCATCAAAAGAAACATACAATTGGAATTTTCCTGGATATTGCCCAAGCATTTGACAAAGTTTGGCATTCAGGATTATTGTATAAATTACATTCAATAGGAATTCCCATATATTTATTCAAAATAATAAAAAGCTATTTATATAATCGTAATTTTTGTGTCAAAATTAACGCATCTTATTCAACTTCTCGTCGCATCTTCTCAGGGATTCCTCAAGGATCGACTCTCTCCTTTTATTTTATATATATATATATATATATATATATATATATATATATATATATATATATATATGTCAGATATTCCACACCTTCCTTTTACCACCATAGCGCTGTATGCCGATGACACTGCACTTTTTTCGCATCACAAAAATTTACGAATTCCCGAAACACTCTTCAAAATTCTTTAAATTTATATATTAAATGGACTCAACAATGGAGAATAATAATTAATCCATCTAAAACACAAACAAAACTTTTCACGCTTTGCAGACCTACTAATCCCCCCAGTCTCAAAATAAATAATATACATATACCCTGGATAGAAAATCATATTCTAATTAAATATTTAGGACTCTATTTCGATCGTCGATTAACTTGGAAAACACATTTCAAAATATTAAAAAAAAAAATTATACCCATTAACAACAAACATGAAGAAAATACAAACTATACAAAATAAATTTTACGGAGAATTCTAAAGGCTGAATGGTTCATCTCCAATAAACAAATACACAAAGAATTACAAATAGAACAAATTAAAACATTCATCACTAACCAATCTTCCAAATTCTTCAACTCTTTAAAAGATTATCCTGTTCATCAACATTTCGATCTGGGAAAAAATTATCACTTTAAACGAATTCGTTCCCGCTTCCCCAAAGATATTTTTCACCCCCCATAAATATTTGTCTAATTTATTACTCAATAACACCTTCTCTTAAAAATCTAAATTTAATACAAAAATTAATGAATAGTTATTAAAATCAAATTTTAATTAGTAAGTACTATTAAAATAAAATCATAATTATCTTAAATTTTCTAATTTCTGGCATCTCCAAAAATGTTATGTATACTTTATTAAAATAAAAATATTCGATTTATTTATAATCTTTATTCGATTAATATCAAATAATTTCTAGGTTTGGAAGAATGTGCATAGACTTTATTTCATGCATACTATCGATTAATTTTACTAATATACATATTCTTACATACATACATACATATTTTTATTTTTAATCCTCCAATTTCTTCAAAAAAAGAAAAAAAATCTGAAAATGGAGAAGATTGAAAACAGGATTGAGGGAAAAAACTGGAAACAGTTTTGTGAATATTTGGAATATTTATCGTATCTCAAAATACTGAGATCCCTTCCCTTCCCACGCTTCCCCGCTTGCTGGTGGAGCGCTGCGTGACCTTCTGTGGGGTTCTATTACATTCAAAATATCCGTTAAAGATTAATCGCAAAAAATTCAAAGTTACTCAAAAAACCCTTATCTAATATATGACAATATTTATATCATTAGATTCGTCTTTTCACGCTCTTCATGATAGACTAAAAATTTGTATAGTTCCATTTGAAAAAACAAAATTACTTCAAATATCTCATAAAATACAAGTGCTAAAACAGAAATAAATACACGTACCAGTTAGCCCCATTTCCTCATGAACTTCCGTGAAAGCTGCATTGCAATATCTTCAACCGTTCAAAAGTTACTGGAGGTGCTAAAGTTACGTGACTGAGCCTGTATACTGAAGAGTACGTGTAGTAGTCAAAGATTTCTTCCGGGCTGAAGGGCCGTGGTCCATTGGAAAACATATTTACAGACGTTTCGTCCGCAACTACGGCAGACATCCTCAGTGGCGATGTGGTCTCGGACGAAGAATCCTCCTTGAAGGTTCCCCGGTGACTGACGGAAGTGCCCGGTCCGCGAGGATATTTGTACCAGCCGGACTGTGGTGGGGGGCGGCTACTGATTGGCTCGGGCCGGATGACGTGGCGGAGACGCTCACTGTGTGTACGTGACTGTTAGGAGGATTCTTCGTCCGAGACCACATCGCCACTGAGGATGTCTGCCGTAGTTGCGGACGAAACGTCTGTAAATATGTTTTCCAATGGACCACGGCCCTTCAGCCCGGAAGAAATCTTGACTACAACTCCGGCCGTGAAAGCCTACGTTGTTTTATTTTAGTACATGTAGTGTTAGAGAAAGTTAAGTAAGATTCCTGGAAAACGACCTCGAGATTTAAAGGCGAAAAGGATTTTTGCGGATCCCTAATTACGAAAAAGTTATTTCTTTGAAAACGTCCATCTGTCTCTCTGTCTGTAAATATCACTAGCGACTAAATCATTTAGAGTTTTTTTTCCAAAATGAATATTCTTGAAGCGAAAATTTCTGTTTAGGACGAGTGTTTACTCTTTAATATTCTTAAAGTAATATTTCGGTTGTACTATAGAAAAAAAGTTGGGAAAATGTAAAAGGTGTATTTAGGGTGCGAATAAATGGCTGCTCTCTAGAGAATGGAGCAAGAACGGTTAGCCAGGAAACACCAAGGAAATTAAAAAGAAATTGGTAGGAGAAATTCTGTTCTGCCATTCCGTACCACCTGTCGTTCTCTTTACAATGCAAGTTCTAAGCGTGTCTTTTGTCTGCGGATCTTTGCCCCGTGTTAACAAAATATATAGACAAGTGCTGTAGACAACAATAACATATGACATTAACACAATATTTTAATTCTGCACATTATTTCACTTTATATATAGACTGCTGGCCAGCTAAAAAACCGAACTAACGGGACAACTTTTGAAAAATGTCACTGTCGGATGAGAACATACATTTATACTCGATTTAGGGTAGTTTCGATTCGTTTTATGTTGGCTAAAGTTGTTGCCAACCGTCACACAAATACCCTGAATATATTACCTTCAAGCGGTAGGGACATTTTTAAAAATTTAAGTTTGCAATGAAACAATGACTACTTCCGTAGATACCGCCAACATTCAAAGCCATCCAAGTGAAATTGTGTTAGTTTACGAGTGTTGCTAAAGATTTGCATTTTGCGTTTTGGTGCTCTTCGTTCTTTGCGTTTTATCGTTCAATTTATTTATTTAGTAGTACTAGGCGTTTTTGAGTTTTATTTATTATTTTCCAATTGTTTTCTTTAGTAATAATAATAAAATTAATTGAAATAGTTATAGTAGTTATTTGTTGTTAAGTGTCCCTTTAGTATTTCTTGTTTAAATTAATTATATTATATTTATTATTATTTTCTGATTTTAATTATATACTTAATACTGAACCTTAGAAGATAACACGTTTTCAAAGACTGTCTCTGGTAACAATGGATAAGTTATTGAAAACTTACACTAATGATGATTTTCATTATTTTTTTGAACTTACTTTTAAAAGCTAATGAATAATTGAACAGATAAATTAAATGGATGTATTTGCATTGATATTGACATAACTGGACTGTTAGGAACATTTCATTAGCTCACTTAAAAACTACCATATCACGTTAATTAACTTCAATAATTGTGGTATTTATTTGCGTTAATAAAACTTATTACTACCACTTCAAAACGTGAAGGAACTGTTGACACACATCTCAAAAGCATTAATAACATAGAAGTATGACCGCAGATAACTTTTGAGGTTGTATTTTTCATTTGCACTTGACACTTTTTAACACTTCTTAAGCTCGCAATAGTTGATAATGATTATTCTTAATTAACTTAATAATTATTCACAGAGTTAATATTCGTTTATAGATGAACATCTCTTTTTAATTCTACCGAAAAACGAAACATGTATTATTGAACAGTGGACAAGACTCGAGACCGCGCGAGGATTGTGAATGAGACAACAAACAAAACAAAAGCGAGAGACTTGATCAGAGTTATAGTTTCATAAGTTGGCTATACCGACAGGAAATCTTTCAAGCTGCCATATTGCGAATTTAGTGCGGCCTGATACACGGCCTGGAGTCTATAACACCGTCAAAAATTCGAAATTGCATTTACACTATTTATTAAAAACTGGTGAATTTGTATAAAAATTATATTGAAACACAAGGATATGAATTTATCTCATTTCCCGGCAATAGATCAAACAAAACCAACGTAACTGTTCAAGACAGCAACTCTCAACGGCGGAAATTAGTGTTGTCCCTCCCAGCAGAAACAATTTCCTCTCAATTTTCAAGTAATACGGACGTTTACATCATGCAGACTTACTCAACTTATATTAATTTTCACTTTCTTGTATATGTACATATATACGGAGTAATATATCTAGTGTAGATACAGTTATGTAATGCTGTGCAAAAAAAAGGCTAATTTTCGACGAAAAAAATTTCACTGACGGACCCTGAAAACAAGAAAGTGGATAAATCCAGTAGCTAAATAAGGAGCAAATCGTCTATCACATGGTGTAGCCAGAATTCCAGTTTTTTGGATCATTGATGCCGAAAAATTAATTGACAGCAAAACGTCCCTCCGTTCGTCTGTGAACACAACTAGCGCCTAAACAACACGTACGATCTTTTCTAAATTGAAGAAACCCCTGTCCATCTCACTCTAGTTGAAGCTTTTCAGTTTTGAAAAACGTTATTTAAAATTTGGAGGACTTTACATGAAGCGCCTCGGACATTTTTAAAATTTTCTGAAAAAGGCACCAAATTTTTCTTTAAATTTCTTGTAGGAATAGAATAAAATACACTTATAAAAGTGGTGTTTGTCCAATTTTCGCGGTGAACTCTAAATTTTCAAAAATTGCAAAAGTTTAATTTTTTGCGGCGTTCCTACAACTACGTATTTGAAGACAGAAATTTTACCTTCAAATGAAATTTGTTGTCCATAAATTGTTCTTTCCTAAAGGTCATGTAGATTTTTTAAAAAATTTAGTAGTTTTCGTGCTATAGTGCGTGCAATATTTCCAATTTTAAAAAAAGTACAAATACAAAATTTTCTAAAAACTTAACATTTTTCGTAGGGTTGGTGCCAAACGAATCCTATACGACATAAGCGCCATATAGCTCTATCAATTTTATATTTTCAAAAATTACAAAAATGTATTTTTTTGATTTGCCTCTCTCGTCGGTAATATTTACATATACCCATTATTTTAGTTTTCTTTAATATTCTTAAAATAATATTTCGGTTCTAATATTTTGGAAGCCGAGAGTTGAGAAAATGTCAAAAAATGTACTTAAGGCGGCGATAGATGGCAGCTTGCAAGAAGAAATGCGAAACTGTACAGTACCTGTCCACACGAAGGAAATTAGAAAACTTTACAACGAGAAAGTCGGTGCAATACTTTAGCATCTAGTTTTATTTTATTCTTACTTCAAAAACAATAAAAAACTATGTATGACGTGCTACCGAGAGAAGTGTATTCTGTGCACGTTTTCTTAATTCTAGAATCCCTACCCTAAGCCTTACACAAGTTGAATTCTGAATACAGAAAGAAATGAGCGTTTTTTGTAAGAATTGATAAGAAACGTATTCGTTCCGAAGTAATAAAATATATTTTCAAGGGCAAGTCAGCTATAGATTCGGGCTCTTACCCTTTATCCTGACTAGGGGGAGGATTTTAACGAAATGTCATTTTTTTTCTTTTCGCCTAAGAAGGATGCCATTTAGTAGTGACATTAATTTTGTTATGACCGAAGGAAATGACCTATTTTGATGTCATTTATTGTATTTTCGTCAATTTCGATTAATAAGACATTTTTGCATTTCACCACATTTTTATGTATTTTTAATTGATTACATTATTTTTAATACCATTTTAATGGTACTTGCTTCCAACAATATTTTCGAGATGCAGCATACTACTCGCGCACCTTTTCTTGAACGATAACCTTGCTTCCCCCTCCCTGGAGCCATAAACAGCTGAAGGCAAAAGATCGCATCGAGCACTGATGACAACATTCCGAGCATTAAAACTTCGTGGGCGCGAAACATAAGCTAGCAACTTTCATAGTAAAGAGCGTCTGTTCAGGTTTATTATCAGTATCTGAAGAAATGTCCGAGGTAGGTTCAGGTCTTTCAAGGGAGGCACCTAAAACTCCCGAAAAAGTTAGGAGGACGTATCGTAGCGGCGAACGCAAAATTATAGAAAAAGTTGTGAAATCTTGGGAAGTGGAAAAGGAGAACAAGGTTTTGTTGCATCCTATCAGTCATGCTGTAGATCGGGCTCCTGCGTATACTGGTGCTAGTATTTCCACTATACGTAGAATAAAGATACAAAGAGCCAAAGACCCCTCACAATCCCCAGAAACGCCCGGTAAAAAGGTAATATTCAAGTAAACCCATTTATCATACTCTCTGTAATTATATTTTTTACATACTTTTTCCACCAACTTTACACTTTCAACGAAAGGCTGATTTATAGTATTTTAAGACTTTAATGTTCACCTTGTTAGTAACTCTTTAGATTGTCACAATTTATAAGAAGCAATTAATGCAATAAACAAGATTTGATAAAATAAGATTCAGCAGGCAAGTGGGGAACTTGATGTGTAGACACCTCCTCGTGGTGAGTTCTGGGTAATTTCGACTAGAATGCTTGTCAAAATTAGCAAAGATCTACACAAGCCGACCTCTTAAGTACATTTTAATTCATCTAGTGTCCTTGCTGTTGCCTACCCAGAGCGATGACCTGGTTGCAAACGTAGCAGGTTTGACTTTCATCTACCACAGGTTGGCATTAATGAAAATACTCTAGTGGCTGTCTTTGTAACTAATACCCCCACTCCGCCCGCATTTCGTCAATCTATCGTTCAAGAAAAGTTGCGCGAGTGGTACGTTCTCCACAGAATTCCTGAGTAGCCTATTCGATTTCTTCGTTCATATGTTGTATTGTCAATCGTTGTGAGTTTTATTTATTTATTTATTTTATTTTTTACAGATCATACATAGTTCAGTACATATAACACTTTACATATGCATTGAAGGCATATATTCTAAATTACCTTAAAATTAAACTAAAAACTAATTCGGATGAGGAAATCTTTTCCAGACACCTTTAAAACCATCTATTTCGGCAAATTTGGTTAGGAATGCCTGGTATGGATATTTATTTTTTAATCGGGTTCTATGAGGAGTTTTCCGGAGTCTGAAGTTGTCTAGGTGTGGAATTTGAAGTATATAGTGATAGAACTGGGTTGAGAGATATGTCATATGGTGTCGTATGGAATCAATTTGAAATTCTTTGTGGAGCTGTGAGTTTGAGATAAACAAAGGAGCATTTGTGATAGTTCTAAAGAACTTGTTTTGGACTATTTGGAGCTTGTTTAGGTTTGTTCTTGCAGCGGAGATCCAAACTGGACAGGCGTAAAGGAGGAGTGGTCTAATGATACTTTTATAGATGGATATGGCGGTTGGGAGTGGGAGGTGTGAGGATCGATTAATGATGGGTTTTAGTTGGTGTATCTTATTTTTTGCTTGCTGTATTTTACTATTGATGTGTTGATTCCAGTTCAGTTTAGTATCCATGTTTAGCCCGAGATATTTGATGGTGCTATATGGAGGGAGCCAGTTAATGGGTTCATTATTTATTGTGAGCGGTGCTGGAGGTGTAAGGGTCTTAGAGTGAATATTTTAATTTTTAGCTGTTTTGGTTGGATTCAGTTTTATTTTTAAATATGCTGCCCAACTGTCTATGAGATTGAGATACAACTGAAGAGAATTTCTTATATTTACTAATGACTTACCGGCTAGGAAAATTGCAGTATCATCCGCGAATTGGGCTGTTTGTATGTTGTTTAATGTCGGGAGGTCGGATGCATATAAATTGAAAAGTGTATTGGATAGTGGCGATCCCTGTGGTAAGCCAGCACTTATTTGTCTTGGATTTGAATGATGACTGTTGACGGTGACTGAAAACGTTCTATTTTCACGGTAGGAGGATATTATTAGTATGAGATAATATGGGGTACCTATCTTTTTTAGTTTGTAAATCATTGCTTTGTGCCATACTCTATCATAGGCCTGGGTGATGTCAATAAAAATCCCGACTGTGTGCTTTTTATTTTGAAAGCCTGTGTGGATATATTCTGATAGACGTAAACTATCGTTGTGAGTACTGAGTAATCTAAGGTTCCAACGACGCTCTTATCAGCGCCATTGTTGGTTTGGCCGATTTCGCGATAAATAATGGCAGAGATTTTTTCTTCAAATTTCTTCAATGGATAGTGCTAATTGCAATGTTTACTATGACCTAAAGTCCATTTTGGTGTATTCTTTTGTATTTTGTAAAATTACACAAACATAATTTTTTTTAAAATATCTCTCACGCCGCTAATATGCACATTTTCATCAACCTGTATACATTATTACATTTTTGAGTGAAAGTGCTTTAAATGACTTCAAGGAAAGTTTTTCGAAAATTCAATAGATTCCTGTAAAAAAGAGGATCAAATTTCGCACTTATAGAAATGCCTAATTTTCATTTTCTTCAAAACAGCTTCAACTTTGTCAATGAAAATGTCTATTTAAGACAAAGTTTTACTCTGGTTTAATATTCTTGAAGGTATATTTCGGTTGTACTATTAGAAAAGAAAAAGGTTGAGAAAATGGCAAAAAATGTACTTTAGGCGACGATAGATGGCAGCTGGTAAGAGAATGGAGCAAGACCTTAAAGTCAAGCACACCAAGGAAATTAGAAAAATTGCTACCGGAAAGTCTGTGGCATTCTGTATTTTGCGTTGTTTTAGGTCATCAAAATCCCCCCCCTTATTAAGACCTTAGTGAAGGAATATACTTCCTGCCATTATCACACAGTGAACAATAATTTGAATAATTAGATTTTCCACTTGAAACTGTCGAGTGAGGAAAACAACTTATGTCCAGAGAGAAAAACTTAATAATAAATGTTAACTGATTTGACGGATTCGTTGGTATGACGTTTAGCGTACCGGACTTTTGTACTCAAGATATAGTGTGAATGGTGCTCGTTTTCATATTAGGTATAATTTTTAATTGAATAAACTCTTAAACTTATAGTTTGAGCTACGTACATTCGTCGTTTTCATTGCTGAATATCTCTGTTAATGATAGTACTGTGCTTATATTGCAGATCAATTGCTGTGTAACTGAAATATATCTAATTTATTTGATAGGAGAGTGGTAAAGGTTATATTTTGCAAGGAAAAAATATATTTAATTTATTGTAGAGAAAATTGAAATTATGAATAGATGAAATTTTATATTACTGTTCTGTGTTATTGTCGAATGCTTGATTTAGAAATTAAATACGAATACTTTCATTCACAAAGTCAATATTTTCACAGTCATTTTTCAGATCACATCTTTTTGAATCGTTTTCTGAATTGAAGGAATAGGGGCATTTTATCGTATTCCTTCATTAACAATGACAATTGTAAGAAAAAAATATTTTTTGAAGTCTGAATTTGCAAGCAGGAACAGATGAGATAGTGTTCAGAAGGTAAGCATTTATATTCACCATTATTTTTAAAACTTTTGTTTATTTTTCCCAATATAGAATTTTTTTGGAGCACTAGTGTTATTTGAAGTTGCCTTAATTTTACCAACAATTAACAAATGGATGCCATGAACAGATTAAACGTTAGTTCATTAAGATAATACGTCAGATTAGTTCGTGAGATCCTTACCAAGACGAAGTGGAATGAGATGAAAATGGAAATCACAGAGGCACTTTGCAGATAAATGAAACTTTTTCAGAACACACAGTGTCATATAATAACTCAACACGTTTGAAAATTACAAGGCAATTGTACCTTCTAGAATTAGTGGGGTTTCCGTATGCGAAGGCTGAATATCCTGTGTCTCCAGGGGCACCCGTCCGCGGTGACGAACTTGCCCTCCTGCACGATGTCGTTGGCGCTGTGCCAAAAAAATTCAGGCAGAGTAGAGCCGGTGGCGTTTGGAGAGAAGTGCTGGAACAGCAGCTCCACCTCGCGCTGTGACGTCGGCGCCAGCAGTGCCCCGCCCTCCTCCCGGCAGAAGTCGCGAGCTGCGGCCCACTCTTTGGCCTCGGGCGGCGCGCGGTAGTGCCCCAGGCCGGGCAGCGTCAGGTAGCCCGGGGGCGCCGGCCGAGGCGTCCAGGGCGCAGAGCGCGGAGAGAGCGTGGAGGGCGTAGAGAGCGTGGAGGGCGTAGAGAGCGTGGGGCGTAGAGCGTGGAGGGCGTAGAGGCGTGGAGAGCGTTGAGGGCGTAGGAGGGAGGGCGTAGGAGCGCGGGCGAGGGGGCCAGGAACCCCTCCTCCGGGGGCCCGTTGAGCGAGATGGTTAGCGACCGCCGTGGGACGTCGCCGGGCCCGCACCCTGATGTCCTCACTTCCACATCCATCAGCCACCCGGGACTCGCCAGCGGCTGCTCAATGTTGGCGCTGACGGCGCGTGCCCTGTGGCGTTCGTAGAGTAGGACATCGACAGCGCGAGCTCCTTCCCAGACGAGCATTTTGGCTGTGCAACCACAGATGACCACAGCGGGAGCGCTAATGACAGCGGCAGAAGCCACGGCAGCACCCGCTGTCCACTCATGGTGCATGCTTTGCCAGAGGCGCCGCTCGCATTATATAGCGGGCTTAAGAGGCAGATGTCACTCTGTATCTGTATTATCGCTGCATAAACACGCCTTCTCCCTGGCATTGCGTCAGGAAGGGTCATCGTCGGGTTAATAAGTCACGAAGCGATTGAGCTCATGTTATTAACGCGTGGTGGATTTGAACTTGCTTCTCATTATAACAGATGTAACATCAAAAATGGGTAACTGTTGCAACGCAAGGCGATTGAAAAATCTGTAATTTGTAATCTAGGCCTTTTCTATTTGTACATTCTTGCGCGATATGCACTATTAACCAAATTTTCTATATTCTTGTCCCGACTCAAGACTAAATTAATTTTACAAAACATTTATCACAAAGTTTGAAGCCCGTACGCATGTCCACAGAACTCTACAACTTCAATATTTTTGAAGTTGTAGCTTCTTCAAAAGCGTCACAGCTTCTTCAAAATTTTGGGAACTCCACATCACAGAATATCTTCGTTATACCCTGAAGATCCAAACAATCCAACACATTGTGAACATTAGTCTGGACACATTATTTTATATTTATCTCAGATCTCACAGTCAAATTTTGACGGGTTCTCACTAGTAACTAAATAAAAACAGGACATTTATAAATAATGACACGTCGGAGCCATATAATGTTTCATAAATAAAAGAATTCCGTTATAATAAATTAAGAAAACATATAATCGATATAAAATAAGAAAACAGGTGATTGGAAAAGGGGTTACGAACGTTATAAATACTTTGAATTACATGTAGGAATTTATGGTAACGTTCAAAGGCTATTAAAGCCAATATAATATAGAAAGGAAGATGTAAAGAAACAGTAGCATTATTAGAGAAGAGTTGTTTGGTTTGTATGGTAGAATCAAAACAATTGAGATGTGACAAAGATGCCGTGGTGAACACATCGTGTGGCTGTGGTTGAACTGACTATTACTTATGAAATGATCTCGAGTTGCCGTAGTGGACACATCGCGTGTTGGTTTCGAAGTTTCGAAAAAAAAAAATTTTTTTTCTCTCATCAAAATTTATAGCGAGGCCAAGACTGTTAGTTTTTAAGACCTTCGGGAAAAGACATGGCCAGTCATTTGTTTTTAAATTATTCATATTGGTAAAGTGCACTCGTGTGAATTTTGGCAATAAATAATTGTGTGAATCTTAAAAAAATATATCGTAAATATTAGATAGTAGGTCATTTAAAAGGGTATTTTATGTGTTTGTTCTTTTTTTAACTTTTTGTTATGCATGCACATGTTTTGATGTCGTCAAAAGCAAGGTAGAATTCGCTGAATATTTGTGAATGAATACGGAATAAACTAAGCCGGAAATTTTATACTGTTTTATGTCAGAAATTTCATGGAGTTATTATTATTAGATAGCAACTACCTGAATGATAAGGAATAATTAAAATTCATACATCTTCCTGAAGTAGTGGTAATATTATTCTCGATTTCCTGTATAGGATCGGTTTCGCGGACTCGCGAAGTATAAATTCGTTGAAATGGTGTATCACAACCCGTATTAGGAAGATAGGGTTTAAATATTATAAAAATAATTTTATTTGTAAGGAAGGGGGTAAAGGGGTTGTGTGTATATATTCAGAAACCCAATACAATATTTGTTTTCATAAATTATGCATGTTTTATGTAACTTAGTTCGTATGTCATATGTATTTCAATCATTGAATGTTAAAGTACTGGTTTCATAAGGTTGGTTATGTTCAGTGTTAATATATAGAAACCTTTGTTTTTACATTTCCTATTATATGCAGAGGTTATATTCCTTATACAAGAAGTTACACCCTTGACGTAATATCAATCCAAGTTTGTTTGTAGTCTCTCTTTAGAAATGTGTACAATAATGTTATATATGCCCCATAAACGTATCTTATGTGATATTATTGTACCTTTTTTATTTATTTTTATTTATTTTACGTCAAAAAAACAGTTAAAAACTGCGTATGACGTGCTATAGGGAAAAGTGAATTGTGTGAACATTTTCAAAATTCTGTGATCCCTACACTGTCATATACTACTTAAATTTGAATTTTGAAAGGGAGAAAAAAAACAAAAACTCCCATGTAGTAAAATCTATTTTCAAGGATAAACAAGCAATAAATTTTGAATTTTGAAAAGGAGAAAAGAAACAAAAAACTCCCATGTAATAAAATCTATTTTCAAGGATAAATAAGCAATAAATTTTGGCTCTTATTACTTCCTGCCGCAACAACATGGAAACGATAATTTGAATAATTGTATTTCCCACTGAATTCTAGAAGACGTGCACACAAAATGAAGTTACATTTATGTCCAGAAGCAAAACAAGGGGCCATCTAGCATTTGCTCAAGGGAAAAAAAAGGTTACCCGGAAGCTGTAAATTTTCCAAATGGTAAATAATGCATTATGTATCATTGTTAAAATTAATGTTACTTTTCTTGTAATGCTCAGTATAGTCTCTAATTGTATAGAACAGTTATGCAGCAGAAACGATTTCACTTGGGATTTAAACTTTTCTATTGAATTTAATCGTTTAATGTCATCTGGCAAAGTGTTGTAAAATAATGTACATGTATTGTATGTGAATTTTTTGTAATGAGCTGTTGATACTGTCACCTGATGAACATGATTTCTACGTCGAGTGTTATAGTAATAGACTTCGGCATTTTCTGAAAATATATTCCCGCCCTTGAGCAAGTCATTTTTTACTAAAACCACTGATTCGTAAATAAAAAGACACGGTAATGGTAGAATTCCTAGATTAATGAAGAGAGGTTTACATGAATCACGTGGGTGGGATTTGGTTATTATTCGTACAATTCGGTTTTGTAATCTAAAAGTCTGGGAGCTATAAGATGTATTCCCCCAGAATATTATGCCATATCTCAGGCGGGAATGAACATTCGCGAAGTATACACAACGAGCAATATGAAGGCTGACTGAATTTGCAAGAATTCTGAACGCGTAGCATAATGAACTTAATTTTGTGTTCAATTCATTTAAATGGACGTTCCATCCAGTTGCCCTGATCCATTGAGAAAATGCTGAGATGGCCCCTTGTTTTTCTTCTGGACATAAATGTAACTTCATTATCTGTGCACGTCTTCTTGAATTCATTGGGAAATATAGTTATTCAAATTATCGTTTCCATGTTGTTGCGGCAGGAAGTATTATTCCTTGACGAAGGGAATCATGGATAAAAGCCCAAAATCTATTGCTTATTTATCCTTTAAAATAGATTTTATTACATGAGAGCTTTTTTTTAAAAATTTTCAGAATTCATGTAGTATATGACTTAGTGTAGGTATCACAGAATTTTGAAAATGTGCACAGAATTCACTTCTCCCCATAAGGGCAAGACAGTATAGTACCAGTTCACCTTAAGGCAATTAGAAAACTTTACTACCAGAAAGTCTGTGTCATTCTGTAGCGCCTCTAGTTTTGTTTTGTTTTATTTACTAGCATTATAAACGACCTTTTCTGTTTCGAGAAAACGCACATAAAAGGAGATTTTACGGCGCAATTGATGACGTATTAGCATCTTACCGCATGAATGATTGCGTCATCACATATTCATCCGATGTCGTGGGGAAGTAGCGGTAAACGGAACAGTATACCACCGTTATCCCGCACAGATGGCTAATACTCCAGATGTCGTAAGAAAGTTGTTGCGCACAATGAAAATTAGTTCTCTTACAAATTTATAACGATATTGTACAAAAAAAATAGCGTATGCAACTCGTTTATAATGTTGCTTTATTGCATTGGTACAAATTTGAAAACTTGCTCCTAACGTTGCTCATTTTCATAACACGTACTCATGCTGTAAAGCTTAACATTACAAACTAGTTGCATTAACTACTATATTTCTTCGCAGGTTCTTAGAGTTAGCACGACATTCACGTCCTCCTACACCACCAACCTCAGAGCTAAATTCCACCTCGCCGACGCTTTTAAAAAAATTTGTTTCCCAATCACTCTGGCTGATGTGGCAGCTCTTTGAATTTGACACTTTTTTTTTTAAATGATCTAAATGAAATTGAGGCCTTGTTTTGTCGTATATGTTTATTTTAGCATAAACCTTTCTCGACCGCATTGCGGCCATCTTCAGTGCTACAAATAATAATAAATATTATAATATTAATAATTAAATTAATAAAATTAAAGGAAATTTGAATTGAGTCTAATGACTCATGTACAATTCTAAAGTGAAGAAAATTAAATGAAATACAAATAATGTAGGCAGATAGATAAGTGAATAAATAAATTGAGATGAGTAAACTGTCGTACCTATTCTGAGGCAGTAGGGGGCCTCGATCCAAACAAGACAGCGAGGGTGAAGGGCATTGGTCCTCATGATGTCAGCAAATTTAAAAATAAATTAAATTCTTAGATGTTTATGTGTCTTATTATCTCCTATGTAAAGTATGTTATATTATAACTATTATTATTATTATTATTATTATTATTATTATTATTATTACTTATTATTATTTTTTATTATTATTATTATTATTATTATTATTATGTGTAGTGGCGTGTAGTGCAGTGATGTGAAATTGAGGGAAACGAGAGAATCAAAATCACATTAAAACGTGATTGGCAAAAGTGATTGGCAGTATGGTGAGGTGAGACGAGGCGAGGTGAAGTGAAATGAAGTGAAGTGAAGTGAAGTGAAGTGGAGTGCTATGGAAGCTTGCACGGTGAAATGTTTATGTTAATTTGTAAAGTGTGTAAAATTTGTAAAATTTTGCATAGTTGTTAAGTTCTGTAATGTTTAGTTAGTGTATTCTGCCACCAAGTTCTGGAACTTATTTGCAGAATTAGTAATAAATCTAAATCTATCTATTTTTGCCCGCTATTTAAAAGGCAGGCTCTCAATGCAGAGGGGAGAGACCGCAGGGTTTTTCTGGTAAATGGCCATTAGGGGAAGGCCCAGCCGGGTAGCGGAAAAGAGGCGTGCAAATGGGTTAATGTGCGTGAGAAGCGGTGAGTTTCAAGAGGGGTGAGAGGGAAGGCATTTGTTCATTCAGAATAGTGTGTTGGGGATCACTTAATACATTAGTGATGTGAATGGCTTCTAATTTAAGTCTGTGAGTGTATCTGTTTTCCGTCTCCAAAATTTTGACGTCACCGTCTGGATTAAAAGAGTGTTCTTGTTCTAAGAGATGGCTGGCAAAGTGTGATTGTGTTGTTTTGTGTGTAAGAGCATGTATGTGTTCTTTGATTCTTTGTTTAAAGGATCTCCGGTCTGGCCAATTATTGCGCATTGCAACTGCCACAGGAAATGGAGTATACTCCACATGATAGAGACTTGGGGATAGGATCTTTGTTGTGGAAAAATATGTTCTGGTGTGCTGTATGTGACGTGTATGTGAAATTGTCTGAGATTTTTGGCAATGTTTAGTGACAGTGTTCCAAGGAAGGGGATGGTGTATCTGCTGTGTTTCTCTCTTGTGTATGTAGGAGTGAGAGATGTTAAGTTGGTAGTGTTAAGAGAGAGAGTTTTCTTTTTGATAAGATTGTCAATTAAAGAACTATTAAACCATTGTTGATAGCTATTTGTTTATGTTATGGATTTCTTTTCTGATGTTCTGAGGCGAGAGAGGAATTGGGAATAATCTGTGAACCATACTGTGGAATGTTGCGTGCTTATGAGAGAGTGGATGTTGCGATGTGTTATGAATGACAGTGTCGGTGTGTGTCGGTTTCCTGTATATGTCGAAAACATGTCTGCCATTCAGTAATGTGATGGAAAAGTCTAGAAAGATTAAGAATTCTATTCTCATTTTCTTTTTCCACAGTGAATTGTATGTTGGAATGTATAGAATTTAGGAAGTCCGTAAAGTTCTTCAATTGACTGTAAGTGCCGGTGCAAAGTCCTAAGATGTCATCAACGTATCTGTACCAATAAATCCCATTTGTTAGAAGAGGATGTCCTGAATTAAAAAATTGTTTCTCGAAATTGTCCATAAATATGTCTGCAAACAAACATTGTTTGGACATAAATTACATCAAATTTGACAATAAATTCTTCACTCAAACGTCTGATCTACCTATGGGGTCCCCACTTTCCTCACTACTAGCAGACATCCTACAATTTTTTTTTTAATTTTGGAGGTACATTACATTAAACCCTTGCTTATTTCAAAATATTCAAAAAAGTGGGTCCACATTTTGTGATTAAATTTTTTCGGATAGTGTAAATGTCGCTTTAGAGAATGGTACAGGTCTACTTTTCGTTTTAAAAAAACTGATTATTGGAAACTTGCAAAAAGAAATTTTCGGCCTCTTTCTTAAACTAAAATATTGAAGTGAGAGATTCTTTCCCTAATGAAATCTGTTCTTTAAAGACAAATTCTGATGTAAGGTCATGTACAAATTTTCGAAAATTTCAGAGGTTCAAATAAGGTCATGTTCAATTTTTCGAAAATGTAAGTTTTTTTCGAAATTTTGTGTGAAACTTACGCAAGTTTTAAATTTTAAACAATTATTTTCTCAGAAACGGCTCCAATTTTTTAATTTTTTCCCTTGTATGTAGCAAAGAACTGTAAAGAAAGTGTGCTATTGCCATTTCTGGCGCACTCTGTATTTTCGAAAATTGGGGGAGGGGGATTAAAACGGCAATGCGTTGTACTCCGTACAACAAAATTCAAAACCGCGCATTGTCAGCAACCATTTTCCAAATGGCACATTGTCATCAACATGGAAGCAGCCTGTCTACTAGATCTCCAGTAACAGATAGCGAAAGAGATAAGCCAAGAGCAGAACGTCTCCAGGAAAGATGTTATCCTCCCGAAGGGTGCCCAAAAGAAAAAAAAGCAGTGTGTTGTACTTGGTAAAACGACGCGACCAGTGATTAGATTTTGAAATAAGATCTAGTACTATTTTTCGAAAATGTGAGTCATTTTCATGTTATTCTGTGTGAAACGTAGCTGGACACTTTTGAAACAATTTTAAACCATTATTTTCTCAAAAACCTAGCCGTTTTCAGAATTGTTTCTTTGAATTTTCTTCCCGCAACGTGAAATGCCCCATCTCAGACCTCGCGTAGGGTTAGCCATTTAAGAAATACCTATTCCTCTTTCGATATTTAATTTTGTAAAATATTGATACTATTTACAAACAATAATTGTCTGTAAATAGAGGATTACTTCCTCTGCTATTATCAATACGATTATTTTTTCCGTTGCTCGGTTATGCTCATAAATACTCTCAATTTTCTCACAATATTATCTATATTATTAATTTTACTTTCAATTTTAATCATGGGTTTTGACATACATTTTGGTCCTTACCTGTTGCAAGTGTACGTGTAATTCTATTCATTCCTGGCGGTTCTATTGAATTAAAACAATTATTGAATTGATGGCAACTACTATAATTTATAAGCCTTTTCTTTTCTCAAAAAATTAAAATTTACCATTTATTCTGACTTTTTTTTACACATTCTATTGACCTCATTAATTAAGTGATTAACTTTTTCCCGTACAACCATTAAGGTCCCGTGCGGATTTGAAAGAAGTTCATAAGCTTACTTCTCAGATGTCTAACTTCTCTCGGGTGAATTCGGGCTGGATGTTGTCCGTGCAATGTAGTGGTTAATGGGACCGCCACAAGGGCGCAGCGGGTAGACGGCGGCGCCCCCGGAAAGTGCGCTAACCGCCCGCAAGAGGTCGACACAGTCCGAGCCGGGCCAGCCGCCACGCTGCAGCCGGCGCGCCACCGCCCCTACGGCCGGTTCGAGTTATCCCGGCGAAGAGCGAGCAACGACGACGCTACGGTACAACGGACTTTTCATCAGGACACTGGTGATCTGGCGCGTTTCTGGTGCATTTCCTGGCTATTCTGTTAACAAAGCTTGTCCGTGGTTTACTCTCTGTGTTTTACATCGGTGAATAAAATCATTTTATGAACTTGGAATGTTCTCAATATCCCTACTATCGCGTTCTTGCCTATCATTAGAATAAATTTAAAATGTTTCCAGAATATCCGGTATATTAGAGGATTCGGTATATTACAGGATTTATTAATTTCCATTAAATTAATACACGATCGCAATTTGTCCTAACTGTGCTTTGGAATCATCTATGCGTCTATGCGCCTGTGCGTCTATGCGAATTCACCTATGCGCGAATGTCTGTCTTCAGCTAACTTACTGAAAAATCTTCCCATCTACGGAGCTAACCTGATATATTGTGACATACCGATATGTCACGTTAAAATAAACTAACATTTATTTGTAGACTATATGGTGGACCATGTATTACGAAATATCACGAGAGCTAGAGCTTAGCAACGACCGTGAATAAACAATGTAGTTTTTGTTTTTTCTAAATGCATTAAGAGATGGCTTGGTGCCGAAAGTAGAAAATTTGGGATTGGGCGAAGAAGTTTAGACGGTCAGCTACACCAAAATATAACAAACGTATGGATTGGCTGGGTGAGAGAAGGACGGTCAAATGTTATGAAAAAAATGAAGGTAGTTTAATACGAAGTCTTCGAGGGATGAATCATGCAGGAAGATTTCATTCTGCTCGGAAACGCGCTTCTGAACTGATCGTATGTTCGTGAGAGGGAACGAGTACAATCGAGATAGAATTGGGTTATCAGTGAAATTTTAAGGACAGTGAATGATATTGCAGGTATTTTCATGTGGAAGCAATATTGATGTATAAATTGGAACTTTGTCGGGAGTGGTAATCGAGTTCGGGACTATGTCATAGGACGTAATCGAGACTGATAATTTTGATAGTTGGAGACCAGCTTGGATAGGGGCAGAAGAGGATTTCTTGGAACTTCGGACTACGGCAAGATCGCAAGATATTTCGACTGAGAAGTCTACGAGGGACATCAAAAAGTAAGTTAACCGCGGTATAAATTGTAAATTGAAAGATATCTTGATCAAAGGCCTAAAAAAATTGTAAATTCACTAAATTGTTTACTAAAACCGTAAAAATAAACTTTGTTGAATTTTGTTCTTTAGAAAAGAAAGTGATCTTTCATTTAGTCAATCCAAACAGAAATGAACTAGGAATAGAATCATTCTATTTCAGATTCCCAGCTGCGCTGTATAGTCGGCGGATCCTATAATCCATTATAGAGGTAATATGGATTATAATATATCGTGACCCATTGACCCAGCAAGCCGGACGCTAAAATCTTTAGCAGATATAAATGTAGAAAGAGGAAAATTTTGGTATATCTCAATATAGACTATCCCTTCCAAACATATAGACTATTTGAATTCAAGTCACAAATTATTATAACATTTGCCATTATAATTCAAAGCGAATAATTTACTTCGACTTCTTACTCTGCACAATTCCAAGCTATTAAAACTAATGAAAAGTTACCCGCTTCACTATCAATTAACTAATACCCCAGCTTATGCTGAAAAAAATATTCGCACCGCACGGATTGCTTTCGATGTGTTGACTTCGGTAGCTTTTTAGTGAGGGATTATTTTCATGTTCCTACAAAATCATGGCTTTCAATGCCCTCCCCACACCTTTCGCATTTAATGTCTTCAGGGCCGTCTCTCCCCTAAATGAACATCACTATGACACCAGGCGTGGAATATTACACTTTGTTCATTGGTTGCTCTAACAACGTATTATTACGATTCTAGGTGGTGAATTAAAACTCTGGTATTATTTTAAAAAAATTTTTTTTTAAACAGATAGTCTTCACTTAACTATTCTGTACACGTCACACTTCTCGTGATTATTTATTTACACTACACTTCTCTTGATTATTTACTATTTACACTACACTTTTCTTGAGTATTTATTTACACTACACTTCTCTTGAGTATTTATTTACACTACACTTCTCTTGAGTATTTATTTACACTGTCACACAGCCCACTGCACTGACCACAGTTCACGGCACTGGACGCGGTTCCCGTCACTGAGCACAATTACTGCACTGCTATCCACTGCGATTCACTGCTATTCACTTCACAGCTCAGCTTCCACTTCAGACATAAGACTGACTCGCGGTTGCCGGCCGCCGGGTATTTATACTCGGCGGGTGCCGTCGAGAACTTTCCGGATCCCGCGATACGCCCCGCGAAGACTTTGGGATAATCTAGTGCAGGGACCGCCGGCACATAACGCAACCAGCGCACACCGGCAGCTCGTGGTGACGCCGGCAGATGACGCAATCCGCACATACAGGTAGTTCGTGGTGGTGTCGGTAGGTGACGCAATATTCGTTACAGTATATTCTTTGATTCCCGGACCTGCATAGAATCCCATGGTATTATTAAACCTTATAATAAACTCGCTTATTCATGCCCCACGTTGGGCTTCGATATAATAAACTCGGCTACTCCTTCTATTTTATACATTAATATGCCCGTTTACTAGATAACTTTTCAAAATTCTAATAATTTACGCGGGCGTGAACTTGTGATGGCCCTCGTACAGGGACCGAAACGTGGTCCTCGTGCAACGCGCGCGTGGATCAGCATCTAACTACCTTAATCACAACACATTCTCTAATGGTTATTGATGAACCCAAATGCATTCATCTCAATTTATTTACTACTTTTATGGACTGTTTATTTTCCTCTGATGTTTCAAAATGACAAACATATGTACAATGATAGTGCCCTCTGACGGCACACAAAACAAAACATCGCAAACAAACAATACCCTTAATATTGAAACACAAAAAATGAACAAAATAATCACCATTCACACTGAAAATTACATAGTACAAACGTACATACGAAAATACATTCATCCACACCGAATGCGCATTCTGTCGTTTCAGATTGTTGACCCTCTTATTCTATAATGAATTAACAGGACTTGGTTTTCGACAGATGCCTTTGAAGTTGCCAGATAAAAAAAAAATCCATGCATCACTTCCCTGATACCGGATGAACACTGCAACATGCGGCCATATCACGCGTCGCCGTCGGCAATGGTACCGCCTCAGCTTCCACCAGTTCCCAGGACCATATATACCACGAACTCACATGGTTAAGAAAACCACTACGAAACGTTTTGCGATGAAACGCAAAGTTTTCATTACATTTAAAGTTCCCGCGGCGAAGAGAGACTGTTTTGTTACGTGAACCAAAATAAAATAATCTGTTCGTATTAGCTCTTACTGTCCGGAGCACGCTAAACTTTGTGTTGTAAACACTGCGACAAAATGTCCGCGACCATCCTTCAAAAGTGCCACCGCGTAAAATTAATATTCGTGTCGCTTTTACCCGTAAATTATTCGTCCTTACTTACGAATTCATTCACCCGTTTGTTACAACCTTTTCGTCCGCATCAAAGTATCTAAAATGTTTTCAAAGTCCACTTCCGAACAATAATTTTTAAAAATGTTACATTACGCTAACACGGAGCTAGCCTCTTCACCAACCATTCAACACTGCACTTTTTCCTCGTCTCTAGAGTATTGTTGTCGCCTATCCTATATAGATTTTTTTCTTGAACAAGCGCCGATTGCTCGCTCGTGACCACAAACAAGATTACAGAATGTTTCTTAATTTTCTAGTTTTAAACGTTCTTAGGCCTTGTCACTGGTTCTCAATACTGTCTATAATTTCTCTGATAATTACTGCACTATCTATTTCTCCTTCTCCTTTCTCCTTTCATTGGCTTATTTCATTAAATACAATCATTTTTAGTTTGATATGGCGTCGTGACGTCACTACGATGCGTCTCTTGTTTTAATATGTATTTTAATTATACTTTTCTACATTTAATTTTAATTAGCTTTCTAAATGTTTCCCAAAATCGTGATTAGCCTTGAAAACGTTCATAAATTTCACCTCGTTGTTCTATAAAGTTCCAGCCCGATCCCTTCAGGCGTTTTCGTAATATTTATTAGAAACTATAGTCTTCCTCAACTTTACCCTAACCACAATGGTCTCCATGTTCACGCCTTTTAACTTGAAATGTACGATTACAATTATCTTCGAAATTTTGTGAACCCCTTGCCCGATTTTGCTGGTTGTTCTTTCTAACAATTCTAAATGTTATGCTTTATTGAATGTTTAGGTTAAATTTGACTTTCTTCCGCGCATTCGGTTAATTTAGAAAAAATGTTAGCGCGCGGCGCTGCCGTCTTGTCTTTTTGAATATAAATCTTAACATTTTATTGGAAAGTCTTTATTCTCTGAAACACTAAATTACCGCAATGATCGCAAAGCATTACAACATTGATGCCGATTTTCCCATTCACATTAATGCCGGGGTTCCTGGTTTATCACACTATGTATCGAAGGACGGTATAAACGTGAAGCTAGTCTCAATTCCGACAAAATCACCGTATTTTCGAAAATAGCAAAAAAATTAACCTTGCTATACTTGAAGGTTGAAGACTAAGATTATTGCTTTAAACAAAAGCCCTTTCTAAAAAATAATCGCTTTAAATAAAAAAAAAATTTCGGTCATGTACACTTTTTGAAAAAAATGAATAATTTTCGCGCAATTTGTGCTTGAAATTAATGCTATTTTCCTAGGAAAGATTTCAAAAACCCGTTCAAATTTTTTCAACAAGGGACGTTTAAAATTAGGGCGCAGGTTTCATTTTCATCCAACGCTCTAAATTTCGGAAAATTTTAAATTAAGAAATAACACAACGTGTCAGCAGATGAAGTCCTACCAGTTTCTGTTTTATTCTGCGATTTTTTAATAAATCTAGTAAGTGCGTCTATATGCAACATGAATCAAAGTTTTTAAACACTTTTTTACGAATTTATGTGGTGAATTAAAAGACACATATTATTTTAACAAATTGTTTATTTTGTTTCTTAAAGGCACGCTAAAAATACTTGATTTATGTGCAAATAGTCTTCACTTGATTATTTATTTGATACTGTACACTTTCTCTTTATTTATTTTCACTGTTCACTTCTATTCTGTCGCACAGTCCTAAGCATGACCACCGTCCGACGCACTGACCACTGTCCGTTGCACAGACCACAGTCAACTACACTGACCACAGTTCACGTCACTGAGTACATCAACAGCACTGTTGTTTACCGCGATGCACAGACTTCACAGCTCAGCTTCCCACTTCAGACCAACGAGCTTGAATTACATAGAGAGGAAATGAGAGCTCCTGGTTGAAGCTTTTTGCACTACTGGCCGCCATGTTTTCTGAGTTGAAAACAAATCAAGAGGCATTCGGGGCTTGTACGGACTCTTGTTAAGAAGTACACGTTTTCGGCGTATTTTGGTGTAGTGTGTTTAAATTAGGGATCTCAAAATGCCGTCCTGTTGTTCTGCGTACAACTGCACCAATAGAAACGACAAAACTATTGGAATATTGTATTTTACGTCAGTATTTTCTGATTCACTCTATTGAATTTTTTCCTATAACTGGTGTTAGTAACTAACTTGTTTTGTAACATTTTAGGTTTCCCCTGAACGACGAAGAATTGACCAGGAGATGGGTAGTGTTGATGAGAAGAGAAAAGTGGTGGCCTACCAAGTCGAGCCGCATTTGCTCCAATCACTTTGAAGAACAATATATGTACAAAGTGAACGACTGCAGGCGACCTTTGGGCAATGCAGTGCCCACCATATTTTCTTTTCCTTAACACTTACAAAGGAAGGAGAAGATACGAAGAGCTCCAGTGAAGAGGACAGTATCTTCTTCTTCAGTTGAAGAAACAGTGAATATAGAGAATGTAAGTGATATTGCAAATGGCATACATAACTATAGCTTGCCAAGTCCCACAAAAATCAACAAAAAGTACCTAGAAGCTGTAACCAACTGCCAAATAACTCAAAAGAAGCTCAAAACCGCCAGACAAGGAATGCGAAGGGAACAGGAGCAGCTTTCAACACAAAATAACCTCATTGAGGAACTAAACAAACGATTGTGTGAGTCTGGCTCAGCCATTATAAACAATTGTTTCAGTGATGTGATGAAAGAAATCGTCAATTTACCGCATCAGGAAGTAAGGCAGTACAGTGAGAAGATTAGACAGTTTGCTCTTACTCTTAATTTTTATTCTGCGCGGGACTACTCATTCTTGAGTGAGCACGTCAAACTTCCTCATCCAAGAACACTGCGGCAGTGGGCTTCGTTTGTTGATGGGCGTCCAGGATTTACTGAAGTGAGCTTTCAAAAGCTTACTACAGAAATGCAAAGTAGCTCAGAGCCCATACTGTTCCCTGATGTTTGATGAGATTGCAATAAAAAAAGAAGTGGTTTGGGATGGAAAAGAAGTTTGTGGTTATGTTGATTTGGGACATGGTTACCTCGATAATATTGATCGACCTGTTGCTACAGAAGCTTTAGTTTTCATGGTAACGGCTTTAAATCGCCCTTGGAAAATTCCTGTGGGGTACTGTTTAGTGAATGGAGTTTCTGCTTCGGTAAAAACGAATCTAATTGGCAGTATCTTGCAAAACTTCACGAAACGGGATAACTGTGGTCGCAGTTATTTGTGATGGGCTTGTTAAAAACAGGACTGTCATGGAAAAATTGGGTGTTGTTTTTTAAAACAACGTACAGAAGTGTTGGTTCCATCACGCTTCATTTCCAGAGAGAAAGGTGTTTTGCATTTTAGATGCTACACACTCTCTAAAATTAATGAGGAATTTGTTGGGAGAAAAAAATATTTTATTTGATGGTGACAATAATGCGATTAAATGGCAGTACTTGAAAAACTTGTCTCTTTGCAGGAACATGAGGTCTGCACGCAGCAAATAAATTGAGATGGCAACAATTCGATTTCAGTCACAGAGAATGAAAGTCTCTCTTGCTGGACAGGCACTAAGTAGATTTGTGGCACGCTCTTTTTCTTTTTGCAAGGAGATAGGTATTAATGGATTTGAGGACTGTGATGCTACTGTTAAATTTGTTGATTATGTGAATTTAACTTTTGATATGTTAAATTCATTTCATCCAATGGGGAAAGGTACGAAGTCCCCTATCACACAAAACAACAAGGAAGCTATTGTAAAGAACATTGACATGTGCATTTCTTACTACGAAAACCTGAAGTTAAGTGATGGCACTAGTATCCTTTTATCCAACAGAAAAACTGATATTTTAGGCTTCATTTTAGATTTGAAGTCTGTCAAAATGATAGCTGAGAATTATGTATGGTGTGATGATTCTCAGCTACCTTATTTGCTTTCTCGTCGCTTGAGCCAGGACCACCTAGAACTTTTTTTTTCAAGTGTGAGAAGTAGAGGTGGACACAACAACAATCCAAATGCTCGACAGTTTAAAAGTGCGTACGGAAGTGTCTTGTGGCCCGTGTTGACCCGTCACAGCAGTCAAATTGTCAATCAAATGATATAAGTGTTCTTTTACCTGCAGCAAATGTGTGTACATGCTTAAGTGAGAACACTGTTGTACCAGACAATTTTAATGATGTAACTGTTCACACATATTGTGATTTGAGCCTGTATGTTGAACATGTTGTGGAGCACATGGCTGGATGTGTTGTTCGACAAGCATCAAAAAAGATTCAGTGTTGTGAATGTTTACAAATCCTTTTTGCTAGTGATGAAAGAGAGAAATCTCATCTCGTAGCCTTAAGAAGTGTAAATAATTCATTGATAAATGCATATCCTGATGTAATTAAACTGTGCAAGGTTGATGAGAAAGTTTATCGTGGCAATCAACACCTACTTCAACGCAACAATATTATGCAGTCCCTTAAATTGGAAGTTTTCGAGATGATGGCGGGACAACTATTTGTTGAAAATGACTATATTTTCGATTCTGTGGATGTAGTTGAAAAGAACCACATTACTATCAGTTGATAAAACTACTTCTACATCAGTACTTCACAATCCGGCTTCATTACAGTTGTAAAAACATAACAGAACAGCAAAGAGGAAAACCCATCAGACAAGTGTTCACAAAATTAATACACTTCACAGGCCAGTGAAGTAGAATGTAATATATTTTTTGTAAATAATTTGTAATTTCCTGTTTGTATGTTTTTAATAATGTAATAATGTTTAATCTGGGTGTAGAACCCCCGTCTCGATCAGGTTTTGCGTGCAGTTTCCCTTGATCCATAGAGCAAATGCTGAGATGGTCCTTTGTTTTGTTTCTGCACAGTAAATGTAAATGCTTCCCCCCACTATTAAATAAACCAGATGTCAAGCTTACCATGTGTTTTTTTCTCCCCCAAATGTACTTGATGAATTAGGAAGCTAGATCAATTCCTACTGAAATTGAACAAAGAATATGCAAGTAAAGTGAATAATTTATATTAATTTTTGCTTCATTAATGCACATTTTAAATAATATATTGCTGGTGTTTCAATTAATTTGAGGTTAGATATATTTTATTACCAACAGTTGATTGGCCTCAAATTATGACAAGCACATTTCCATAGAGATATCAATTTAATTTAAAGTTTTAACAATTAATGTTATTCGGAACTGTATTATACTTCATTTTTTATTATAATACCCTGGGTATATTTAACATGTTTTAAATATTACATTCTTCTAAATGCACTTCGATTGAATTGACATTTACGCGCACGTTCTGACATTGCCCTCAGAAAACATGGTGGCTGTATTTTCAAAAAGCTTCAAAGATGGCGGGCACATCGCCACTCTATAGATTTCTATCTCGTTGCTTCAGACTGATCGGCGGCCACTGGCCGCGGCGTATGTATTAGTTTACTCGTATGTTTTATGAATCCACTTATAAAGATGCAATATTTATTGATTTCATTACAGCAATATAATTTGATTTAGATACACTGAATAATAAATAACAACGTTCATATTTTCATGTTGAATTATGATCAACAGTATAAAAAGTAAACCTAGCATTATTCTCAACGTAGAAAGAAGAATTCAAATGAAATTGAATTTATGTGTAGTTTCTGTGCAAAATTATTTAACTAGTATCTCTCAAATAATTTATTTTGGTCAATAATAAGAAATGTGTTGAATGTATTTCCATCTTAAATTAATATTTTTACTTTTATTTATATATTTGTGTGCTTATAATATTATTACTCAACTTACTTTAATATTTTAGTTATTAGTACATAGCACAGTAGAGAAGTTTGTAATTTCTTTAGCCCTTTGGCAGTGCTACAAAGACTTAAGAAATAAAGTAAATATTTCAATCTTTTAATAATGCCTAACTGACCTTATCCTGGCTCTTAAAAGTTTCATTTCTTTTATTACACACAAAGTTCAATTAGTTAAAACAGCAATTCCAAAAAAGAAGGTATTTCTTCAATAGAATAATCACACATACTTAAGAAACAAGGAACTTATAAAGACTATTTGGAACAAGGGAGGCCCGATTGTATTTAATTGTTTTTTACGTAAAATAAATAAGTATTAAATTGAATGTTTTAGAGAAGTAATGCACATTAAAGTAGATATTTGTTGGGTGATAATCAAACGCACATATGTAATAAATAATTTATAAAAATCAGTCAACATTTGAGAACAGGCGTCAAGTAGCAACAGAACAAATGTTCCAAACAAAATGTTTCTCCACTATATTAAATAACTACTCAAGTAGTTATTTCACCAGTTAAATAGCCCCAGTTAAATAACTATGCAAGTGCAAAAATGTGATCAAACAAATTACAGAAGCTAAATTGAATGTACACTGTCAACTCCAAAATACAAATAATTTTGTCAGCATGAACGAACAACTAGCCTAATGAATTGTTAATTGAAGTCTGTTTCTGAAATTAGGTTAGTATTTTAAATAATGCCAACCTCTGGAAACAAGGCGTTTCTGGAGACTGTGAAGGGTCATTGGCTCTTTTTACATTCTCGTATACGTACGTATACACGGAATAATATACGTAGTATAGAGAAAGTTATGTAATGCTGCGCGAAAAAACGGCGGACTTTCGGCACAAAAAATTCATTTCCGGGCCCTTACAACAAAAAAGTGGATAAATCCTGTTGCTAAATTAAGATTAAAAAATTCTCTACCTCGTGGTGTAGCCAGAATCCCCGTTTTGTTGGTCCTTGATGCGGAAAAACCAATTGGAAGCAAAATGTCCGTCTGTCTGTCTGTCCGTCCGTCTCTCTGTGAACACTACTAGCGCTAAACAAATACGATCTTTTCCAAATTGAAGAAACCCCTGTCAATGTGGCTCTAGTTAAAACTTTGAGATTTTGAAAACATTCTTTAAAATATGAGGGTACTTGACATAAAGTCCCCCTGCCATTTTCAATTTTTTTTCAAAAACCAAATATTTTTGTTCAAATTTCTTGAAATAATAGAGAAATATACACTTATAAGGTGGCATAGGTCCTATTTTCAGAATTAACTCGGAATTTTTGAAAATTGCAAATTTTTTTGCGTCTTCCCACAACTATAAAATTGAAGGTAGAGAATTTTCCTTTAAATGAAATTTGTTCTCCATAAATAGTTCTTTCATTAAGGTCATGTAGATTTTCTTGGAAAGTTTAGTAGTTTTCGTGCAACAGTGCGAGCGATATTTGCTTTTTTAAAAAAATACAAAATCATTTTTTCTCAAATATAGCTTCAAACTTCTTCGTTAAATTATGGTAGGGTTAGTGCCAAACGAACCCTATTCGATGACATAAACACCATATTGGTCTATTCTTTTGTATTTTTGGACCTGTCTCTCTCGTCGGTAATATTTACATTAAGAGGCGATTTATTTACGTATTGTATTTATGTGTACATATGATTTAAATAATATCAAATAAAGTTTCTTGAAAACCCATTTAAATGAATTGAACACAAAATTAAGTTCATTATGCTACGCGTTCAGAATTCTTGCAAATTCAGTCAGCCTTCATACTGTTCGTTGTGTATATTTCGCGAATGTTCATTCCCGCCTGAGATATGGCATAATATTCTGGGGAAATACATCTTATAGTTGCCAGACTTTTAGATTACAAAAACGAATTGTACGAATAATAACCAAATCCCACCCACGTGATTCATGTAAACCTCTCTTCATTAATCTAGGAATTCTACCATTACCGTGTCTTTTTATTTACGAATCAGTGGTTTTTGTAAAAAATGACTTGCTCAAAGGCGGGAATATTTCTTCAGAAAATGCTGAAGTCTATTACTATAACACTCGACGTAGAAATCATATTCATCAGGTGACAGTATCAACAGCCCATTACAAAAAATTCACATACAATACATGTACATTATTTTACAACACTTTGCCAGATGACATTAAACGATTAAATTCAATAGAAAAGTTTAAATCCCAAGTGAAATCGTTTCTGCTGCATAACAGTTTCTATACAATTAGAGACTATACTGAGCATCACAAGAAAAGTAACATTAATTTTAACAATGATATATAATGCATTATTTACCATTTGGACTGTATAAATGAGTATAAACAACCTGTGACAACTATTGTACTACAGCTTCCGGGTCAATGACCCCCATCTCGATCAGGTTTTTTGTCCAGTTTCCCTGATCCATTGAGCAAATGCTGAGATGGCCCCTTGTTTTGCTTCTGGACATAAATGTAACTTCATTTTCTGTGCACGTCTTCTAGAATTCAGTGGGAAATACAATTATTCAAATTATCGTTTCCATGTTGTCGCGGCAGGAAGTAATAAGAGCCAAAATGTATTGCTTATTTATCTTGAAAATAGATTTTATTACATGGGAGTTTTTTTGTTTTTTTTTTCTCCCTTTCAAAATTCAAAATTTATTGCTTATTTATGAAAATAGATTTTATTACATGGGAGTTTTTTGTTTTCTTCCCCTTTCAAAATTCAAAATTTATTGGTTGTTTATCCTTGAAAATAGATTTTATTACATGGGAGTTTTTGTTTTCTTTCTCCCTTTCAAAAATTCAAAATTTAAGTAGTATATGACTTAGTGTAGGGATCACAGAATTTTGAAAATGTGCACACAATTCACTTTTCCCCATAGCACGTCATACGCAGTTTTAACTATTTTTGACGTAAAATAAATAAATAAAACCCAACAGTTTTGTGTTAAAATGAGCTCAAATTTCCCTATTTTCAGAAATACTCAAACGCCATTTTCTCTAAAATTGCTCCAATTTTTTTCTTCAAACTCTTCAATGTAATCCTCTTAATACTTTACCATTTGTAAGTGGAAGTGCTTCAGATGACTTCAGTGAGGTTTTTCGAAAACGCGATAGATTTCTGTTAAAAAGAGCTTCAAATTTCGCATTTACAGTAATGCTTAATCGCCATTTTCTTAAATACGGGTTGAAATTTTTCAATGTAACTTTGTATTTGGGACGAGGTTTTACTCTGCTTTAATATTCTTACTCTTCTTATATTCTTGTTCTTACTCTGCTTGAATATATCTTTTCTACTATTTGGAAACTGAAAAGTGAAGAAAATATCAAAAAATTTTCTTCGGGCGACGATAGAGGGCAGCTGGCAAGAGAATGGTGCAACACCTTAAAGCTACACCAAGGAAATTAGAAAACGTTACTACGAGAAAGCCTGTGCCATTCTGTAGCACCTCTAGTTCCTCTTTTGCGCTTGACGAGCATTCACAACTTTTTCGATAAATTTGCCCTCGCCGCTAGTATACGTTCTCTTAACTTTTTCAGTAGTTTTGGTAGGTGTCTCCCGTTTAGGACCTGGACTTGTCTCAGACATTTCTTAGATATTGATAGTAACCATGAACAGAAGTTCTTTACTGTGAAAGACACTAGTTTAAACTAGCTTCAGTTTCGCGCCAACGAAGTTTTAATGCTTGGAATGTTGCCATCAGTGCTCGTTGCGAGCTTTTGCCTTCAACTGTTTATTGCTCATGGCAGGGGGAAGCAAGGTAATCGGTCAAGAAGAGTTGCGCGATTGGTATTTACTGTTCGAAACTAGCAGACACCATGCGTGTATGTATTTGAAACAGCGGCGAATTTTCCGATACACCGCGTTTTCCGGCGCTATACCTAGTAATTCGAAGTGTATAATAAATACTTCATAAGTTTGGTAATTCTCTAAAAAATTATTGAGATTTTGAAAACTAAAACAGATGCGAAAATATAACTCTGTTTTGCTACCAAGTCAGTCTTCCGCATCCGAAAGCGCTACGAAGTGCGGTAAAGTGAGAAGTTTCTAACAGTTCAGAGAATTCGCTAGCGCAGGTGAAGGCACCATATGTCAACCGCGATAACTTCAGGCTCCTCATGTTTCAAGGGCGGGGAGAAGGGAGGATCCGTGTCTGGGCGATCGGTAGGCACTGCAAAATATGGCGGTGAACAGTTCTCTGATCGTTCGTAAGTCTCGCTTCCCTCAAATTCTTGTGAAAATGGAGTGTGTTAGTGATCCAGAAGTTAGTTGTTTGTGTAATTGTCTTATAGAACAATTATTAAGGACGGAATTTCATAGTATTGGTATTTCAGAAAATTCAAAATAAAAGACAACAGTAGAGGTAGCTTTCATAAACTGCAGTATACTTAAAATAATGTTCACGATTCGCCACTGATTTGAAAATAATCTGTTACAGAACTAATAGCCTCAGTTCCCTAAGTTTCGCCGGGAAAAAAAAAAAAAAAAAAAAAAAACACACACACACACACAACTCCTAACATTCCATGCGTGCTTTGTTTTCACCGGTGGCGTTGCATGAGAATGAAATTTCAGAGTTCACACAGACTTTCAGCTCTTATCTCCGCTTTTACGCGATGATAACCGTCTTTCTTTGATCCTGCGCTACGGGAAGCAATGTTCGCAATGCAGGTTGGGGCTCAACACCTTGTCGTAGGAATAACACGAACATACTGATAAGGGTTTCTCCAGTCTGATATTCAAAGCGACACGCCTTATCATGGACGTTCAGAGTTTATCTTAAGGAAAGAGTTTCAGATATATTCCGAGAAAATTATGAAAAAAATATAACAGATTCCTATTATTCTTTTACAACTAAAAAATGAACAAGTCTATCTCATTTACATACCAATGCAGGTAACAGATTTTAAAATATAAATTATTCGTTTAGATTCACATTCATTTCTCTATACATTAATTTCACATTATTTCTCTATACACACATAATAGTGACACATTTTAACGTGCCATACTGAGTATAATAGTGTGATCTTTTTATTGGAGTTTTCGAGAAACTTAAGAATTTATTTGAAGCAATTATACTAAGAAATGCGATAACTTATTAAAAATGCCTGAATGCAAGTAAATTAATGACTTTAATTTACTATAAGTATGGACAAGATTTATCTTCTTTTTAATATGTCCCGGTGATAAGAGCTTTTCTATCGAAAATTCGCCGTTTTCCCGCAACATTACAATACCTTCTCTATATTGCGCAAGTAGTAGCGAGAAAGTAAAAATTCCAAACGACCAATTATCCTTCTCCCTATTTTGGGGAGATTTTTGACAAAATCCTTCTGAAACTCATAAAACCTTTCCTGGAACCACGAATCTGTGACTCTCAATTTCATTTCCACTCTTCCAAATCTTCATTTCTTCAAACTATTCATTTCACAATAGATTTTGCCACAGAACTTTGCAAATAAACGACAAGTCCAGCTCTTTTCACTGAGTTTCGCTCTCCACATCACTGATCAAACTATCTTACTTTTCAAATGAAAATTATTTCTACCTCCTTTTGCTCTTAACTATCAATCTAACTACCAATCTCACAGATCCTTTAACAACAAATACCTTTCCTATTCCTCCATCCCCTATCCAATCACCACAGGAGTTCCACAAGACGCAATCCATTTCCCCAACCTTTTCTCCACATACCGAAATGAGCTCCCAGTTTCAAATCGTGTTAATGATTTTCTTTTCGCAGGCGATGTTGCTCTCCGTTCACTTAACCCTCAATCCCAACATGCGGCAACAACTTACAAAAGCACTAGCTAATACGATTACCCACTAGTTTAAAGAAAATTAAGTTACTATAAACCCAAATAAATTTCAAGCCATCGCCCGGCGATATTCTTCACTACAATATCCTCCACAACAATAAACATTACGTCTCCACGGCCTCACTTTCACTCCAAATTGAGCTGGACACCACACCGTTTGGCGTGCATGGGCCTATACTGCAGTTTTCACTGAGCTGCGTTTGAAGGATATCAGCCGGTTCGGTGTCATCCAATCGGAAGGCTCAGCGCCAGAATTATGACGTCACTGTAGTGACGTGTAAGGTCCCGATTGGATAACACACAAAACAGTTGATATCCTTCAAACGCAGCTCCGTGAATACCGTAGTACAGCAGCTCCATTGTGTTTTTAATAACACGAGTTGCGTGTGCACGTTTACAAGCTAGTGATATCGTGAGTTGAATGTTTTGCATCCAGCTGCAAGGTTATCAGCAGATAAGCCGCAAGGCGAGGGGTCAGCCAGTGCATCTTTCCTCGCGCGCTGAGCACGTGATTGCCTGACCCCTGTGCACGCTCTCTGGTCTGACCCCCGCGCCGGATGGCGTCACGTGCAGAGTTCGCAGAAAAATTCCCGTCCGTTGCGTAGTGTACTGCTGTCGCGCCTTTACATACATCCACGCTACCTGTATTCGTAAGTGTTAGGATAACATAATATATTTACCCCCTAATTATACTGTTCCTTAATATTAGTAAATTTTTTTGATGTAAATGGCAGATGATGAAGAAAACATGTCGTCTACTAAACGTTCTAGTGTTTTTTTAAGGTTTTTTTAAATTGATATATGAGACAATATGTTTTAATAATGCAAGTATTTACGTGAGAGAAAATATTGCTCATCATTAGCATTTATTTATTTAAAGTTTAAATCATGTATTGATTGATTGATTGTTAGTGATTCCGGGCGCATCAACTACTATGGTGATTAGTCCCGTAAATGTAGTGTGTGTTTTTGCCTCGGGAGGTGGCCGTTGTTATTCCCCGCTGGGTGACCAGATCCGGCACCGATCTACCGTCGGCTAACATGGTTTTCCCAACCAGGTATCTCCCACCAGCGTGATACACCCCTAGCCGGGACAAGTTCTAAGTTTCCGACTGTCCTCCCGGAATATGTGGCAGTGTACTGCATATTAGCGAAGGTGTGTGTGTAAGGGGTTCAAAACTGGACAAGAAAGAGGAAGGAAAAATCGCACGCGGTTCGTGTGTTATGGTACTGCTCCGTCATTCGCCTGGTGTTGATCGGTAAAACAACGGAAAACTATCGATCAGAGCAGCCCGCCGCTAGAATTCTCCTCCAGACAGCAACTGAATTCGACATAGCTGAAAAGCTAGTCGCTAAACTCCTGCCGCTGTCGACACTCGAACGTAGGACCTCCCGGTCAGAGGTGCCGCAGTAACATCAGATGATGCACTGAGCTACCGCTTCCGATTTAAGCCATGTACTAAAACACAAAAATTAGCCTACAATTAAGCTTTTAATTTTAGTTAGTACCTAATTTACGTCGAATTTATTTTCTTACAAACCAGAAAATAATTTAACGAAAAGTAATCCGTAAGTACAATTGAATGAGTTATTTTTAACGGAACCAAGATGTATTAAAAAAAAACAATTATGATATAAATATTAAATCCATCTTCAGAAAAATTAAAACCAAGTGAAATGTTTCTAAATAACATGCGCGGATTCAAATGAAAACTGCAATTGTTGTAATTGATAAACGAAGAAAGATTAAATTAATGACCAGATTTCCATAGTTGAGTGTAAAGTTTCAAGATGTCGCTGCCAAGGCAAGTTCAAGTGCGCGACAAATCTATCACGCCAAAATCCGACAGTTTCTAATTGATTAAAACCGGTGGCTTTAAGAACTGGCGTATTTGAGAAAAAGCATTTTAAAACAATAACAAAGAATGCACTTACGTGAAATGAATTGTCTGTACCATTTTATTATTTTAAAATGTTTGTGATCAAATATGTCGAATGTCGAATACATAAAAACAGACGATTTCAATCAGCCATTCAGAACGCTAGGCCAGATTTTGAGATGCACTAGACAAATTCAAAACGTAATAGATGAGAAAGATTTATTTGATTTATTTAGTCAAAAATAATAAATACGACGTGTGTGACGTATGGGGGAGAATATTATATGGGCGCGACAAATCTGTCACGCCAAAATCCGACAGTGTTTCTAATTGATTAAAACCGGTGGCTTTAAGAACTGGCGTATTTGAGAAGAAGCATTTTAAAACAATAACAAAGAATGCACTTATGTGAAATGAATTGTCTGTCCCATTTTATTATTTTAAAATGTTCGTGATCAAATATGTCGAATATATAAAAACAGACGATTTCAATCACCCATTCAGAACGCTAGGCCAGATTTTGTGATGCACTAGACAAATTCAAAACGTAATAGATGAGAAATATTTATTTGATTTATTTAGTCAAAAATAATAAATACGACGTGTGTGACGTATGGGGGAGAAGATTATATGGGCGCCACACATCTGTCACGCCCAAATCCGACAGTGTTTCTAATTGATTAAAACCGGTGGCTTTAAGAACTGGCGTATTTGAGAAGAAGCATTTTAAAACAATAACAAAGAATGCACTTATGTGAAATGAATTGTCTGTCCCATTTTATTATTTTAAAATGTTCGTGATCAAATATGTCGAATATAAAAACAGACGATTTCAATCAGCCATTCAGAACGCTAGGCCAGATTTTGTGATGCACTAGACAAATTCAAAACGTAATAGATGAGAAAGATTTATTTGATTTATTTAGTCAAAAATAATAAATACGACGTGTGTGACGTATGGGGGAGAAGATTATATGGGCGCCACACATCTGTCACGCCCAAATCCGACAGTGTTTCTAATTGATTAAAACCGGTGGCTTTAAGAACTGGCGTATTTGAGAAGAAGCATTTTAAAACAATAACAAAGAATGCACTTATGTGAAATGAATTGTCTGTCCCATTTTATTATTTTAAAATGTTCGTGATCAAATATGTCGAATATATAAAAACAGACGATTTCAATCACCCATTCAGAACGCTAGGCCAGATTTTGTGATGCACTAGACAAATTCAAAACGTAATAGATGAGAAAGATTTATTTGATTTATTTAGTCAAAAATAATAAATACGACGTATGTGACGTATGGGGAGATCATCTGCGCAGGTATTCTTGAGTTCCAGAATCTCTTTCCAACATTTCATCTAAAAATAGTTGAAAGATGAATACAAGTTTAAACTAGTGCTCCTATAGAATGACACACACTTTCTCGTACAAGTTAGATTTCTAATTTATTTGGTGAGGGCTAGCTTTACGGTCTTGCCCCATCCTCTTGTCAGCTGCCATCTATCGCCGTCCAAAGTAGAGCATATTTTTGAAATTTTCTCTATTTTTCGGTTTCCGAATAGTAGAATTGAAATATTACTTTAAGAATATTATAGAAGAGTATAACCTCGTCCTAAATGGCAATTTTCATTGAAACATTTGGAGCCGTTTATAAGAAAATGGCGTTTACGCGTTACTGTCAATGCGAAATTTGAAGGTTTTTTTTTCACAGAAAATATTTGAGTTTTCGAAAAACTTCATTGGAAATCATTTTAAGCACTTTAACTTATAAATGCAATAGCGTTTACAAGTTGCTGGAAATGTGCATATTAATAGCGAGAGAGATATTTCAAAAAATTACATTTGTGTAATTTGTGTAAATGTGTGGAATGTGTGTAATTTGTGGCGCCATTTTTGAGTAAATGGCGTTTGAGCGTTTCTGAAAATGCTGGATTTTGAGCTCATTTGCACAAAAATGTTGTTTTCGAGATATTTTACATGACATTATTTAAAGAATATGTTGTCATAAATATAATAATGTGAACAAATTGCCGCAAAAGTAAATATTAAACAAGAAGAGAAACAAGTAAGAAAATACATTTTTGTTATATTTGAAATAACAAATGAATGGAGCAACATGGCGTTTATGTCATCTTATAGAGTACATTTAGTACTATCGCTGTACCAAATTAAAAAAAATATTAGAGCCATTTAGGAGAAAATATTTCTTTTGTTATTTTTTAATACTGCATGCACGAAAACACCTAAAATTTTCAAAACATTGTACGTGACCTTAATGAAAAAACTAAATACGGAGAAAAAATTACTCGAAGGAAAAAATCTATATCTTCAATTTTCTAGTTGTAGGAAGACGACGAAGAAAATTCAAATTTTTGCAATTATCGAAAATTCAGAGTTAACAGTGAAAACGGACATATGCCACCTTGATAAGTGCATTCTTCTCTATTCTTTCAAAAAATATAAAGAAACAATTTTGGAACCATTTTTGAGGAAATTTTGAAAATGTCCCAGATTTTAAAGAAAGTTTTCCAAAATCGCTACGCCTCGAGTCGAGCCAAGTGGACCGGGAAATATCCATTTTGAAAAAAAAAATAGTACGGATGGTTTAGGCGGTAGTGGTGTTCACAGATGGACGAACAGTCGGACGGACGTTTTGAAGAAAACAACTCATTTTCGGTATCAGGGATGTATTTTAGATGAAATCTCGAAATCGATTTTCCGGATCATTACATAACTTTCTCCATACTATATATATATATATATATATATATATATATATATATATATAATAATAATAATAATAAAAAAAATAATAATAATAATAATAATAAAATAATAATAATAATAATAATAATAATTAAAAAACGCGTGCTTAGTAACATTTGAAAAACAAGACATTTTCGTTCCAGAGTTATAGAAAACTTATTTGCATCAATAAACTGACTCTAGATTTGATTTTTCTGCATTGCTAAGACAATAGTAACTCACTCGTAACTTTATTTCTACCACTACGAGGAGGACCCAAGATAAACGTGCGCCCAGTGATGCTACATTGAATACAAGAATGAAAATGCCGGTCTTAAAATAAATCTGTTTTCAGTTGAATAGCGTGTATATCAGATTTATTTAATTTTTATTTACTTACGAGAACTAATTAGTTCATAAAGTATATTTTCAATTTTTTAGCAAATTTGCAACATTGTTAATAATTTTTGATGCCCCTTAGACTCTGAGACCTCAAACTGTAGCTTCTTTAGCTAAATGGTAAATCCGCCACTGTTCATGTAGTAGTGTAATATTGCGGAGGCGTTGCAAATAATGAGAGAAAGTGTGTGTTGTGGAGCACCACTAGTTCGGTGACCCACTAAACGTGGATACTACAACGTGTTAGAGGAAGAAATTTGATACATATACTAGGAACAAGATATATCCACTTTTCCAGGGCTCAGCAAAGAGTTGTTATGTTCTCGACTTACTTTGTAAAATGAGGATATAATACGGAATATACATTAACAATACAACATTATTCTATCTTTTCGTCTTATCTCGGGCCTAAACCTTTGAGAGGAGTTTCTTTAACACTGATATTGCCAAATCAATTTACACGAATTCATGACCCTGCGAGTTTGAATTTTTGGTGCACTTTACATGAAGTCTCAATAACATTTTAATATTCTCAAAATGGCCTCACATTTTTTTTATTCAATTTTGTCCTCGGATAACATTAACCACGTTGCAATAATGCATGTCTTACTTTCGTTAAAATCCCTAATTTTTTTAAAATTGCAATTTTTTTTTACGTGAAAACTACTCTTTTTCCAAAAAAACAACAAACAAATGTAGATAATCTTCTTTAAACAGCTGACGTTTATGGATCAGATTTTTTCTAAGAGAAAAATCTTTATCGTCAATTTTGTAACTACAACATGTTGAAATGTTAAATGTTATGTTGATGTAAATGTTGAAGTGTTAACTTTTTGCAAATTTCGAAACTACAGAGAGTTCCTAGAAAATGAGACTAGCACCACATTTTCTACCGTCCCTTGATACATACGAAGAGAAAGTTTAAAGAAGAAATTTGGTGCTATTTTAGAGAAAAAATTTAAAAAATGCCTGTATTTTGCTCAAAATTACGCAAAAACTAGTCACATTTTCGAAAAGTTGTACATGGTTTTATTTAAAGATCAATTAAATTTAAAGAACAATTTAGTTAACCCTTTCCACTCGCAGAGTATGTTCGTGTGTCTCTTCTTCTTCTTCTTCTTCTTCTTCTTCACTTCACTTCACGGATTAGTGAAATTCCCTGTTCCGGCTTCGTTACACCATCTCTGTCGTGGACGGCCAATGTCCCTTCTTCCTCGTGGTCTGTACAGTAAGGCATGTCGGGGGATCCTTTCCTGAGACATTCTTCCTAAGTGCTGTGCCCACCGTGATCTGTATTCATTTACTTTTTCATTGATAGAAAATATATTAAGTTCTTTTCTTATATCTTCGTTTTTATTTTGTCCATTAGGGTGCAGCGTTTTACTCTCCGGAGGAATTTCATTGCCGAGGATTGTATCTTCATTTTATCTTGTTTTCTTAATGCCCATGATTCACACCCGTAAAGCAATTGTGGTACTGCCATGACTTTATAAAATTTTAACAGTGTCTCTTTTCTAGTCTTATTGCGAAGATATTTGTTTATTGTTACACAAGTATGTTGGAAACCTTGTAATTTTGTTTTTATATCATCATTGTAATCTTATGTGATATCACAGCCCAAAAATTAAATGTTTCACTTGCTCTATTCACTTGCTCTATATATGCGATATGTTAAATTTAAAAACTGGATTGAACTTGTGTCTCCTCAAGATTCAGCCGAGATGCCAGCTCATCCATCATTTGAAGATCAAATCATTGTAAAATCTAGATGTAAGGCTTAGTTTTTAAATTTAAGATTAAGTACCCCATGTAATTTATTTTTAGCACTTATAAATGAAGATCTGGTGGTTAAAAGCCTACTCATATAATTCTATGGCCATAGAAAAGTGTTAAAAATGCTATGTGATGGTACAGTAAGCTGTGAACAGCAATAATTTGGTGATTAATCGAAATTCATAATTTATGACACAAAATTCTGATATTCAAAAACAGGTTTATGCTCATTGTAAAGAAACCAGCCATAGAAATGGCTTCTACTAACAAAATCCTAAATTTAGATCATTTTTGGGATTGATTGGTACGTTGATTTGCCTTTAAAAAGGTTGAAAAAGCCATTTTTAGGCAAAAGAAAAATGTTCCCATGTACATGCTAAGTTTCCACTGGCGCCCGCTAGAGTGCACTAAACAATAGGTGCTCTGGTTGCAAACGCCTGTGTATAGGCAACCTGCCAGGTGTACGTGTTCGGCATTTTGCCTAGTAAGAAGGCGCTGAAGGTTACTCCTTGTAAGAAAATGAGCATATAACCCCTTTGCAATCGATTGGTACTGCGTCACGCCCCAGGGACATCTGTTGGCGCCCACCTCTCTGTAGAAGCTATATAAGGGCTCTCCCCCGCATTTCTTGCCACCCGCCACTCAGCCACGAACGTTAGCCACAACTTCTTGCCTGCGTCGGGTGCGCCTCGGCCTTATGCCGATATGGTTTTCTTTGTGTTTCTTTTACAGGACTCCATTGTAAGATTGCATTTTTGGAAGTGGCTTAATATGCCACATTGTGATGGAATTGAGTTGTTTAATTTATGTATAATGTGTTAATGTTTAAATTGTTGTGATATAATTACGTCTTCTTTTACAGTGCTGTTATTTTGATATGTTTATGATGCAAATGCACATTGTGTAGGGACTCGCGTCGAGCCTCACAAGCGGCGTTTTCCACATCGAGCTGCGTAGGGCGTAATGGCGGCGCAGTCTCACATGTTGATGTAATGGTTCTGCATATTCTAATATGTTTGATTGAATGTTGGTAAACGCTTCAAGTCTTGAGTAAGACGATATTTCCCGTTGGACCTCTGGGGCATCACCCAGACGAAGGAAGGGCTCGTACGGCAGTTGAAGCCGTGGTCTAATTTGAGTACTTCGTATTTCGGCCCCGTGAGCGGCGAAACAAGGTCGCTCGGGTATCAAGCCGCAGTTGGCACTTCAGGTGTTCAAACGGCTTTTGCAAAAGGTGGCTCTGTGACTGCTTTTTATGGTAAAAGGCGCATTATGTGTAATCAATCCAATTCCATCATCTACGTTAAAAGTTTGTGGCAATGTTGGAGTCCTCGTTTAAGTTTGTCCAATGTTTTAATGTGTAAGTCAGATAAACTCTCTTTCATTGCAGCTTACAATTAGTGTTTGTGTATTATTTTGTAAAGAAAGGCTTCCGAAACCGGGGCTTTTGTCATGTTGTAAATTCACGTCGCCGTTTGCATCCTAAATGGATAATTGGCAAATCCAGGTTTGACGTAGTAATTCTGCGTAAACAAAACGTTTCTAAAGGCAATTGTTGGCCTTCAATTCTTTCTAAATTTGTGTCAAAATTGTTTACTATTAGTAATTCTGTATTGCTCCTCTTTCAGCTTATACTGGTGCAGCAAGAGGAATTTAATATTGTTAAAATTGTGGTTTTGTAAGTAATGATTGTAAAAAATGTTTGTTATCAAGTAAAGTTGGATTCTATATCGTGCGTCGTATAGCTTAGATCCCATAGTTAAAACTCACTTGGATATTCCCGAATCGTGCGCCTTTTCCCCTAGAAAATAGCACCTTCACGAATGTTTGATGCCTAGGAAGTTTTGTGCTAATTGCACTCCCATTCATTAGGACATACATGGTCATAATTTCCTTTGTAAATTGATTAGCTGTTTAAGACATCTGGCGACCGTGCTAAGTTAAAGATTTTTTCGCTTGGTTCATAACACGATACTTAGGGATGGCAAAAACATTATTTTTAAAACATCGATGTTTTCCACTAGAAACATTAACATCGATAGTTTGCTTTCGATGGTTTCTTTCCGTCGATATTTGTTGCAAAAACATCGATGTTTTTTTAATTTTTAAATTTTTTAATTATTTTTTTAAATTAAATTGGCTTAGGCACGTTGTAGAGGAGCGGCAATCTACAGTAATATCGTTAATTTGCGTCATCCTCTTTTCTCACGCTGCACATTTCGACTGTGTAATCTGAAGGAATTTTAGGTGGTTTTACTTCGATGGTGTATGAATGGAAGTGACTAAAGGGTAAAGTAGCGAAACACAATGTTCTTTATTGTTAATTTTATTCTTTACATTTGATACTTTTTATAAACATACTTCTAACATGCTGGTAGCCAAACAATAAAATATATCCCTTTTACGCACTGTAATTAAAAATGGTTAGGAAAATAGCATGTTTATCAGTCTATAATTAAAAGGTCGATATTTTTTCGTCGAAACAGCGATGTATCGATGTTTTGGTAAAATTTGCCATCATTAGCGATACTGCATTTCGTTATCACCCTTGTTTCTGCTTTTCTGTCTGTGATCTCGAAGTTCACTGTTAAATGTAACTTCATTATCTGTGCACGTCTTCTAGAATCCATTGGGAAATACAGTTATTCAATTTATCGTTCTCCATGGTGTCATTGCAAGAAGTATTATTCCTTGACCATTGACATGATGAGGGATAAGAAGCCAAATTTATTGCTGATTTACCCTTGAAAATAGATTTGATTACATCGGAGCGAATATTTTGTGAACAATCCTTGCAAAATAAGACGCTCATTTTCTTTCTGTATTCAAAATTCAAGTTATGGCCAAGGGTAGGAGATCACAGAATTTTGAAAACGTGCACAGTATTCACTTCTCCCCGTAGCATGTCCCATGCAGTTTTTAACTGTTTTTAACGTAAAATAAATAAATTTTATTATATTTATTTATTCACTTTACGTCAAAAAAGAGTTAAAACTGTGTATGGCGTGCTATGGGCAGAAGTGAATTCTGTGCACATTTTCAAAATTCTGTGATCCCTACACTAAGTCATATACTACTTGAATTTTGAATGAAAAAAAACCGCTCCCATGTAATAAAATCTATTTTCAAGGATAAATAAGCAATCAATTTTGGGCCCTTATCCATGATGTCCTTGGTCAAGGAATAATACTTCTTGCAACATCATGGAGAACGATAACTTGAATAACTGTATTTCCTACTGAATTCTAGAAGACAAAAAACGAGAAAATGAAGTTACATTTATCATACATAAATTTAGTTCATTCTGTGGTGCCCCTGACCCTTCACGTAAGTTCTGAATTTTGTCAGATTCAAATTTCATTGCTTATTTATCCTTGAAAATAGATTTTATTCATGGGAGTTTTTTTTTTTTCTCCCTTTCAAAATTCAAAATTTATTGCTTGTTTATCCTTAAAAATAGATTTTATTGCATGGGAGTTTTTTTTCTCCCTTTCAAAAATTCAAAATTTAAGTAGTATGTGTAGGAATCACAGAATTTTGAAAATGTGCACACAATTCACTTTTCCCCGTAGCACGTCATACGCAGTTTTTAACTGTTTTTTACGTAAAATAAATAAATAAATAAATAAATAAATAAATAAATAAATAAATAAATAAATAAATAAATAAATAAATAAATAAATAAATAAATAAATAAATAAATAAATAAATAAATAAATAAATAAATAAATAAATAAATAAATAAATAAATAAATAAATAAATAAATAAATAAATAAATAAATAAATAAATAAATAAATAAATAAATAAATAAATAAATAAATAAATAAATAAATAAATAAATAAATAAATAAATAAATAAATAAATAATAAATAAATAAATAAATAAATAAATAAATAAATAAATGTCAGTGCGCAATGGAAGTGCGGGCGCTGGAATTTATTGGTAGAAATAAGACAATATAGAAAATTATGTAGTATAATAGTCATTATCAGTTTAACATTTTCATTATCACTAGACCAGAATTTCCATGCAAATGCATGTTTTTATTTAAGCTTCGTAGAGATTTCAAACTTTGTAACATATGTTTTATGAAAAACTAGTTAATGCATAATTAAAAATGCATACTTTTTTCGTGCATGTTTGCATGTTTTGGTAGTTTTTTGGAGAAATTCGTGCATGATGCAAGTTTGGACGTTTTTTAAATTATATAGCTGCATATTTAGACTTTTATCTAGCATATTAAGTACTTATTTATTATTTCTCTGCATAATTTGTGAATATTGAAACTGACGCATATCTTGTATAAATAGTACGTTGATCTAAGATTCTTATAGCACGGTAGTTGTCTTTGGTGCTTTTTGTTATACTACATATTTTAACCTTTCAGTACACCACTTGGATTTCGAAGTGAGTACACGTGAGTACACAAGACCCAACAGGCGACTTCTGCAGTACGACTTCTCCAGGCACTAGATGAATGAATGAACTCAACCCAGCACTCAGGTCAAATTACTTCACTAACCTTCCTACCACCATCTCGAACTACCGACGAAGGACGTGAGAAACTTGTCATCAAAGGACTCTCACCCAACACCCCCTTGACTGACATTACTTACGAACTAAAGTGTTACAGCTACCCCATCCACCACATCTCGGAAATGAAACGGCGTAATGCCGGAGCAGTACCCTACCAAACGGGCCACGGACCGCGCGCGATCTATCCTTCCTCTTCCTTGTCCTATCCTCACCCCTTACACACACTTACACTAACATGCACTACACTACCACATATTCTGGGAGACCGGTCGGGAGCTTAGAGCTTGTCCCGCTGGTGGGAGAGTCCTCGTTAGGGGGAAACCCCACTAGCCGACGGTAGGTCGGCGCCGGATCACGCCATCCAACGGGGGAAGACCACCGCCATCTCCCGAGAAAAAACATGCACTACACTAACGGGACTAATGACCAAAGCAGTTGACGCGCCCGGAAACACGAAAAAAAAAACAAAAAAACCAACCATCCGACGCACACGCCGTCGTCACGCGACTCCTGCTCCAACACGGAGCGGATCCCAACGCCAAGAGCAAACCAACAAGACCCCGCTCCTCAACGCGGTCCAGCAGGCTGATGCCACCTCTGTGCGGCTTCCCTTGCAACGCGAAACTGACGTCAACCAACGCGACGCGGACGGTTGCACGGCACTGCACTACGCTGTTTCCAAGGGCCGTTTGGAGAGTTGCAAGCTCCTTCTAGAACACCAAGCGGATCCGAATGTTAAAAGTGAATTGCAGAAGACGCCGCTTATGTTAGCGGTCGAGCGAGGAGACGTGCCCTCTACGAAGCTCCTTGCAGAAAGTGGGGCGGACGTGAACGAGTGGGACGTGGACAATTGGACTGCCCTTCACTTCAGCACGTTCAAGGTCCATTCTGGGACTATAGAGCGATTTTCCTAAGGATGAGCCAAAGGGACAGCTAGTGCTGGCAACATAACTGAAGGTTCTGTGGTTGTCGTGTCCTCGAGCTCAATAGACTCCCTTCCTGCAATTGTTCGTTTGCAGTTGGCTAACTTGTAAATGGCTTCGACTCTTCCTTTTGTGATGTCCTCGTCCGACAGAAATATAAAAAAAATTAAATAGGAAGTGCAGTGTTATGGTCTTCTGTAAAAATTCTTTTTTTCTACTAACATTACATTGAATTTACTTTTTGTGTGATAAATCTTTTTTATTTTAAAACCGAGCTTAATCGGGGGTACCGGTTTTTTTTCTATTTACATTCGTGGCAGCTTTCTTTTACTGATTGTGAGAGCATGTTAAGATATTTTCTACATACAAAATTAAATTTAAATATTTCCCGGACTTGCGTACGTGCATATACCTTTGCGAAACTCTTAGACTTCTGCATAGGGATGTTTTCACAGGACCATTAGCACTTTACGAAGGGGCGTGACTGAACAGTTGTCGCGGCGGAGGGATACTTCTCTGAAATACATGTGATGTTCACTTGTTTTCGCGAACTGTCATTTTGGCTCATCCTTAGGAAAATCGTTCCATAGCAGAGCTGCTCCTGCAGCACGGGGCCGAGGCCAACGCCACCAGCAAGGGCGGCAGCTCCCCGCTCATGTTCGCGGCCCAAAAGCGCTGCGCGCGCTCTGTCGAGCTGCTCCGCAGCACGGGGCAGACGCGAACGCTGCCGCTGGCAACCGCAAGACGGCGCTGGAGCTGGCGGCCGACGAGCGAATGGCGGAGCTGCTCCAGCAGCACGGGGCAGACGCGAACGCTGCCGCTGGCAACCGCAAGACGGCGCTGGAGCTGGCGGCCGACGAGCGAATGGCGGAGCTGCCAGCAGCACGGGGCAGACGCGAACGCGCCGCTGGCAACCGCAAGACGGCGCTGGAGCTGGCGGCCGACGAGCGAATGGCGGAGCTGCTCCTGCAGCACGGGGGAGGCCACTCACCTCCTCGGGCTCATTGACAAGGAACACAACGTGACGCCCGTGTTCTTCGCGACAGATATTCGATGATACGAATAACTAGTGGTCTAGACATTGACACAGACTTTCTCGTATTAGTTTCTAATTTGACTAGAAAAGTTCCAAATATTTATTTATAGACAGTCAAATTATAAATTGTTTTTATTTATTATTTCATATTAAAAACATAAATCGTTTACAAGAATTTTCGGCAACGTTTCGGAGGTGAGGTGTACCTCCATCATCAGGCCGTGGCCTTACATTGATATTACATACGTTGGGGAAACGTTGACTACGAACTAAAAACCAAGATGGTTGACACCATTCCGAGTAGGCAGTCAAACGGCAGTGATTCCTGCCGTTACGACCTCCGTAGTCGGAACTCCCGTACCTCCAGCAGCAATAGGTGATTTCTTAGTTACTTGACCTCGGAATGGTGTCAACCATCTTGGTTTTTAGTTCGTAGTCAAAGTTTCCCCAACGTATGTAATATCAATACTTGACCTCGGAATGGTGTCAACCATCTTGGTTTTTAGTTCGTAGTCAACGTTTCCCCAACGTATGTAATATCAATGTAAGGCCACGGCCTGATGATGGAGGTACACCTCACCTCCGAAACGTTGCCGAAAATTCTTGTAAACGATTTATGTTTTTAATATGAAATAATAAATAAAAAAATTATAATTTGACTGTCTATAAATAAATATTTGGAACTTTTCTAGTCAATCGTTACTAACAGACAGCCTATTGCTATCTTCTATAGTTTCTAATTTCTTAATTATCTAATTTTCTAAGTTAAGTTTTCAATTATGTAAGTTCTGTGTTTTGGTCTCACCTTTCGGTCTTGCCTCATCCTCTTGCCAGCTATCGCCACCCAAGGTATATTTTTTAAAATAAACTTTCTCAAGTTGTTTGCTTCCTAATGGTAGAACTGAAAAATTAATTTAAGAATATTATAGAACAGTAAAACCTCGCCTTATCAGGTTCTTCCGTTGAAAACTCTAAAGCCAATTTTAACAAAATGGCGTTTAAGCGTTACATTCAATTTCAAATTTGAAGCTCTTTTTCACAGGAATCTATTGCGTTTTCGACAGACTTCATGAGTTATTACTTCTTTCTCAGGTTTTCAAAGCAATTCCGTCACACATTGTGAATAAAGGACGTTAAAAATCGATCTTATTTTGAGAAAATTCTCCTTTGGTGAGTAATTGCTCGGCCGGGGAGCAATTACATACTTTTCTTATGAATAAAATCGAAAAATTTCTTCTAGTGCGAAACATTTCGAATTTTCGCAGCAACCTCTGTAGGCGATTCAAATTGCATTTAATGGTTAGAATAGACATTAAACATGACTTAACCTAACACGGTCGACACCACCAAGTACAAGCGGACGTCGTGCGGTAACACACAAACAAAACAGGCGAACATCGATCAATCGTAACATATCAGTTCACGAGCAATTACTCAAGAGAGAAAAGTAAGTGCTCCAAGTTTCACGAACCCTTTTATTCATATTAAAAGAAGCACTTGCTTATGAGAAGTAGTACTACTCTCGCAACTTTTCTTGAACGATGACCTCGCTTCCCCCTCCCTTGAGCAATAAACAGTTGAAGGCAAAAGCATCAAAACTTTGTTGGCGAGAAACAGAAGCTAGTTGCTTTCATTGTCGAGAACTTATGTTCAGCTTTATTACCATTATCTAAAGAAATGGCAGAGGTAAGTCCAAGATCTTCAAGCGAGGCACCTAAAACTCCTATCTAGTGTCCCTGCTGTTGCCTACCCAGAACGATGACCTGGCCGCATATGTAGCAGGTTGACTTTGATTTTCCAGAGAAGTGGAAGTCCCATAGGAGGAAGTCCCGAGGAGGGGAGTCCCATACCATGCGTGTCTCATCTAAATTATTCACCCGATCGTCCTTCACATAGTGAAAGACAATGGCAAAACAATTCTGTACGGAGAAAAGAGAAGGGCACGGGTATTGAGTGTGGAACTCATCAGCATCATCAATTTAGTCATTAATTCTGAGACTTGGTGCAACAACCGTCATTGTCATATGATTAAATGTCAAGGTCATATGACTTTGGCAGTTACTGCCGCTAGCCCCAGAATTAATCAGTTTTTATAGTATAAACAATTTATTCTTTAAAATATTTATTAGTGTGCGTCAGTGGCGGCTCGTGGTCATGCCATTAGGGTGTGCAACGTTTTTCTTCTTTTTCCCACTCTCTCTCTCTCTCTCTCTCTCTCTCTCTCTCTCTCTCTCTCTCTCTCTCTCTCTCTCTCTCTCTCTCTCACGCACACACATATACATTACATGCATGCATTGACACACATTAATGTTAATAATGACAATTAAACACAAATCATCTTATGACGTCTGATAGCATGCCGAACAATTCCATTCCATTGTTTCTTTTCAGCAATTTTTTTCTGTGGCTTTTTCATTGAAATCATTGATTTCTTACGTTTCATGTTTTCAGCGCTATTCATTATTAGTTGCACAAACACCCTTGACAGAAAAAGAACTCTCTGATTTCGGTTTCTCAAAACACGTAGCCTAATACTTACGTTTACAAAATACACTAGGGGTTTGAATACTTCGGAATGGTTCTGTAATTGCAACTCACAACTCACACAAGAGAATACACATATTATATACTATTAACATTTTTATGAATGCAACAGTGCACAGCAATGCGTTTGCGTTTCGCGCGCTAGTGCGAAAGCTCATTTAAGTGGAGAGATATCTCACACTTTCTTCGTTCAATGTCATACTTCTGTTAAAAATTGTGCTACTCAAGTGCTATATCTTCGAGACACGTCAAGGCTTTTCGCGAGATCGCCACTGCGCCTGCACCGTAGCCGGAGCACCTCGCCGGGTTTGCTCCAGTCCTCCATAAGCCACGGTTGTTCCCCTCCTTCCCCTGCAGCCCCGCGGCAGCCTAGGACGCCGTTTCCTCGGTCGCATTCTCCCGAGTGTGCTCCCGCAGGCTTTCACGAAAGAAAGGCGGACGGACCGGCAATCGCAGCTTCCGAATAGCGCGGGTTTTGAAATAACATGTTTCGGGAATGCTCTGAGAGGACTTGTATTCTCCTCTTGTTAAGAGATGTTTAAGAGAAATGGCACCGAATTAATTTGGGTGTGCACATGCGAACGTGCGAATACCCACGAGCCGCCACTGGTATGCGTAAACAAAAAATCTTTAATTAATGAAAAACATTGTAAATAAAATTAGTAAACATGTAAATAGAAGATAATAAATTATTTTCCCATACTAATGAAATACAGCTAGAGTTTTGTTTTTGCAACATTCTATACTGATTGCATTGTTGGCGTTATTTTTCTGTTGTGTTCGTGGAACAGGTTTCATTTGTTTCAATTGATTGTTTTATTAGTGTTTCCGGACGTGCAAGTCATTAGTTCCGTAAGTGCAGTGCACGGAAAGTGGCGGTGGTCTTTCCCCCGCTGGATGCAACACCATTTTTCTAGCGGGCGTTAGCTGGATGGCGCCGACATACACCAGAGGGATTTTTCCCAATAGGTATCTCCCACCAGCCGGACACCGACCCAGTCAACACAAGCTCTAAGCTCCAGACGTGTAGTATCACATAGTGCATGTGTGTGAGTGTGAGTGTGAGTGAGTGAGTGAGTAAGGGAAGAGGACAGAACAGGCGCGGCTCGTCATTAAAGACTGTAAGGCGGAGTCTCACCGATAGAAATCGCTCCCTAAAAGTAATTTAAAAATATATTTATAAATTACTTATTTATGAATAATGGGTTTTTGAGTTGTATTGTATAACAATCATATCAATTTTTTCAGTTCGTTAACGGCCGGCCGTAACGCATTTGAAGCTGTTGACAAGGAAGAGAAAGCCGCCACTTCATTCCGCTATAAGGCTTCTGTAAAACGAGGAGACGTGACGTGATGCATTCACTGCACAGGCTTATCGGAGGACGAAGGCTGCGGCCAGGCAGCCTTCAACGGTGAGGCCTACGGCAGCGCCCTCTGTAATACAGAAGGGCGCTGCCTACGGTCTGAAGAAGGGTGTGCTTCACCAGATATTCTAGCGTTACTGTGCAGTTTAGCGAGTACCATTGCGACTAGTTTTCCTAATATGCGGTAGGAGCGCTACTCCATTAAGCCTTTATCAGAAGCGCGAAGCATACAGGACTGTGGTCTTCGGGATCGAAAGAGATTATGTACAGAAATGCAATGCAATGTAATTAATGCATTTGTAGCCTTCCCCATTTAGAAAACCACGAGCCGCGACTGGGATAGAACAAGGAAGGGGAAGGAATGTCCGCGCGCAATCTTTTTGTTAAGGTATTGCTCCGACATTCGCCTGATGTTGATCGTAGAAACCACGTAAACCATCCATCAGAGCAGTCGGCTGCTAGAATTCTCCTCGACAGCGGATGAACGCGACCTAGCAAGTGTCGAAAATCCTGCCACCCTAGGAGCTCCCGATCAGTTTCACTGCAGTGACGTTAAGCAGTGACAACAGACTACACCGAGGAATGCTTTGCGAGAAATGTGCGACGTGAAATGTGGAAAATCGAAACAAGGGACACTTATCGACCCCCACACGCTAGAAAGAGTTTTCTCGTTCGCCTTTGCGGAGGCGAAAGAGTTCCTCGCTCGAGTGTTAGCGAGCGAATTTTCTCAGACACATTTCTACTCCATTTTTATACGACATTCAGGCCTTCGCAGGAAAACACTGAACAGTGCTTAGAACTTGTTAGGTGAGGTTATAATATTTAGCAGTAAAATACGTGATAAACAACCGTTTTTTAAATTGTTTACTTGAATTTTCTCTTTAAAGGAATGAACAAGAAAAAACTTGTGTGAAAGATATTCTTACTTGGATGAAACCCGTTCGTAATGAACAATATAAAAATAACAATTTGAAGCAAGAAACTTGAAGGGGTATTTTGAAATAATTTAATTAATTCATTATTTTCTTAATTCGTATTTATTATTTATGAATAGTGACTTGTATTCTGAATTATTTGATCGTTCACCATTTATTCATAACACAACCAATAAATACAGTAAAACAAAGGGGGGAATTACAGAGCTCAAGAAAATATGCAGATTGCTCTCCTCCCTTTAAAGTCACATATGTTCCAGTTTTTTACATTAAATAATGATTTGTTTGCAATGTAATAATGTATTTCTCTTTAGGCAATTCGACCTAGTTAAACAAATGGTTTATGATAATGGCAGCAAAACAAGGATTTCACGGGTTAAAGTTACACAAGAGCATTTAATAAAACAAGAAATGGGGCTCGCATGTGATCTCAGTTAACTGCTATCCCACTCTCGGTTTGTAGAGCATAAAGGCATTTAAAGACATCGAAAAACCTATTTGTAGTGTGTGGACTCAGCCTCACCGGCCTCTTTCCACAGTTCTGGCAATGCATCTCTCTGTGTAGTCTGTTGCGGGCCTTAATTGATGCCCTAAGCTACCTAAGCCGGTAAATTGTTCTGAGGTGCACAGTAAGAGCATAGAACAACTCATTCATCCATGATGCAACCGTGCAATACAAGCACTGAACCGCCACTGATCTCTATGCGCCGTATACGAGAAATTAAAAAGCAAAGAACGGAACATAATGCACAACGACGCATGATGAAAGATTTAGGGGAGAATCGTCTTTTCAACATCTAATTCCCGCTACGTTGTAGTTTGACATTATGGCCCTGTGAGAGCAGCACTATGGTAGAACATCGCAAGTTGCGAGATAATACGTGGTTGCACTTCCGACCAGGGAATATTTATGTGCAATACAGAATAAGCAGATAAGGCGACCGTCTGTCGGTTTGACAGTAATGAAATGGATGAAGCGGAAAATGTTGTTGCATTGGGAAACGTAAGTTTTTATTTTTGTTTATTAATATCACATTCGGCCTCATTTTCAAAATTCAGAAAAGCAAATATAATTCAAAATTTGAAGCACTTTGTTTTGATGTGTGCCTCCCAGAATTTGTCACAACACGTCAGTCTTATGTACCATTAATTATTTTTGCATGAAATATATTGTTACAAAGATCAATTTGTTTTTGGTGCTTGACATTTAAAATTTTCTGTTCTGTTAGATTAAAGAAGAACCCGAGGACATTGAGGAATTTACACCTACTGTGAGTTGAAAATACATTTTTTGTTATTGTTTTAAAAATTGGAAATTATTAGTATAAAATTTAAAAAAAGTGGAAAAATAATGAAAAAACTCTTGTTTGATTGTAGTTAAATGTATATATAAAAATTTGCATGCAATTTGTGGTAGAAGTTCCATTGCTGTGAAAGAGACAATAGGAAAGCTCCTCAACCTTTTGTGTGCAGGATGAAGAGAAACTATACCTTTCACAACAACAAGGTGTTATGCTATTTATGAATAAGAGGTTCTACTTTGTCTTGCTCATGTAAATAGTAATAAAATTCATTAAATTTAAATGATACTACAGTGAAATTTGCTCATTGCGGAACAGGATAATGCGGAAATCTGTGTAATGTGAACATGAATCATGGTTCAGCCAAACATACATTCTATTGTATTACATTGTATAATGTGGGATCTTGTATAATATGAAAAAAAAAATACTAATTCCTTGAGATTCTGCATTGAGTAAGTTTTACTGTATTTTGCTTTGTGAGTACCATTAATATTACAGGAAAAAATCTGAAATAAATACATTTTTGATTATAGATACTAAGTTATTAAGAAACTGTGTATTTTTAATATTGACTAAATTAGAAATGAATCTCTGTTGACCTTTTATCAGTGATTACTTTATGGTTTTCAAATTACTTGCTTATCTTATTTTGAAATTTATTGTATTTGGATGAATAACTGTCTCATTCTGAGAAACAATTTAATTATGAATTATTCATAAAATCCATTTGGTTTTGATAAATATTAAGACTGGAAGTGGATATGAAAAACCTGGGTGTTGTATTTAAAACATCATTTTCAAACAATGAAGAAGAATCTTATGTTGCCAAAAAAGATGTAGTTAGAAAGCTGCCAAAGCCCCTTAAAAGCAGCTTCGCCAGATTTAAAGATATGATCTTCACTAATGATATGAGTGACTTATTGAACATTTATTATGATTTTGTTACCTACGTATAAAATTATATTGTATTAGTAAGGAATAGATGGTTTAAATAATGAACTTCTGAAGTATGCTTCACAAAATATGAAAATCAGGTTTTTTAGACTTGCTTTACATGTGCTGAACTACAAGAAAATCCCTCCTAAATGGTCCATTGCTATAATAAAACCAATGTATAAAAAGAGGAAATTGCTCCAGGCATGAATATCGAAGAATATTGCTTCTAAGAGCAGCATATACAATCTGTTCAAAAGTAATAGCTGGAAGATTGAAACCAAAAATACATGCTGTCATCCTAAAATAATAAACAGGATTTTGCCATGGTAGATCATGCATAGACAGTTTTCCCAATACAATCATTTTTAGAGAAACGCTGAGCATACAATACAAAAACCCACATACTCTTCATTGATTATAAAAAAGGATTTGACAGGGTTTAACAGGAAACACTTTGGAAAACAATGAACATAAGAGGAATTCCAGTATATCTAATTATTATAATACAAAACATGTATGAAAAATCGTATTTATGCATCCAAAATAGTGTGGAACACAGAAGGAAAATTAATTTAGGACAGGCTAAGATGCAGGTTGTCTCCGATCTTATTTAATACGTGTATGGATAAAATTACTAGCGACGGATTTTGAAATAAAAATTTTATACTTATGACTTCTTTAAAGCATTTGGTTATGACTACTCCCTTTGTAGATGATCAAGCTATTTTAAGTAAAAATGAAGATAATTACAAAAAGCAATTTTGAGCTCCACAATCCCAAAATATCATGGAAATATCTGAAGAAAAAATAAAGTGATGTCATTTAAAGGAAAGGAAATGATTCACTCAAAAATAATCATTGAAAACTGCATTATACAACAAGAGACCAACTTTAAATGTCTTGAATGTAATGTTACTGGTCTTAAACCGAATGATATGCAAAAACATTAGAAAGATATCATTACATTAATGGTCTTCTCAAAAGAACATTCAGAAGGAAACTAAATACAAATACCCTACTGAAATTTTATTGAACAGTTTCAGTTCCCATTCTGCTATGTGGATGTGAGAATTGGGTATTATTACAAGTAGATAAAAGAAGTCTAGAAACTAGTAAAGTGGAATTCCTTAGATGAGAGGTAGGATTTTCAAAATTAGTCTTAAGATAACCAAAGAATAAGAGAAGAACTTTATATATTTGCCATCAATGAAAAAATAACATAGAAAAATGGCTTTTGCAGGCATGTAAACAGAATGAATGCCTCAAGCAATGTATATAAGCATGAGCAATGTATAATTATATCCCATGAGGAAGAAGAGACATTGGTGGACCACCGAAGAGTAGGTGCAACAGGTAAAATTACTTAAGTATGAAGAAGAAGAATATTTCTGATATTAATTTTAAATGATATTTAAAATTATGATGTGATTGTGTTTGTTCTCATCATTGATCTGCATCCTTCCAACTAATTTTATTTAATTTCAGAAACTTGACTAGAGAAATGAGTCTTCTCATGGTGTGGAATGTCAATGTTTTTTTAGTTTTTATATTGGCAAGATATACAGTTCTAAGATGTAGGGCATAGTTTAGTCTTTATAGACAAGACATAAGACAATTTTTTTCATTCACAGGAATTTTGTGAACCCAGCTGGGAGTGCTCTGAGAAAAATGAAAGTGACATAGAGGAGGTAAGTCAGTTGATTTAGTTCAATAGGTAAAAATATTTTATTTGACTGGAAGGAAAATACCAAATATGTAGATTATGTTACAGTTCTATTCTGCATATGTTTAGAACAGTAGAATAGAATCACTAATTATAGATCAGTTTCCCTAATTTTTAATTTTATAAACATTAGAAATTTCTGTTTGTATTCTACATTCTTGCAACTAAAATTATTTTATTTTAGGACTTTCTAATGATTAAAGATAAATGAGAGGAGTGACCTATTATGTCAAGATGTTGGATGTCAAGTTTCTTGTTTTTATATTGACAAGCTGTATAGTTTTCTGAATTTCTCTAGTGACTTATTTTATAATTAATAATTTTGATACCATTTAAATATTAAACAATAATTAACATTTTCTATCATTCATTATGTTTATTTAGGTATAAATAGTTTTGTTTTTTGCAACTAATATAAACGCCTAAAAAATATTGTGGTTGTGATTTATTTTGGTTTGAGCATGGTAGTTTGCCTTTGATGTTCGACATTTTATTGTGATATTTTTTTTTAATCTTTACTATTGGACCATATTATGCAGAAAGGAATCAAGCCACAAAGAAACAAAACTAAGAAAAATGGACTTAGAATTAATTGCTAATAAAAAATTCACAAATAAAAATATATATGTACTAATTACTTCAACTAACAGGATATTTAAAAGTATGTATTTTATGCAAAAATGGGCCCTCAAAACATTTTCTAATACTGAGCTAATGCACATTTTTGTGGGTTGGTTTCATTCAGCAGATTGGTAGGTGGTTCAAAATCAATTCTACTGTACTGAATCATGCAATATATTTTGTGTTTCAACGAAAATAATTTATTCTTGTGTCTCAATAAGTATTATTCATTTACATAGATAACTGTTATTACCTTCTCAATACTCGTATGTCAGTTACTCAATTTCAAAATCTGGTGCTCCAGAAAAATCATCATCGTCCACATTTTCATCTCTTAGCAAAACAGTTTGGAAATCTCAAGAATCTCCTGGAATTAAATCCATGATAGATTTTATGCCTTGAATTTTTGGGTTTAGAATCGACTGTTTATTGACCTGTGATGTTGACAAATTATTCTCAAACATTTGAAGATGGCTGACAACCTTTTCTTTTTGTTGATGTTAATCTCAAAAACTCTGCTGCAAATGATTTCCTGATGAAAATTGAGTATTATTTTTCTTTTTCTATCATTATTTTGCATGTCTGCAATCAGGAAATTTTCTCATTTGTATCCATCTTTCTGTTCATTATTGTTTGTTCCAGCTTCTTTGTTCCACTAAATCTTTCCATTTTTACAACTTACAGAGCATTTCTCTTTCTACGTTTCTTCATGATTGCTATGTAGTCTTTGGGCTAATAAATTCTTTCTTGATGCTTCAGTGCTGATTTGACGAAAAAAAACTGCATTGTTAGATAGAAAGCAATATCCTAATATCAGGAAGCATGCAAGACGTTTGGAGTAACACAATTTTGAGAGAGAGAAAAGAAAAAAAACCACCAAAAACCCCTCACATAAACAAACATTTATTCCCATTTATTATTTATTTCCAGAATGGTTTGCATTATTAACATTGTAAAGCAGGATTGCTTTTCTGCTGAAAGGAACCACCTCCTGGATTGTATTCTGCAGAGAGAGAGAGAGAGGTCACAGATTCATTCAGTCCATAGATGGCATAAGCATGCAGGTTGAATCGTTTCTGTAGGACATAGTGATACTTAAGGAACAGTAATATAACATAAACTCATTTTAGGCAAATTTGAGGATTGGTTCATTTCTGCAGAATGTGAGTTCTTCTTTTTCTTCTTCTTCTTCGTCTTCTTCTTCTTCTTCTTCTTCTTCTTCTTCTTCTTCTTCTTTTTCTTCTTCTTCTTCTTCTTCTTTCTTCTTTTTTCTTCTTCTTCTTTTCTTCTTCTTCTTTTCTTCTTTTTATTTCTTCTTTTTTTCTTCTTCTTCTTCTTATTCCCTCCTTTCTCTTTTCTTCTTCTTTGTCGTCTTCTTCTTCTAATTCTTCTTCTATTTCTTCTTTTTCTTCTTCTTGTGTCTTCTTCTTCTATTCTTCTTCTTTCTTCTTCTTCTCTCTTCTTTTCATCTTTCTTCTTCTTCTTTTCTTCTTTTTCATCTTCTTTTTCTCTTCTTCTTTGTCTTCTTCATTCCCTCCTTTCTTTCTTTCTTTCTTTCTTGTGATTTAAGTGGAATACCCCTGTTTATTGTTTTATAATTTCACAGGAAATATCTGAACCCAAGTGGGAGTACTCTGGGGAAAATGAAAGTGACACAGAGGAGGTAAGTCAGTTGACACAGTTCAACAGGTAAAAATATTTCACCATTGCAGAATTCATGACCATTGATGAAATAAAGACAAGGGTGTGGTCAAATATGGACAATGAAACAATAAGTTATGCTCACATTTCTGAATTTTTTAAATTCCTTCATCTGGACTATAGTACAAAAACAAAAACAAGGTATGAAGACTTCAAACTATAATTGACAAACCACAAAAATGAGATAGGCTAAATAAGCAAAACCATAATGCTATAAAATTTACACACCTTACTAATAATTGTTGAATTCATGCTTCATATTCAATCTCCACATGGAGTAGCTGCAGTATATGGGGCCATCCCACGACAAGTCTGAATCAGGCCAAGGCCCGAATGCAAATGAAAGAGACTGGTTGTAGGATCTAGACCACTCGCTACAGCCACTCCATGCCATGCCATGCCAACCATGTGTATCTGGTCGGGCACTTGTAGAAATAACAATACAACCAGACAACTCAATACTAAAGAATACTGATGCAATTGTATCACTACTAGATATTATTGACCAAATTTTATTTATTTATTTGTTGTTGTGTTTTATTAAGAATTAAACTGGAAAGAAAAATGAAATTAATATATTATACAGTTATATACTTCTGGTCAATTTTTCAAATAATGAAATCGTATGCCTACTAGATGTTTACATATGTGTATATATTTTCCAAGATTCATCATTTTGTGTATAATTGTGAGTGAAAACATTGACACCATTGCAAACCATATCCATAAAAGATCAACCAATGTAAGGTGGGCAAAAGGAAAACCATAATATCCAATTTAACAATAAATGCAAAACATCTAGTATTCATTAATAACAGATTGCATAACAGTAGACTCAAGCTTCAACAGTCATTGCCAGAGCAGCATTTTATGGGTTCACAAGATCACTGGAGATGTTTTATGACAAGATGTTTTTAATGACTAGGGTGTGAATTTCTATAATTTTGCAGTTTTTTTGTCTGTTGCTACATGGCCTAGCTAAGTGAAATTTTTTGACATTTGGTTAGAAATGATGTTATGTAGATTAATATTTTAGTGTATATTGTGCACATTTGGCCAATTTTTCCTTATTTGGTCAATTTTTCCTTATTTGGTCAATTTTAGTTTGATGTCTTCATACCTTGTTTTTATTTTTGTACTCTAGCCCAGAAGAAGGAATTAAAAAATTCCAAAACATTGGCATAACTAATTGTTTCTTTGTTCATAATCGACCAATCAGTTACTCAATTTCAAAATCTGGTGCTCCAGAAAAAACATCATCATCATCTTCCACATTTTCATCTCTTAGCAAAACAGTTTGGAAATCTCAAGAATCTCCTGGAATTAAATCCTTGATAGATTTTATGCCTTGAATTTTTGGGTTTAGAATTGATTACTTCCTTTAAAAATATTTCATTTGACTGAAAGGGAAATACTAAGTATGTACGTTTTGTTTGTAGTTCTATTCTGCATATGTCAAGAACAGTAGTACAGAACCACTAACTATAGATTGATTTCCCTAATTTTTAACTTGGCAAAAATTATAAATTTGTGTTGGTGATCTGCATTCTTGCTGCTTTATTTTATTTTTATTTATTTTATTTTAGGAACTTCTTAATTAATAATGACTAAGAGATGAACAAGAGAGATACCTTGTGTTATGTCAAGGTGGTGGATGTTGATTTGTAATGTTTTTATATTTACCTATTATGTAATTTTCTGAATTTCTCTACTGTCCTATTTAATAATTTTACATTTTTATATTATTTAAAAATAAAAAAATAATTGATTCTATCTTCATAACATTTTTTTAGAAGTAAACAGTTTTATATTTTGCAACTATATACACCTTAAAAAAATATTGTGGTTGTGATTTATTTTGGCTTGAGCTTGGTAGTTGGTCTTTAATGATGTTCTCTACATTCTATTGTGATATATTTCTTTAAATCATTACAATTAGAACTTCATAACTGCATTGTTGTAGGGTCTTACCACATAAAGAGTTTAGAAATGATATTAATATATTCTTGATATGTTGAGAATAAACTACAAGGGAGGCATACTTTTCCTTTGTTGCTTATCTTTTTTGTGTGATTTTAGTGGAATACTCCTGTAAATTATTTTGTAATTTCACAGGAAATAGCTGGACCCAAGTGGGAATGCTCTGAGAAAAATGATTGTGGCACAGAGGAGGTATGTTAATTGACACAATTCAACTGGTAAAAAATACTTCATTTGAAGGAATGGGAAATACTAACTATTTGCATTATTAATAAACAATATTCTGCATATCTTTAGAAGAGTGGAATAGAATCAATAACTATTATTTTATTATTTATTATTTATCGTATGGGTTATTTTGCGGGGAGACTGCCCGTAGGCAGTTATTCCGCACCCGTGTTACAACCCAGGCTTCCTACAAAGCCTACCTCCCCAGGTCTGGGGACTTTTATCTAAGTAGCGCACCCGTGCAGTCCGTAATTGCGCCTGAGATTTGACTCTCACTTTCTCCGCCAGATGTCGGGCTCAGTTAACTATATCCAAACTATCTGGTTAGGAGAAAGTGGGATCGTTAGGGCGGGATGTTGTCGAGGATTTAATTTTGCGGGCATCCTGCCAGGGTTCTTTACATGCCACGAGGTGACATGGCTACTGGGAAAGTATTACTAATGATATTAAAAATTCCTTCCAATTTGGCAAAATCCGGGTTCCTCGGCCGGGATCGAACCCGCACTGGGGGTTCAGAGGCCAGTAAGCTAACCCCTCACCCACCGAGGAGCCTATCAATAACTATAAATCAATTTGACTGAATTCTAATTTGGCAGAAATTTTCCAAAAGCAGATTTGATGACTGTATTACTAATGATATTAAAAATTCCTTCCAATTTGGCATTGTTCCAGAAATTATAAATTTGGCTTTAGGGATATCAGTTATGTTTCGAATCTGGTGTCAAATATACATCTCCTCTCTCATCAGGTTGAGCCCACTGGCATCAGGCCAATTTGTCGCAATAATTAGAAATGTGTTTTAAAATTTTGAGAGTTTGCGTTACATTTTCATTTTATTATAATATAATAACACTAATGGTAATACTTCTACTACAAATAATGATAATGAAGTAATTGAAATTCAAATAATTTTATTAGTACCTAATTTCTAATGCACAAAAACTGAAAGAAAACCATGTGGCCTCTGACTGTGTGAGGTGACTGTACTTTTGTTAGATACCAAGGAACTCAGAAAAAATCCAAAAACAATAAAATTTTCAATTTTTAATGAAAAATGTAAATAGTGGATTGTGTTATTCTTCCTACACTAATACAGTTTGTACCAATTGAATTCTTGTTCTCAAAGCGACATTGTGTACTACACAGCTGCTGTTATGTGGCAGAATTGGAAGAGGCCGTCCAACAATAAATAATTGCTATTCACATGCTGCGTTATGGAACAATTTGTTTCTGAAATTTCTTCCTATTCATCAAAATAAAAAAAATAAATATTTGGCCAGTTTAGATGAATTTTTAGGTTCTTTGTTAAAGACTTGTGTGCTTGCCCATTAACTTATCTAGTTAATGCGTCGTTATGCGCTGGAACATTTCCAGATATTTTCAAAACAGGTAAGTTGCTCTTCAAAGAAGGCAGCTTAATCTTAATTCATGAAATTCAAATTTATTGGCCAATTTCTCTTGTGTCAGTTTTTTAAAAAAATATTAGATAGGTCCTTTTACATACAAACAGAAACCTTTCTTGAAGCATTTTCAGATTGGCAACATTAATTCAGAAAACCTAAATCTAAGGAAATCTACAAATATTTTCTTTTCTTAAAGATGTAGATCACCCACCACTTGAATCTTGTCAGCCTCTCTTTATTAAGCTAGGAATTTTACCATTGCCTTGTCTTGCCTTGTGGTATACGAATCCGTGTTTTTGTAAAAAATAAATTACTTGTTGGTGGGAACATATTTTCAGGTTATACCAATCTCTATAACTATAACACTCTAGGTAGTAATCATATTTATTATGTGTCAGAATCATTTGCTCACTACAAAAAATTCACATACAATACATGTACATTATTTTACAACTCATTGCCAAATGACATCAATGATTAATCAATACACAAGTTAAAGTATCAAGTAAAACCTTTTCTGCTGCATAACTATTTTTATTCAATTACAGACTATACCAGGCATAAAAATGGGAAAGTAATATTAATTTTGACAAAAATATTTAATGTATTAATTACCATTTGGACAGTATAAACAAGTGCAACAAGTATTGTACCTCAGCGAATATTTTCTTATAATTCTTGCCATTTCATGCTCATTTCCATCTGCATTCAGAATTCAACTTGTGTATGGTTTAGGGTAGGGAGAATTGAAGATAACACACACAAACTTTTCCCAGTAGTGTGTCACACACAGTTTTTTAACTTTTTTTGACATTAAATAAATAAACAGCAACTTTTTACTTTCTCATCTACGTATGTATATACAGAGTAATATACATAGTACAGAGAAAGTTATGTAATGCTGTAGAAAATTGATTTCAAGATTTCCACCGTCTGGTGTGTGTGAACAACACTAGCGCCTAAACAATGCGGAAGAGTTTTTCCAAACTAAATAAACCCCGTCGATCTTGCCTGAGTCAAGGCTCAGCGATTTTGAAAAACATTCTTTAATTTTTGGGAGTACTTTACATACAGCTCCTGGGACATTCACAAAATTTTCTCAAAAATGGCTCCAAATTTTTTCTTTTAGCTTTTTGTAAGAGTAGAGTAAAGTACAGATATAAAGGTGGCATAGGTCGGATTTTCATGGTTATCTCTGAATTTTCAAAAATTTCAAAAGTTTGAATTATTTCCGGTGTCTTCCTACAACTATAAAATTAGATAGTTTTTTTCTCCTTTAAGAAAAATTTGTTGTTCATAATCAGTTCTTTCAATGAGGTTCTGTGCATTCTTTTGAAAATTTTAAAATTTTTTGCAAGTTTAAAAAATAACAAAAAACAGATTTTCTCAAAAACAGCCAAATTTTGGTATGAATAGTAAAAAATATACTCTAAAAGATGACATAAATGCTAAATTGAGTCAGGTTGTAACAGGCACTTTTCCAGCAATTTGTATACATTATTGCCTTTGTGGATCGAAAATCTTCAAATAACAGGGTGGCCAGCGAACCTGGAATCCTTGAAAACCGGGAATTTGAAAAAGCCTGGAAGAACTGGGAAAAAAACGTGACTTTGATTTGAAAACCGTGATTTTCTGTTATTTTCAATTTCCCCCCAACCTTTAGCCCAAATTCACATACAGCATCGTATTCAGTAAAGTGCAGAATTCAGCTCAGTACATGATAATGACAAGAGTTAAAATCAAAATATGTATGAGAAGTGTCACAGTTTTCTTGAGGATTGCAAAGTTCTTGACTCTCGCATAACACAACTTCAAACACTGCTGCTTATATAGGTGCAACATGGGTTGAGTACCTAGCACCCCATAGCACCTATATAGTTGCCTGAGTGTTGCACATGCATGGATGCGATATTTGCAGAACAAACGTCTCACCGGGACCTCAATAGCTGACTTTCGATTAGTTTTTATTATTATTATTATTATTATTATTATTATTATTATTATTATTATTATTATTATTATTATTATTATTACGTCCATCTTATTCAACAGGAATTTTAAGTTCTCTTGTAGAAGAGCGCAGTCGAAGCTATCTTTGCTTATAGCCTACACGGTGATTAAGAGTGACAGTGTCCAAATTGACAGGGAGCGCGAAGAAAATAAACATACGGAGATCTTGACAGGGTTGCGCACCAGGAAATTCGAGTAGACCCGATTTCCATCGCTGCATTGTTCTCCAAGGCAGCACAGCTAATAATATGAAATTAAAGTTAAAATAGCTGGTACAAATGTCTGGTACTCAATTTATTCAATTTTTCTTTCATGTAAAGTATGAGAAATAGTGCTAATATAATCCAAACCCATCCAATTCAAACAAAGCACCTGTGGAGAATACGAGCATTTATTTCGATAGCCAGGAACATAGTAATTTCAAACTTGTACAAATGAAACATACAAGCGAAACAAATGAAACATATCGGCGATCAAAATTTCTTGAAGCAAAAAAGTAATTTGTTAGTTTGAAGTTAATTTTCATCAATCTACTTTCTTTATAAGAACAGCAATAGCTTCCAAAAACCTCTGAAATTATGTTCTTGGAGAGCAGTTAATTCGGAGTGGCCGACTATATTTGTCGGCAAATTACACAAAAAATACTCATATTTTCGAAAAATTCAATATGATTTTTTTTGAAGATGTGTTTTTGATGAATATATTTCGTTTAAACCAGAGGTGCTACTGAATGGCCCAGACTGTTTCATAGTAAAGTTTTTAATTTCCTTGTTGACTCGCTTTGCTGTCTTACCCCATCTTCTTGCTAGTTGCCATTGATCGTCGCCCAAAGTAAATTTTTTGAACAGTTTCTCAACTTTTCAGTTTCCTAATAGTAGAAATGAAATATTACTTCAAGAATATTAAAGAAGAGTAAAACCTCATCCTAAATAGAAATTGTCATTAAAAATTTGAAGCTGTTTTTAAGAAAATGGTGATTAAACATTACTGTAAATGCAAAATTTGAAGCTCTTTTTGACAGGAATCTATTGAGTTTACGAAAAACATCATTTGAAGTAATTTGAAGAACTTGTACTGAAATAAAAAAGAAAAGAAATGTATCTTCACAATTGAAGTTATAAGACAACGCAGACATTTTTTTGTTTTTCAGTTTTCGAAAAAACGGGCAAATCAACCAACAAGAGACCTCCACAATTCTCTTAAGCATCCTGTACGCTATTAAAGGTCCAAATTTAATCAAAACAAATTGTACTGCTTTTAAGAAAAATTAAATTTTTAAGAAATAAAAAAGATCTTAATAATTTTAGTTGCAGGAAGGCGGCATAAAAATTGGAATTTTTCCAATTTTCAAAAATCAATATTTTCAATGAACATGAGACCTACACTCTTAAACGTCCTATACGCTATTCGAGGTGAAAATTGAATAAAAATTGATAATGTTGTCTGTGAGAAAAAAATTGTTTAAACAAAATTAAAAATTTGCCTATATTTCACACACAATTACGTGAAAAGTACTCAAATTTTCGAAAAATTGTGTATGACCTTATTTCAAAACCTATCTTTAAGGAACAGATTTTGTTAAGTTAAATCTCTATTATTATAATTGTAGTTATAGGATGACGCCAAAAAATGTTGAACTTTAGCAATTTTACGAAAGTCAGGGTTTTCAACGAACATGAGACATGCACTATTCTTTTAAACAACCTTCACACTATCAAACCACAAAATTTAAACAAAAACAACAGAGCCATTTTCTTTGGAAATGTCCCAGGGGCTTCATGTAAAGTACCCCCAAAATTAAAATATCGGGGTCAAATTGAAGGGGCCGCGACATCGCCAGATTGATAAAGGAATATCAGTTTTCAAGAAAATTGGCTGAACAGTTTACTCACTATCATTGCTCTGTCATACTGACAGACTATTTGCCATCAACCAAGATTTAGGTATCAAGAACGCACAAAACAAGGATTCTGCATTAGAGCACCATGCATTAGAGGATTTCTTTTCTAAAATTTAGCAACTGGATTGTTCCACTTGTTTGCAAATGGAAACTACAGATTTGAGTTTTTAGTATTGTTAACAAAATAGTAACCCATACCGTGGCTCTACTTCTACCACAACTAGGGAAAGGAGAGCTCATGAAAATGTATGCATAGTGAAGCTATGTATATGTCCGGAAATAAAACAAGGGGCCATCTCAGCATTTACTCTATGGATCAGGGGGATTAAATGAAAACGTGATGATCATGGGGGCACTGACCCAGAACTGGAAATATTTTACTTGTTACATGCATATTAGGTATTTTTAAAGTTAAACAATATAAATGTAAACTAATGCCTTAAGTATTATTGTTCAAAGAAATATTATTTATCTTTCTGGTCACTGTAAATTGTGTTGAAACAGTTATACAGCAAAAAATATTTTACTTTGAACTGAAATTTGAGTATCAATCATTCTTTAATGTTATCTGGCAATGTGTTGTAAACTAACTTGCTTGTATTGCATGTGGATTTCTAGTGAGCTGTTGTTCCACACACCTGATGACTGTAACTTCTACATGTGTTGTAATCATAAATAATCAGTATTGCATGAAAATACGTTCCCACCTTTAAGTCAATTTGAAAAATATTATTACAGATTTGTAAATAAATAGGCAAGGCAATGGTAAGATTTCAAGGTCAATGAAGAGAGGCTTGCAGGAATAATATAATTTTGCTTATAATTTTTTTCTGCAATCTAAATGTCTTGGTACTATAGAATGAATTTCCAGAATTATTACAACAAGCTTTTTAAAAATTCTAATGCAACCTTATGAACTAAATTAATTTAGTGTTTAATTCACTTATACAGATAACCCATTAGAAGTTTGACTGAATTAAGAGACTCAGAAATTTTGTAATATTTACTCAGCAAATTGCATATTAATTTTGAATGGGGCATGTGATTTAAAATGCAAAAATTTGCAATTATACCTTTGTTGTTATTATTACCTTAACTATTAATTGGTAATTATGAAGTCAATTTGAAACTTCTGAAATCATACTATTTATTTTTTATTTTTTGAAAGTATATTTGTGTCCTCAGTAAACAGAACTTTCTTCCATTTGTAATGAATGAAGGCATATTGATTACATAAGAAAGATGATAGAGGCTAAAGATATCGAACCCTGTTGGACCTGGCAAAGAATTTGAAAGATGAGAAAATAATTTCCTTTTGTATCAGAACAGTATTTTAAAAACATTCAAACATGTCAAAAACTTTCAAAAGATATATCCAATTTTCCAGTAGGTGCTTTGTTTTGATCCATTGATGAAGCACCATCTTTAAAAAATAAAAGAAAGGCTTTTTTTTTAATTTAACATAAAAGCCTTTCTAATATTTTGAGTAAAATGACAAAAGTGAAATTGACTGATAATTTTGAATTTCGTTTTTGTGGCCTTTATTCAAAGATGTCTTAATTTTTGCTTTTTTGAAAATATCTGGAAATATTCCTGTGCCTAAAGTAGCATTGAAAATGTGAATTAATGGGTGTATAAAGGCAGGAGCACAAATATTTAATAAGCAATCCAGAAATTCATCTGAAGTAGCCAGGTATTTATTTTTTAGTTTACTACTGTTCTGAGGATTTCACTGGAATAAGTTTCTACACCAACCAACATCATAGTGAAAAAGTTTTTGGAAATGTATGATGTTGAATTTTGTGATTTAATCCCTTCATGCAAAGATACTAGCAACTTTAACCAGATTGCCTTTTTCTCTATCATTATCCTCTAAAACAATATTCTATACACAATATTGAGATGATGAAGCCTTATTTTTTAAGATTTTCCACATTGCAGTGTGTGTGCTACTATTTGGCAAACCAATTTATGTGGTTTTGTTTCCAGCAGCACTGGAAGCCACTAGTCTATTTGCTACATTTTTGAGATACCATTTTTAAAAATTTTTATTTTTAAAAAGTTCCTTAAAAATTCAGCCATTTTTAAAGTGGCTGTGTTGCTTATGTGTTTTCAAGTGGTGAGGTAGTCAAACTAAATGATGTAACTAAACGAGTTTTTAATAACTTGTGATGTTCTCAGGATCCCTTATTTGTCTTTATATTTATTAATGACTGATTAATGATTTTGCTGATTCTATACCCTTTGCTGATAACTTGTGTCACAAGAGCTAATTTGCTGTTAGTGAGTACTGTCAAAAACTGTCATTATGACTTGTACTTATCTTTATGGATAACATACTGGTATCTACATGATGTAATTTGAAAGTGCTTAATGATTCTTTAATTCTGTCAATTGTCATTGGCTGTTACTAAAAAGAAAGTAAAAGAAATTATGTGTTGAAACAATCTTAATGTATTGTTTAATTATCTGGATGACAATGTTAGTCAATTTTTACAAAGTGCAATAGTTATTTCCTTCATGAAACAGAGTCGTAAAGCCATATTTCTTGTGATCTAAATAATTTTATGAAATAATATTACATTGTAAGGTAGAGTGAGTTGTCAAGTTCCTTCTTTTTTTTTTGAAACAAGTTCTTTGTTATAATTTATATATTATTTATGTTTATTTTGTGTCAGTATGTGTTTACATTCTGTGTAAATGATTTAAAATTAAAAAATTATAAATAAAATTTTTTTTTAAATGTTCTCAACTCTAGGAGAATTTGTATTTTTATAATTTTATTTCACTGTGCAGCACGAGTTGGAATTTCCAGCTGCTGTGTTTGTAAAATCTGAACTAGTGGATGAGGATGAAGATGACCATCAGAATGAAGATGGAGGAGGGTTTGAAGATGATGACGAAATTCAAAATGAAGAAGAGGTTCAGGATGGAGTGGTTCAAGACTATGAAGTAATCAAGACTGAAGAAACAAATGAGGATGAAGATTGGGTAAGGATTATGGAGGAACAGTATAATGTAGGACGCTGTTCAAGTGCATCATTATGTTCTTAAAATTATGTGGTGTACTGTAGAATTTGCAATTTATTTTTCATTTTGAGTTACTGGTCGACCTGAGTTTTAAAATTTTTATTTGTGGCATATATCTGAATTTAAATGTGCCTACTTGTAGTATTAGGTATCAACAAAGTCAAAAAGGGGTTTTTTTACTCTATATTAATGAATTAATTCATCCAGTATACCCTTTTTTCTTCCAAAAATAGTATTATTTGTATCATCATAACTCATGAACCAAAGATCATAACATTTTTCTTGATTCCTTTTTAAGATTATTTGGACTACACATTAGTGCCTGAACCTAAATTTGAAGACTGATAAGGGTCTATGTACTTTACAGGGATTTGAATGGAAACTTGCAAAAATCACTGGTAACAAAACCGATAATCAGAGCAATTTATGTTTGCTAATATGCATTTTATATAATAATTTCAGGTTTAGGCACAAGAATTGACTTTCTAAGAAAAGAATCATAAAGATACCTTCAAAATTAGAAGAGTTATGATGTTTCAAGTTGGGCCAAACAAGGCAAAAGTAACTTTGGGGAAAAACCAGATTAGAATTCATTAGCTCTAAAATGTCCCAGGATTATAAGTTACACCTTCAACTTTGGTTTTCTTGACTTCTTCCTCCATTCTCTGAACTTTCATGTATTTCCTCCTGCTTTTACTTTCAGGTGTGGTTTGTTTTTTAGATATTGATGTTTCCTTGTGTCACACAGTCACTTCGCAATATACTTATGCCAGATTTGATGCACAGCTTTAAAATATTTGTGACATGGCATTTGGAAAAATAAAAGTAAATTAAACACTAATCAACTTACAAACAAACAGTTTTAAGTATTAAAAACTACACATATCAATGCACAAGAACCAATGAAAAACAAAAGTTCAATTTTTCACAGAAAAATGTCATTTTGAGCTAGACAAGTATCTTAAATGAAACAAACGTAATCAGAAATCTCTTTGAATTTTTTATATTTTTTTTCATGCATTTGTATTTGCAGTTTTCTATTTATTTCAATTCTGCAAAAGCATATTATGAAGCAATGTTTCTGCATTTTCTTTACATCTGGTGTAGTTTATTATTCTCTAATTTGCTCCTATTCAACTCTTTATTATTTTGCTCTGTCATTGTGGTTTACTGTCACCTCTCTGCAGATTTCCTCTATAAAACAAAATATAAATTAGAACGATGCCCAGTGATTTATTATGTCTCAGTTATATTTGTGAGGTTTGCAAACATCAACTATATAAATACAAACATCATTGTTATTGGACCATAACTCTAGAATGCTGAAAGCTTTATCAAGTTGATAATTTTATAAAATGCAATGAATAAGACATGTGCCCAAGTGACCTGTTTGGGTGTCACAAAACCTGTGCTTCAGTGCCCAAAGGTACCTCCAGGTGAATAAGGAATATTGATTTAATTGTGGCACCTGAACTGCCTCTTCACTTTTCTGCTTCTTCGGTGTTTGTATCAAAATAATCGATTGCTTGAACAGAGAGAACCAGTCATGGGAGGGGTTGGAGTAAACTCCAGTCGTTGGAAATCTTGGAACGAATTCTAACTGGGATCATATTTTTATTCTTGGAGAGGAATTGAGCAAGAACGTGCATATCAAAAATGGTATCAGAGAAAAATGTAATGCCACTACAAGGATACTATAAAGTCACAGGAAATATAATGTGTTAACCCTCACATTGCCAAGCGTGATATTGAAACATAGCTGTCAGTGTGGGGGGATCGAAGTGACCCCATCAAAAGTTGTTACAAAAATGCTGTAATATTGAGTTTAGAATAGTATTTTCTTTATTGCATATATTGTTTATCATCTTACATATTGTACAAGAACAGTTTTGTAAATTTGGTTAATATTTTGTAATATATTGAAACATTGAGAAAACAATGCTTTTTATTACTCATCTGTCATATCAGTAGTCTCATCAAGCTTTGTCAATAGTGTGGGCATTAAAGAAATTAAGAGTATGGCTTACCAGTCAACAGTTTATTATAATAACAAGTCATAAGGCATGAATATTCTTCACGAGGAGTCATTGGATGAATGGTAGATTACTGAGAGGGAGTGTTTGGCTACAACAATTTACATTTGACATAGAATATTGTAGGGGTGATTAAGTATACTAGTTAAAATTATTTAAGTACACTAGTTAGTAAACATGAAATGTATCCTCTTGAAATCAACATGACTAGTAGACTAAAATCATGAGAGATTGAATCACGATTAATGTGAAAAGGTATTTAGAAAATCCAAAATCAAGACTTATGCCTCCTACCACTCTTTTTCGTTGGAACAGACACGCAATGGGGACCTTATGCGACCTTGTGTGACTCAGTTTCACTGCGGAAACAAAGGCCGTGTCTTGCGGGGGCGACCCGTGGCTGGTTGCTTTGTTTTCAAGCTTCATGTTACTTGAGATTACATGAGTCAAATCGCGGTGTTTTAATACGTGGGCGACGGGAAGCGCACGACTGCCACAGCCTGGCGACACCCGCCGTGCGGAAAAGCGATCAGTTTCATTAGCTGCTTGTGCCATGCCGATACGAAAAGGATCTCGTGTGTTATTACGGTGAACCAAAGGGCCTTTGGAGAGTGGAACAGTCAGTGCACAAACTTTCTCACTTATTGGTCATCTATGTCGTTACTTCTTTGACCTTCCCATTGAGCCGTCGCCTCCTGAGATTCTCAGAGAGCTCTCCGAAAGCTGAACTCGTGGCTCATTGCAAAGTCGCAGGCCTTTCACCACTGAGATCCGGGTTCGATTCCCGTCGATATATATATATATATATATATATATATATATATATATATATATAATATATATATATATATATATATATAAATTTCGTATCTGAGTTACCTTTGTTATTTTGTTCTACAGGAAGAGTTGGAGCGCCCCGTTGCTGTGTATCTTGAGCCATTAGAGAATACTGAAGAAGATAGTAAGAGTAACAAGGTAAGAATAACTATGTTAGTATTTTCTGGTGCAAAATGTAAATGAAGTGCTTATATATTAATTTTTGGAATGCAGGGGAATATGCTATGTATTGATGTTAGCCAAGGTTTAATTTATTAGAAAGGAGAAAACGAATTTCAATTCCTTGAACAACAAGTGGTGCGGTGCTAAGCAAGCTAATTTTCTGTTTCTGAGTAGTGGGTCCCAGGTCACTTAGAGTAGGATTTTGAGATAAATGAAGAGGGTACATGGCAGGTTTCTTTGCCTCTTACTATGTGTCTTATTCCTACATACCTTATCAACTGATATGCAGTCATTATCTCTGAACATGCAGTAGAACCCTGATTTAATGTGACCTCTTAACGTTTTCCTGTATTTAACATCAATTTCTGAAAGCTCCAATGATGTCTCTATGTAATTAATGCAATTATATTTTTGATGTAACGTCATTAGCTTTTACACACGATCTGCATTTAACATTCAAAATTATTGGATTTTAGTTTTTTATTTATTTTCCGTCCACGAATTGGAAACTGTCGCCAAATATGTCATCCCACACCATCTACCATGCACTGCAGGCAAATGAAGTATACAAAAACCGGTAACAGCTGCAGTGATAACTGTATTAAGATGGTGTTCTGCAATGTTTGTTGCTATGTATCAGATTGATACATAGCGGGCCCCTCTTGAATCATCCCAAAATAATTGCATAACTCTCATGACAAGACCCTCCCCTCCCACAATTTGCAATAAGTAAAAATAAACTATAAAATAGAAACAAGGAGTTGTATAAATTTTATTTGTGTTACATATTAAAATTTCTGATAAAGTCTGAATTAGTTGGACTACATCTTGCAATAAGATTGGGGACAATTTTTTAAGGAAGGATGCCTAGACGAGAAAATTCTGAAAGTACGTTGTGCACATGACACCATTCTGCAGGAGCCGCAAGTCTACTGCTCCAATTTAATTGGATTTATCAAAAAAATATTTTCATTGTAATCAACAAATTCAATGAAAAAAAATATGAAAAAACATTTTTGTTTATTATAACAATTGGGACATTTTTTCAATTTACTCTCTCTCTCTCTCTCGCTCCATTTAATTTGGTAATATTTTAATGTTTCAGTAGAAGACTGAATAAAAGGAAATATTTCAGCAAACATTGAAAGATAATTCGTTGGGGCTCACGATCGGTCATCCTGTCATTCTAGCCATAAAATATAATCAATTCAGTTTATGTATGATCAGAATATTTAGTCAAATTATCACGGTTTGTTACTCTTCACTTACCTCACAGCGTAGTGCTCAGAGCTCCAACATAGTGTTTTTTTTTTCTTTTTGTGAGCATCTGTATAAACGCCGTGTTAGAGCATCTCTCTCCACTTTAAAAAATTAAACTGTTTGTGGCTCTTTTTACAAAGGGCCAATTTTTAACATTTTTCAAATATTTAAACCTCTCTTTTATTATAGTTTCATATTATATTTGATATTAATTATTGTTTGATACTTGTTCCATTTCATAACATAAATAATATACCTGTTGTGATGATAAGTTGACTGTAACTTTGAGCTTCTGCAGTACTATTTTATAAATGATTATTTCTCTCTGATGTTTACGTACAGGAGCTCAAGGTCTTGAAAATATTTATTTCTGTTTGCTTTTGGATGTAAATCATAAATGTTGATGGCTAGTTTATTAAAATAAAAAAGTTCAATTTTATATCAAAATATATATTTGGAACCTAATGAACATCCTGAAATGAATCCTAATATGTCTCTAAGGTATAAAATTGTTTTGTGCATAAAGCTTTGCTATTGCTATTCATTTAATAAAAAAAAAAAAAAATTAAGTAATGAATTCTTTTATTCAAGGGAAATGTACTTGCACTGTGATAATTCAATTTTACTTTCTTGTGCATGCATGTATATATTTAAAGTAATTTACTTAGTACACAGAAAGTTATATAATGCATAAAATAAATTTCAGTAGAAATACATGTTCTCGGGTCCCTAACACTGAAAAGGTGTTGTCAAAAAACCTGGATGTTTATTGGTTTGTGCATCCATCTGCATTTAGCACCTACATTTTTCATAAGATTCTTTCCAAAATGAATGTTCCCCAGTCGATCTGTCTTGACTTGAAGCTCTGTGATTTCAAAAATTCTTTAAATTTTGGGTGTTCTTCATTCAGCCCTTGGGACATTTTCAGAATTTTCTCAAAAATGGCTCCAAACTTTTTCTTTAAATTTCGTGTAAGAATAGAGAGAAATACACTTATAAAATTGCGTAGGTCTTTTTTTTTTCAGTGTTAACTCTGAATTGTAAATGTTTGAAATATTTTAGAACCCCCAATTCAATTTCATTATTGCAGGCAGAGAATTTTTCTTCAAATGAGATTTGTTGTCCACAATTGGTTCTTTAATTAATGCCCTGTACATTTATTTGAAAATATTACTATTTTTTGCAGAGTTTTGAATGAAATAAAGGCAATATTAAAAACAAGATTTTTTCAAAAACAGCTCCAAATTTTTTCCTTAAACCTTTTCTATGGTCATTGCTAAATGCACAAAATAAAACAACACAAATGCCATTTTGACGCATTCTTTCGATTCTTCAAAAATTTTACAAATGAAATTCATGTAAAATGTGTCTCACGTTAATTACAGGTGTGTTTTTTTTTTTCCTTCTTCTTCTTCTTCTTCTTCTTCTTCTTCTTCTTCTTCTTCTTCTTCACTTTAATGCATTTGTGATAGCAACTGTTTCAAATGATTTTGATGAAATTTCTTGAAAACTCAAAAGTTTTCTATGAAAATGAGCAGAAAAGAAATTTTCAGAAATGCCCAAACTACACTTTCTTGAAAATAATCCCTAATTTTTCAATGAACATTTGCATATAGAATCAGGTTTAACCCTAATATGATGTTCTTAGTCATATTTCTCCACTACTATTAGGAACAAAACTGAGTAAATCTGAAAAAAATGTTTTTTAGGCCCCATTAGCCCCCAGCAGCTGGGAAGAGTAGAATACCAGTAGATTCTTCAGTGGAGGCTACAGAGTTTATTAAACAAAGTAGTGGGCCTTCCTTTTTTTTTTATTACCGCAATTAATATTACACAATTTAACATCAAAAAATGTAATTTTATGGAAAAAAATCTTATAAATTTCTGTTAAATTTGTTAATTATATCAATTAAAAAAGCAATTGCAATAGCACTTTAAATGTGAATAAATGAATGAATCCAAACTTTGATTAATGCTAAAATGCAAGCTCTGTGTTCTATCAGATTGCATAAATCAAGTCTCTTATCATTCTCAGCACAAAACAACAGAAAAAAGTAATAAAACAGTTATCAAAATTGATAATTAAGAATTAATATCAAAAAATCTTTTATTTCATGGAATATGATGTCAGAATTATATGAAACTATTAAATTCATTTATTTGTATCAGTATTAATCTGCAAAATGCAAATTCAACTGCAGACCAAATGTGCATAAATACAATAATAACTGCACTGTAAAAATATTACTGCTACACTCTATTGGATTTTATTCCAGGTGTGAACATCTTAACTCCAAAGAAACAGTAATGAAACAGACCAAAAATGATTAAATTTGTTTCTTATATGCCTAAATATTTCTTTATTGCCAATTGTACTAATCACTTGAAATGAAACATCCAGCAAATTATATTACTGGCAGTTGCAAACCACATTCATTATCATTGTTGGCATCATTAGTGAACCTGTATTGTGTTGCAAATATTTCCAAGAAATTTATAATTCACAGACAAATAAGACACACACAAACAGACGGACACACACAAACAGACGGACACACACAAACAGACGGACACACACAAACAGACGGACACACACAAACAGACGGACACACACAAACAACAGACGGACACACACAAACAGACGGACACACACACAGACAGACGGACACACCACACAAACAGACGGACACACACACACAAACAGAGCGGACACACACACACAACACAACGACGGACACACACACACAAACAGACGGACACACAGAAACAGAGCGGACACACACAAACAGAGCGGGCACACACACACAGACAGACGGGCGCATGCACGCCTCCGCCATGACGCACGCGCGCACGCGACGCACGCGCATGCACGCGCACCCCACGCCTGCATACGACACACACACACACACACACACACACACGGAGGCATATACACACACACAAACACAAAGGAATATACATGCACAGGCATATGTACACAAACATAGGCATATACATGCATGATGCCTTTATTGATTGATAAGGCCTTTATCGATATGGTGAGACTCAGGCCGTAAGGCTCGTTCTTCCGCATAACCACATGTCAGATGTATCCAAAGACAGGCACAGACATACACAGGCACTCATACGCCCACACGTATGCACGCACACACACACATAGACATAGAGAAATTAGCAACTATCTCGCTGCCATCCATGATGTAAGATTAAATAGCCTCTACACATGTCCTTTGTGAGAGTGAGACATGACTAGTGAGGGTGAAAGAGGTACCTTAACACGCTTCGATCAAGTTGAAAGATTTCTAAATGGGGAGGTCTTCTCCAGTTGTAGGGACACTCTTCCATTAACTCTGTAGATATCACACTCTGCCTATTGGATGCCATTCAAACCAATTTCTAAATACTGCTGACACTAATGAGAACTGATTGAATATTCCAGCGAAATCCGTTGATTAGTTTAATCGCACATACACACTTACAAACATAGCCTTTTATTTACATAGATAAACAGCACTGTGGTTTTAGCTATTTTATTATCAATATAGTACTTTGTTTAAAGCGCGATGTTTTCAGATCAGCTGCATTTCATAGCAATTTGTTAATATAATAAGGAATAAAAAAGTCCTAAGATTTCTGAATACACAAATAACTTGAAACCTGTCGCTAAGTCATCTAATCTGAAACTAAATTATTGCTTCATTTAAGTCTTTAAAAGCTCAACAACTGCTTTGTAACAAAAATATTTTTCTTGAATAGTAATAAATATTGTAATTGAATGTTCTGTTTAAACAATTATTTTCTATACCAAGTCCACACTGATTGAATGTCAACTATTCCAATCAAGCAAGTGGTGAATAAATATCTGTAAAGTAAAAGTTATTTCCCCAACATTTGACTCTCAGTATCTTACTGCATTGTGAAGTTATTCCCTATGCTGCAGGATCCTCTTGCATCAGGCTGTGAAAGCTCATTTATTCCTCCAGTAAATCAAGAGATCATATATTCCCCAGGTGAGTGGAAACATATTTTTATTTATTTATTTTGTAAACTGAGGGGTGCAAACATATAAAATTAATCCAGCATGCATCCATTGCAAGAACAAGTTTGCCAACTAACTCATCTTCGAATCGGGTGCAAAAGTGAGATTCTTTTTAGTTTCGTTAAATTAAAAAATTACATTGCCATATGTGCAATTGGGGATACACATGTCAGAAATCCTCTTATCAAACTTCTAGTAGTATCCTACTGCTAGTAGTTTTCTTTGTGTCAGTTTCTTGGCTTGAAATCCATAGGTGAGGATATTTAACATGGCAGTCTTGTAACTAGTTATATGCTTTCTCGTCTACTTGTGAATGCTTGGCATGAAATGTCTGTAATAAAGCAGGTGTAATTCAAGGATTCGGTGAAATATGAATTAACATTTTTTTAACATCTGTTGTCAAGAATTTAATTTTAATACTGTTGAGTGTGTAAAAGAGTATTAGTCAGGAAGGGCTGAATGTGAGAATGATGAGATGTTGGTACACTAGGAGCAGAGATTGCAATGTCACTTACAATTTTGAAGAAATTTGATGGTCAAATATACAGGCTATGTAATAGTGAATGCATGAACTGGAAAATACTTTGAAAAATTCAATTTCGCAAATGAATGACAAACTATAGGATCAAATTCAGGGTTACAGGATTTATTAAGTAAGTTGATATTATTACCAACATATTTTTAATAAGGGTCTAGGGATATATTGATGGTATGAAATGCTGACAGCATGACACTAGAAATCAATCCTTAAAAGTATATCCATAATGTTTATTGGTATTCATCCCATGGACATAGCTAGGAATAGCTCAAATTGTCAACATTTTTTCAACATTTAATGTGTTTATAAGAGTCGAGTGTGAGTTTTTATGGGGTACATCATTTTCTAATGAGTAATATTCAATTTTGTAATATATAATATTCAATTAAGTATAAGAGAGCTCCTTGTTCCTGGCATAAGACTGGATTTTTCTGATGCAAGTATTTTCTGTTGACAGATCGAGTATTACCTAGGGTTGTGCACTCTCTCTCTGGTGAAAAGCTTTTGCAGTGTTCCATCTGGAGAAGAACTTCAATAAAAGAGGAAAATTTCGTGAACACATGCGCACTCACACGGGTGAAAAACCTTTTCAGTGTTCTGTGTGTTTGAGAAACTTCAGTCAAAGTGGATCATTACATGTGCACATGCGCACCCACACTGTTTGAAAAACCTTTTCACTGTTCCAACTGTGATAAAAGCTTCAATCATAAAGCAACATTACATGAGCACATGCGCATTCACACTAGTGAAAAAACTTTGTGACTGTGAGAAGAACTGTACTGTTATAACAAAACTTAATTTATACCTACTCTGGCAAGGATCCTTTGAGATTAATTATCTGAAGTAAAGAGAGAATTTATTAAACACTGCATTCAAACACCTTTTATTAACGTCTCCCGGTTAAAGAACTCAATCCTATGACAGTCTTTGAAAATTGCAGGTAATGCAATGTAAATGAGTAACGTTTGAAAAATGTAAACACTTAAAAAAATCTTAAATACAGTAAAACACCTCTTTTACACTTTTCATGGAACCCTAGGGAAAATGGTGTAAATAAGGGGAAATGCTTTTATTTTCTTTGAAATTGTGTGCATAATATATTTAGATAAATCAATAACGATTATAATATGCTTAAATATGAATTATTAGATACTAAAATATATCAATATAAATATAAATATATATTACATGGTCAAATAGAAATCTGACTTACATTAACAACATCGGAAATCGCAGACATATTAATACCAAATTCTAAGGAATTTTAAATGTCGCAACGACTCTTCCACGAGTCCCTGCAATCCACTGCTGGTAGCCTTTGAAGATGCAACCATTGATGAATGAAGGGAGGGAAATGGTATTTCTACTGTAAGAAAAAATGGGAAGTTTACATTTTCCCAAACTCAATAAGATGTTTGTTTGTGGCAATTCGTAATGATTGCCTAAAAGAATTTTTTAAATTTATGTGTTTATGAAATAATAGAAAGAGTATTCATGAAAGGAATTTAAAGTTCAAAATGTACGGAGAATACCATACTTTGATGTTTGAGCTATTACAGGATGGGGAAAAATTATGTTTATTTTAGAGTGAGAAAGTGTGAAATTGTGAAGGAGGATGATGTAAAATAAACAAATGATCGTGAGGCTACCGCTCATAGGCCTGTGTCACATCAGCGTTGCGTTGACGCGTGTCGCCTAATGCTGATGGCATCAGCTGGGTCGATACCTGAGCATGTTACATAACGGCGTTGTAGATTGACAATATCTTATATCAAACGGTGTTGTTGCAGGCAGACTTATAAATTGTGGGAAAATTGAATATTATCATAAAAGCAGGGTATTTATAACGTTATGAATATACGAAAACTGATGGGACCGACAAGAAATGTTGTAAATGCTGGGAAAACGTGAATTGCAGGAACGTAAAAGCGGGGTTTTACTGTATGTTCAGCCAAACAAGGAGATTCAGATTAAGATCAGTGTTGATTTTACTGAGCTAGGGATTCAGACTTTTTGATCTCCCTTTCTAGCCAAATGAAATAGTGCAACACAAGTTTAATATTGAGACAATTCCTGAGCTTGTATTGCCTCAATTGACCCGATCTGGGTGCATGTTGAGAGCCTGAGATAGATTTCATTTTATTTAGCCTTCTTGTTACATTAAATACATATTTACATACATTGTTTACATCTATAGGCATACCCTTTTAACAATTTGTAATATTAATTTTCTACTTTTATGTATTTATAATTTTTATTTTTTAATTCTTTAATTTTATCACAATTTTTAATTTCTAACAGTAATTTATTAAATAATTCAGTTCCTTTATCAAGTAATCTATTTTTTGGTGAACAGTTTACTGAAATTAATTACTATATTTTGTGTTTGTCTTGTTTCTCCTGTTGTTTAATCTTTCACTCTTTGGATTTTGTTTACTAAATTTCCTGTTATCTGGTGTTTAATTAATTTAAAAATAAAAATAAGTGTCTTGTAATGAATTTTGTTTTATTGATATAAATTTCAGTTTCTAGCATGTCTTATCATTGGAGTGTATCTATTGCATGGAGTTATTACTAGGGGGCAGATTTTGATGACCTAAAACATCACTAAAAATGATCAATAAAATGCTCTTAAAGTGTTTTAAAAATGCCCTAAAAGCAAAGAAAAATGACATAAAAAATGTTATCAGAACCAGTTGAGATGAATAACTCAAGCTGTTGGGTATGATACTAAAGTATTCGAAACTATTATTCAGGTTTGAAAGCGAAGTTCAAGTGAACTTGGCTTTCAAACTTTTCATTTGAACTGTTCTTTACTAGAAAATCTCTGTCTTTAGTTATTCCAAAATTAGCTGAACTGACGCTTTCAGACGTCATAGGAACATTAGATTACATACTCACATTAGCTGACGTTACAACTTCTGAGTGAAGAAATCGAATAGGCTACCAGATATAGGTACTCGGGAATTTTGTGGAGAACATTTGTTGCAACTTGTAAATATTATTTAAAGCAAGTACCATTAAAATCGATGAAATCAGCGGAAAATGCAATGAAAATGAGAGAAAAAGCTACAAAATGACTTATTAGTCAAAATCAATGAAAGTGGAATAAAATTATGTATAAAAATGGGTAATTTCCTTTTGTCACAATATAAAATTAATTTCAATACTAAACAGCATTTTTCTAAACTGAAAAGAAAAAAAATGACATTTCATTGAAATCCACCAAATGATAACATCATTATATTTTACTTTTTTGCTTTCTATTGTTGCAAAATGAAATAAACCAATTTTTGAGGTTTCCTTTTATTCTATATTTATACGTTTTCTCAATAAGCAATTATCCTGTCAAAAGTTTCATATGCCCTCTTGAGATCCAAGAAGATAATTCCTGCTTTCTTTCCTGAATCAACATTAATCTTTCATTTGTCTTAAACAGCTTGTATTGCAGATTCACGTGACTGTTTTTCTGTAATGCCAGATTGTTCATTACCTATAATTTTATTAGTTTCAATATACTCATTCAATTAGTTTTTTATTCTTTCTTCTACTATTTTTTAATATATGGGAATCTTATTTATTGGCATAAATACAGTTGATTTCTTATATGTCTCTTTTTGAATTGGTATTACTGTGGAAGTTTTCCATGGGTCTGGAAAAATCTTTCTTTTTTTCTTTTTCAATAATACTTCTGATATTTCATAATATCCTTTTAACATTTTTTCGTTTTACCTTTGTCTGTTCCATTTTGTTTAGTAATGCAAAGATAATTCTATGTAATTCTTCCTTTTTGATCAATTCAAATTTTTTAAGTTCACTTTTCAAACAATTTTTTTTTTCTTGCTTGTAGTTTGATTCCCTGTGTCAACATTTTGTACTTTACTTTTAATGCCATTTCCTGAAGTTATTAGCTATATTGTCCATTTCTTTACTATCTTCATCAAATATAATAGTCAAATCTGCCCAAGCCAGAATTGATCGTGACACCAAAAAAATCCAGTATAGGGAGGTTTCCGTTTTATGCAAAATTGCCCCTTTTATGACATGTATTGATGTTTCTGCTCTGAAAGTAGTAAATTACATGAGTTTATGATAATTACTCAAAATACATTAACATATAACTTATTTATGTAAGAAATCATCAATAAATGAACATTAAACACTCTTCATTGACAGCTTATTTTAGTTGAAAAATACACTTTTTCCTGGCTGTATTCAAACTGCTTCCGACTCTCAATTAACAATGCGTCACAAACCAGTACTGTGACTTTCTGATATGCTCGCGTGGCCTTGAGCAATGCATATCTGGTCAAGAGGTTATGGTTTTCAACACAGAGCAGGGAGATGTTTGAATAGAAGCCATGCCTTATTCCTTCCCACGCTCAGAGAGTTGGGAGAGAGGGAATTCCCCTACGGCCTACATCTTGAGGTACAGCAACCCTGAAGTCGAGTTCTACGCTGACTGTAAGCCCATCTCCTTCCTGCTGCCACGACTAAATCACATGTCACGGGGATAGAGAACTCAAAACAAGCTTGCAGATGCATTCATTTAATTAAGAACATCTTGCGTTGCTCTGCCAATTGCATTAAATTCACAGGAATTCCATTTTATAAAGATTTTTTTCCCAACAGGACACGAAAAAACATTCAGTTTCTGCGTTGAAGTTCCATTTTATGCTGTGTAAAATGCTGTTTACCTTCACCCGGCTGGAGAAATTTTCCAGTTTAGGCAGGTTTCTGGCTTATACAGGTTCTGGTTTAAACAGATTTTTCTGTACCATTAGTCATTTTTTCAGAGTTTTTACCTCCCGTTAATTTCTTAATTACTTTCCATGATTCTTTACTGTTCTTCGATAGTATTATTATAACATTGTACTTTGTTTTTCTTAACTAATTTAACAATCTATCTTCTTGTACTCTTCCCACTTATCTGGTTGTCATGCTATTTAAGCCATTTTGCATGCTTCATCTCTCTTTTTGCACTTCGTTTTTATTTCTTCATAATACCAATTTCTTTTGTTTCATTCAGTGTGCCCCTTCAACATTTTAAATGGTGCCACCTCATCTAAGGATTTTACGATGACTTTTTTAAATTCCTTGCTTAACTCATCACTACTTCCATGTTTTATTTGTCTGTTATATCCTAATAATTCTTCAAATTGATAAGCTTTAAAATTTGTATAGTCTCTTTTATGTATTTGAATTCTTTCTCTTCGATTTGTACTTTTTTCTTTGCAATGTGAATTAACCACTACCCTAGCATGATTGGTTACTTTTGGTGTTTCTCATATATATTTAGATTGGTGAATGCTACATCAATGATTGTCTGACTATTACTATCCACTCTAGTTGGCTCTTTTACCACATTGGTTGAGTCCCAATAATTTAAAACTATTTTAATACTTTTTTTGGCTTAACTTTCTCCTAGTTCATTTGTATTAATCCCTCATTATTATGCAATCATTAATTGTCATAATTTCTTCCACTTTATTGTACAGTCAATAAATTCGCTAAAAGATGCATTTGGAGAGTGATAGCTACTACCAATTCGTTACAAAAAAATTTCTAACTTAAGCAAGCATCCTGCTTATTTTCTTTCTTTGCAAGAAGAAACCCCGAGATAGAAGACCCCTTCATCTGATGCCCCTTTAGCCTTGTATTCCAGTTTCCCAATTCTCTATATTTTCCATTACTCGCATCTCAATGAATGCCATTATGTTAGGCTTATTTTGACTACCTTTTATGTATTTACTGATTTGATGTAAATTTGCCAATAGACTTTGTACAAATTGTGTTATGAACATAGCGTGTATATTCAGTGATTACTATTCAGAAGTATAATAATTTCTTATCCTGTGTTCATTTAACATTCTTAAATAAGTTGGAATTTTAGCCTTTTAACTTGGTCTTCATAGGTCACACATTTTTTTATTGAATTCGCATCCTCTACTGTCATGATTACTAGCACATATTTTACATACAATTTCTTTCTTAGAATCTTTGTTAATAGCTATTAACATACCTTGTAGTGTTATGAGTGTTATTACTGCTGAGGCCAAAAGTTTAAAAATCGAGGCGGAGCGTAGCAGAGTCGAGATTTTTAATTTGAACGAGGCAGTAATATGATTGTAACATTTCGTGGTATGTTCAGCATTTTATCAGTCATCATAAAATCTCACGAATTATCCAAAAAATTTACGATATTACTGCGATAGTAAACACATGGATTTTGTTGCTGCAGCACGTTAGTATGATATTGTGAGGTGATATATGTTTGCGATATATCTATATAAACAATAGTCGTATACCGTGATTTGAGAAAGATGGATGCAAATAATTATCCTGAATCTAAAGATACATAAAGAAATGACGTTTGGTTTGAATATTGGCGTGTTGAGTATCAGTGCCGGCCTCTTCACATCATCAGTAATTATGATTACCGGAGTAGAGTTTCATTTGGTGGAATGTGAGGAAAATGAGGTTAAGTTACCTAATATACATTTTCTAATGTACTATTAATAATATTACAATTAAGAATAATTATTCCCCAAACCAATGTGAATTACTTCTGAATTGTTTGAATCTGATTTGCTTTCTACGTCGCCATTTTTTCTTAACAAACACTTGACTCGCGATGAATCAATGGTTGTTTACATTACTAAGGTTGTTAAATACCTTAAGATACAGGTAGGTACAAGTGTACTTTACAAACCTGCAGGGTTGCATGTTAATAGGGGTTAAAGACGCATGTGACCAATAAAATGATTAAAATCCCCCCACCTGAAACACGTGACATCACTTAAAAATTACCAGATATACCAGATACCTCTTCCATCCTTAATTTACTTTGCCCTTTTCCATTTACAATTTAAATATCCCTCTGTGTGTTTCTACAACAATATTACCTGTTTCATTTTTTTTATTACCTTGATTAGCATTATATCTTTTTATCACACTCTTGTCATTATCATCTTGTTTCAGTTTCATTTTGCATCTTTTCACCTTGATCGATTTTTTTTATCTAATTCAAACCTCTTGTCTCACTTCTGGAATTATAAATTTAGATTTAATTTTTTTGGAATAAAAACATCTACTAATTTCTTTAATTTTTCTTCTACATTCTTTTTTAATTTCTTTATTTTCTCTCCCCCTTTCTCCTTGCTGCATTCTCTGTGAAATCAACTCAATATTGTGCATTGTTGGAAACGGTCAATTGCAATTTTTTTGAAAACCGTTCCAAATTTTTTGAACAGATAGTTCTAATGGAATGAATAACATTACATAATTGCCGCTCTCAAGCGTTCTTTTGTTTTTCCAAAAATTATACAAATGTAATTTTTAGCTGGCCTGGATAGCCAAGGTTGCTTAGGCTGAAGAGCTTAGCTATCTTGGTTCGAAGGGTTGTGGATTCGAATCTCGCCTCAAGCATGGATGTTTGTATGAGTTTGGGTTGTCCCTACAGTTAAAACAATCACAGCGGTTGCTATATGACTAAGTTGTTAAAAGGCAACCTAAAAATTAAAAAAAAAAAAGAAATGCTTCACATGGTTTCCAATGAAGTACATAGAAAACTCAAAAGTTTTTTGTGAAAAAGAGCTTCAAATTTCACATTTAAAGAAGTGCATAAACATCATTTCTCAAGAATGGCTCCAAATTTTTCAATGAAAATTTCTACAGGGGATGAGGTTTTACTCTTCTATACTATTCTTAAAAGTGTATTTCAGTTCTATCACTAAGGGACTGAATAATTGCGAAAATGTGAAAAATATTCGGTGATAGAAGCATACGTAAATTGAAAGAAATTGTCAGAGAGATAGTTTTGGAAATAATTAACATTATAAAAGTGAAGATGGTAGAAATAATAAAAAATGTAAATATTAATAAACTAGTGGTACTATTGAGTGGCACAGACTTTCTCGTACTTGTTAGTTTTCTAATTTCTTTGCTTGGGCAAGCTTTTTGGTTTTGTGCAAAAAAAAATGTTGAAAAAGATAACAAAAACAATTTGTACTGTAGATTAGAACCCTGGAACAGGCTCGAAAAAAATCTCAGAACTTGTTCTCAAAACACAAGTTGTGAATTTTTTTTCCAATGTTTTTGATTGCTGGTCTATAGTTGAAAAAATATTTTTACCCTTTTCCTGCCTTCATATCACTATGACTTCAAATACATTGAGAATGGCTGCACAAATGAGTTATGTGCCCTTATTTTAATGGTTATGATACATTTGTACACATTGTTGCTGCACCCAGTTATATATTGAACTTGGAATGTACTTACAAATTATATTATAAACCTTTGTATATGAATATCATACATTAAATGAAGAAGAAGAAAAAATTGCAGTTTATAGAAACCAATTCATGCACAGGTGAAGGATAAGTTTACTAGTGAAAGATATATTTACTAGAACTGTTGTACTTTGCTCAGGCACAAAAGCTCAAAACTTACCTGTAAAACACACGTGAATTATGTTTCAAACATTTTCAATTGCTGTGCCCGAGTTTAAAGAGATAAAAATGAAGACATCTGTAGTTCTTACAGACTAGAGAAAGGTATTTTCCCTTACCTAAGTATTTATTCATTATATATATTAATAAGTATATACAGTTTTGATAAATGTGAAAACTTTGCACTTTGTAAGTACTAATTGTATGAAAACTGAAATTGATTTAATTCAACTGCAAACGGTCACCCCCAGAGCTTACTGTTTGGGTAGCTTATTGTTTACTACTGAGTCCAATATACAGAATTAAGTACTACATAACATTTTTTGGAATATTATAAGATGCATTAAACATCTTATAATAGGATATATTATAAGATTTTATTAACAAATAAGAATTGTTTGGCATCACTTTCTGAATAGAAAATCAAATTCAATTTTTTCCTGTCTCTAAAGTGAAAGAAATGAATAATGAAGGAGTGTGTAGTATTGTAACAGTCCCCCTATGATGATAGCTCAGGAGTTCCCATGAGGTGTGAATCCGATCCTGCTTTCAAACCTTCCCCTCCCTTAACTATTTTTAATTGTGTATACTTGATTTTATTCAAAAGTACCTGTGTGCAAAATTTAGTTTCACATTTTCTGATTTTTATTAATTATTCCAAAGAATGATTTGGTAAACTCCTTTCCTTCAAAACCTCGTGCTTCGTAGATTTTACTGTCAACTCAAGAGACTTTCTAGACATCTCTCGGTTCACGGGTAGGTAAAAACTAAAATCTGCCTGGTATAATCCATTGGCTAATCCATAATTATAATACATAGGCTTGGATCTGGAGCCAGCGGCGTAACGTTCAGGCTCAGGTAAAACATGGCCAATTTTTAGGGGACACTTTTATTATTTAACACTACTCATGTTTGCTGCATACTTTTACAAAAGGGGGCCGGATAAAAGTTTTTCGGGCGGGCCCACGCTTATTTAGTTACGCAATTTGCCAGAGCACCATTATATGTGAACAGGCTGTGGGTCTCAAATCCACTTAAGGCATGATGTTTTCGGTTGTGTTCAAGGCCAGTGAAACAAATTTCAGGTGGGTAGTTCCGTAAGTGGGGGGTTATGTGTATTTTTATTCAAGTTTTCCAAGTCCAAGATGGAATATGGCACCACTTTTCGCGTCTTTCTCGGTCCTGCCGCAAGACGTCGCATGATCGCGACCGTATCAAGCAGTGCTGCAGATCAAGCGAATCTAGCGGCACGACCGAGAAAGGCGCGAAAAGTCGTGCCATATTCCATCGTGAAGATAATGCCTTCAGCTGGCACATTAGAAAAACCCAAGTATAATTTCTGGTTTCCAGTCGATAGCGCCAAGGTGGATGCAGTGAGGAGCGGTGCTAAGTTCTTGATAACTTGGGCTTGCACGGTATCCCACCAGTTGGGCGCTTGCCTGTTGACCTTTGGAACATGTTTATTTTTTATTCAATACATTTCTGATAAAGCGTACATAGCCACTTGACAGAATTGTTTCGTATATACAATGTACATACAGAGAAAATGAGGGCGTCCCCACTGAGCTCCTCAATGGGAAATCGGGTTGGGGTGTTTAGGAGCTATTGCGGTTGTTTGTGAAATGCGTGAGATATGGGTGAAGATAGATTAGGAGTTACGGAGGACGGAATCTACCTTTGGGTAATCTGGACGGGATGCGATTTAGATGAGGATGAGTGGTTTTTCCTAGTGAGAATGTCGGTTGGAAAGGGAGGTTTAGAAGCTTGTTGAAGAATCTTTCGGAAAGGCGGGCGATGTCCTGGGGGACTGTAGGGAATTTTAAGTCATTGTGAGTTTGTGCATTCGATATGTATCATGGAGCATTTACGGCAGTGTGGAGGATTTTATTTTGTGGGCTTTGGATGTGCTTTATTGTTGAGGGAGCTGCACCTCCCCATATCGGAGCTGCGCACGTGATTGCAGAGAGAACCAGCGATTTATATTAGTGTAGGATATCGAGGAATCTGAAAATAAACTCACAGTCGGACAGACAGACTGACCACGTTTTGCCGTCAATCGATTTTTCGATATGACGTACGCACAAAACATGGACGCACCAAACAAAAGCCGCTCGAAATTTTTTCTTCACTTTTTTGTCACAGATAGAACAAGAAGCGCTTAAAAGGATGGCACAGGTCTCATTTTCGTTTAATACTCTGAATGTTTGAACATTACAAATGTAGAAACGATTGGCGAAAGTTTATGCTATTGTAGCATCACTTTTTTCTCCTGGAATGTCTCATCTTGTATTTCTTATCTCACAAATTCTCCCCTTTAAATATAGTATTCATTCCATTTGCCATTTTCCAATTTCCGTTCTTTTCGAGATGTGCAGTTCTTGTTCAAGTTAGTATATTAAACTCTCATCGCCTGAACAATGATGTTATGATTAAATCATGAATAAAATTATCTTGATTTATACATTTTTCTTGAATAGGGACCACGTGCGAGCCGTGAGTGTATTATTTGATGAGAAAGGTATCGAGATAAATTTAATTTTTCTAATGCAAATTACTGCGTGTCTTTGAAGTGAGGTTGGGATTGATAACATTGTGTCACGCAACGTAGTGCCTCTTCATGTGATAAGACATATAATCACATACTCTGCATAGTAGATTCTTTTTTTTTTTTAATTTGTTGCATCTACATCTTGACGCAACGCGTCTCCAAGCCCAAGGGGCGTTGAGCGCATTCTTTGGAGTAATCCTCCGTTAGTTACTAAGTCAAGTCTCGTCACGTCGCAGTCAGTCAGTGCTTTTTATCCCTTCGGCCAGGGGCTCGACGACGTTAGATCCCGGGGTTCCTGGCCGGTCACCCAACCAAGAACCCGCGAGTCTCGAATTCGCTTAACCTTCGTGACTTCACGGAGCGTAGTAAACGAATTCGGCTAGCGCCGCCGGCACTATTCGAGTCACTATTCGAACTCAAATAAACAACATAAGATAACATGAACTGGGAATAATACTGTGACATACCAATATGTGAGACATAATATAGTACAATATTTATTATAAACTTAAATTATAGGGATAAATATAGGTGAATATGCCAGCATAGCAACGGTAAGCGAGCCGTCGCACACTGGTTTAATCGCGGCAAAAACCTGGCCATAATTGCAAAATTCAAAGTGCGCGTTTGGAATTCTGACTTATCAAATCTAGTTCGGAAGACATTGGAGCATACTACTTCAGCTTCAGAAATTTATTGCAATCATTTTTGTCTTCCACACGGTGTCGTAAAGTTACCGTTGCTCGAATGGCTCGAATTCGTTGATTCTTGCCAACGATATTCGTGAAATTAAAAAAAGGGTTTAAATTTTTTTTAGGATTCTTTTTGTATTTCCGAATATAAGACACTTATGGCTATAAGTTAAGTATATTTTTAAGAAAAAGTGTATAATATTTTTATATATGATGCGGTTGAATTCTAAACCATGTAGCGTAACAAAGTTAGTCGTTTATATTGTAGATTATATTTTTTGTCCTGCGTAGTCCTGCCTCAATGATTATTTTTATTTATTAATTAGAATGTCCTTAATCAGAATAACACAAATTTAGCTGCACATATCTGCATCTTTTTGTTTTAAAGCGACTGTACTACAATGCTACGTAATAAGATATAACACTAGATTCCCTGTGGCATCGAATAGTGCGCGGGAAAACGGAGAATATCTGACAGAAAAACCCTTATGGCCGGATCCTGCTAACAAGTAAGTGGATAAATTTAGTAAATTTCTTCCTCAAACACGTTGTGTAGTCAGAATCCATGTATTGTGGGTCCTTGATACCGAAAACTCGATTGATGGCAAAGTGTAGATTTGTTTGTGGTGAACCATTACAATATTACTACGATTTTCTTCAAAATTCATATTCATCGATCAATTTAAGTGAAGTCGAGGCCTACTTAGTTTGAAAGGGATATTTTTATTTTTTGGGAGTACGTTACATGAAGCTTCAATGTTTTCAAAATTTTTGTTAATTATGGCTCCAACATTTCTTATTAAAATTTATCCTCGGATAGCGCGAAAAGCACACGTAAGAGACTCATTTTCGTTGAAATCGCCGATTTTTTTTCGAAACTCTAAAAATTTAATTTTTTCCGCGTCTTCCTATTACAATATTAGAGGTAGTATTTTTTTACTTTCTTGCACTTCATACGAAGAGAAATTGGCGTATTGTAATGGTGCGCCAGAAATCGGCGAATTTTCGACAAAAAAACTTATTGCCAGGCCCTGGTAACGAAAAAGTGGATAAATATTGTTCCTATATACAATAGTACAAATTACTTCCTCTAAGACGTGTTGTCAGAATCCATGTTGCGAGGGTCATTGATATCGAAAAATCAAATGAAGGCAAAAGTCTGTCTGTCCCTTCATCTATGGTCAATGCTAGCGCCTAAACAGTTCAGCCTATTTTCTCCAAAATTGATATTTCCGGGTATATTTAAAAGAACTCGAGGCCATTCGAGTTTTAAGCGGATACTTTTATTTTTGTGGGTACTTTACGTGAAGCGTCAATATCTTCAAAGTTTTCTTCAAAAGGCCCCTCATTGATCAAATGTTATTGAATAGTGCAAAGGACATATAAGAGAACGGTGTACGTCTCATTTCCGGTTTTTGAGAAAACGTATTTTTATAAATTGCATTAGTAAGCATGGTGTATTAAAGATCACCCAACGACATGAGATGTTCGTTCCGAGCGCACTGAATATTGTTTTTATTACCGTCTAACTCAAGAACCATGATTCACACAGAAATGTGGTTGGTCTCATATCACAATTTGGACTTCCTATGTCATCTGCTGGATGTTTGTGCTTTTCTTCAATAATAAAAAAGTTTCTCGCATGGTGAAAATTTAAGGACGCCAAAATGTAGAAGTAAACACACGGCAATCATTTATAATTAATTTCTTCGTAATTAAACCATAAAAGTCAATTACAAAATAACCATCACAGTTATAGAAGTTCTGGGAATAACTGGTAGAAAACTCATTTGTCTATGATCAACAGAATTGAAGCTATCGTTGAGTAAACATGTTGAATATTTGCGTTAAAAACAGGATGACCGAGTCAAAGAACTGCGAGCATGAATTTGCAACATAGCTTGCGATAGAAAGAGAGTCTTATGTAAAATTGTATTGGATAGAAAGAGAGAACAATACTCCATAATGCTCTGTACTGCAATCAAATACTTGAACGCTGTATAGGTGGTGCTGCTCCGACTGATTAGACTCCTCGCAATGCAGGGAGCCATGATAGCCTGGGGACGCGCTGATTGGCCAGGCCCGGAGGCACTCCCGAGACGGAGCATTCGCTTTATCCAAACACATAGCTCATAATTAACTGTGAAATAATATACATTGTGACTCGTATGAGCTAGTACACAAACGGTACATAAGAATGACAAAACAGTTTTATTTTATAAAACAATACTGCTATCTTATGTACAAATAAATTTACACAAAATGGGTGATGACAAAGCAGAGGAAACTGTGCAGCGGAGAGTTCATGTTTACTTTCTCGCCTGGAATAAATTGTTCACATCATTAATTAGTTAGTGTGAGGCTGTACTTTATTATTATTATTATTATTATTATTATTATTATTATTATTATTATTATTATTATTATTATTATGTATCTCGATTCAGAAATAAGCAGCACTAGGTGCCTAATTTCTAGTAACCGTATTTGTGGGGTGTAACTAAATTTGAGAAAATATTATTGGATCACAAATATCCTTATTTATTTTCTCTAAATGTTCGTGCAAATTTTTAGAGCAATCAATTTAGTAATTGAAAAGTTTTTGAAGAGCATACACACGTTATTATGTTTTAAGATTAAATGTGTTTCTTGCTTGGGGATGGCAGTTAAACAGTTGTAATTAATTTGAATAATAGTTTAAATAATTTGGTACAACAAAAGAGATAAAATATATTTTTTGTATTTGTTTTGTGATATGAGAACCCTATCTCCTGTGTTTGTTTAAGTTATCTTCGCCTCTCAAACTATCGTGAAGTGTTGAACAGGCAAGTGAAAAGAGCAGATTGTTGCATTGACGCAAACTGCCAAGCTCAGGTAATATGTCTACGATAGTTGTCAAATATTTTGTGACACGTTATTGACGAGAAGTTAACTTATCGATTTTAAGTTTAAAATTTGAAACAAACTTGCAATCTCTATCTCGATTAGGTTTTTAACTAGTTTCCCTGATTTATTGAGCAAATGCTGAGATGGTCTCTTACTTCTGGACATAAATGTAGCTTCACTATGTGCACGTTTGGTTTTGCTCTCCTTTTGGTTGTAATGATAGGAACAGAGCTGGGGGCGAGTTACTATTTTGTTAGCAATAATGAAAAATTCAATCTGCAGTTCGTTTACCAATACAAATAAGTTTTCAATTTCTCTGGAACGAAAATATCTTGTTTTTCAAATGTTACTAATCTCGTGTTTTTTATTTTATTATTTATTGTATTTTTTAAACTTTTATTCATTTTTCAACTATTTATAGTTAAATGTTAGGAAGGGATTCTGGAGATTAGGAAAACGTGATCTTCTGAATGAAACGTCATCTTTCTGAAAATATGATATTCTTCCCCATATGACACATACAGTTTTTCAACATAATTGGAAGATACGGAGAACTAGTAACAAACGATATTGGACATAAAATAAATAAATTTCACAATGGACGAAAATATGCTTCAAATTGATTCAAAACAATATAATTTTTAAAAAATAGAAAATAATTTCATTAAATTCATGTTTAAAATACAACTTTCAATAAATTCAATGAAATTCCCATTTATTTCCGCTTTGAATATGAATGAAGAAATAAAAAATAAAATCCATGAAGTAGCAAACGAAATCTTAGGAAAAAAGACAGGGTGATTTCCAAAAGAGCTTCTGGTGGAATGAAGATATTAAAAAACTAGTAGATATTAAGAACAACTTGTACCACAAATGACTTTCAACAAAACAACAAGATGATTGAGGACAATAATAAAACTAAACAGAGAGGTAAAAAAATAGAAACAAAAAGCAAAAAATGATGCATGGCCAAACCAATGTGAAAGAGTGGAAAACTCGATCAAAAGAAGCATGGAAAACACTCAAAACTATGAAGGTGGTACTCAATGGAAAACAGGTATTCGCTGGAACGAAAAATGTCATTTACAAATTCTACAGGCTAAAGAATGGAGGGAATATTATGAAAAGATGTTCAGAGAATATCGGACGGAATTCTTGAAATAACAAACTAATGTAGATAGTGATGAAATCATTCAAAAAATCAGTAAAAAGAAGTAGGAGAAGCTGTAAGAGTGATGAAAAATGGAAGATCTGCTGGACCAGATGGTATACCAATAGAATTAATGAAAAGTAGCCCACATGCATTATTCAAGTAATTAGCCTTTATTTTGAACTATATGATAAGAGGTGGAGATGTCCCTACAGAATGTAAGACAACATGTATTACAAATATACTATATAAAAAAAGTGATCGTAAAGAATGTACAAATTATACTATATCAATTAGTGTGAAAATTTCTATTTATAGAATATATGGAAAAATTATGAAGACCAGATTGGAAAACGCAACCAAAGATGTTGAAGAAGAAAATGTTTTTTTCGGGCAGGAAGATCTTGCATTGATGGGATATTTTGCCTTTGTCGAACAATAGATGAACTAACCTTTTGGTTAGCACATAATCTAGAACATATATGGTCTTTATAGATCTCACAAAAAGCCTGACAAAGTTCCATTCGAAAAAATAATAGCAATTCAAAAGCTGTACAATGATATGTCAAGCTGTATCAAAATTGAAAGAAAAGTAAGGAATCCATTTAAAATATCTAAAGGTCTGAGACAAGGATACTGTATAGCTTCTACTCTCTTCAAAATACATTTTAAGGCTACTCTTGAAAATTTGAGACGTAAATGTCGGAACATGGTGATAGAAGTTGACAATTGTTTTTACCCTTCACTTCGCTGACGACCAGGTTATTCTTGCCGAGGAGAACAAGATATAGATTGTATACTTCGGAAACTAAATGAAGAATATACATTTTAGAGTTTAACTATGAATCCATCAAAAACTGAGTATGTTATTGCGGAGTCACGATGAACAAACTTCATAATCTGGAGCAGGTATATTAAAAATACAACAGCTTATAAGTACCTTGGTAAGCGTATAAAAAGGAAGGTGGATGTGCAGAAGTAAAACATAGGGTCTCTCAAAGGAGAGTTGAGTTATGTTTTGTATAAACAAAAAATTTACAAACAAGACAAAGATAAGAATATACAAATAGCATATGTACATACGGTTCAAAGGTTTGTTTCTAAGCCAGAGCGAAGAGCAAAAAGTAAATCAACGGAAATGAACTATTGGAGACGCTGTTGTGGCCTTACATTACTGGATAAAGTACCCATTGTTGACTTAAAAAATCAATATTGTTATATCGGATGTAATTGGGGCAAAAAGATTGATAAGGTCATATTCAAAGGATGATGGAAAATCGATGGTCTAAGAAAATTTTAAAATGGTTCCCTCAAATAAACAGGAAGCGTGGCAGACCAAGAAAAACTTGGGAGAATGAGATAGGAACGAGATCTTCAAGAGGAAGAGTGGGAAGATCCAAGGACGTGGAGACTGGGATGCGAGAAGTGACGTCATCTGTAAAAACTCGCAAAAATCTCCCACAGACCAACGCGGAAGATCCGCAGCCTACGCGGATTGGCCGCAGCGGAAGTTTCGCGCACGTGTTGCCTTATGAGCACTTCAGACCTGTGCGGCAGGCGAGCGTCGCGGCAACGGATTGGCAGCATTTAATTGGCGGCGAAATTTGTAACGCAGTCAGACGGGTTTCTTCCACTGCCGCTCGAGTTTCGTGGAAGTCCGCCCGCCTTCGGGAGTCTTCGCTCCCCTCTGGGTCGAGCTCCCGTCCCCTTCGCGCAGAACTCTGCCGCTCGAGTTTCGCTGGGGAAATCAAGGCAAAGACTCGTCAGATGCCGAATATTTTGAGCTCGCCAGTATATCTGACGCGACTGAATGGTCAGAAAAAATACTTCGAATCATGTTCAGTAATGTAATGAAATTTAAATAACATTAAACTCACATTTTTTAAAAAAATGTTGTTCTTTAAATTTTGTGAATTTTACTAATAAAAGTTTCAATGAGTGAGTGCAATTACAAGTTGTTCTTCAGCTGAGATAGTTTCATGATTATCAAGTGTCAGATTTTCTTACGTCTTCTGCGACGAGATTCAAAATTTCATCAAAACAGTCACTGGTCATTCTAGAATATTAAAGGCGTTTCTCGGTGTGACATCAAGGTGTGAAATTGTCCGTACTTTTTCCTTCCCGCGTTTTCTTAAGAGATATTAACAATTTGAGGAAAAATCGTAAATAAAGAAGAAAAAAGTACCATACTGCATGTGCTCACAAAACGTACTACGAGTGAAACTCGTCATTTCTATCCCCTGCATGAATAGAAGTGAGCGACCCTTCATTATCGGATGAAAACTGTCACCAAACGCCGACGCTCTGCTGTGCCCGCCCCGCGAATTCCTCCGCCGCGTCTAGCGCGGAAGTTTCCGCGCCGCACCCGCTGCGGATGTTCCGCGCCGGTCTGTGGGGGCCTTAATACCGCCGTTGCTGCCGTCACACACGTCTCCGCTGAAGCTTCCGCCATTGGAGCGAAACCCTCAACCCCCGCTTCTGCCCCCGCCACTGCCCGAAGGTTTATTTCGACCGCAGAGCGCGAGATCAGCGGACATTCACAGCGTCAACGGGTGACAGGAGGGCGTGTGCAGAACTCGGCAACTCTGGCGTAGAGGCCACTGAGTGCCGCCACGCCCCTCCGGTTGAGGTGGACGCCGACACAACCTAGGGCGCTTTCCGAGATCCACCTGTTTGGATCCACCAAGGTGAATCCAAATGCAGAACTCGGCAACTCTGGCGTAGAGGCCACTGAGTGCCGCCACGCCCCTCCGGTTGAGGTGGACGCCGACACAACCTAGGGCGCTTTCCGAGATCCACCTGTTTGGATCCACCAAGGTGAATCCAAATGCAGAACTCGGCAACTCTGGCGTAGAGGCCACTGAGTGCCGCCACGCCCCTCCGGTTGAGGTGGACGCCGACCCACCTAGGGCGCTTTCCAAGGTGAATCCAAATGCAGAACTCGGCAACTCTGGCGTAGAGGCCACTGAGTGCCGCCACGCCCCTCCGGTTGAGGTGGACGCCGACACAACCTAGGGCGCTTTCCGAGATCCACCTGTTTGGATCCACCAAGGTGAATCCAAATGCAGAACTCGGCAACTCTGGCGTAGAGGCCACTGAGTGCCGCCACGCCCCTCCGGTTGAGGTGGACGCCGACACAACCTAGGGCGCTTTCCGAGATCCACCTGTTTGGATCCACCAAGGTGAATCCAAATGCAGAACTCGGCAACTCTGGCGTAGAGGCCACTGAGTGCCGCCACGCCCCTCCGGTTGAGGTGGACGCCGACACAACCTAGGGCGCTTTCCGAGATCCACCTGTTTGGATCCACCAAGGTGAATCCAAATGCAGAACTCGGCAACTCTGGCGTAGAGGCCACTGAGTGCCGCCACGCCCCTCCGGTTGAGGTGGACGCCGACCCGACCTAGGGCGCTTTCCGAGATCCACCTGTTTGGATCCACCAAGGTGAATCCAAATGCAGAACTCGGCAACTCTGGCGTAGAGGCCACTGAGTGCCGCCACGCCCTCCGGTTGAGGTGGACGCCGACACAACCTAGGCGCTTTCGAGATCCACCTGTTTGGATCCACCAAGGTGAATCCAAATGCAGAACTCGGCAACTCTGGCGTAGAGGCCACTGAGTGCCGCCACGCCCCTCCGGTTGAGGTGGACGCCGACCCGACCTAGGCGCTTTCCGAGATCCACTGTTTGGATCACCAAGGTGAATCCAAATGCAGAACTCGGCAACTCTACTGAGTGCCGCCACGCCCCTCCGGTTGAGGTGGACGCCGACACAACCTAGGGCGCTTTCCGAGATCCACCTGTTTGGATCCACCAAGGTGAATCCAAATGCAGAACTCGGCAACTCTGGCGTAGAGGCCACTGAGTGCCGCCACGCCCCTCCGGTTGAGGTGGACGCCGACCCGACCTAGGGCGCTTTCCGAGATCCACCTGTTTGGATCCACCAAGGTGAATCCAAATGCAGTACTCGGCAACTCTGGCGTAGAGGCCACTGAGTGCCGCCACGCCCTCCGGTTGAGGTGGACGCGACACAACCTAGGGCGCTTTCGAGATCCACCTGTTTGGATCCACCAAGGTGAATCCGAGCGATTTTGCCACATAGTCCACGTCGCGATTTACCCCAGCGGTATTACCCTAACGGTATTAATTGGCTGAAAAACATTACGAATTTACCATTTTCTTTTTTTTTAGTGAAGAGGTATTTCTCGCATTTTTCAAGATTCTTAGGAATAGCTCAGCTTTACTCTGCCTACTCTGACGAGCCACTGCTTGTACTGCAGCGCCATCTAGTCTCGTCTTCACTTACACGTTACAACAAAGGGAACAGCATAAAATCCTTCTCCATGAAAATACTAAGATACACCTTCTTCCATGGAAATCGGTCAAGCGATGTCGAAGTTCATTGACCTCGATCAGACCAACATACATTTTTATTTTCTCGCACTTATTTTGGACAATACTTTTTGGTTGATCGAGTAGCTTTTACAACATTATAAATCTTCTTGAATAATTCTTTAACTTTCGTACACTTATTCAGAATTTATTAAAAAAATGTACTGCTCGTTCCGAACTGAGATCGGTCAAGCGATGTCGGGGTTCATTGACCTCGATCAGACCAACGTAATTTTTTATTTTCTCGCACTTACTTCGTAAGTAGGGTTGTCAGACGTTCACTATTTGAGTGAAATGTTCACTATTTCAATTATTGATTCACTAATTAGAAAATAAGAATAGTGAACATTTAAAAAAATTGTTAAAAAATCTGGATTAGAGCCGACTTTGTCCACGCAATTGTTGTCTTAGTTTCGGCCCCAATCTACTAAAATTGTTTGAATATCTACTAAAATTGTTTGTATAAGTTTCGGACACCTGTACTAGCACTGACAGAATTTTCAGTGTTATGAAAAATGTTTGGATCGGCAAACACAACAGAATGGAGGTTGAGTCAGTTCGAAACGAGCTGTACATTTTTTAATAAATTCCGAATAAGTGTACGAAAGTTAAAGAATTATTCAAGAAGACTTATAAGTTGTAAAAGCTACTCAATCAACCAAAAAGTATTGTCCAAAATAATGAATTTATATAATAAATAAAAGTCTTACTATTCATTCCCCACGCCCGGTTCACTATTTGCTGAAGGCATATATGGCAACCCTGTTCGTAAGAAGAGGGTCGTATTCGTGCGTCAGAAAACGGGGAATTTTCGGCAAAAACTCTTTAAATGCCAGGGTCTGGTAATGAAAAAGTGGATAAATCCAGTTGCTACGTATGTTAATTTATTATTAATATTCTTATCCATCATTTCCTGTTATCTAGGAAAATTATTGTGGCCATTCATGAGACGGTCTTTTGAAAAAAGCTATGCAGTTAATAATGCGTCTACACCTTGACGCAACGCGTCTCCAAGCCCCTTAAGGGGCGTTGAGCGCTTTGCACTGGGGAGTAATCCTCCATTAATGTGCTTTATTTTTTTAATATTTGTCAAGTCTCGTCACGTCGCAGTCAGTCAGTGCCTTTTATCCCTTCGGCCAGGGGCTCGACGCCGTTAGATCCAGGGGTTCCTGGCCGGTCACCCAACCACGAACCCGCGAGTCTCGAATTCGCTTAACTTTCGTGACTTCACGGAGCGTAGTAAACTAATTCGGCTAGCGCCGCCGGCAACAAAGCATTTCTACAAAGCGACGTTTCGAGACTCCGTTCGCCCCATCATCAGGTCGAAACAATACATTTTTTAAATACTATACATTCTGTCTAACACACATAAGAGGCTACCCAACACAAAAAGACCTGAAACTCACCTTATTATACTATCGGTGGGTTGCATGAACGTATTTAAAGAACCGTTAAACGCTATTGGTCCTGTAAGTATTGTCGTAACAGAAGAAAGTGTTGCAAGAATGTTTAACGATAACGATTTAAGTTAAACGATTCGTTAAAGTACTCTGTAAGTTACAGATTCAAAATCGGACCTGTAAACAGTTAACCATTCGTTAACCTTACGAACGCGTACATACAACTAATCTACAGCTGTAAAACTCTGCGTATTGCTGTACTGCTGTATACTTAAAACATCAACGTGTATTTGTTCTTATTTTCTTAAAATGTTATCTTCTGGTAAATGAAATCCTGTATTAACTAACAATATGTTAGCGATGAGAAATTGGCTGGTGTTTGAAACTATTGTGATATTATTCATTGCAGAATCATCTGACGAATATATTGGACTTATTGCAACATATTCCGAGGCAATAACATTCCGGGATAGATCAAATCCTCTCGAAGATTTCGACGAAGTTGATTTTAAGTGTAGATTTAGATTATCAAAAGATACATTCATGGCTGTCTTGGAAATAATAGGGCCTCGCACTGAGAAGCAGACTTCAAGAAGTGTGGCTGTGTCATCGAGCACTCAATTACTTATTACATTGTGCTATTACGCAACATGAGCGTTTCAGACTGTGCTGGGAGACCACATTCGCATTCACAAGAGCACAGAGTGTATAATTATGAAATCTGTGACCATAAGTATTGCACGTTTGAGAGAAATATTCATGTATATGCCTGAAGAAAAGACGCAACAAAAAGAGGATTTCTTTGAAATTAGAGGCTTTCCTAACGTGCTTGTTGCTATAGACTGTAGCCATATGAAAATAGAAAGTCCTGGTGGACGCTTGAGTGAGTTGTACAGGAACAGAAAAGGTTATTTTTCTATTAATGTTCAGGCTGTATGTACAGCAGACCTAAGAATAATACGAATAGATGTAGCACGTTGGCCTGGATCTGTTCATGACAGTACTATATTTGATGCAAGTCTGTTACGTGCAAAATTTGAAAACTATGAATATCCCAACTCATTTCTTTTCGGGGATAGTGGCTACCCCTGTAGGAATTATTTAATGACACCACTTCTTCATCCCACTACAGAAGCTGAACGGAATTACCAAGTCAGTCACATAGCTACAAGAAATCCTGTAGAAAGATTATTTGGTGTCTGGAAGATGAAATTCCCTGTCTTGGCATTGGGAATGAGAACAAAGATCAGTAACACATTGGCAACCATTGTATCAACAGCTGTACTCCATAATATAGCTAATGATCACAATGACAATGCACCTGATTGTGACGTTGATATTGAAGATGATAATGTGCTTGTGGATCCTATTCCTTACAATGGAAATGCTGCAAGAACAGCACTAATTAATAGTGTTTGCCAGACGGTAATATAGAACATTATTAATAATAATAATGGCATATATATGTAAATTAAAATAAATGTTTTTAGAAGTATTAAGAATGCCCGTTTGTTTCATTAATATTAATATTATTAATACATCCTGGATAGGGGAAAAAGCCTCCTGCTTTAGCAGGGTTACAGTAGGTTGAAATTTGCAAAATCAATAAAGTAAAATCATGAAAATCATCCAGACAATAAATAAGCGAAGCAAAATAGTAACTACACAAAATTGTATAATAAAACAATGCATAATAAAGCTTCAATAACCATTTTCACTGTATATTCCAATTTTATAAAATACAAAATGAAGTACCTTGTGTTATTGAAAGACTTCATCATAGAAGTCTTCCATTTAGAATTTGTTCTTTCATGAAATCTTAAAATACCATTTGCAGATACTATTTGTAGCTACCAAAAGTTTTATTACAATTGAAACTCAATTATTATTCTGCCAATTTGCAATCCCTTTCAATTCACTTTCAGCTTTTGTGAATACCTCGCCCCAAATGCCACTTGTTACAACTTTACTCGTGTCAGAAAACTGGCGAAAAACATTTTTAAAAGCTTCAAATATGAGGTATAAATTACAGGAGAGAAATAAGCCATGGGAAATGTTTAGGAAATACTTGAAAGTTAACTGGAAAATTAAAAAATTAATGTCATAAGTTACGAATTTACTGGTATTATTTTTAATATTCAACATACATGCTTAAGTGAAGTTAAAACACATTTATGTATTAAACAGCAAAAAATTATTTATTATATTAAAAAGCATTTGATATACCTTTTAAAACAAAATGAAACAATAAATGCGAGAACGTGGGAAACACTGAACATTCAAACATCGGATGGGATATACATTAAAAATTTATTCAAGGTTAAGAGTCAAAATACAAAATTAAGATGTCATTGATTATTCATTCGCGTAATTTTGTTCGTGCTATTTCCAACTCCACTGTCAAAACTTCTTTTTTCAAAAAAGATTCTTCTTCATCAGTTTCGTATTTCTTTCTTTTTGATTCCAATTCTTCTTCTTTTATTTTCAATTCTGTCTCGTGAATTTTTAATTTGATTTCACTTACTTTCGTCATGTGAAGTCCTTTGATTTTATTTTTACTGGTCTGCGACATAGCCATTTGCTCAACGTTATCATACATGCCACTTAAAGTTTTTCTCTGGCGTTTGCTTCCAGAATTGCGTGGTGTGTATGCTGTCAGGTCTGGATTGCCTTCTGGTCTGAATTGTGGAGGTACATTTGACTCCTTAAGCATAAGCTCCTTAAGCCGGCGGCGCTAGCCGAATTCGTCTACTACGCTCCGTGAAGTCACGAAGGTTAAGCGCATTCGAGACTCGCGGGTTCGTGGTCGGGTGACCGGCCAGGAACCCCGGGATCTAACGGCGTCGAGCCCCTGGCCGAAGGGATAAAAGGCACTGACTGACTCCGACGTGACGAGACTCGACAATTATCAAAAGTAAAAGCACATTAATGGAGGATTACTCCCAAGTGTAAAGCGCTCAACGCCCCTTTAAGGGGCTTGGAGACGCGTTGCGTCAAGATGTAGACGCAACAAATTAAAAAAAAAAAGAAAAAAAAAGATGGGGTTCACTCTCACCACTCGTACTTCGCCTGTGAATTTTTTGCCCATAAATGTTTGAACTTCGATTAAAATCGAGTTAATGTCACTATTTAATTCCAATGTTTTAGGCACATTAATCTCGCACACTGGACATCCACTGCTTGGGGCACATCCATCTCACTCACTGGTAATTATTCACCAGCAATTCATAGTCATAGTTTGCATCACTATCAAATTGTCAACGGAGTGACTTGCTCTAATTAGTCCTACAACCCTCTCGTGTACAGGATATACAGCCTCACTGCAAGCACCACCACTTGTTTTGTACATATTAACCTGAAAAGTAAGGTTAGATGAGACACATGGAAATTATTTCAGAATTTAAAAATATATTTTTAACAAATTAAATTATTCAAAATTCAAACTAAGAAATAATTTAAGAAATTGTTTTTGGCAGTCTTCAAAGGTTAAAAAAATCAAAAGATCCAATTACGAAGACTATTGTCCGACGTACAAAGTGCGATAAGAATATTTTGTATTCTAAATGTCTATGGGAGTCGCAAGAGAGCAAGGAAAGAAACGTCTTCAAGAATTGCCAATTTAAACAAATTAAAGTTAAACAGATTTTTTGTATCAAAACAAAACATTAATAATTTAAAAATTGCTCGAAAACTATCATAAAGTCTAGTGAAATTACTTGACTCAATTTGCGAATCGCAACAGTTGATAGTCTTTATAAATAAAGTTTCCAAAACCAATCTTTGATTCCTTTTTTTCTCTTTAGTGAACATTTTCACATTCGTAAAATCTATTTTATGGCCAATACTAGTTCTGTGATCAATCAGAATGACATGAGTTTGAATTTTGAGTAATTTAATTTGTTAAAAATACGATTTTTAAAAGCTGAATTAATTTCCATGTGTCGCATCTAACCTTACTTTTCAGGTTAATATGTACAAAACTGGTGATGGTGGGGCTTGCAGTGAGGCTGTAGATCCTGTACACGACAGGGTTGTAGGCCTAATAAGAGAACAAGAACGTCTCATGAATGGACAAAATAATTTTCCTAGATATTAGTCAATTACGCCCTCTAACACATGGGGTTATTAAATTTTTAAAAATTTTTTATCTCTAAAATGGCTCCAACATTTTTTTAAAAAAATTCTCCTCGTATGTATCGAGGGAGGTCCCTCGGATATCTCGCTGATCAGCATGCTCGCTTTCTATGATGCGATCCCGGGTTTGATTCCCGCTCGGGGCAGATTATAGCATATTGCAATGTCTCAGTATCCGTTGCTTCGTGACATCGAGAAAGCTCGCTTCTCAGATCGACAAGACCAGAACACGGTGTAGGGATGTCCATGTGCTAACCATACGTACCCCCTTAACCCAAGGCTGCAAGGCAGGGACGACGCTGGCTGGTTGGTTAGTGATTCCGAGCGCGTCAACACTGTTCATCATTAGTCCCGTAAGTGTAGTGCATGTTTCCCTCATGAATGATTGATTAATTGATTTTTTCGTGTTTCCGGGCTTCAACTGCTTCGGTCATTAGTCCCGTTAGTGTAGTGCATGTTTTTTCTCGGGAGATGGCGGTGATCTTCACCCGCTGGATGGCGAGATCCGGCGCCGACCTACCGTCGGCTAGCGGGGTTTCCCCCTAACCAGGACTCTCCCACCAGCGGAGCACCGCCCCATCCAGGACAAGCTCTACTCTCCCGACCGGTCTCCCGGCATGTGTGGTAGTGTAGTGCATGTTTGTGTATGCGTGTGTGTGTAAGGGGAGAGGATAGAACAAGGAAGAAGAAGGAAAGATCGCGCGCAGTCTGTGGCCCGGTTGGTAGTGTACTACTCCGGCATTCGCTAACGTCGCTGGTAGGCTATCGCCCCGTCAGGTGCTGTCGTCCCAGTACAGACAGACGGTAGTATCAAGGGACGGTGAAAAATGTAATGCTAGTGCCATTTTCGGCGAACGGCTATTTTAGGATAGAGGGATAGAAGGAACGCTTAAAAGAATGGAGAGGATCAATGACCCCCATATGGTCGGGATTTGTGTCCAATTTCCCTGATTCTTTGAACAAATGCGGAGATGGTCCGTTGTTTTGCTTCTGGACATAAATTAAACTTCACTGTCTGTCCCCTTTTTCTAGAGTTCAGTGGAAGGTGTAGTTATTCGAGTTATCGTTCTCCATATTCTCCGCGACATTTCGATTCCTTTTCGAAGGACATGATGAGGGATAATTGCCGAAATCTATAGCTTAATCGTTTTTGCAGTGTTTTTATAACACGGGAGCAAATATGTGTTATATATATATATATATATATATATATATATATATATATATATATATATATATAAGAATTCAACTTTTATTTGTGGGTTATAGTTGGGATACCAGAATTTAAGAAATCGTTCATAGAATACATTTCTCCCCGTAGTTCGTCACACGCAGTTTCAACTGTTTTTGACGTTGAATACCTAAATAAAAACACTAAATAAATAAAGCACGTCATATTATGAAGAACGAAGTTAGATTGGAAATAGTTTGCAACGGATCTGTTTCAGCCTTATCTTTAACGAAAGGTGAATAAACGAATGATGATTATGACTATTTTTACACTACTTTTACGAAGACAATAGATTTACAGTCGTAACAGATATTATCGGGAGCGGTGGCTCTGTGCATCCATCAACTGATGTCACTGCAGGGCTTCTGACCGGGAGGTCCTAGGTTCGAGTCCCGACAGTAGCAATATTTTTGACACCTACTTGTCGGCTAAGTCAGTCGCTGTCTGGAGGAGAATTCTAGCGGCCAGCTGTTCTGACCGGTAGTTTTCCGTGGTTTCTCCGATCAATACCAGGCGAAAGCCGGAGCCCTAACAAACGGGCCATGGGCCGCGCGCGATCTTTCTTTCTTCTCCCTTGTCCTATTCTCTCCCCTTACACACACACTTACACTAACATGCACTACACTACCTACATATTCCGGGAGACCGGTCGGGAGCTTATAACTTGTCCCGGCTGGGGCGGTGTGTCGCTGGTGGGAGATGCCTGGTTGGGGAAAACCCTCCTAACCGACAGTAGGTCGGCGCCGGATCTCTTCATCCAACAGGGGAAGATCACCGCCACCTCCCGAAGAAAGACATGCACTACGCTTACGGGAATAACGAGGTCATTAGTTCACGCGCTCAGAATCACTAACAATCAACCAACAGAAGTTGAAGTGTAGTAGGGCAGTAGTGAATTCGAATAATGAGAAAATCAACCAACAGAAGTTGAAGTGTAGTAGGGCAGTAGTGAATTCGAATAATGAGAAAATCAACCAACAGAAGTTGAAGTGTAATAGGGCAGTAGTGAATTCGAATAATGAGAAAATCAACAACAGAAGTTGAAGTGTAATAGGGCAGTAGTGAATTCGAATAATGAGAAAATCAACCAACAGAAGTTGAAGTGTAGTAGGGCAGTAGTGAATTCGAATAATGAGAAAATCAACCAACAGAAGTTGGAGTGTAGTAGGGCAGTAGTGAATTCGAATAATGAGAAAATCAACCAACAGAAGTTGAAGTGTAATAGGGCAGTAGTGAATTCGAATAATGAGAAAATCAACCAACAGAAGTTGAAGTGTAGTAGAGCAGTAGTGAATTCGAATAATGAGAAAATCAACCAACAGAAGTTGAAGTGTAGTAGGGCAGTAGTGAATTCGAATAATGAGAAAATCAACCAACAGAAGTTGAAGTGTAGTAGGGCAGTAGTGAATTCGAATAATGAGAAAATCAACCAACAGAAGTTGAAGTGTAGTAGGGCAGTAGTGAATTCGAATAATGAGAAAATCAACCAACAGAAGTTGAAGTGTAGTAGGGCAGTAGTGAATTCAATAATGAGAAAATCAACCAACAGAAGTTGAAGTGTAGTAGGGCAGTAGTGAATTCGAATAATGAGAAAATCAACCAACAGAAGTTGAAGTGTAGTAGGGCAGTAGTGAATTCGAATAATGAGAAAATCAACCAACAGAAGTTGAAGTGTAGTAGGGCAGTAGTGAATTCGAATAATGAGAAAATCAACCAACAGAAGTTGAAGTGTAGTAGGGCATAGTGAATTGAATAATGAGAAAATCACCAACAGAAGTTGAAGTGTAGTAGGGCAGTAGTGAATTCGAATAATGAGAAAATCAACCAACAGAAGTTGAAGTGTAGTAGGGCAGTAGTGAATTCGAATAATGAGAAAATCAACCAACAGAAGTTGAAGTGTAGTAGGGCAGTAGTGAATTCGAATAATGAGAAAAGCAACCAACAGAAGGTGAAGTGTAGTAGGGCAGTAGTGAATTCAATAATGAGAAAATCAACCAACAGAAGTTGAAGTGTAGTAGGGCAGTAGTGAATTCGAATAATGAGAAAATCAACCAACAGAAGTTGAAGTGTAGTAGGGCACTAGTGAATTCGAATAATGAGAAAATCAACCAACAGAAGTTGAAGTGTAGTAGGGCAGTAGTGAATTGAATAATGAGAAAATCAACCAACAGAAGTTGAAGTGTAGTAGGGCAGTAGTGAATTCGAATAATGAGAAAATCAACCAACAGAAGTTGAAGTGTAGTAGGGCAGTAGTGAATTCGAATAATGGGAATCGTCTACGCCGAGAGGATATGGCAGCCACTGCCCGTGGGGCGCCGCCCATCGTCTCCCCCAGGGTTTCGAGCATAGTGGAAATACACGGGTGGGTGCCTCCGGTGCATCGATTTTCGCTCGTTCTGCGCATCACCAGGTTGCGTCACGAACCACGTGACCACAGCACGGGCACTTTGTTTGAAGAGCCAGGCCAGACGCTGGCCGCCATGTTGCAGGAAGAGAGTGTAGTGTTGAGAAACACGTTGAAAGTGGTACAAAATGACAATTTTTAACGATCACCAACCAAAAATAATGCGATGAAGGTGTACAAAATGCAATATTTATAAGAAATGCTTCATAAATCTGTTTCAATGTCTTGTAACATGGTGATAATTTTGGTATCTGGATGGATTTGAAATTCCCGCTAATATTGTGACGCAAACTGATATCGGTAAAGAAGTTTTTTTTCCTGAAAATGAGATAAGAAATCTTCTGGATACCCGTAAACATTAATTCTTTTTTAAAAAAATTGACACGATAAAATCTCTCTGATTGCTGCTATCGGACGCCAGTGTATGTACGATTTGTAACGCATTAACTTAAATTTTATCAAATAATACTAGCAGACAACGTCAGTGGAGTTGTCTTCTCACATTAATGTTTTGAGATAAATGATTAATATGAAAGATAATAATGACGGTTTATTCAGACTAGTTCAAATAGTTTCAAGAAATGTTGCTCTGGCGTAAAAATTCAGTTTTCATGAGTAATCAGCTCATACACAGGGTCAAAGAAGTTTATATTGCAAAGATCTTCTCTTCAGCTTTTATATCCAATGCATCTTTACACATCAGGCATCAGAAAAAGGTAGCTTCTGATGTTTTTCTTGAATGTGTTACACTACCTTAGCGTGGTTCCTCCGGCACTTTCATGCCGTCAATTTTTACTCTCACTTATTTCTTTGACTTTTCGCAACTAGTTGGGGTCTTTTTCAAAAAAGTCTAAAAATAATAAAAGATATTACATTCAAATGATGGGTATTAAATCAATAAATTGTAAAACTAGAGGTGGTACAGAATGGCACAGACTTTCTAATTTCGTTGGGGTGGTCTGGCTTTAAGCTCTTGCTCCATATTCTGACCAGCTGCCATTTATCGTCGCCCAAAGTATATTCTTTTACATTTTCTCAACTTTTTACTTTCCCGGTAGTTCAATCGAATTGCTACTTCCAGAATATTAAAGAAGAGTAAAAGTTCGTCCTAAATAGACGTTGTCTCTGAAAAATTTGAAGCGGGTTTTAAGAAAATGGCGATTAAGTAAATGCAAAATTTTATGCTCTTTTTCACAGGAATCTATTGAGTTTTCGAAAAACCACTTCCACTCACAAATGTAATTATGCATACAAATCAATGGAAATATCCATATCAACGGCGTGAGAGATATTAAAAAGTAATAAGTGCTATCTATTGGAAAAATTTGAAGAAAAAACTTGGAGCCATTTTTGAAAAAATGGCGTTTGAGCGTTTCTAAAAATGCGGAATGTAGATTTCGTTTTTACAGAAAACTGTCGAGTTTTAGAAAAAACCATGTGACATTATTTAAAGCACATGTACTCATAAATAATATAATGTGAAGAATTTGCCTTTAATGTAAATATTACCGACGTGGGAGACAAGTCCACAAAAATTAATTTTTGTAATTTTTGAAAAATTGATCAATATGGCATTTATGTCATGGTATAGGGTTTGTTTGGCAATAACCCTAACGAGAATTCAAAGAAAAAATATTTTTTAAAATTGAAAATATTGCACTCATTATGGCACAAAAACTAGTAAAATTTCTAAAACAATTTACATGGACATATTTAAAGAACTATTTATGCACAACAAATTTCATTTGAAGGAAAAATCTCAATTTTGTAGTTGTAGGAAGGCACAGGAAAAAATTCAAACTTTGGCAATTTTGGAAAATTCAGAGTTAACCGAGAAAATCTGACATATGCCACTTTTTTATGTGTATTTTACTCTATTCTTACAAGATTTTTAAAGAAAAAATTTGAAGCCGTTTTAGAGAAAAGTTTGAAAATGTCCGGGGGCGTCATGTAAAGTACACCCAACTTTTAAAGAATGTTTTTCAAAATTTCAATGCTTCAACTAGAGCCATACAGACAGGGGATTCTTCTATTTGGAAAAGATCGCACTGAACTCTGAATTTTCGAAAATTGCAAAAGTTTGATTTTTTTCCGGCGCCTTCCTACAACTACAAAATTGAAGACAAGGATTTTTCCCTTGAAATTAAATTTGTTGTCCATAAATAGTTCTTTCAATTAGGTCATGTACATTGTTTTGGAAACTTTAGTAGTTTTCGTGCAATGTTGCGTGCAATATTTGCTATTTTAAAAAATAATAAAAACAAGATTTTCTAAAAAAGTCTCCAATTTTTTTTCTTACATTTTGGTAAGGTTAGAGCCAAACGAATCCTATGTCGTGACTTAAACGACATTTATATCTATTCTTTTGTTTTTTTTCAAAAATTTCAAAATTGAAACATTTTTGACTTGTCTCTCACGTCTATAAAACTTACATTAAAGACAATTTCTTCACATTATTATATTTATGAGCACATGTGCTTTAAATAATGTGAAATAAAGTTTCTCGAAAACTCAATAGTTTTCTGTAAAAATTAGCCCCAAATTCCCCATTTTCAGAAAAGTTCAAACGCTATTTTGTCAAAAATGGCTCCAAATTTTTTCTTCAAATTTTTCCAATATATAGTGCTAATTGCACTCTTTGTTATGTAAGCAAACGTAAAGTTCGTTTTGGTGTATTCATAGGTTTTAAAAATTATACAAATGTAATTTTCTTCAAATACCTCGCACGCCGTTAATATGGACATGTTCATCGATTTGTATGCATTATTACATTTATGAGTAGGAGCGCTTCAAACAACTTAAAGTGAAGTTTTTCGAAAACTCAATAAATTCTTGTGAAAAGAGCTTAAATTTCTCATTCACAGTAAAGCTTAATCGCCATTTTCTTAAAAACGACTATGCATTTTTCAATGAAAACTGTTATTTAGGACAAGTTTTTACTCTTCTTTAATATTCTTGAAGTAATTATTCGGTTGTAATAATAGGAATGCAAAAAGTTGAGAAATTGTCGAAAAAAATGAACTTTGGACGACGATAGATGGTAGCTGGTCAGAGAATGGAGCGTGACCTTAAAGCTTGACCATGCCATAGAAATTAGAAAACTTTACTACGAGAACGTCTGTGCCATTCTGTAGCACCTCGAGTTACTTTCTATGTTAATACTAATTATCTTTCCAAGTTATGTAATGCTGCACGAAAAACAGCGTACTTTCAGCAGAAAAACTCTTATTACAGGGTCCTGGTAACGAAAAAGTGTATAAATCCAGATGCTAAATAACAAATACATATCTTCTAACACGTGGTGTAGCCAGAAACCATGTTATGGGTCTTTGATACCAAAAAATTGATTGATGGCAAAACGTCTGTCTGTGAACAACGCTAGTGGCTAAACCGTTCAGACGATTTTATCCAAAATTGATATCCCCCAATCGATCTGGCTGATGTCGCGTCGCCTTGAATTTGAAACCGATATTTTCATTTTGAAGGTTACTTTACATAAAGACCCAGGGACCTTTTCGAAATTAAAAAAATGATCTACCGTTTTTGATTAAATTTTGTTGTTTGATAGTGCAAAGGACGTTTAAGTGAATGTGGTAGGTCTCGTTTTAGTTGAAAACTTAGTTTTCCGAAAATTGTTAAAATTAAAAAAAATCGGCCTCTATCTACAAGCAATAAATTAAAGATAGGGATTATTTCTCTTAATAAAAATCTCTGTGTCTTAGAGATACAATTTGAAATAAGGTCATGTTCAATTTTTCTAAAATTTGAGTATTTTTCTCGTAATTTTGCGTGATACAGCTATTTTTAATTTTTGTTTAAATTTTTTTTCTCAAAAACAGGTTCATCTTCTTTTATAAAATTTTGTTCGTGGATAGTCTGAAGATAATGCTGTGTGTCTAATGTAGAAAACCGTGATTTTTCGAAAACTGAAACAAAACATTTTTTTCAGCGTCTTCCTGCAACTATAATTACGAAGATTTTTCTTAATGAAATGTGTTCATCAAAAAAGATCTTTAAATAAGGTTACGTTGAATTTTTTTGGAAAATAGGAGTTTTTTTGTGTAATTTGGCGACAAATATGGTCACCCGTTCCGAATTTACTGCGCTTTGAGAACGTAATTTTAAGCAGTTGGATGCTTCGAAAGTTAGAATTTGTATATTATTTCGTATATCTTTGTATGTTTCTTACATTGGAGCTTTTGTTATAGATTTTAAAATTTACCTTTTAAACACTATGTAAAACGTATTTTAAATTCCGTCCTTTAATTGAGTTAAATTTTAAAGATGATTTCGCTTTATTAATAAGATGTGGAGAATGAAGAGTAAGGCGTGAAAAAACGACGTAATTTTGACAAATATAAAAAATATATTTAATTATTATATTTTTCTATCAATTTTCATTGTCTTGCTAGATGTATCAACAATGTTAATTGGCAAAAACCATTGCTGTGTATCCCATACGAATTAGCAGTCATTGTAGCTTGCTGTAACCCATTGTTGAACCCAACACTGATGACAGAAGTCGATAATCTTCATTTTAGTCTATTAAAACTAAATATCTTAGTAACCCTATGAGAACCCGCAGTTAGGTTAATAACCAAATGTTAATGAACTGGTAAAAATTAACGTTTCTGAAAAACATGTATTATTGAACAGATAAAAAATAAAAAAGGTAGTCCATAATGATGGCTAAAGTTAGTTCTCATTAATATAAACTAATAATATTATTTACGGCTAAAATGTGCATCGTTGGTAAATTTACGTAGAACGTGAATATACTGAATTCAATGCCAGAAAGCTATTTTCTTTTAGGCATTTGAATTTTAAAAAAATATCACGCTTTGTTTGTTTAAGAATTTTTCATATGGTAGTTCAAGTGTAAGACAGAAATTGTCATATTATAATATTACATAGCCACAAGGTGCATGTAATATGCTCCTTGCATAGCCATAACAATATCGCGAGAAAATACGTGCTGTTGTAGCACTACTATTGTATAATTAACTCATTTGAGAGAATTATTCTATTGTTTTAAATATTTTTCTCATACAATTCATCTAAAACAATTTGTGGTCTATTGGATGCATAAATGTGACCATGTTATCATGATTAAGCATTGATACGAGTGTCTTTATCAAGAATGATTAAGCATTGATACGAGGGTCATTTCAGAAGTCATAGCAACTATTTTAATATTCCGACTTAAAGCAAGTGCGGTTTTTGCACTATATATATATATATATATATATATATATATATATATATATATATATATATATATGAAAACATTATACGCAGTGCAGGTTGCGACAACCAGATGACGTCTGAGTGCATTGGTGTCTGGTGTCTAGTAAACAACACACGCAAACGTTATACTTGTTTTTTTTTATTGTGGCATTTGAGGGTAGCATCTCCAAGATGGAATTCTGCACGACATTTTGCGTTTTTCTTAATCCTGCCGCAAGATGTCGCATCATTGCGACCCTATGAAGCAGGGCTGCACATAAAGTGACCCTAGCGGCAAGACTGAGAAGGACACAAAAAGTCGTATCGAATTCCATCTTGGAGATACTACCCACAGCCGCCACTTTAGAAACACCCCACTACAGTATCCTAGGGAATTGTGTTTCGTGATAAGAAAGTGGAGCCACGAAAGTAAACGATGATAGCCGAGCAGGCGAACGAGCTGTTCAGACTTCCTTGGCGCTAAGCTTTAGTTCCACATTTGTAAGAATTTCTTTTTGTATTTTACAGATAATTATTAAGGTGAGTATTCGCATAAAATGCGTTGGTAATTATGCATTGGACAAACTCAGGGATGTTTTATGTTAACTCAAGGGCCGAATGCCCGAGCCTCACCCCCAACTAACACACTCGTAGCGAAGGGTCACAATTCCGTGGGAAACATGTTTACAAATTTCAAATGAATGTGTAAATGACTTGTGTCTCGGGAGAGCAAAAGGTCGCGATCGCTCGTCTACGCTCGTTGTCTTCGATACGCCTCGCCCACAACTACGATACTCGTAGCGAAGTCACAATTCCGTGAAACCTGTTACAAACTCAAATGAATGTGTAAATGACTTGTGCTTTGAAGCACAAGGTCGCGATCGCTCGTTACGCTCGTTGTCTTCGTATACGCCTCGTCCACAACTACGATACTCTGCGAAGTCAATTCCGTGAAACCTGATTACAACTTCAAATGAATGTAAATGACTTGTGTCTTTGAGCACAGGTCGCGATAGATCGTCTACGCTCAGGTTGTCTTCGTATACGCCTCGTCCACAACTACGATACTCAGCGAAGGTCACAATTCCGTGAAACCTGATTACAAACTCAAATGATGTTAAATGACTGTGTCTTAGACCAAGGTCCGCGATAGATCGTCTACGCTCGGTTGTCTTCGTATCGCCCCCTCAACTACGATACTCGTAGCGAAGGGTCACAATTCCGTGGGAAACCTGATTACAAACTTCAAATGAATGTGTAATGACTTGTGTCTCGGGAGAGCAAAAGGTCCGCGATCGCTCGTCTACGCTCGGTTGTCTTCGTATACGCCTCGCCCACAACTACGATACTCGTAGCGAAGGGTCACAATTCCGTGGGAAACTGTTTCAAACTCAAAAATGAATGACTTGTGTCTCGGGAGAGCACAAGGTCAGCGATCGCTCGGTTGTCTTCGTATACGTCTCGCCCTCAACTTGGATAAAATCAGATGTTTAAATCAAAACCAATGTTTGTCTTCGTATACGTCTCGCCCTCAACTTGGAGCGTAAGCCGTAAAACTCATTTAAAATCGTAGAACATTTGGTGGAAAATTAGTTTCAAGAATAGATTTTTATTCAAAACTTTAAATGAAAATATATTTCTGGCATTGAATTCATTGTATAATGTATGCAGTGTATTCACGAACATATCCGATGATTTAAAAAATCAATTACTTAACAAAACAAAAAATCTTAGAAACAAAACTTACAAAACAACTTACAAACAAGCAAAACTTAACAAATCAAAACGTTACAAATTCTGCAGAATGCGAGAAAGTCAAACAATTAAAAGTTAGTACATAATACGACACTGATAGCGTTGGTGAATAAACGTAAATGTATCCATAAATATATAATAGTAATTATTAAACACTATAGTATTGTAATATTCTCCAAACATAATGTAATATCGATATAATATAAATATAATAAATAATAAAATGAAATATGAAATTTTATCAAATTCTAACTTATCCATGTGGATAGCGGAACAACTAACATCCATGTGCATAGCACCACCATTTTACGTTCACGAAGCGCAGTAAATTGGGAGCGGGCTACTATGTTTGTTGCCAAATTACACAAAAAATACGCATATTTTCAAAAAATTCAAGTTGATCTTATTTGAAGATCTGCTTTTGATGAACACATTTCAATAAGGCAATAATGCATCTTCATAGTTGTATTTGAAGGAAGACGTCGACATTTTTTTGATTTTTTCATTTTTCGAAAAATTGGGGCTTTCAACCAACATGAGATATGTACCATTTTCTTAAACGTCCTTCAGTCTATCCAAAAACAAAATTTAATCAAAATCGATGGGGGACATTTTTTTGAAAATATTGAAAATTCCTGAGAGTCCTCACGTGAAGTACGCCCCAAAATTGAAATAGGGATTTGAAATTCCAGGGAATGCGACATCAGACAGAATAATTGGGGGATATCAATTTTGTAGAAAATCGACTGAACTGATTATTACGCTAGCGTTGTGCGACCGGCAGATAGACTACATCACGGCAAGAATTGGTACACCAAGTATTATAGAATGTTTTTTAAACATTTAAAAACTGGATTTATCCACTTTTTTTGTTACTAGGGTCCGGCAATAAGAGCTTTGGTGTCGAAAATTCGCCGTTTTCCGGCACGATTACAATTACTTTCTCTTCTTGCGTGCCAGAAACTGAATCGGTAAATGCATCGTATCGCATGCGCTCAGAAAACGTACGACGCATTTTTTTTATTTCGTGCTTGAATGCGCGCGCGTTTTGTTTATCGGATGAGGCAAACTGCCACCAAACGCTGAGTGGTAATTGAAGCTGCGGGGTGAACGGACCCGCAAATATCGTCGCCGCGTCTAGCGCGGAGCTTTACGCAATGCACGAGCTGCGAATATTCCGCTCCCGACTGTGGGAGACAATTCATTATATTAAGGGTGATTTTTCGATAGAAGGGTGAAGTGTTGTTTGGAATAGAAGATGCAATAATGTAATATTAGTAAACATTACAATTTATATGAGAAGTTATATTCTCTGTGGACCTACTTTATTTATTTTATTTATTTACGTCAAAAAAAAACAGTTAAATCTGCGTATGCTATAGGGAAAAGTGAACTGTGTGCACATTTTCAAAATTCTGTGATCCCTACACTGTCATATATTACTTGAATTTTGAAAAAAAAAAGCTCCCATGTAATAAAATCTATTTTCAAGGATAAATAAGCCATAAAGTTTGGGCTCTTATCCATGTTGTTTGTAAATATTATCCCTGTACTTCTTTGTAAATATTGCAAAACGTTTCAGTGCTTATTCATTCAGAGTGAAGTAACAGTAATTGCAATAGCCAATTATAGCACTGTAATCTCCTCGTACGTTTCACATTACAAAAGTGTTCCTTTTTTCGCCATGGAGATTTTACAAAGATAAATAGCAAAGGTTTCAGGAGACCAACAATTTTCTATTTTATATTAAAAGAAATGCGAGAATGTTTGTGTGGAATCTTGTGTACCATATCACATTGCAATAATTGTGAACCAATCAAGAATGTTTTGTGATTTTTTTCTTAAATCTCAGATTCTGAAAATCAGTTTACTCCAATTATCTCCGTGTTAGCAGCAGAGCTATCACATCAGCGCTGATGAGGGGGATGATAAGGTGAGTGGATACTCCAAGAGCGCACACAGCTATTTAGCATTTGCACAGCTAGAGCAGTTGCCAGTTGCAAACCAAGATCGGAATAATAAACTTCAAGTAACGTGACCTGGTGAGCATCCCGCCACACCACCCACAGGTACATTTGCATTTAACGTAGCTGTCTGCCTGAGAAAAAATCGAATCTGGGTCTGTTTTGTTTTCTTGTGTTCATTTGATTTCTGTATGCTTTTAGAGATCAAATAATTTTAAAAATTCTATTTGTTTATAAATATTTGGCAAAATGTAGTTTTTTTCATTTCAAAGATCATAACTCTACGACAAATTGATATATTTTGATAATTCAATTTGTGAATTAATCACAATTGAATATTCTAGTGAATGAACTAGAATGATAAGAATACTGTGGAAACTAGAGTCAGGATTTGTTTATTTGATAAAAAATAATTGTTTATAGATTTATTCTGGACATTTCAGTTTATGTGCAAAATGGCGTTTGAGCGTTTCTGAAAATGCAGAATTTTAAGCTCCTTTTAGCATAAAACTGTTAAATTTTCGAGAATCTGTATATGAAATTATTTAAAGCATATGTGTTTATAAATACAATCACGTGAAGAAATCGCTTCTAATGTAAATATTACCAACGTGTGAGACAAAAAAAAATACATTTTTGTAATTTTTGAAAAAATAAAAGAATAGATCAATATGGCGTGCCTGCCAAAGTGTACGGTACGTTTTGCACTAACCCTGTCAAACATTTAAAGAAAAAATTTGGAGTCATTTTTTAGAAAATCTTGTTTTGGTTATTTTTTAAAATTGCAAATATTGCACGAAAACTAGTAAAATTTTCTAAAAAATCTATATGGCCTAAATGAAAAAACGATTTATGGACAACAATTATTTTTAAAGAAAAAATCTTTGTCCTCAATTTTACAGTTGTAGAAAGACGCCGAAAAAATTCAAGCTTTTGCAATTTTCGAAAATTCTAAGTTAACCGTGAAAATCGGACCTGTGCCATCTTTATAAGTGTACTTTGCTCTTAACTTACAAGACATTTAAAGAAAACAATTGAAGCCATTTTTGAGAAAATTTTGAATATGCCCGGGGGACTTCATGTAAAGTACCCCCAAATTTTAAAGAACGTTTTTCAAAATTTCAAAGCTTCAACTAGAGCCAGTTGGACAGGGGTTTCTTCAATTTGGAAAAGATCGTATGCATGGGTTAGGCGATAGGTGTGTTCACAGACAGACAGACGGACGTATTGAAAAAAACAACCACACTTTTTCGGTGTTAGGGGACCCCGAAACGTGTATTTCCGTTGAAATCTCGAAATCGATTTTCCGCAGCATTACATAACTTTCTCTACATCAAATATATTACTCCGTATATACGTACGTATACGAGAAAGTAACTAGTGGTGCTACAGAATGCTACAGACTTTCTTGGCTTAACTGGCTTTACGGTCTTGCCCATTATCTTGCCAGCAGCCATCTATCGCCGCTCAAAGTACACTTGTTTTGAATTTTTTTTCGGCTTTTTGGTTTCCTAATAGTAGAACTGAAATATTACTTTTAGAATATTCAAGAAAAGTAAAACCTGGTCCTAAATGGCAATTTTCATTGAAAAATTTAGATCCGTTTTTCAGAAAATGGCGTTTAAGCGGTACTGTAAATGCAAAATTTGAAGCTCTTTTTCACAGGAATCTACTGCGTTTTCGAAAAACATTATTTAAAGTTTTTTAAAGCACTTTTACTTTACAAATACAAAAAAATGTATACAAATCATTGGAATGTGCGAATTAACAGCATGGAAGATATTTTTAAAAAAATACATTTGAGTAGTTTTTGAAAAAACGAAAGAATACACCAAAATAAACTTTACGTCATATTAAACAGTAGAATCATCATTATCCGTTGGATAAGTTTGAAGAAAAAGTTTGGAGCCCTTTTTGAGAAAATGGTGCTTCAGCGTTTTTCAAAATGTGGAAATTTGAGTTCATTTTCATAGAAAACCAGAAATTATAAACGATATTATTTAAAGCAAATATCATAATAGTATACTTATAAATACCATAATGGGAAGACATTTTTGGTAATGTTAATATTAACGACGAGTCAAAAAATTACCTTTTTGTAATTAAAAAACAAATTTGATTAAAATTTTTGATGAAGAACGGTTTGATTTCTGGTGAATTTTGCATGAAGCCTCTCAGACACTTTCAAAATTTCTTCAAAACTGGCTCCAATTTTTGGATTTTTTCCTCATACACAGCAAAATGTCACACATCGCATTTTTATTGAACTCTCTCTCTGCATTTCAAAAAATTGCAAAATTCACCGAACATCCCTTCGATTTTTTACTTACTCACCCTTACTTCGTAAAAAGAGAATTACTTTATTACCTTAACATTGAAAAAAAAGAAAGAAAATATTGTAATAGTACGCCAGAAAACCGGGAATTTTGCCAGAAGAACTCTCATTACCGCAACGTTAACACAAAATTGGATAAATCTTGTTCCTGTATATAGTACATTACTTTATCTTACTCGTAAAGTCAGAATACAGATTTTGTGAGTTCATGATACCAAAAAATGGACTGGCGACAAAACATTGTCAGTCCATATTGCCCTGTGTATTGCTCATAAAATTATATATTTAACATATTTATACGCATATTTTTTTAAAACATTTTGTCAAAAAGGTCTCAAGATTTTCTCTGAAGGCTTTTCCTTAAATTTTTATTTGCTTAATAATATGGTGTAGGTTCTATTTTCAATTAGAGATTTGAAATTTTGGAAATTGAAAACGTTCAGTTTTCTTTTCAGGTTACTTTTATATATTTAATATTGAAGCTAGAAATCTCGTATGTAACGCAGTCTATTCCTGAATATTGGAACCTAAAATCATTTCGAAAAAAGAAACTTTCAAAACTTTAAACGTTTTCACATAATTTTGTGTTAGCGCTAAATAGTTTGTGATTTTCGAATGTGTCTTATGCCTTTCATATTGAAAATAGATATTTACCTTTCAGTGCATCCTACTGTTCAATACTAGATCACTAAATCTTTTTCGTGCTCATTTTTTGCTAACATAAGTAGTTTTCGTTATTTTTAAGAAAGGTTTATGAAATATCAATATGATCACAGCGCTGTATGATTGCCGGTAATAAAAGCACACATTTATATTTCCAGGTTTATCTACGTATATACGGAATAATATCCGTAATATAGAGAAAGTTATGTAATGTTAAGGAAAATCTACTTGGAGATATCAAGAGAAATACACGTTTTGGGATCCCCTCATACCGAATAATTACTTTTTGCCAAACGTCTGTCTGTGTCAGTTTGGGAACAACGTTGGGCCTAAAATGTTTGTAGGATTGTTTCCAAAACGAATATTGCCCAGTTGTTCTCGCCTGACTCGAAACATTGCGATATTTTTTAAAAATTTGTTGCGTCTACAACGTGACGCAGTCTGACACGGATCTCAGTGGTGAAAGGCTAGCGACTTCACTATATGCCACGAGCGGGCCTTTTGAAAACTATTCTTTAAATTTGGGGGTACGTTACATGTAACCCCTGAGACACATTCAAAACTTTCTCAAAAGTAGTTCCAATTTTTTCTTTAAATTTCTTGTAAGAATAGAGTAAAATACACTTGTATGGATGTCATAGATACGATTTTCACTGTTAATTCTGACTCTTCGGAAATAGGGAATGTTTGAAACATTTCTGCGACTTCCTACAACTATATTGTTTTAGATTGCTTTCTGTTCTTCAATTGAAATTTTTTCTTTACCATTAATTCTATCATTAAAGCTAGACACATTTTTTGAAAAATTTATTAGTTTTCAAGTAATATTGAGTGAAATATGGGCAATATTGCAAAATATTAAAAACAATTTCTCAAAAATGGTTCCAATATCTCTCGCTTCCTTTGGTGGGCACGAAAAAGCTTGGTTAGTTGGAAACGATTTGCAATATTATATCAAGAATATTTGTATAAGTTAGGATAAACAAGAAAGTATGCGCTATTGTAATTGTTTCAAAATATTAGTAATTTTCGCGTAATTGTTACGACGTTTGAGTTCATATAATATCAAAATAATGGCTATGCCGCGACTCGCAGCGATTTGAAGAATAATTCGACGCAAAACATTGTTAAGCAATAATGTTTCTCGCCGTGTTGATTGTTCTCGCAGATTTTGTTGGTTGAATTTGTGTTGATCTATTTGCTTTAAAAGAATTAGTTTTATTCAAACATTTCTAGAGTACTTCAGATTTAATATTTAAATGATAATAGACGATAGGTTTGCAACTTATTTTTTTGTGAATACACCGGTTCAAGTATACTTTTAAAGATTTGTAACTCTTAATAGGAAGTCCCTTTAAAGAAAGTGAGGCAAGGATGTGTGAAATTATTCTAATTTTTCGGCACAATGTACTGAAAATACTGTTGTAATTGTGAATTAATCATATTTGTTGGTTTTGTAGATGGGTAAGAAATGGAAACTGTTACTGGCCACCGAAGTAATAACAGGCCGATACCTCTCGCACTGCATTTGGTAAGGATTTTTCCGATAGATAGGCAAGTATTATTTAGGGTAGTTATAGCAATATTATAATGTTATCGGTACTCATAACACGATAAAGTATGTGCTGTCGCAACCCCTAAACTTTAAAAAGTTTAAGCAGACTGTTTATCACTAGTTTTGCGATGATAAAGTGACTATTTAGCCGCCAGAAGCTTCGAAATAAGCACCTTAAATTTACAAGAGATGAAAATAACTTTAAGATAAAAAACAAATATTAACGACTCAATTATTTCTTTATGGGCCATGCCATGATTGATTGATTGTTAGTGATTCCGGGCGCGTCGACTACTGAGGTCGTTAGCCCCATAAGTGTGGTGCATGTTTTTTCATCGTGAGGTGGCGGTGATCTTTCCCCATTGGATGGGGAGATCCGTCGCCAACCTATCGTTGATTAGAGAGGTTTCCCTCAACCAAGTATCTCCCACAAGCGGGGCACTGCCCCAGCCGAGTTAAGTTCTAAGCCCCCGACCGGTCTCCCGACATGTGTGGTAGTGTAGTGCATGTTAGTGTGAGTGTGTGTGTAAAGGGGGAGGATAGGACAAGGAAGGGGAAGGATAGATCGCGCACGGTCCGTGGCCCGTTTGTTAGGGTACTGCTCCGGCATTCGCTTGATGTTGACCGGAGAAACCACGGAAAATTACCGATCAGAGCAGCCGGCCGCTGGAATTCTCCTCTAGACGACTGAGCGACAATAAAAATTATTTTTCGTTTTCTTTTTCAAAAATATTTTTTGTGCTTGAATTTGGGTCTAAGATAATATCAAAAAATATTTTTCTGATAGCATAAATTGGATTCTTCTTTATCATGTTTTTCAGCAAGATTAAATTGTGTTAAGTTGCCGAAAAAAATAAAAAAACACGTTTTTGGCTGTAGAGGGGTGTGGGTGGTGGGACGGGGCTAAGAAACCTTTCAAAAACATTATTTTTATGTTACAATTATAATGTAACCACACGTACGTCATTTGGTTTAGGGGACATTTTACCATCTTATCCGGGGATACCATTTTTATTTTATGTTTAAAAAACATTTTTCTTTTTCTTCGGAAAATTAATTTAGAATGTGTGATCCACCATCCGTAAAGCGCTCATATGGTGAAGTGCTCCATAGTGGGGGAAAACAAATGGTTGTTAATATTTAAAGCTATTTGAAAGGGAAGAATTCAGGAAAACCAGCGCAAAGGATTGTGGACAAATCAGCGGCAGCAGTCAGTGTAAGTTCAACTGTTTTTGAAACAATCTCCAAGTGGTTCTATTATAACTCCTAACAAAAAGAGGAAAATTCGGTGCATTCGTGTTCGTAGCAGAAAAGCGAAATACGACTCGTGGGCAGTGCAATACTCAGGAAAACGCATTCATTTTATAAGAAGAATGTTCCACCAACAATAAAAAGTGTTCTTATGGCAGGGAACAGTGCCAGTGATCTCAATTTCAAGAAATCTAATTTTCAGTTTTTATGAAAAGATAATAGTTTAAGATTTGAGGGAAGGGAAGGAAATACGGAATTGGAGACATTCGAAACAAACTAGTTTAGCACTAGTTTAGTCCTCTCCGTCGTAGGATTCGTCATCACTACCGAGCGCGTAACTTTTGGTTCATCCAGTACAGCAGAAGTACACATTTTGCACACTGTCGCCTGAAGAGGGCGCACTCAACTTAATCTCGGACCCGCTATAATTACTTGTTATCTTACCTGCGACCTTGACGTCCTTGGCTTATATTGATTCAGTGGTGAGGTGTAGTTGACATTTACATAATTGGAATGATTGAAGGCGTTGTCATTGTCAACAATAGTATTACTCAATAGTATTAGTTATACTATTGTTGACAATGACAACGCCTTCAATCATTCCAATTAGTCCTTGGCTTATACTTGGGTTTTTCTAACGTGGCGGCTGTGGGTAGTATCTCCAAGATGGAATTCGGCACGACATTTTGCATCTTTCTTGGTCCTGCCGTAAGATGTCGTGACCGTATCAAGCATTGCTGCAAGTCAAGCGGCTCTATCGGCAGAACTGAGAATGACGCAATATATCGTACCGAACTCCATCTTGGAGATACTACCCACAGCCACCACGTTAGAAAAACCCAAGTGTAGATTAATTTGCCACAGACGGACGGAAGGATGTCCTGCCTTCACTCAACGTTTCGTTATCAAGGAACCACAAAATATGAATTTTGACTACACGGTTTAGAAGTAATAGGAATACATATAGGTCGGAGAACTATCCATTTTTGCGGTATTGTAGACCCACAGTATGAGATTTTTTTGGCGAAAAAGCATCCCATACTATTCACTTACTGCATTAGTATGTAAAAAGTAAGAAAGTAGAAAGGAAGCTTGTTTTGAATTATTAATTCTTAAATGTCTTTCTGTCACGCTATATTTAGTTCAATATGAATCGATTAAAAGCCAAACGACGTGCAGTGCTTTTGCGCATTATTGCACAAAAGGAGTTCATTTACTTGAAAATAAAACACTTTTTGTTTTGCAGGTCGCTATGGAGGAGAATTCCGAGAACGGGTACGTAATAAAACATCTCTACTGATCATTTTGACTTCACATAATAAACATTTAAGAATTTCTTGTTTTGTGTCATATTTTTTCATCTATTTATTTATTTATTTATTTATTTATTTTTATTTATTTTATTTATTTATTTTACGTAAAAAACAGTTAAAAACTGCGTATGACGTTTTTTCTTTTGTTTTTTCTATATTTTTTTCTTTTTTTCACGTTACTTTTTTATTTATTATTTATTTATTTATTTTACGTTTTATTATTTATTTTTCATCATTATTGTAACGCATGATGGAAAGAAATGGATGAGTTATTGCGCATCGTATCCGACTTTAGCCAATGAGTGTAGCCGCAAGTGTGCGTCACAATATTAGCGGGAATTTTAAATAAACCAGATACCAAAATGATAACCTTGTTACAATTTTTTCTTTTAAATATAACATCTTGTACATGTTCATCGTATTATTTTTGGTTGATCACCATTAAAAATTATCACTTCATGCGACTTTCAAAATGTTTCTCAATCCTTTTCGCTCGCCAAGCAGCATGACGACCAGCGTATTGTCTTGCTTTTCAATTGATTGATTGATTCGTGTTTCCGGGCGCGTCAACTGATTTGCTCATTAGACCCGTAAGTATGGTGCATTTTTTTCTCGGGAGATGGCGGTGATCTTCCCCCGCTGGATGGTGAGATCGGCGCCGGCCTACCGTCGGCTAGTGGGGGTTCCCCCTAACCAGGACTCTCCCACCTGCGGGGCACCGCCCCAGCCGGGACAGGCTCTAAGCTTCCGACCTCTCTCCCGGATTATGTGGTAGCTGAAAAGCTAGTGTCGAAAATCCTGTAGCCGTCAGCACACGAACTTAGGACCTCCCGTTCAGAAGCGCTGCAGTGACACAAGTTGATGCACTGAGCTATCGCTCCCGGTCTTGCTTTTCAAACGAAGAGCCCGTGTTGTGATAATGTGGTGTCGTGTCGTGATGAAAACTGATGCTACGCAGAACGAGTAAAACGCGGTGCGCAGGAACTCACCTCTTTCCACCCTGCTTAAAAGCATCTTTAAGATCTGATTTTCGACAGTTTCTGTTCCAAACTAACTGAGAACCCTATCTCGGAATTCTGCTCCATAGCGACCTGCAAAACAAAAAGTGTTTTATTTTCAAGTAAATTAACTCCATTTGTGCAATAATGCGCAAAAGCACTGCACGTCGTTTGGCATTTAATCGATTCATATTGAACTCGACGCAAAAACTTAATTTAAATACAGCCAAACCTGTCGTGACGGAAGAGCACGTGACCGAACGAAATTTTCGTTAAAAATAATTTTCCGTTATTACCCGGTTTTCAAAATTTAATAAGCCAAGTAAAATACACTTCATCACAAAATTATTGTTTTAATTAAATCTCTTTTGTAATACGATGCAAACAGCGCGGTTTCGTTGAAGTTGAAAATTTCCACCTTGTACCCCGATGTGATCTACGGAATTATTTTTCGCGCCTCAACATGGTGATCGTTGTCTTTCGCTTCTCCACTATAGTCTTGCAAGATAGTTGATGTCTCTTGTTGAACGATTTCAAAAATCCGTTTGAAGCTTTAAAATCACTCTTTTCTAATTTACGAGCGATTTCAATAGCCTTCGCTTGTGGAACAGGCTCTGAAATCGGCACCTGCGCCGGCGTTGCGACGAGCGATTGCCTTTCGTTCCCATAGCAGTCCTCTATTTGGAGAGTGAAGAGTTTCCTTGGAACTATTTGTATAATACATCCTCTCTCCTTAAAGTTGGTTTTGATTGATTGATTGATTTTTTCGTGTTTCCGGGCACGCCAACTGCTTTGATCATTAGTCCCGTTTTGTGTAGTGCATGTTTTTTCTCGGGAGATGGCGGTGATCTTTCCCCGCTAGATGGCGAGATCCGGCGCCGACCTACCATCGGCGAGCGGGATTTCCCCCTAACCAGGACTCTCCCACCAGCGGGGACAAGCTCTAAGATCCCGTCCGGTCTCCCGGAATGTGGTAATGTAGTGCATGTTAGTGTAAGTGTGTGTGTAAGGGGAGAGGATAGGACAAGGAAGAGGAAGGACAAATCGCGCGCGGTCCGTGGCCCGTTTGGTAGGGTACTGCTCCGGCATTCGCCTGGTGTTGATTGGAGAAACCACGGAAAACTACCCATCAGAGCAGCCGGCCGCTAGAATTCGCCTCCAGACAGCAACTGAATTCGACACAGCTGAACAGCTAGTGACGAAAATCCTGCCGCCGTCAGGACTCGAACCTAGGACCTCCCAGTCAGAGGCGCTGAAGTGACATCAGTTGATGCACTGATCTACCGCTCCCAGTTTAAACTTGGTATACACTTGTGTTTTCTTTATTCCAAACATTTCATAAATTGTGTGGACTGTAATTCTTCCTTTGCACCCTTAACACTTCCACATGTTCTTGCACTGTCAAGAGTATTCACTTCCTCGAACCCGTCTTCACGGAGCTCTGAACCAGACGCGATTCGTGCTCAACTAAAGACTCGTAACAGTTCAATCACTTCGAATATTCAGAGGAAACTGACGCTTTTCACACCAGCCTCTCGGCCTGGGAGAGAAAGTACAACACTTTCGTCATCAGAATGGGCTTTCTGCTCTAAATATTTGTCAACTTCTATTCTCCAATTAAAAGGGTCCCTCCAAATTCACGATCTGGAAGGGGCGGGTCACACTCTCGTTCAATTACGAGTTTTGTTACGACTTAAAATTTTGGTATTGTAGCTTCCGATTGAATGACCTCTTTTCAGCTCGTTCCCTTGACGGGACTGTTTGAAGATCGCGCGGATTGTCCCCAAGGACATTCCTTCGTCTGACGTCTCCGCTTTCCGCAACCGCTAGGTTTCCACCTCAAAATAATCTGAAAAAGCCTGTTACGTTCAGTAGGTTCCGGTAATAGCAGATGAATCATGCATTAAACATCAAGAATTACATGCATTTTATATAGCAAACGCATGGAACTGACACATTTTTTTTTCGTTGAAGGCAGTTTTTCATTATTACCACGTTCCTATTTCAACAGGTTCGACTGTATTAATGATCCAATTTCCTAAACTTTTTTTTAAAATGATCGAATCCAAATCGATCAAAATAATTCTGCAATTCGGGTGATTTTGATCCACTGCAATTTAGCTATTTATTAATTTATTTATTTTTTTCGTTTTGCAGTCGGCAATGTTTCTTCAGTTTTTAGACTTTTGCATTAAATTCACATCACGAATAATATCTCTGCTGGTTGTTAAATAGTTGTTATAAAATGGTAGTTTCCACAGTAGTTTTTCTCTCTCTCTCTCTCTCTCTCTCTCTCTCTATATATATATATATATATATATATATATATATATATATATATATATATATATATATATATTGAAACGCACCACGTTTCCACCCAAAGAAACGGCGAGACATCAAGCAAGAACACGGCAGAACGGTTGCAAGAGGGCACTCGCTAGCCAAGAAAAACGGTTACGAGCGGCGAAGGGTGGTATATATATATATATATATATATATATATATATATATATATATATATATATATATATATATATACGAAGGGCAAGTAAAAAATAAGGTTCCCACATTTTTTTCAGGGTTAAGGCATTTTTTATTGCAATAAATATGTATACCATCTGAAAGCTTGTATTTCAAACTATTTTTCAACATAGTCGCCAGATCTTTCAACGCATTTTTTCTGACGAGTTATCCACTTCTGAAAACCCGCTTCGAAGAACTCCGCCGCTAGGCCGCCAATGTACTTGGTGACCGCTTCCTTCACCTCTTCATCTGTACTGAAGCGTTGTCCACCCAAGTGTTGCTTCAATTTCGGGAACAAGTGGAAGTCGCTGGGAGCCAGATCAGGGCTGTAGGGGGCATGATCAAGCAATTTCCAGCCGAATTTGTGCATTAAGGCGGGGGTCTGTCGAGAGACATGCGGTCGCGCGTTGTCGTGGTGCAACCTAACGCCCTTGCTCAGTCTTCCTCTCCGGCGATTTTGGATGGCTCTTTTGAGTTTCGTTAGCGTCTCGCAGTACCTGTCCGAATTTATTGTGGTCCCTTTAGGCATAAACTCGGTAAGCAAGACGCCTTTTCGGTCCCAAAACACCGTAGCCATCACTTTTCCTGCGGACAGCGTCTGCTTAAACTTCTTCGGCCTCGGCGACCCGGGATGGACCCATTGTTTCGAGTCTTCTTTTGTTTTCGGAGTGACGTAGTGACACCACGTTTCATCTCCCGTAATAATGGAGTCCAAGAATTCTTCACCAAGTATTCTCGGCGCATTCTCGAAGAAACCCCTCGGCACACTTGACACGATTGTCTTTGTGGGTTTCTGAAAGCATATGCGGGACCCACCGCGCACACACCTTGTGATAACCAAGTTTTTCGGTCAAAATGTTGTCGATAGTTTTTTCACAAACCTCAGGAACCTGATCAGCCAGCTCCCGAAGCGTTACTCTTCGATCCTCGAGGAGAATGCGCTCAATCTTCGCCACAACTTGGTCGGACACCGATGGCCTCCCGCTCCTTTGCTCGTCGTGAACGTCTGTGCGTCCTTCGGAGAACTCCCTGCACCATTTTCGGACGTGCTGGACGCTGATGCAAGCTTTGCCATAAACTTCTTCCAACTGTTTATGAATTTCAATAGGTGTAAAGTTCTTCGCGTTTAAAAATCCAATCACTGAACGGATTTCACACCTGGCGGTGATGGCGATAGCGGGCTCCATCGCGGATGGCTGTTAGACTGGCACTAAGCTTCGCTGTGATCTCCCAGGTAGTTGGAATGGAGTGGGGGGGATCAACAATGAAGGCGGTGTTGCCGGATTTCTCCTAGTATCTCACGTGGCGAGTGTACAGCGTTGGGAACCTTATTTTTTACTTGCCCCTCGTATATATATATATATATATATATATATATATATATATATATATATATATATAATATGAGTTCATAGAGAGGAGAAATTCAAGGTTTGAAAGTCGAATTGGTTGGCTGGAACTGATACACCAGAGTACCGAAGTCATTCCACTCTACGGCGATATCAACTATTTCGCAGACCTCTTTCGCCCGGCTTGGAGCGGCTGAAGGGCGCGGCGAAGACGTTCGGCACCGAGTACGAGTACAAGTTGGCAGGCCTGGTGGCGCTGCGCCTGCGCAAAATGGGTGCGCGCTTCGAAGTGTACACCAACGTGGCGGCCGCGCGGCCGATGGACGACATCGTGGTTCGCGTGCTGGCGCCCTTCACAGCCACCGTCTTCGTGCAGCTCAAGCACGCCAGCACCACGGGGCCGGCGCCCCCCGTCACCTCACAGGCAAGTGGCTGCCGTTTGTCACCCCGCAGGGGGGATCACGATGGAGTAGGCTGTCGTGGTCTCTGGTGGAGAGTCGTAGACGACAACCCGGACCCTGAGTCTCACGGCGCCGCTCACGTCGCGGCGGCGACGGTGTAACGGTTCGCGTGTTGGGCTGTTATACCCAAGTTTACGAGTTCAATCCCGATCGAAGCCGTGGATTTTTAAGGGCGAAAAAATCCTTCGTACGCCTTCCTTCGGAGGGAAAGTAAACCGGCTGCCCCATGTTAGCAGATTTACTGCATGTAAAAAGTCCTCAATCCTAAATGAAGCATCTGAGCTAAATTCAAATTGCTGTTTCGTCGCCCAAGTAATATCTTCTTTCTACCCTAGTAGGTGAAAGGAGCGTAACGAAATTTGCGTGGTCAGAGCAGGCCTCATGGCCTGAGTCTCGCCACGTAAATAAGGCATTCATTGACTCACGTCGTTAGCTTGAAGGTGCAGGCAGTGAGCAGTGAGCTCCTGGTGGCCGGTTGCCCGGAACACACCAGTTGGGCCTATGGCGCGTCGACCTTTGGGCAGGATCCGGCGAAGGATGCTTTTCGGAGAATTCTGGTTCCCACTTTAAATTCCGGCATGAAACTAGACACCACCACGTCGGTATGTCCACGTCCCGGCATTACCCACGTCGATAGATGGTGGTAAGCTATGGGCAGAGGGGATGGGGGCTTAGTTCAGGTGGCTCCCAGTTGGGCTCCCGGATTCGCTGTGGCAGTGGTCCAGCGGCCCTTACCCAGCCATTGTATGGGGAGGTTGCCGCGAGGGCAAACTGGGTTCCGGTTGGATCCGGATGTCAGCCCGTCGGCGGTGCGTTGGTGGGGTGAGCTGCAAATGCCAAGGTGCCTACCCCGGGGACTAGTCCCTCTGATGGAGCAAAGACAATATGGTGTTATAGAGCACTTGGGTTTTAATTCATACACACATGCCCCATGCCGCCAGATCACTGGTGGATCCAGGAGGCACGCCTGCCTCCAAGGCCAAGACTTTTCGTTTACCTTCCTTTATTTGGCAAAATTGATGTAAATATTTTTGTTCGAATTACGTAATTATTTAAACAATAATATTGTGTAGTATCATACCTACAGTACATAAATTGCAAAATAATAACAAATATGTTTATTTTTTAACACCAATCTACGATGCACCTCCCTGCCCCCCAAATGATCGGCAGGATCCGCCCTCGCGCCAGGTGTCACTGTATTTTTTTCTCTCGCTAGGTTACACTTTGCTCCATGCTTTAAATTAAAGTATGGTCGGTGTAATGTTTATCTTTGCAGGCCTTCACATCCCCGAAAGGAGACTTCAGCTTGCAGAAATATTTTTCCTTCTTTTCCGCGTTCATGGCCGCCCACCGGGCGCCATCTTGCCTCCGGAAGGAAGACGAGGAGCTGCTGCACGCTTGCAGCGAGGACGAGCTGCGCCTGGTGCTGTACACCAACAAGCCCGTGAACCGCGGCGTGAGCGCTTCCGACGCACCGCACCTCAACTTCTTCCAGCTGGAGGACATCTTCTGCACCAACTCGCACCGCGGCGCCGGAAGTCCCAATATATTTACCTTTGGATACAGGGACCAACAGGTGAGCAGAACCGGAAGAAACGCTCGTCTCTGCAAGCGGTCTGATGATCCTCGTCATCACGACCAGTGAACCGGGAGCGGTAGCTCAGTGCATCAACCGATGTCACTGCAGCGCCTCTGACTGGGAGGTCCTAGGTTCGAGTCCTGACGGCGGCAGGATTTTCGACACTAGCTTTTCAGCTAGGTCGAATCCAGTCGCTGTCTGGAGGAGAATTCTAGCGGCCGGCTGCTCTGATCGGTAGTTTTCCGTGGTTTCTCCGATCAACACTAGGCGAATGCCGGAGCAGTACCCTACCAAACGGGCCTCGGACGGCGCCCCTATCTTTCCTTCCTCTTCCTTGTCCTATCCTCTCCCTTTACACCCACACATACACAAACTACACTACCACACATGCTGGGAGACCGGTCGGGAGCGTAGAGCTTGCCCTGGCTGGGGCGGTGCACCGTTGTTGAGAGAGTCCTGGTTAGGGGGAAAACCCGCTAGCCGACGGTAGGTCGGTACTGGATCTTGCCATCCAACGGGGGAAGATCTCCGCCATCTCCCTAGAAAAAAACACACACTACATTGACGGGACTAATGACCTAAGCTGTTGACGCGCCCGGCATCACTAACCAACCTATGATTTTTTTGAATTACTTTAACTCTCATACAATTAAATATACATTGTAATAGAGTAAACAAGTTATAATGTTTTCGAGGGTCTAAGTTCAGTGTCCTCTCCTCAGGTGTGGAACCTGTGCGTCCCCGAGCAGGAGGCTGCACGAGCGCCTCGTCGCCCGCTACGTGGCGCTGCTCAAGGGGGGGGGGCGTGTGGGCGCAGGACGACGCGCAGCGCTGCCCGCTCACGCATTGCTCGGGGGAGCTGGAGCGCCTGGTGGCGGAGGAGCTGGCGCGGCAGGGGCGCGCGGCGGCGGGCGGCGGCGCGTGCTCCGCCCCCGGGCGCGTGCGGCGCCAGCCACGTGCTGCTGGTGGACGTGGAGGGGGAGGAGGCGGCGCGCAAGGCGCGGGCCGGCCGGTGGCCTCGCCGCGCCCCTCCTTCCAGGTGCGTGGCGCGGGCGTTGGCTGCGCGCGTTGGCAGCACTGGGGTGTAGCAGTGCGGGGGCGGCTGCAGGGCGGGCCCCGGCGCTCCGTGCGGGAGGACGCGGACGGCGCGCTGCTGAGCGCCCTGGTGCGCGGAGAGGCGGCGATGGGCGTGGCCCCGCCCGCCCCCGCACACGACCCCGCCCACCTACACCTCCCGCGCACCCTCGAGCACCCCTCCACGCTGCACTCGGCCGTGCTGTGGGCGCTCGACCCGGACCGCGACCACATCGTCATCAGCGGCCTGCCCGCTGCCTTCCTCGAGCGACTGGCCAGCACCAGGGCGGACGGGCAGACCAAAGCATGCGAATGGGATGGCGAGGGAGGACACTGCATTGGTGCAAACCAAGAAGAAAGCAACATATGGGTGCAAATGAAGAAGAACAGGTACATTATTTTTTTAACATTAATCAGGAAAATATAAGCCATATTTCTACAAGGAAACGCTAAATTCCAAGAGAATGAGAAGGTACATAATTGCGAAAGCCAGACACATTTCTTCCAGCATATAACTCATAGTAGGCCGTGTTTCATTGCTATAGCACGATCTCATATTTCTCAAAGTTTCAATTCTGATATAAGGCATTCGTAGAATGAACATTTCTATTTCCTTCAAACACTCTTTGCTTTCAAAATATCAAACGCTAGACGGGAAAATTTGCGTTCCTGATTTTTACGTAACAGTAAAACGGAAATGTTTAGATTTTACGGGAGCAAAAGCTGAAGAAAAAGCAAGACCCACGATAATTTGAGTGGACGGCGAAACAAAAGAACGTTTATCGTTCTTGTTTATGATAAGATGGAAGCAAAAAATGTCTATTGTTATCAACAGATCTTCCAGAAACAAGTGCACAAATACATGCGGTATGTGCTGGTTTTGTAGGAAAAAGTTTACCACATTGAAGCCTGCTTGAATGAAGTAGAGACTAGTTGTAGGCTGACTGAAATCACTGTTCATATGCAAGGACTAACCAACAATCTTGACCACTTTTATTCACCTTCCATGAAAATTACTAACCTTTTCTTCTAATTTACATAGTACCAATACGTATTTCCTTAGGCCTTGGCAAAAACTTGTATAATTTATATCACCGCGCTTTCTGTCGCCTACAATAGTTGGCGTAAACGAACGAACTACGCGCCTGAACAAGCTACGCGATGCAAAACAGCGTACAAGAGTCTGACATGTTCTGATTCAATTCAGCCAATATTCATTCCATTCCCAATTCTCATTAGAAAATATTCACATTTCAATTGCTCTCTCTCTCTCTCTCTCTCTCTCTCTGGACTAAGCCTGAGCTTCAAAATAACATTTATTAAGCATTGGTACCAAAAACCGAAATAGCTGACATTTTTTAAAGAGATATATAAGTGGCGTGTCGTTGTCAACAACGCGTGCAGCTGCCTGTTGATGGTCGCCATCTGTGCAGTTGGACGATCGTCCCCTCGTCGGAGCGCGCGGAGAGGGGTGTGGGCTTATCCGCTGTGTATGTCGCGTGTCGTTGGCAACAATGCGTGCAGCTGCCTGTTGATGGTCGCCATCTGTGCAGTTGGACGATCGTCCCGGTATGGGTGTGGGCTTATCCGCTGTGTATGTCGCGTGTCGTTGGCAACAACGCGTGCAGCTGCCTGTTGATGGTCGCCATCTGTGCAGTTGGACGATCGTCCCTCGCCGGAGCGCGCGGAGAGGGTGTGGGCTTATCCGCTGTGTATGTCGTGAGTCGTTGGGAACAATGTGTGCAGCTGCCTGTTGATGGTCGCCATCTGTGTAGTTGGACGATCGTCCCCTCGCCGGAGCGCGCGGAGAGGGGTGTGGGCTTATCCGCTGTGTATGTCGCGAGTCGTTGGCAACAACGCGTGCAGCTGCCTGTTGATGGTCGCCATCTGTGCAGTTGGACGATCGTCCCCTCGCCGGAGCGCGCGGAGAGGGGTGTGGGCTTATCCGCTGTGTATGTTTCGTGTCGTTGGCAACAACGCGTGCAGCTGCCTGCTGATGGTCGCCATCTATGCAGTTGGACGATCGTCCCCTCGCCGGAGCGCGCGGAGAGGGGTGTGGGCTCATCCGCTGTGTATGTTTCGTGTCGTTGGCAACAACGCGTGCAGCTGCCTGCTGATGGTCGCCATCTGTGCAGTTGGACGATCGTCCCCTCGCCGGAGCGCGCGGATATGGGTGTGGGCTTATCCGCTGTGTATGTTTCGTGTCGTTGGCAACAACGCGTGCAGCTGCCTGCTGATGGTCGCCATCTGTGCAGTTGGACGATCGTCCCCTCGCCGGAGCGCGCGGATATGGGTGTGGGCTTATCCGCTGTGTATGTCTTGTGTTGTTGGGAACAATGTGCAGCACCCTGTCGATGGTCGCCATCTGTGCAGTTGGACGATCGTCCCCTCGTCGGAGCGCGCGGAGAGGGGTGTGGGCTTATCCGCTGTGTATGTGCGTGTCGTTGGCAACAACGCGTGCAGCTGCCTGTTGATGGTCGCCATCTGTGCAGTTGGACGATCGTCCCCTCGCCGGAGCGCGCGGGTGCAGCTGCCTGTTGATTCGCCATCTGTGCAGTTGGACGATCGTCCCCTCGCCGGAGCGCGCGGAGAGGGGTGTGGGCTTATCCGCTGTGTTCGTTTCGTGTCGTTGGGAACAACGCGTGCAGCTGCCTGCTGATGGTCGCCATCTGTGCAGTTGGACGATCGTCCCCTCGCCGGAGCGCGCGGATGGTGTGGGCTTATCCGCTGTGTATGTTTTGTGTCGTTGGGAACAATGCGTGCAGCTGCCTGTTGATGGTCGCCATCTGTGCAGTTGGACGATCGTCCCCTCGTCGGAGCGCGCGGATATGGGTGTGGGCTTATCCGCTGTGTATGTCGCGTGTCGTTGGCAACAATGCGTGCAGCTGCCTGTTGATGGTCGCCATCTGTGCAGTTGGACGATCGTCCCCTCGCCGGAGCGCGCGGAGAGGGGCTGCGGGAGGCAAGCGGGCGAGCAGCGGTCGCCACGTGCATTGGCTGCACTGCACCAACGAGGGCGAGGGCGAGGGCGTGGCCCTGTCGACGCTGCGGCTGGTGTGGAAGGGCAGCAGGGGCAGCCCGGCGGCCGTGGCGCCCTTCGTGCAGCGCCTGGCGGCCGGGGAGCCCCAGCGGTGGGCCGTCGTGGTGCAGGCGCTGCGCCACCGACACCTCCTGAAGCGCTTCCCGGAGCCTCAAGGTAACCTGAACACCACCCCTCTTACACAAAAGGACAGTAGGACCCCTTCCAACCCGAGAGAGACCCTAGCCCTGTCCTCATCCTCAAAAGACCCAAAGGTAGACCTCACAGTTCCCCACGAGGCACGTCCCCTCCTGGTCCTAAAATGACCTTGGATTGTCCTGTCCACTCCTCTTCCTCAAAAGGCCACGAGGTGGCGCCTCCCAGCAAAGCACGAGGGTTTTTTGGAGATGGACCCTAACCTATTCCTCTTCCTCAAAAAGTAACCAGATAGCTCTCCCAACACACAAAGAGCGATGTCCCGAAACCACTTTTCCTAAAACGGCCTTGGATAGACCCCGCAACTCATCTTTTCCGTAAATGGTCTTGATTTAGGTTTCAATTCACTATTCTTCCCAAAAAGATAATGTGATATGGCTCCATTCCTAAAAAGTCCACGAGAGGGACTCAGCCTTCTGTTCTCCATTATGAAGGTCCTTGAGGAAGTGTCCAGTTCATCGGTCTTACCAAAATGCTAAGAAATTGGGCTTTTGGTGTTTCTTATAAAGACCACTATGTAGGTCACCAGCCCACTACCCTCCCAGAAAGGACAAAGGTAACCCCCAGTCCACTCCTTTTCCTAAGTCACGAGGTAGACCCCATCTTCCCTTATCAGTTGGCTCAGCCCTCTCCTCTTTCCCGAAGGACTTTGGTTAAGCCTCCAGTGTATCATGCTCCCAAAAGAACCATGCAGTATATCCCAGAGTGCGTTTCACTTACCATTAAGGAGATGTAATTTCCCAGGCGATTCCCTTCCATAGAAACTCCATGAAACCCACTCCTCTTCTCGGAAAAGTCTCGAAGTCCCCTTCCCAGAAAGACCAAGTAGTTTCCACCCAGTCGACACCCGTTTCATAAAAAGGTACACATCCAGCCTACTTCTCTTCCCAAAAACCCGAGGTAGACCCCTAAGCCCAATGATCTCTAGAACTCTACTCTCAATTCCATAACTAGAATGCTACTCTAACTCGGTTGCATCGTGCAATAAGTGAGCCAACCGAGAGAGACTCTGTCGCAGACCTGACGAAGGAGCACCTGCTGGATCTGCTGCTGGAGGCAGCGGCGGGCAGCGTAACGTCGGACGCAAGTCTGGCTGAGGTGACGCGGCGCTGCCTCCGAGCAGCCCTGGAGCACTCGGGGGAGATTGCGGTGTTTGCGGACGGCGTGGACGAAGTCTGCCCTTCCTTCAAGGACAAACTGCTCGCGCTTCTCAAGCTACTTGTCGCATCGCAGGTGCAGCTCGTGTGGATAGCTTCCCGCCCAGGGGTACGTCATCGTGGAGCGAGAACAAGTGAGTCGTAGTGGAGGTGCAGAAAAGGGCTTTGTTGAGCTTTCGATGCCGTTTTCCCAGGCCCACGTCGCCCTGAGCCGGACCCTGCACTGCGTGACGTCAGCGCTGCGCCCCTTCTCCCCCGAGGAGCAGCGCCGGTTCCTGTGCAGCCAATGGGCGGCGGCCAGCGCCCGCCCGCCCGCCGCCTTCGAGCGCCTGGCCTGCGAGATGGTGCAGGCGTTCCGCGCGGACGCCGGGCGCGGCCAGCGCAGCCTGCTCGACGTGCCGCTGCACGCGCTGATGGCGGCGCAGGCGTACGAGGCGCGAGCAGCGCATGCGCAGAGCGCTGGCGGTAGCCTGCTCCCCGAGGGCAGCGTCTCCCGCTGCGACCTCTTCCGGCGCTTCGTGGACCAGAAGCGCGAGATGTTCAGGCAGCGCTTCGGCCTCGACGACGCAAACTTCCAAAACATCTCCTTCGTCGACCAGTTTGACGAGATCCACCAGAATTGCGCCATGCTTGTGATGGTGAGCAAATAGAAATATCTTTTAGCCATTTGTTACTCATTTGCGCGAGTGCACCCCGCGCGGTGCTGAGTCGAGGGTGCAATTGTGCTGAATACTTCCCGGGCACCCAGAGGCCGCGCTCAGCGCTCGTCCATTCTTAATGATCCGGGTTTTGGACTGGCGGTGGGGCCAAGTTTAAGGCGTTTGTTGTCTTATTGTTCTTGAATTTTCGAATCTATAATACATTTTATTAGCCATGCTTAACTGAAGCCAAAACCTTATCAAAATCCAGGACAATTCTTGAACTGAAATCTAAAGAGCCGGCAACCAAAATAAACGGCATAATTTGTGCGTGTGTGTGTGTGTATATATATATATATATATATATATATATATATATATATATATATTTTTGTGTGTGTGTGTGTGTGTATGAACCCGATCGTACGAATTGCAGGAAAATAACCCAAGAAGTGAGGCTAATTATGGAAGATTCAAGACATGGTGGCAATTAGGCAGGATGCATAACGGTGTTGTAGTCTTATTCTGCGCGGTCCGCAGCCGATGCTGCGAAAATAAAGAACATTTTTTAACAAACTGAACCATTCATGCCATCTGGTGGCAACCAAGGAACGCAATGATATCTCAAAAGCCTCCAGACATGGCACATGTATGAAAAATCAGCAATCTAGTAGAACAAATAAATTTAACAGAGCACCGCGGTGACTAGTAACCGGTCCGGAACCCGACACCGCTAGCACTGTGACATGAAATTGCGCGCGGTGTAATAGTCACCGTTAACAGTCACCGTTAACAGTCACCGTCGAATAGTCACCGTTAACAGTCAAAGGATTAATAGAAATATTTTCATTTCAAAATGTCCATGACTATTGAAATTCAATTCAATTATACTTTATTTTCCGTGGCGAGGCTCAGGCCATCAGGCCTGCTTTTCCCTATGACTACGAAAATTCCATTAAGCTCCCTTCTCCGGCGAGCAGAGCAATGATGCATTACTCGGGCGACGAATCATGCCATTTGAATTTCGCCCAGAGGCTACTTCACTGTTTGCTTTCTTGTAAGTGTATACAGTTTGTCAGAATGAATTTATGAAATATGAAAATGTGAATATTATCGAGAATCTTGTTTCATTTCATGTCCACAGGAACTATTGTGTTTTGTATACTCTCACATCAGGTTCAATTTCATATCCAAAATTGTTCCTCAGAGATAGATCTTTAAATAACATCGTGTTTAACTTTTCGCAAAGAATAATTTTCGAATAATATGGGCGTTTTTAGGTAATATTTTCTAAAAACGGCTCCACATTGTCTTATTTTTTCCCACGAATTGAAAAAATCACTCATATAAAATGGCGCCGAGTTTATTTGCAGCGAACGCTGCAATTTAAAAAATTGTAGAAAGAATTAACATTGGTAACTAAAATACTGACAATGGAGATTTTTTTAAAACAATTTTTTTCAAAATTAGATCTTTAAAAGTCATGCTTTTTTAAAGTACTTTTCGCGTAATTTTCCATGCAATTGTTAAAGAATTATTTTCTCAAAAACAGCTTTAAATCATCTGCTTAAATTTTTTCTTCGTATGTAACAAAGAACGATAAAAATGGTGCTAGTCTCATTTTCTGCGACCTGTTAGTAAAATCGAAAATTGTAAATAATTAACTTTTAATATCATCAATAAATAATAAAATTTATTGATGATAGATACATTTTTATTTCGTTATCAGTATCTTCCTTTTGATTTGAAAACAGATTTTTTATAGTCCAAAAATCTTGTATAAAAAACAAGTTGCTTGCGTGTAATATCTGTTTGAAGTTAATGCAATTTATAATTTGTGTTTCAAAAATGACTCCAATTTATTAAATAATTTTTTCCCGGATAGAGCGTTTAAAAGGATATAGATCTCATTTTCGTTGAAAATTTTGGTTTCGAAAATTACGAATGATTAGTTCTCTGCCTGTCCGTCCGCTGTCTGTGAACAAGACTAATCCCAAACTTTTTGTTGGACTTTTGCCAAAACCAGTATTCCGGATCCACCTGGCTCGGATGCGAGTTTTAAAATAATTTTATAAATTTTGGAGGTACATAACATGAAGACCTTGAAGCATTTTCAAACTGTTCCCAAAAATGGCCTCCATTTTTTTAAAATTGCTCTTAAGGATGAAGTGAAATAAAGTTGATATATGTAGGATTTACACTGGTAACACTGAATTATCGAACATTGCAAAAGTTTGAAATCTTTTGAACCTCCCCTCTCAAAAAGATTATTGAAGATAGAGATTCTCTGCTCGCTCACACACACACAGAAATAGTTCTTTAATTAATTAATGTACATATTTGAGAATATTAGTAGTTTTCGCCTTAATTTAAATTAAATATGATCAATATAACACATTTAATTACACAATTATACAGATGTAAAGTGACACAAAAACTATCCTCAGTATTGTGCTTTTGTAAAAGATTTGGAGCCATTTTGGGAAAAATAATGTTTTACAAATTGATTCTGTTTCAGGGATAATTACTAAAATTTTGAAAAATTGAACAGGTGCTTCTTTCAAAATATTTTTTTAAATTTTTAAAGGACCTTTACATCATGCGAGGACAATGGAAAATTTGAAGTTGTTCCTGAATAAATTTTGAAATTATAATTGAGTTTTCAGGTAATGTACTCCCAAAAATTTTAATATCTGTTTTTAAACTTACAAGGCCAGTCCCTTTAAATCGATTGGGGATTATCAATTTTCGAGAAAATCAGCTGAACGATTTAAGGTTAGACAGATGATGTAAGAGATGGACAGACAGATGAGCAGATTATTCACTCTGAATAAATTTAGTCAGCTTGATCTCGATCCTTCCTTTTTTCGATTTTGGTACCTCTCTTGAAACTGCTTTAAAAGATACATTTCAGCATAAATCCTTCCATTAGTTACGGGAACGTTTAGGGTGATGTGATGATTCTCCCTGGTTTGTCATCAAAAGTATTTTGTTTTTGAAAAATATAACATTTTCAAAATGTAATTGATAGACCTGAACCATACACGACGTACATGAAGTTATTTATCTTCAATTTCAAGAAATAAGATATACATATTAGATTACGTCATTCCTATTATTTATATTATTATACATTGTTTTTCTCGGTATTTACCGGATTTTTATTTGACTTTGTGTCGGGTTAATAACCAAGACACAGGTCAATTCATGTTTCGTCGCAATTTAGGAATTTTCGAACAATCCTGCATGTGTTTAAGATGATCGATTTTTGCATAATTTTATAGGTATATTTTGGTATTTGAATACGTTCCAGATTTTTATGGATGTTATTTGGTATAACTCCTGTGCACGAAATGACCAGAGAAACAATATGAACTTTCTGGAGATGCCATAGTGCCTTGACTTCAGCTGCTAGTTCTGTATACTTTGTTATTTTTTCTGCATGTGCTGTTTGGAGATTAGCTGTTTGTGGAACAGTTATGTCAATCAGGAGGTCAATCTTTTGCCGTTGTTACTAAATTTCTGTAATTAAAGTTTGAATTTTCAAGTACAGTATCTGGAACATATTAGTAATATGGGCAGGTTATTTCCTGTAGGTTGGATTTCGCTGCCAGTTTCTGGTGAATGATATTTGCAACTTGATTGTGCCTATAGGTGTAATCTGTATGAGCCATTAATTTGCATCCTGATGTGATGTGCTGTATGCTCTCAACTGCTGTATGGCATTTTCTACATTTGTCATCTATTGTTTGTTTGAGGATATGCTTCCTGTAACTTCAGTGTTGATCACTTGATCCTGTATGGCGACCATGAACCCTTCTGTTTCGCCAAACAGATTACCGTATTTTAGCCAAGTGTTTGAGGCTTTTGAGTCTACATGAGGTTGGTTGAGATCATTTGCATGGCGTCCATGGAGTTCCTTTCTTGACCACGTGTCTATTTTGCAGTTATTGTCTGTAACCCGCGGAGAAATGTCCAGCTGTTTGTTGTTAAGGTTAAGAGGGGTTAATTTAGTATCTGCTTGAACAATTGCAGCGTGTAGTTCTGAGGTTGCCTGTTTCTCGTAATAAAAGTTCCTTAATGAATGTATTTGTTTGTAACATAAGTTCTTTAGATCTATTAGGCCTCTTCCTCCCTCACTTCGTGGGAGTGTCACTCGTTCTATTGCGCTATTTGGATGGTGATGTCTGAATTTTGTCAAAATTGTGCGGGTAAGTCTCTGGATGTCTTCGAGATCTGTGTCGCTCCATGGTATAATTCCAAATGAGTACGTGTATACTGGTACTGCAAATGTGTTTATTGCTTTTACCATGTTATTACCTGTTAATTTGGTTTTCAGGAGTGCAGTGATTCTTGATTTGTACAGTTTTGTAAGTGATTGTTTGATTGCCTTGTCTGTGATTGCTGCTTGATCGAATCCTAACTACTTATATATTTCTTCATCGCCCATTGCCTGTATTGTCGTTTGATCACTGAATGTGCTGTCTATCTTCTGTAACTTTCCAGTTTTGTCTAGGTGAAGCGTCTTACATTTGTCAATACCAAAACTCATATGAATGTCTTCAGAAAAAGTTCGTGTTTTTTGAAGGAGATATTGAAGCTGTCTGTCTGTTGAACTGTAAAGTTTAATGTCATCCATATACATCAGATGTGATATGGTGTGGATAGTCATCTCATTTTTACGAATTTGGAAGCCATAGTGAGTACTGTTAAGTTGTGTTGATAGGGTTTAGAGCAGACAGAACAACAATGGGCTTAAGAATCTCCTTTTAAGATTCCCCGCTTAATTCTGATCTCTTTTGTTGACATTGTTAACTCTTGCTGCCTTAAGGACAATGTTGTTCTCCAATGAGTCATGATATGTTCCAGAAAGTTGATGATGGTTTCGTTAATTTTGTAAATGCGGAGAACTTCAATAAGCCAACTGTGAGGAATGCTATCAAATGCTTTCTTGTAGTCAATGTATGCCAGGTGCAAGTTTCTATGGTTTTTATGTGCTTTTTGGAGAATGACCATATCTGTTAGAAGTTGTTCTTTACATCCTTTTGTAATCGCTGCAACCTTTCTGTTGTTCTGCCATTATTTCTCTGTCCTCAATATAATCTTGGATTTTACTTGTAATGCATGAAGTCAAAATTTTGTACATTGTGGGAAGGCAAGAGATTGGGCGGTATTGAGATGGGTTATGTGTGTCTCTACTTTTGAGTTTCATGTGTGTAATGCCTTTGGTTAGAAATAAAGGCATGTCTTCTGGGCTGTTAAAGACTTGTGTGAAGCACTGAGCCAACTTATGGTGAAGCGTTGTATACTGCTTGTACCAGAAATTGTGAATATGTTCTGGGCCAGGAGCTTTCCAGTTGTGGGTTTTTGCAATATTATTATCATTATTATTATTATTATTATTATTATTATTATCATCTTTATTCACAGTTTTCCTGGTACATAAGGCGGCCATACAGACATTATGTTTTATCAAAGCATGACAACCATCAATTATTTCATGTAAACAATATAACAAAATAATAATATTAATAAGAGATCTAAAATAAACTATATACATATCAAAATAAATTATAAACAATTAATTCAGAACCCCTCATTATTTCCCAGAAATTTACTCACTAAAGAGCAAGTACTCAGAATCACAGATTTTTGTAGATTGATAATGATGTTCTTCTTAATGGATAACCGCTCAAGTGAACACTTCAAGGTCTTCGGGATGATTCCTGTTGCTGAGAGAACTATGGGAATGGTCTCGGTCTCCCGGACGTTCCATTGCTCCTTTACGATATGTGCCAGCTCCCTGTATTTCTGGATTTTAGTATTATATACTTTGGTGAGATTGCTTGTTTCTACGACTGCTATATCAATAAACCATACTTTCTTCTTGTTTTTATCCAAAAATGTCATGTCAGGTCTATTGTGGTGGACTGTTCGATCTGTCAATATACTTCTGCCCCAGTATAACTTATAGTTAACATTTTCTATGACATTTTGTGGGATATACTTGTAGCATGGTATGTTATGTGTTAGTGCTAACCCATAGATTTTCACAAGCTGGGGTGGATAATTCGGCCGACCATATCATGTCTTTGCTTATATTCTGTGGGAGCCAGTATGCTACAGCTGCTATGATATGTTGCATCGTCTCATGAGATTGACCACAGGCACGACAGTTATCGCAGGGCATCTCCGTGTCATTGATGATATATTTGAGGTAATTCTTTGTTGCAATAACTTGGTCTTGGATTGCAACCATGAAACCCTCCGGCTCAGGGAACAGATATCCGATGGTGAGCCCCTTGTACGACATAACAACGTCTACATTTGAATTGTCTATCTCTGCAGGATATCTCTCATGAAGTGCCTTCTGTTTCAATCTCCACGTCAAAGGATGGTTGTCTGAGGTCCATATCGTGTTTCAAGCTGAGAGCTGTGTAATTGTCATCTGCCTCCTTGAGAAACGTGTGAAGCTGGGATGTTACAGCTTTGTTTCGGAAATACTCGCGCATATTGATAATCTATTTTGTGTGTAGACTCTCAATTTTTATTATGCCGCGACCTCCCTTCTTACTCGGGAGTGTGACTTTTTGAACTGCACTTTTCGGGTGATGATATTTGTTGCAGGTCAAATGAACTCTGATTAGTCTCTCCAATGATTCGAGATCAGTTTTGGACCATTTGATAATTCCGAATGAGGATGTTATTACAGGTATTGAATACATATTCACTGCTGCAGTAAGATTTCGTGAATTCAATAAGGTTTTCAGTATGCCTTTCAATCTTTTCACAAATTCCACTCGTAATTCTTCCTTAATTTTGGTGTGCATGACTCGCTTATTTCGCTGAATACCAAGATACTTATAGAATTCATCTGTTTCTAGTGCTGTTATCGTTTCCTTTGACATGGTTTCATGCTGAGTATCATTGATAAGTTTGCCCTTCTTGATATGTTGGATTTTACATTTTTCAATGCCGAATTGCATCCCTATGTCGGCGGAGAATACTTCTGTAACATTTATAAGCTGTTTCAGTCCCTGGAGAGATCCTGAGTACAATTTAATATCATCCATGTATGCCAGATGGTTCACTTTACATTTTTCATGGCCTCTCAGTTCATATCCTGCTTCCATATTTTCCAATAATCGTAAGAGGGGATTGATTGCTAGGCAGAACCAATAGGGACTGAGACTGTCACCTTGATAGATTCCTCGTTGTATTTTCAAACTTTTTGTAATGAGTCTATCAGTGTTTGCTGTTATGTGAATTGTTGTACGCCAGTTATTCATAGTGTACTTGAGAAAGTCTATAACTGCAGTATTGATACGGTATGTTCTCAGAACGAACAGAAGCCAATCATGTGGGACCATGTCGAAAGCCTTTTTATAGTCGATTAAGCAGGTATGAAGATCGCGTTTCTTGTCACATGCCTGAGACATAATGACACTGTCTATCACCAGCTGCTCCTTGTATCGCAATGAACCCTCAGAACAACCTTCCTGCGTATTCGAGATAATGTTTTGTTCACAATGTTGTTCGATAATTATTTTTAGACAGCTGGTTATGATTTTATAGAATGCATTTAAGCATGTGATGGGTCGGCACTGTCCAGGATCTGTGGAGTCCCTCGTTTTTGGTTTCATAAAGGTGACTCCTTCACACAGAGCACTTGGCATTTCTTCAGGGTGTTTCAGATAACAATTTATCAGGGTTAGGATTCTCCCATGTAAGCATGTTCATCTTTATGCCAGAAATTATGTAATCCGTCTACTCCTGGATACTTCCAATTATGCAATCTCTGAATAACCCTCTTCACGGTATCCATTGATATTTCGGAGATTTTCATTTCCCTGATCTCCTCTGTAGTGCTAAACACTTCATTCAACCATAGCGCATCAGAGTTGAAGTGGCCTTCTATTGACCATATTTTAGCCCAGTGATTTTCAATAGCTGTTTTTTCTGGTAGTCTTTCTGTTTTATCTTCTCTCTTCAGGTTTCTATAAAACATTTTCTGGTTTCTGGTGAAATTTTTGTTGTCTGCTTTCCTCTTCAGGATTTTGGTATAGCGTCGTATTTGCTGAGTATACACACTAAGTTTTTGTTGTTGTTATTATTATTATTATTATTATTATTATTTACATTGTTTTTCTCGGTATTCACCGGATTTTTATTTGAGTTTGTGTCGGGTTAATAACCAAGACAGAGGTCAATTCATGTTTCGTCGCAATTTAGGAATTTTCGAACAATCCTGCATGTATTTAAGATGATCGATTTTTGCATAATTTTATAGGTATATTTTGGTATTTGAATAAATTCCAGATTTTTATGGATGTTATTTGGTATAACTCCTGTGCACGAAATGACCAGAGGAACAATATGAACTTTTTGGAGATGCCATAGTGCCTTGACTTCAGCTGCTAGTTCTGTATACTTTGTTATTTTTTCTGCGTGTGCTGTTTGAAGATTAGCTGTTTGTGGAACAGTTATGTCAATCAGGAAGCCAATCTTTTGCCGTTTGTCTACAAAAGTTATGTCTGGTCTGTTATGGTGAATAGTTTTATCTGTAATAATTTCTGTCATAGTACAACTTAAAGTTTGAATTTTCAAGTACAGTATCTGGAACATATTAGTAATATGGGCAGGTTATTTCCTGTAGGTTGGATTTCGCTGCCAGTTTCTGGTGAATAATATTTGCAACATGATTGTGCCTATAGGTGTAATCTGTATGGGCCATTAATTTGCATCCTAATGTGATGTGCTGTATGCTCTCAACTGTTGTATGGCATTTTCTACATTTGTCATCTATTGCTTTTTTGAGGATATGCTTCCTGTAATTTTTAGTGTTGATCACTTGATCCTGTATGGCGACCATGAACCCTTCTGTTTCGCCAAACAGATTACCGTATTTTAGCCAAGTGTTTGAGGCTTTTGAGTCTACATGAGGTTGGTTGAGATCATTTGCATGGCGTCCATGGAGTTCCTTTCTTGACCACATGTCTATTTTGCGGTTATTGTCTGTAACCCGCGGCGAAATGTCCAGCTGTTTGTTGTTAAGGTTAAGAGGGGTTAATTTAGTATCTGCTTGAACAATTGCAGCGTGTAGTTCTGAGGTTGCCTGTTTCTCGTAATAAAAGTTCCTTAATGAATGGATTTGTTTGTAGCACAAGTTCTTTAGATCTATTAGGCCTCTTCCTCCCTCACTTCGTGGGAGTGTCACTCGTTCTATTGCGCTATTTGGATGGTGATGTTTGAATTTTGTCAAAATTGTGCGGGTAAGTCTCTGGATGTCTTCGAAATCTGTGTCGCTCCACGGTATAATTCCAAATAAGTACGTATATACTAGTACTGCAAATGTGTTGATTGTTTTTATCATGTTATTACCTGTTAATTTGGTTTTCAGGAGTGCAGTGATTCTTGATTTGTACAGTTTTGTAAGTGATTGTTTGATTGCCTTGTCTGTGATTGCTGCTTGATCGAATCCTAACTACTTATATATTTCTTCATCGCCCATTGCCTGTATTGTCGTTTGATCACTGAATGTGCTGTCTATCTTCTGTAACTTTCCAGTTTTGTCTAGGCGAAGCGTCTTACATTTGTCAATACCAAAACTCATATGAATGTCTTCAGAAAAAGTTCGTGTTTTTTGAAGGAGATATTGAAGCTGTCTGTCTGTTGAACTGTAAAGTTTAATGTCATCCATATACATCAGATGTGATATGGTGTGGATAGTCATCTCATTTTTACGAATTTGGAAGCCATAGTGAGTACTGTTAAGTTGTGTTGATAGGGGATTTAGAGCCAGACAGAACAACAATGGGCTTAAAGAATCTCCTTTTAAGATTCCCCGCTTAATTCTGATCTCTTTTGTTGACATTGTTAACTCTTGCTGCCTTAAGGACAATGTTGTTCTCCAATGAGTCATGATATGTTCCAGAAAGTTGATGATGGTTTCGTTAATTTTGTAAATGCGGAGAACTTCAATAAGCCAACTGTGAGGAATGCTATCAAATGTTTTTATGTGCTTTTTGGAGAATGACCATATCTGTTAGAAGTTGTTCTTTACATCCTTTCTGTAATCGACTGCAACCTTTCTGTTGTTCTGCCATTATTTCTCTGTCCTCAATATAATCTTGGATTTTACTTGAAGTTGCATGAAGCATGAAGATGCATGAAGTTAAAATTTTGTACATTGTGGGAAGGCAAGAGATTGGGCGGTATTGAGATGGGTTCTGTGTGTCTCTACTTTTGGGTTTCATGAATGTAATGCCTTTGGTTAAAAATAAAGGCATGTCTTCTGGGCTATTAATGACTTGTATTTTTATTTTATTTTACGTCAGAAAACAGTTAAAAACTGCGTATGACGTGCTATGGGGAAAAGTGAATTGTGTGCACATTTTCAAAATTCTGTGATCCTACCTTACTCATACTACTTAAATTTTGAATTTTGAAAGGAGAAAAAACAACAAAAACCCCCATGCAATAAAATCTATGTTCAAAGGAAAAACAAGCAAAAAATTTTTAAATTTTGAAATTTTGAAAGGAGAAAAAACAAAAACTCCCATGTAATAAAATCTATTTTCAAAATAAATAAGCAATAAATTTTGAATTTTGAAAGGAGAAAAAACAAAAACTCCCATGTAATAAAATCTATTGTCAAGATAAATAAGCAATAAATTTTGGCTCTTATTACTTTCTTCCTAACGATAATTTGAATAATTGTATTTCCACTGAATTCTAGAAGACGTGCACAGAAAATGAAGTTACATTTATGTCCAGAAGCAAAACAAGGGGCCATCTCAGCATTTGCTCAATGGATCAGGAAACTGGACGAAAACCTGATCGAGATGGGGTCATTGACCCGAAGCTGTAGTACAATAGTTGTTACAGGTTGTTTATACTCATTGATACAGTCCAAATGGTAAATAATGCATTATGTATCATTGTTAAAATTAATGTTACTTTTCTTGTTATGCTCAGTATAGTCTCTAATTGTATAGAAACAGTTATGCAGCAGAAACGATTTCACTTGGGATTTAAACTTTCTATTAATTTAATCGTTTAATGTCATCTGGCAAAGTGTTGTAAAATAATGTACATGTATTGTATGTGAATTTTTGTAATGAGCTGTTGATACTGCCCTGATGAATATGATTTCTACGTCGAGTGTTATAGTAATAGACTTCTGCATTTTCTGAAAAATATTCCGCCCTTGAGCAAGTCATTTTTACAAAACCACTGATTCGTAAATAAAAGACACGTAATGGTAGAATTCCCAGATTAATGAAGAGAGGCTACATGAATCACGTGGGTGGATTTGGTTATTATTCGTACAATTCGTTTTTGTAATCTAAAAGTCTGGGAGCTATAAGATGTATTTCCCAGAATATTATGCCATATCTCAGGCGGAATGAACATTCGAAGTATACACAACGAGCAGTATGAAGGCTGACTGAATTTGCAAGAATTCTTAACGCGTAGCATAAAGAACTTAATTGTGTGTTCAATTCATTTAAATGGACGTTCCATTTAAGGTTTGACTGAATTGAGAGACCTAAAATTTTGTTGCCTTAACATCAGTCAATGGTACACTGTTCATTTTCAATGGAGCACAGAATTGTTTATTTGAAATGGAAAACTGCATTAAAACCGTTTTCTTTTCGTTTACTATTAATTTGTTATTTCGGAACCAATTTGAAACATCTGATATTGTACTATTTACGGTTTCTTTATTGCAAAGGATGTTCGTATCATCTGCAAAGAGAACCGTTCTTCCGTTTGAATCGTCGAGGGCATATCGTTTACGTAAAGTAGGAACAGAATAGGGCCTAAAATCGATCCTTGAGGAACTCCACATGCAACGGGCAAAGAGTCGGAAAGGTGCGTACGTAATGTTCCATCATTCCAGTAAGGTATTTCAACTCTCTGAGATCGTTGTTTAAGGTACGAACATAACCAATCTAGAGCAATACCACGAATTCCATATGAAGGTAATTTGGAAAGTAAAATGTCATGATCAATGACGTCAAAAGCTTTTGAAAGATCTAAAAATAATCCAATAGGTGCCTCGTTTTGATCTAATGATGAGGCGACATCTTTAAGAAAAGAAAATATAGCTGTTTCCGTTGATTTTGATTTTCTAAATCCATGTTGGCAATCTGAAAGCGCGTCGTGTTGTATGAAGCACTGTGCCAACTTATGGTGAAGCGTTGTAAACTACTTGTACCAGAAATTGTGAATGTGTTCTGGGCCAGGAGCTTTCCAGTTGTGGGTTTTTGCAATTGCAGTTCTGACGTTTTTTACTGTGATCTTTTGATATAACATTGGATCTATATTTTGAACATTATTAATTTCGTCCTTAATCCATGTGCCTCACTACTGTGATGACTAGTTTCTGCCAAATGTTTGACCAGTACTGTTCTAAATTTTTTTTGTTGATCTGGTGCACCGTTGTTCTCTTGTTGGAAATTGCAATTTTGTCTGAGTTGTTGATAGAACACTTTTTTATTCTGATAAAACACTGAATGTGTTGTTTACGTTTTGTTGCTTCTTTGTATCGTCTCAGTCTTTGTGATTTAGCTACAAGTTTCTGTTTCAATTAATCTAAATGTTCAGCTATTAAATTTGGATCAATGGTGTTATGTTCCTGGTTCTTGTGTTTTCTTGATTCATTTTTTCTGACTTTGCAAGTGTTTTCTTAATTTTTTTTGGCCAATTTCTTGTTGTTTGGTTGGTTCAAATATTGCGTTACTCGACCTATTTCCTGTCTGAGATACTGATTTGATTTTCAAGTCTTTGCAGCCACGGTGGTTTCGTATTTTTCTTGATTGACTTCCCTTTCTCACTTTCTGACTGATCCTTTAATTTAAAATGAGATTTTACAGCTACGGTAGCAGCTGCACAGTTAACTATAGCATGCATATCTGTTAATGTATCTTCTTCTTTGATCTGACAGGGCAAAACATGCTCATTTATATATTGAATAATTTGAACGAGCCTGTTGTTTCTATTGCTGTTGAGTTTAGGGATTCTGGGGCGAAGTGTTCGATCTAATCCTGAGTACTTGAGAAAAAGTTCCTGGTATATGTCAATTACGTCTGATGTTGTCTTCCTTGGCACCTGGTGTTGATGGATCCTGATTTGCTTCATCTAATTGGGTTGAATTTGGAGCTTCGTGTGAATCTGTGACAGTTTGTGTCAAGGGAGGAAGGATTTCTGGAGGAAGAGATTTCTGCTGCTACTTCCTGTTTAATTTGTTCCAACCTTACTTTTGGTATTAGATTGTTTTTAAGTATAGCTCTTTTCTGATCTACAAGCCTCTGATCTGTGACGCCAATATGAGGAAACCTTTCTCTGAATTCAGCATGCAGAGATTATCTGTATCCAATCAGTTCTGTTTCTAAACGAGTGGCTCTGTAGTAGACGCGCATAATATACTCATTTAAGCTTTTTGTCCACTTCATACACTGCCGCACTTTCCCCGCCTTGGTGGTTGCGAGCAGCTGCTCGGGCAAAACACTGTCGGCAGGTGAAGCCACAGATTGTTGGTTGCTTTGGGATTTGGCTGTAGTTTGTTCGGGTGACCCGGTAGGCGCCCGCCTGTTCAGCGTCCTACCACCGGTGGACGGTGGTTATTATTATTATTATTATTATTATTATTATTATTATTATTATTATTATTATTATTACGATTAACCAGCAAAAGAATCTTTACTTACTCTGCTATGAGGCAAGGGAACCCACTTCTCAGTTCTGCACCATTAGGGAAAGAGAACACTGTCACTTTTGGTCTGTTTCATTATCTCCATTATCATATCTCATTATCTCTTCAAAATTCTTAACGAGTTGGGCATTTTCATTTACTTCCCAATTATTAAATAAAAAGATAGACCACAAATACAACTCTGTTCTACAATAATACAATACACGCTCACTTGATCACCAAACAAACCAAGCCAGCAGCAACTGAACCAAATTAAGCCAAGCGTGCTCTAGGATGCAAACAGCTACAAAACTGTACCATCCAATACTGACATGACAAGCATTTCCGTCCCCGTTTTTAAAAAAGGGTTGAGGTAAAGAATCATGTTGAGTTAACGTCAAACCTAAGTACAAAAAAGCAGTTTGTATGTATTTCAAGAATAAATCAGTCACGGAAATTGTTCAAAATAAAAATCAACGTTCATTGCATCGAAAATATCTGTCCAAAATTTCAAGATATTTTGGACTAGAAGATGATGGACTATTCCGTGTCAGTGAAGGAAAAGGAAATAAAAACATTATTTTCCGCCAATTTTATAGGAACTTTCGAACATTGTTTCATATCTTATTCTTAGACAGGAAATACTGAATTTTTCTATTAATAAATGTTTATCAATTAATATCTAATGGAAATAATGAATTGAAATGAAGTTTTTAATTGAATTTTTATGGTTAAATAATTTCATGTTTCATATCTCGTTATTTCTATACCATCTAATAGCAAAAACACTTTTCAGATCTCTAATGGAACTTTTTTCGATGATAATTGGGTAATATTTAATTACCACTTGGAGAAAAACCGAGAAAGCCTCATGAAAGAGAAAAATGGAATCATGTGGCTGGGAGAAGATGGAAAGCCTTACTTCGCCCATTATACATACGTGGAATATTTCGTTGCTTGCTGGATGATCGCGGCGTCCAGAGAGAGCGGAAATCTCACGGGGGATTTGGGAAACCCTGGTCTCCAAGGACGCGTGTCCGGGGCTGCGCCAGATCCTGGAGCACCTGCTGCGGGGGGCTCCCGCGCACGGCGGCGGCGGCGCTGGACGGCGCTCGCACGCGGGCGCGCACCTCCAGGCGACGGAGCGGCTGCTGCAGGCGGGCGCTACGGCGCGCGACCTCGTGCTCCACGACGCTCAAGACGCGCTCTTGCAAGCGGCCAACTTGGGCCTCGAGAAAGTAAGCCCTTCAACGACTTAACCAACAAAACAGCTTTAAGGAACATATTCATTAAGGGAAAAACTATCTTCATAATTGTAGTTGTGGGAAGACGCCAAAAAAATTGAATTTTTGCAATTTTCGGAAAATCAGGGTCTTTAACGAAAATTGTTTGCAAGGCATTGCTGAAGTGTAAGACAAAATTTGCGGTAATTCAATATTAGTTAATTGTTACCAATTTAATGAGTCGTGAGCGTTACTTCTACTCGTACTTTCTGTGTATTGAAGAAATGTAAACAAAAAACGAAATTAATTTAAAAATTACATCAATATTTCACATAAGAAATATTACCTGATGGCTGGTATTGCTTCATTTAACAAAATAAATTTGTAATAAGAATAGGCCACCAAAAACGTGATTTCAATAAATGAAACAAAGAATTGAAACAACAAAATTTATTTTCAGGTCATGCTGCATCTCCTAAACAGAGGCGCCAACGTGAATTCTAAATTGGAAAATCAAAAAACTCTGCTAATAATTGCAGCAGCAGGAGGGCACGACCAGACAGTGCTGAGATTACTAAAATACAAGGCGAGCGTGGATCTTTCAGACAAAAGCAGCAGAACTGCTCTCCACTACGCCACCATGAATGGATATTTGAACGTGATGAGATCTCTCCTCAAGTACGGGGCCAACCCAAATGCAAAGGACGCAGCGAAGAAAACGCCTCTCATGATGGCTTGCGTCCAGGGCGACGAGCAGTCAGTGCTCCTTCTCTTGGAATTTGGGGCAGATGTGCGTCGCTACGACGCGATCAAACAGACATCCCTCCACGTCGCCTCCAGCGGCGGCCATGAAGACGTCATCAGACTGCTCGTCGAGAGCAACGCGGATCCGAATTCCACAGACAAATTCAAGCGGACCCCACTCATGTTAGCAGCCGAAAACGGCCACGTTGGGTGTGTGACGTACCTTTTGCGCCGTGGGGCTGACAGTCGCATGTGCGACGCATCCAACGAAACCGTCATCCACCACGCAGCGAGGGCTGGGCACCACGCGATCGTCAGCCTCATCATCGAGAGCGAGGAGCAGCCCAACAGCGGCGACGGGGCGGGCAGGTCGCTGCTCATGCTGGCGGCGGAGGTGGGCTACCTCTCGCCCACCCGCTTCCTGCTCCAGCACGGCGCGGACGTCCTCCAGGGCGACGCCGAGCGCAGAACCGCGCTGCACTACGCGGCCAGAGGCGGCCACCTGGAGGTCATGGGCCTCCTCATCCTCCACCACGCGGCCGTCAACTGCCAAGACGCAGGGGGCGTGTCCCCTCTGATGCTGGCAGCGCAGAACGGCCACGCGGACGCGTGCTGCTGCTCTTGCACCACGGGGCTGCAGCGCGCATGCGCAGCGCCTGGAGATGACCGCCTTGCACTACGCGGTGGCGAGTGGCCATTTGGAGATCATGAAAATCCTCGTGGACCACGGGGCGGACGTGAACGTCACAGACCGCAGCCACGGGACCCCGCTCATGATAGCGGCCGAAAGCAGCGATCTGCGGTCCGTGCAGTTTCTGCTCCAGCACGGAGCGGACGTGCGCTTGCGCAGCGCCGTGGGCCGGACGGCGCTGCACGACGCCACGTCCAACTGCCACCGCGAGCTGATGGCGCTGCTGATGGAGAGGGGCGCCGACCCCGGGGCCGAGGACCAGCGCCGGAGCACGCCGCTGATGGAGGCGAGCGAGAGAGGCGACGCGGCGTGCGTGGCGCTGCTGCGGCGCGGGGCGGGGGCGCAGGGGCGCGACGCGGCGGGCGCACGGCGCTGCACTGGGCCGCGGGCGGCGCCCACCACGAGGCCGCGCGCCTGCTGCTCGCCAGCCACGCCCCCGTCGACGCCCCCGACGCGCTCGGCGCCACGCCCCTCATGCTGGCGGCGGGCAGGGCAGCACCGCCTCCCCGGCCCGGGAGGGCCACGAGCGCGTGTGGCCCTCCTACTGGGCCACGGCGCCCACGTGACGCGGAGGACGCAAAGGGCAGGACCGCACTGCACTTCGCCACCCGCGAGGCCACTTCGACGTGATGAGGCTGCTTGTCCAGGCTGGAGCCAATGCAGACCCGAAAGACCACGAGAACACCACCCCGCTCATCCTAGCGGCTCAACGGGGCGATTTACTATCTGTGAAACTTATTTTCTCAAAAGGAGCTGACGTACACACTTGTGATGCACACAACTGTACCGCTCTTCACTTTGCGGCTGCAGGTAGACACAAGGATATAATGAAACTTCTACTCGAGAACGGCGCAAATCCAAATGCTGCAGATGAGGACGAGACGACCTCACTGATGATAGCATGTGAATGTGGAGATGCACAGTCTGCGCGCCTTCTCTTGCAATACGGAGCAAACCTGCACCTTTGCGACATTTGCAAAGGGACCTCTCTTCATTACGCCGCTGCCGGCGGGTACCATCAGGTGATGAAGCTCCTTTTTGAGTTCGCCGCTCATCCTAACGTTAAAGATTCATCCAATCAGACGCCGCTAATCATAGCGTCCAGGCGAGGCTATGTAGCGTGCGTACGCCTTCTTCTGAAGCAAGGCGCGGATGTGGATGCATTGGACACGAGGAACAGGACTGCACTGCACTACGCGGCGCAATATGTTCGGCTTCGCATAACCCAGCTCCTCGTTAGCTCCAATGCGAGTGTGAATGTTATCGACGAAGATAAGAATACTCCTTTATTATTGGCAGCCAGAGGAGGCAGCGCATCTTGCACGCATTATCTCTTGAAAAATAGGGCCGATGTAAACCATTGTGATGCTAACAATGAAACTGCACTGCACCACGCCACGTCCGGGGGTCATTTGGATGTCTTGAAGACTCTTATCATCTTTGAAGCGAATCCAGATGCTCAGAACAAATGGAATCAAACACCGTTAATGATTGCATGCCGGGAAGGCCATCTTCAGATTGTACAGCTGCTGATGGATCTGTGTGTAAACGTGGACTTGTTCGATGTAAACTCCAAAACCGCCCTTCACTTTGCCACAGAAGGCGGCCATGATGAGATCATCCGCGAGCTCATCATGAACGGCGCGGATCTCAACGCCAGGGACAACTGGAACCGCACGCCTCTGATGCTCGCTGCTGTGCGAGGCAAGGCGACCTCTGTGGACCTTCTGCTGTACTACAAGGCCGACGTGCACGTGTGCGACGGCGACAACCGAACGGCCCTGCACCACGCCGCGGCGGGTGGCCACCACCACATTACAGATCTGCTAGTGAAGAGCGACGCAAGTGTGCATTGCAAAGACAAGGACAACAGAACCCCGCTGATCCTCGCAGCAGAAGCGGGAGACGCTGCCTCGGTGCAGCTTTTGTTAGAATGTGGAGCAAACATTCATGAAAAATCGTCTGATAGCAAAACTGCTATGTATTTTGCCATTAAGGGTGGTTTTGAAGAGGTAATGAAGATGCTTTCTAACGCCGCTGATGCCTCCAATAGCAATTCTGAAGAGGATGGTTGGCACTAGACATTAGTCGGGCGACGATCAGCCGTCGTGGAGCTGCTGCTGCAAAATGGCGCCGACGTGAACGCGCGCACGCGGACCAGCGCTCCGGCCGGGGGGCCCCTGGCAGGCGGCGCCACCGTCGACGCGCGGGACTTCGAGGGGAAGACGCCCTGGACCGGCGCAGGACGCCGCTGCACTACGCGACGCAGGGTGGCCACCACGCAGTGGCCAAACTGCTTGTGGAGCGCGGCGCGAGTCCCGAAGTCGAGGACCAGGAGAAGAAGACGCCGATGATGCTGGCTGCCAGGATCGGAGACCTGGACTCTGTGGTTCTTCTTTCGGAGAAGGGGGGCAGAGTCGACTCTCACTGCGAGTCGAAAAGGACCGTCCTCCACTACGGCGCCATGGGGGGCCACCCAGAAATCATTAAGCTCCTCGTCAGCCGCGGCGCAAATCCAAATGCTAGAGATGGCAGAAACACCACTCCGCTGATGCTGGCGGCGGAAAATGGCTGCTCGCGCTGTGTTCAGATTCTTTTACACTTCGGGGCAGACGTAAAACTATGCGATGCGGACAAGCGGACTAGCCTCCACTTCGCTGCCAATAGGGTGAATCTTGAGGTAATGAAGCTGCTGGTTCAGAATGGCGGGGATATAAATGCTCGAGACAGAAACAGCACGACCCCGCTCATGTTGGCCGCCAAGACGGGGTTCGTGTCTGGCGTGCAGTTTCTTCTGCACACCCGGGCACGCGTCAATATACGCGATGCAGACAATTGCACTGCGCTGCATTTCGCTGTCAGCCAAATGAATCACGAAGTGGCCAAGATCCTTCTTCGGGGCGGTGCTGACCCAAACGCCCGAGATAAGGCGAACAACACGCCACTAATCTTGGCCTCCAAACAGGGCGACACAGACTCGGTTCTTCTTATCTTAGAATACGGAGCCAACGACTCAGAAAAGAGAGCTGCTCTTCACCACGCCGAGAAAAAGGAGATCGTCGATATTCTCTCAGGCACTTGGGATAAAGAGAAAACAAAAACGAATAAAGAAAATTCATCGTCCGGAGGCCTGCTTTGTCGCGCTCTGTGCTTATTTCGCAAAGTGGAAATGCAGTGTTCAGATGCGCAATGAAAGAAAGGCGCGGCATCTAAAGAAACCAGAATATAGAAACGCCATGAGCGGGGCTGTCATTGGGCACAGGCTGACAACGTTCGTGCCTCGGACCCCATGTTTAAGGGGTCCCAGAAGATTATAAAAAAAATCAAACAAGCCCACTCATGAATTCTTGTTCTCTATAGGGATTTGAAAATCAATATAAAATCATCTGAACCCTAATGGGATTTTGATTCCATCTTCTAATAATCTTTTACATTTTGTTAGCTTACCATAAAAGGAAGGATTACCTCATGATTTTAAGTTTAAGTTTACATGAACTTTTTAGAGTAAATGATGACACAATATTATAAATTTTTCAGACAATACTTAAGGGTCTTTGACAGTCTTGAGCCTCCATCTAACCGAAAGACGAGTCAATGAGAACAAATGTGAAATGAATTCACAACTGTGAATGGGACATGGATATTTTGTATGGCCTGACATACGCGTTCAAACTGAGACTTCTCTTTATAAGCGTTCTTTGACTGATCTACGACGCGGAATCTGGCGTAATTATTTTGTTGAGTTTTGTTTTAAGAGTTGAATCTGTGATCAAATAATGTCAGCCTCCGGGATTAGCGTCTCTGGGGCAATGGTGATGTACTGACCATCGATTTCACTGCAGGATGTCAAGACTGGATTACTACAAATGGTGCCTTAATCTGTGGGAGTGGGTGCATTGCTTGGTGGAAAGATATGGGTGCGTTATCTGGTGCACCGATTTTGCTCGTTCTGCGCATCACCAGTTTGCGTCACGAACCACGTGACCATAGCACGGGCACTTCGTTTGAACAGCTAAACCAGACGCTGCCCGGCATGATACATAGAGAGTGAGAAGTGTTCAGGAACATTTGGAAAGGGGCGTAAAGTTACAATTTTCAATGGTGAGCAATAAAAAATAATGCAAAAATTATACAAGATGTAATATTTAAAAATGCTTCTATATATTTTTCAATCACTTGTAACAAGCTCAGTTACGATGCGTAGTTGCTCACCTTTATCTTTCCACCATGACGTATTGCTGTATCGAGAATAACTGAACACCAGTCATTAAAATATTGAGAAAAACAAACGGGTGTAATATAAAATGCATTGATTACATAATTTAGCCCTTTATATTTACTTCATAAGTACAGAATTAAATACACATTTTGGTGTTACCGGGAGCATAATGCAGACTGTAATGAGTGGAGACTTCATACTTCAAATCAATGTCACTCGTTGCAATGTTTTTGGAAAGAAAGAAATAGACACATCATGAGGAAGAATAGTGAAAACTTTATTATTTGAACATGAGCTGTTATTAACATTTTAATTTACCCGTAAAATGACAAAACATTTTCAGTTAATGTGAAACACGATGTTACTACTCGTTACAATGTTACTACAAATATATTTTGGAGAAGTTTTCTGCAGAAATTATGTGATGGATTGAATTATATTACAAAAATATTTATTAAATGGTTCACAAAATAAATGATTTGAGGAGACATTGGGAAAAATGTAGAGCAAAAATGTTCTATGTGATACAATGTACATGTAAACGCAAGGAAAACAACTTGTTTTTAAACTAGGTATTTTCTAAAGAGAATGAATAAGCTATTTTTGCACATAAATTCAATATAACATTTCCCACAGTAATTTGTTAAAATGAATAAAATTGTCAAATCCATTTTTTTGCTTCAGAACTTCTTGAATTCCTTTCCCTTTGCATAAATGTTCGAAGAATGTACTCATATATCTAACCTCAATAATGCAATAGGAATGTGAAGTATTTAATTATTTAACATCAAAAACAGTTGAAAACAGCAATGAATTGGAGAGTAGTAAATCTGTGCATGTTCTCTGGAACATTGCAACCCCTGACTGTATGCCCTTTCACTATATTTTGTTCTATTATGAATTAAGCTAGCAACGAGCTTTTTGGCAAAATTTGTTAACAAGAAATATTGGCTTGAAATTTTCTATCCCAAGTCGGCTACAACGAGTGTTTGAAGGCGAAAGCCTGGTGCAGTGTGATGTAGCCACTATCGTAGTTCGCGCCCCAACTTTCCTCGTAGAGAGTCGAATCCACTGCGGCCAGGCCCCAAAGTTAGTGGCCACTACGCATCAGAATTGCGTCTTCATATTACGTATAGGCGACATATAATGGAATCGAAAAGATTAAAACTACTCGCAGAGAGACGTATGTTTTATGTGTTTCTACCCTTACGGTGCTAACGATCACAGCAGTTGACGCTCCCCGAAACACGAACGAATAAACTAATGTTTATTTATTTATTTATTTATTTTACGTCAGAAAAACAGTTAAAAACTGCGTATGACGTGCTATGGGGAAAAGTGAATTGTGTGCACATTTTCAAAATTCTGTGATCCCTACACTTAGTCATATACTAATTAAATTTTGAATTTTGAAAGGGAGAAAAAAAAACAAAAACTCCCATGCAATAAAATCTATGTTCAAGGATAAACAAGCAATATATTTTGAATTTTGAAATTTTGAAAGGGAGAAAAAAAAACAAAAAAAACTCCCATGTAATAAAATCTATTTTCAAGGATAAATAAGCAATAAATTTTGAATTTTGAAAGGGAGAAAAAAAAACAAAAAAACTCCCATGTAATAAAATCTATTTTCAAAGATAAATAAGCAATACATTTTGGCTCTTATTACTTCCTGCCGCGACAACATGGAAACGATAATTTGAATAATTGTATTTCCCACAGAATTCTAGAAGTCGTGCACAGAAAATGAAGTTACATTTATGTCCAGAAGCAAAACAAGGGGCCATCTCAGCATTTGCTCAATGGATCAGGGAAACTGGACGAAAACCTGATCGAGATGGGGGTCATTGACCCGGAAGCTGTAGATGATGTAGTTTAGTAGAAAATGTAGATGATATAGTTTGTTTGCCAAGAGAGATGTTTGTAAAGGAAACTGAATATTCTGATTGCAGTAATAAGGTTACGTTTATGTTTGACAGAACCCATCACCATCCTAAATGATCCATTTCTTCTGATGTTTTCTACCATATTTTCGAGATTAGAATAGATCTTCCTCAGGACTTCTTGTTCGTAAACCAACGAGAGAAGTCCGTCTGCGACCATGTGGAATGCCTAAGTTCTGCCGAAAGCCTATTTCGTAAGTTCATTTGACATCTTTCTGCCTTTGGGAACTGGCCATGTCCGTCGCCTAGGATTGGGCCGCCTGCACTCTACTGCTGACATAAAAATTAATGTTACTTTAATTATAACTTATTTTTGAAAATCCCAAAATTAATTTCTATGTTTACTCTATTCTAGAATTTGTATTCTAAATGTACGATGTATTTCCTTTCAACCGGTTTTCTCTGTTAAAACAAATTAAATGTAATATGTAAGCTGTAGATTTTTGCCTATTTGTCTATTTTTCCTCAATGGAGAAGAAACAAATTTTTTCTGCAATATTTTAGATTAGTTATTCATTTTGGGACATCAGGAATATTATATGGGAATTTTAAAGTGACTATAAATGGCTATTTTTTGTTCAAAAGCCTAAATTTCTCGTATTTATTGATCAAAATGCAATTATCCTAAAACAATTTTTTTAAATGTAATTTTTTTTCGTTGTTCTCCCGCAGATTGCAGAGAAATTGAACAATATCGATAAATCTATGTTCCGTTGCACTGCCCCCACAGTGCGTATTTCATATTATGAAACACGTGCAAATTCGCATGTGGTTATTTTATTTTGAATTTTTGATCACTTACAACTGCGTTCTAATTCAACAGCGAAAATACGACCAGGTTACTAAAATGTTTGACCAAATTCATATACAACTATAACACGAGTTTAAAAGAACGGATTTTATCCAAATGAAAACTTAATATTTGTTTATTCCTGAAGTGAAAAAGATAGATAGATAGATTTATTAAAGTTCGCTTTGAGCTAATGCTCGGTGGCAAACATTATTACAATTAGATATACAATTACAAAACTATTACGAATATTTACAAATATACTTACAATTAGAATTAGAGATTAATATCCTAGTTATAATTAATTTTGAGTTATCTATATGTTGACTTATAGCTTTTCTAACACTTCACTTCACTTCACTGAATAAGAGACATGACTATATTATTAATAATACTAACGATTATAATAATGAGAATAATAATAATAATAATAATAATAATAATAATAATAATAATAATAATAATAATAATAATAATAATAAAAGTCCCAGTGCTAATAATGATGACCTACATAGAATTAAGTATATTTTTGAATTTCACTACATTAGAAGGAAGAGTCTCTAGTCCTTTTGCAGGTAGTTTGTTCCAATCTACTATGGATGATTCACAAAGGAGAACTTGCCAGTTCTTTGCTTTCTACATCGTATTTTCCAGGGATGGTCTCCTCTACTTTTATAATCAGGTTTCTGTAATCTTTTACTGATGTCTGCCCATGCTGAGTCCCCTTTGTATGTCTTGTACATTACGCATAAACGCGCCCGTTCCGTCTCTTAGATAAGGGTTCCATTCATCTCGTTCATCAACGCGTCCATGATTTACAAACTTTCCGGCCCGTTTTTGAATTTTATCTAACGCCTCGATTTGCCCTTTTCTGTACGGGTCCCAGCAGGCCGCTCCGTACTCTAAAATAGGACGGACAAGTGAAGTATATGCCAAGGATCGGGCATTCGAACTACTGTTTTTTAGAATGCGCATTACAAAGTGCAGCGCCCTCCATGATTTTTTGACCGTATTGTTATATGATCCGACCAACCTAAGTCGCTACGCAGGACCAAACCCAAGTACTTACAGTTTTTTACACGCGGAATATCGTTAGTTCGTAACTTGTAATTCGAGTGTACATTCGAGCGAGATTAGGTAAAACAAATAAATTTACTCTTTTCCGGATTTAATTCCATCTTATTTCTGCACGCCCAGTTCCATAAACAGTTAAGATCGTTCTGTAAAACATTTTCATCCGAAGACGCGCCAATACTCTATATATTATGCAATCATCAGCGAAAAGTCTAACTTTCGATTTTATTCCAGTTGCAATATCATTAATAAACGCTAAGAATAGCAATGGCCCTAACACACTCCCCTGGGGGACCCCAGAGGTTACATCGGCTTTCGATGAGTGTTTGTCACCTATTCTGACTGCTTGAGTTCGGCCCGTAAGAAATTCTTTTATCCACAAGATTATTCGATGATCTAATCCAGTTTTTGACAGTTTTTCAATTAAAAGGCCATGTGGAACCAGATCAAATGCTTTAGAAAAGTCTAATATTACTGCATCTACCCTACTCCTTCGTCTAATGAATCTGCTATGTCCTGACATAAAGAAATAGTCTGGCTGTCGCACGAATAGCTAGGACGAAAACCGTGTTGATTTTGAAAAGCCAGTCGGTTTTATTCCAGACTCGTCTAATATATTCCGCAATCATGTGTTCCATCTGCTTGCATACAACTGATGTCAAACTTATAGGCCTGTAATTATTAACAATCCTTTTGTCTCCTCTCTTGTGAATCGGCACTACAATTGCCTCTTTCCAATTTTGAGGAATCGTATTATTATTTACAGTGACGTCCATTAACTGAGCAAGGTAAGGAATCATGGCTTCCTCCCAATTTCAATATTTCTCTGGTATTCCGTCAGACCTACAGATTTATTTCTCCTAATTTTTGCAATCCTTTTTCTAATAATTCCTGCATCGACTCTAAAGGTTTCTATAACGGGTGTTGATTTATTTACTGAAATCTGATCCTTCGGCTTGAAAACCGACGCGTAATGCCTATTTAAACAAGCCGCCTTTTCACTGTCATTTGTAATTAACGAACCGTCAGCTCCGCAGATCGCTGGAATATTTTCTTTGTTCCCTTTCTTATGTCTTACATACTTGAAGAAATTTTGCCAACAGTTTAAGGAGGTTGTCACATTACTCTCTAGTCAGCCGAACGAAAAGTTGTAATTTTGGAACGTGCTTGTTAAAAAATTAAGAACGAGTATCAAGTATATTATTTCTGTATATCGCGACGATTGGTAAACGAGTATTTTTTAAATGATGTATTAAAAAGTGTTAATTATTTTACAAACGCAAGCTAAGAAGCTAATTTGACTCCAAATACCAACATGAAATACTGAAAATACTGGAGTAATCGACGTTTATGTATGACTGATTTCTCTTCAAATTCTAGTTATCTTATAAGTAGGACATTTCTTACGTATTATGTAAATGTTTTCTTTCAAGAATAATACCATTAGATCGCAATTAACTCCTTCAGAGAACTGATAACTTTCAGGCAATAAACTTGGCAACGCTTTATATTTATTTTATTGGTACCAATGGTTTACGTTTTCGGGAACGTACAGAACAGTGTGTGATTGAGTTGAGCTGAGTTGTTTTTGTAGGTCTTATAACCTGAAAATCATGTTCGAACAGTTGAGATATAAAGGGCGATTTGTTACGAAACGTAAGTTATCGTGGAAAACAAATTTGTCTGTAGCCGCGAAACGAAGAAACGGAGAAGAAAACGTTACAGACGAAGACGTTTCCTGTTGATGGTCGCCGCATCGTGCACGTTGAAGAACTCGCTAAATAACTCGCAAACAACATTTTATCATCATTCATCATGAATGACCCTCGCATACGCATTCCAGCTCACAAAGCAATGCCTACAAACCAGCCTCTCAGTTTCGCAATATTTAAAATTCCCGCCGAGTGGTACGTCCTGCAACGTTGCCGCACTTTTTCGTTCTTACGAAAAACTGATGACAGATGTTATTTTCTTTTGCGTTTTTGTCCAAACTTTCTATTCTATTCTCTTCAGAAAGGTTTAATCTACATTTGTAATATTTTCCCCTCGTGTAATCTTATGTAGATGTGTTTCAAATTTAATCATTTACGGTCGGACGAGATCATTTCCCTATGCTTTGCGTGTTAAAACGCAAGTTTTCAAATGTGATTATCTTTAAAACTATACGGTAGAATCACTTTATATTTTGGGAAAGCATGTAAAAACGTCTAATCTTGTGATAAGTTTCAGTTGCGAAGTTTAATCTTATTTTTGACATAACGTGACAACCTCCTTAATCGATCGTTTAGAATTGATTTTAGGTAATTTTCTTGGGTATGTAACTTTAATTCCAGAGCAAGACAAGTTCTAAAAACAAAAAACAAACAAAAACAAACATGAGTTATAGTAGGTCTACGTTATTCTACGGTCAAATATTCAATTTTCCTGTATATACTACGTATTAGCTTTCAAAATTACAAACACTGCTGCATTCGCTGCAACTACATTGCTGGCACGTAATTGAATAAAGGAGTTTCTAAGCCGGTTCATAATGATTTTCTTATATTGTACGTGACTGCTACAATTTATAAATAAAAACAACTACTTTTCTACGTGTTGCTCATAATTATTGTCAAAATTCACTTACATTACCGATTTTGAAAATAAATTTGCATTGTATGTTTTATTTATTTATCTGGAAAATTTGATCTATAATTTTATTTCTTGAAATATTTGACTTCATATTTGTTATCAGCGACCTCCAAAACCCATAAGTACCAGAGCACTTTCCAATTAATTGTTTCACACTTGAGCCAGCGTTTTCAGGTCTGGAATAAGTTGGTCTACTGCACACTATACAATTTGTCTGGCAATATGGTAGGGGAATCGGCGGTCGTGTGGTCAGAACCAACCAACCGGTCGACAAAAATTTCTGTTGGACAACTTGCCTCCATCCGATGCAAGTTGTAGGTTCGACTGGCCGGTCGGCCCGACAAATTGGTAGGAGTGTAGAGGTCTTTGACCCTTAGTAAATCAATATTTCTTCTTGATTGTCCATATATGTTTACAAATAAAAGTATCCAAAGTTTTTTATGACAATCATTTATTCAGTAATTTCACGACGTTTCGTAACTCGTTTTGTTACATCTTCAGGTGCTAAACTAATGGGACACAGAAACTGTTACTCTACATATCAATTTTTATATACAAAACAACCAAAGAACAACACAACAAAACAAAATCAATACAATACCAAATGGACACTCACCTTAGTGAGGAACGCTATCCCATTGAATTACCACGTCAGCAGAACATTCAAGGAAACATTACGAAATACCTCACTCTCACACAGTTGATACCGCATAACTAACCGTTACGAACAGACACTCCATCCAAAGTTTGAATTACACCAACGGGCGTATGAATATGTAGTAAGGTTACAACACGGCGTATGAATATGCTGTTTGCCAACTAAATCACTATACTGGATCTACATTGTCCGGATCTTTATTTTTAATTTTATATAACACATTGTCATAGGCATTGGTAAAAACATTCATTTCAACATTGGTATTTAGAGTCTGATTTAACTTAATCTGGAGTGTTTCAGAAATGAGTCGTGGGAATTTCCTAACCTCGATGTCTAAAATAAGTGGGTTCTCAAAGTCAAACTCATGCGACAAATTTAGTCTGTGTAGATTACAAACTTGTCGCCGAAGTAGAATCAATTAGTAATAACTGAAACAATTAAATAAACTCAACATTATTTCAACGTAAATTTATGACTAGTACTACGATAATACATTTATTAGATAGGTTGTACTACGTTTCCGGCTCTTTTCAGGAATACAACAATTCATAACCCAATCGTTCATCGAGATACTATTCTGTCACAAAACCCAGAACGTTAAGTTTTTTTGGGGAGGTTTAAAAAATAACCTTGGACTATGAAATCCCCCACATTAAGGCACTAAGGCTCTTCATATTCCTTCCAAAACGAGTTACGAAACGTGAAATTACTGAATAAATGATTGTCATAAAAATCTTTGACCCTTAGTTACTCGCGCTGGCCTCCATTGTACGCCACTGGAACTGTTATCACCGTAGGTGTCAGATAACATCAGCGCGCATTCTGACATTTGACCTAACCTCGTTCAGCTGCATCCTTCTCGATACTCAGCTGTGTAAGATTTCCTGCAGTGGCTAGACGATTGTATTTCCTTTAGAAAGTGATCGTTGGCGTATTTTCTACGCCGCGCAGATACCACTGCGAGTTTTCATTTTCTTTTAATTATCACGGGATTTTTTGCTTTATTGATGTAATTAAACTAATTTATTTTGTTTTACATTAGGAACAATACAGAGATGAATAATTTATCGGAATTGAGGTATGAGGGACCATTAATAAATTGTGGATGTGGTTCACGGGATTGGTCAATTAATTGACCATTGTAGAATTCACGACCATTAATAGATTGTGGGATAAGGATCACGGGACTGGTTAATTCAATATATATAAAGTCAATTAATTGACCAATCCCGGGATCCACTCCCACAATTTATTAATGGTCGTGAATTCTACAATAGTCAATTTATCGGAAAAGCATATAAGTTAATTATTAATGAGGAATCGCCAGAAGACGAAATTTGCACCGGGCAGTAGCTCAGTACATCAACTGATATCACTGCAGCACCTCTGACCGGGAGGTTTTACGTTCGAATCCTGACGGCGGCAGATTTTTCGACACTAGCTTTTCAGTTAGGTCAAATTCAGTCGCTATCTGGGGGAGAATTTCTAGCGGCCGGCTGCTCCGATGGGTAGTTTTCCGTGGTTTCTCCAAACAACACCAGGCGAATGCCGGAGCAGTACCCTACCGAACGGGCCACGGACCGCGCGTAATCTATTCTTCCTCTTCCTTGTCCTATCCTTTCCCCTTATACACACATTTACACTAACATGCACTACATTACCACATATTCCGGAAGACCGGTCGGGAGCTTAGAGCTTGCCCCGGCGGGGACGGTGCCCCGCTGGTGGGAGAGTCCTGCTTAGGGGGAAACCCCACTAGCCGACGGTAGGTCGGCGCCGGATCTCGCCATCCAGCGGGGAAAGATCGCCGCCATCTCCCGAGAAAAAATATGCACTACACTAAACGGGACTAATGACCAAAGCAGTTGACGCACCCGGAAACACGAAAAAATCAATGAATCAATCAAACGAAATGTACGATGCTGCTAGTGCTTCTGAGCAAGTAATTGTAGAGACCGAGAGTGAACATGACGCGAGTTCTGAGCTTGATTATGGTATTGATTATTTAAGCAGCGAGTGTAGAATGTTTTCATAGGCCAAGAGAAGGTTACAAAGTGGAATAAAACACCACTTGTCAGCAAATTCTATAAAACTGAAGGTGTGATGATGAAGAATAACTACCAACAAAATTAAGAAATCACTGTCACATTTGCGGAAGACAAAAAACGAACTGCTGTAATTCATGCCACTTTACTTCGCGCAACAAATTAGCATGCCATTCCTGCTCGGCAGCAGGGTCGAGGCAACATCGTGTGCCCTGCCCAGTAGTGCCTCGCGGTCTGTGACTTGTTTACGTGTTTTCATCGAACCTGCTAGTTAAAGTGTCAGTGTAAAGTAAGCAGTCTACTTCAGTGCATATAATTGTTCTGATTTCTGATCGACCTTGCTTCTCATTGTGAATGGGGAATCAGAAAAATAAATGGCGGATGCCAGCTGCCACCAGCGGAGGGCAGGCCTCTGATCACAGGAGCCAGCCTGCTTGTAATGAAACCACCGGCCGTCCGTTACAACAGAGTCGTTCTCAATGCCATGAACCCGAGAAGGAACAAGGATTATAATTAAGGCAAAGCACTACAGCACCCCTCGAAAGGTACGTGAAGCCCTTTAGCACTGATTGTTCCGCCTTAGTCACATCACGTATGCTTCAAAATTTGCAACAGGTGTGTGCATTTTGAGCAGTAAGCAGTTAGTGGACGAATTAATATAGGCTACGCATTCATTAATATTGAGGGTCTTCCTAAAATATTCGGTCTCTTGTGAGACAGGAAATGTATAGTTATTTCAAATGTTTCACTCCTATGATTCCTAATGCAGTAATTGAAGACGAACTAGACAAATTAAAGTGATACGCAGCTCAAGGTCGTTTCTCAGAGCTGGTTTTGGTAAAGAACAGCGTTCACTCATATCTTAAGTTTTCGAGACAGGTGTTCGTTCCGAAGACTCAGTGTACTTTGATACCAGTTTACATATCAAGCATACAAAGGAGAAAGAAACTGGATTTTATATGTCAAGTGGTATCATTAAGTGCTTTCTACTGCAAGGGAAGAAGGCCAGCATACAAAAACTGTAAGAGAATGTAGGGAGACATTAACTCAACCAGTCTGGAAGACATAATTGATAACAATGTAGCTGTTGATAACGAACAAAGAGATAAGGTTCTAGTTACCAAGAATTTCACTTGACCAAGGCAAGCCTGTTAAGAGGGCTTTATCTCAGATCATAAGTATTCCCAGCAACAATCTGCTTGAAGTTCAGGAAGAATAATTCAACTGTCCTCAAGGAAAATTAACTAAAAGTGGAAAATAAACTAAGAAAAGAAAAGGAAAGTATCCAAGTGAGAATAATTCATTAGTAGCGTCTGCAATAAGAAAAGCATAGTGGAGCAACTAGCCCCAAAGGAAAGAAAGAATAGGAAGGGATCCAACAATGTACTAACGTATGAGCAACTAAAAGACTTTCTGAAAATACTTATGGCGTAAGTAACCCTTCAAACATCTCTTTGTTACCAAAGAGACAGGTGCGGCGAATTGAAATGCGAAGAAATATATCCATTACTGTCTGATAGAGGAATAAAATCAAAAGATTTTACGAGGAATTATGAAGAAGCTGAAGGACCCAGTCCTCTCAGATTCTCGGAAAGAATTTGTCTGACAAATGACGAATTAATAAGCGAAGATCTTCAAATAAGGAAAATTAGAATTTTATAATAATGTGAACGGTTTTCATTTAGATATGAATTTCTTCAGAAGATCCTCAAAAGACGAAAATTATGATATACTGTGCATCTCAAGAACAATTTCAAAATAAATACCATTTAGTATAAAAGGTTATCAATGTTTTATAAAACAGAGTGATATGTGGAAATGCCAGTGGCGGAGTTGCCATCTATGTTCGTACGTCTACTGGCGTAGTGCGGGAATGCGCCATTATAAGTGACCTAGGCGTATGTAATACGGCCGCACATTGGAGGCAGTAGTTTTAATTCAAAGTAACGTATACATTCCTAATGCGTTTCAGTTAGAAATCCCCACCACCTAGACAACTTATATGCACAAAATATCTGGCCTGGTATCATAGGGTGGGCGATTTTAATAGTCACAATTTGATTTGGGGATCAAGAAGAACAGATCGAAGAGGGAAATTGTTGGGTGAATTTGCGAACAATGAAGATCTTATTGTCTTGAATGATTGCATAAATCTGTTGGCTACTTCAAAAGTGTAGTGGAACACATCTTGCATCGACCTAAGCATCTGCACTCCAACTTGGCGAGATATCTAAATGGAACGTAATGGAGGACCTTCTACAACAGTGATCATTATCCTATAGCATTGCCATGAGAATTCGATTATTCCTGGTACATCTATATGCCCAGATGGATATTTCTGTGCAAGGCCAACTGGAAGTCGTACCAAGACATCATTGCGAGCAAAGTTCAGAACCTTAAGAAATTGAACATCGACGACTCAGTGCAAATAAACGATATTGTGAGCAACTTTACAGACCTTATACTGTCGACAGCGGATGTGACTATACCCAAAACAAAAAATACTAAAAGTAAGAAGAAACTACCTGGTGGACAAAGGAATGTGAAGAAGCGGTTATGAATTACAAGCACTGGTTTAATGTTTTAAGAAACATAACACAAATGAAAATCAATTCACGTTTAAATCAGCACGGGCCAGGGCAAGAAGAATCATAAAACAATCCAAGAGGAGCTGCTGGAAGAATATATCATCCTTAAACAGTAAACTGAACTACACAGAGGCTTGGAAGAAAATAAATGCTATCGATGGAAAATTCAGAACAAATTACCCGAAGTCTATGATACGGACAATTCATTCAGGACCGTGCGATGTATGCAAGTAGCTTTGGAAAGTTTTTCGCCTCCAATTTTAGTGATGCGAACCTTGCGGATAGCTTCACGAAACATAAAGAAAAACTGAGAGATCTCCTAAATCTGAAGTAGAAGAGATGAAATAGATGATTCAAACAACTGAGATGTACCATTACGCTCGAGAACTTAAAGTAAATATATTACATTACATTACATTTATTTGAACTGCAATTGGGTATGACCGGTGCAGTTAATTAACAATAATTACAATAATAAACTTAACATTAATAATAACACAATATTAATAATAATAACGATATTAATAATAAAATAATACATAAAGGAGTACAGTACAAACCGAATGCAATAATCATACTATCACTAATGTACGTATTATAACAAATATTTCAACTCGTATGATATATAATAGTATAATTATATGTCGGTGATGCTAAAATTAATACAAGCTACATAAATATTGGCTAAATTTATTGTTTTTAATTCATTTCGTTACTACAATTAACTGCACTTGACACTGCACTGCACAACACTACACTACACTACACTACACTACACTAACTACACTACTACACTCACTACACTGTTTTTGCTTTGAGTTACACTGACCAGCACTACATCGCACTTCACCTGCACTACCGCACTTCACAGCACTTACTCATTTAATGTCTATTACTATCATATTGTTCTAACTTATTTCTAAAACTTCGGACACTTAGAGGAAGGCTTTGAAAATTGCTGCGAGTAAACTTTCCAATCTTTAATTGTTCTGTTACAAAAGGAAAATTTCCAAGATCTGAATTTTGTTTCCTTGTTCTGAATTTGTAGTGTGATCCTTCGGCCGAAATAATTTGGTTTCTAGTCTAACCTGAATTTCCTTCCAAGCTGTTTGACCTACGTATGATTTATAAAGAGCGCAAAGCCTCGCCCTTGTTCTTCTCATTTCTAGAGGTTCCCATGCCTTTTTATCGCGTTAGTTCTGTAGGTAAACTTATTCGCTTTTCTCTGTATTCTATCTAGATTTTTCCGGTGCGACTTTCTGTATGGATCCCAACATGCCACTCTGTTCCATGAGAGGGCGAACCAGCGAAAAATATGCTAATTCTTTGCGTTTGCAGAGCTTTTCTTTAGAATTCGCATTACAAATGCAAAGAACTTCACGTTTCCTAACTACCTGATTTATATGCTTCTCCCACCCTAATTTACTATCTATAGAATGCCTAAATACTTGCATGATGAGACTCTTGGGATGATGACCTCACCTAAACGATAGTCTGGTTCCTCATAATTTCGTCCCTGCGAACGTTATTGTTTTGCTTTTCGATCCGTTAATTCCCATGTCATTTTTTCAGCCCAATCACGTAAATGTTCTAAATCCTGCTGTAATATTTGTTCGTCAGCGCTACTTTTGATTTTTCGGTATATAACACAATCGTCACTGCAAATAAACGCACCTTTGATTGTATGTTAACGTGGAGATCATTTACGTACGCTAAGAAAAGTAATGGCCCTATGACACTTCCCTGTGGAACCCCTGAAGTAACAATAACCGTAGTCGAAAACTGAGTGCCAACTCGAACTTTTGTTTCCTGTCTCTAAAAATTCGCACCCACTTCACGACTCTAGCATCAATTCCTGAGTTAATAATTTCTGATAGTAGGTTATGCGGTACTACGTCGATGCTTTCGCAAAGTCGATTACGATTGCATCCACCCTCCCACCGCGTCAACTTCGTCAGCTAGATCTTGCAAAGAGAAACGATTTGGCTTTCGCACGAATATTTACTTCTAAACCCATGCTGTCCGTGAAAAATCCAGTTCGCTTTTTCCCATTCGCGGCGAATGTACCGGCTATTAAATGCTCCATTATTTTGCATACACTGATGGAGCGATACTGGTCTATAATTACAAACTTTCGTTTATCCCCTTTTTTGAAAATAGGGACCACTATAGCTGTCTTCCAATCGTCTGGTAGACTTGCATTATTGATTGAACATGAATAATCTAATAAATCAGCAATACTGCCTCCCCACCGAGTTAATAAAATCTGTCGAGATGCCGTCTGGTCCGCGTGATTTACCGTTTTTCAGTGATTTTATACGTTTGCGGAGTTCCCATGCATGAAGTTCGAACTGGTTTCTATTGGAAAATAATGAACTTGCTCCTGCGCCCGTTTTGGTTTGAATATTGATACAAAATACGCGTTGAACGATTTGCTTTCGCTTGGTCGCCGTGCAATGGCGCGTTATCTGCGTCTAGAATTTCCGTTCTTCCTTATTCTCGGCGTCTGCGGACATATTTGTAAAGTCTGACCAATTATTTCTTCCTGTCTCCAAAATATTTCTTAAAAATAATTCATGCGCAATTTTCTTTTCTTTTCTAATTCCCTGTAGAATTTTTAAAGTTATCATGTCAGCAATGCTGCGATGTCTCCTATTAAATGCTAGTCTAACTTTTTCTTTAAACGCCGTACCGCCCCGTTATAATATTCAGGATCAGGATTACTTTTCAGTATTTTGCAAGGAACGAACGTATCTAAAGCTGTTTCTACGATTGTTTTAAAGCCCCATTGTTCCTCCATACCCCTTCTGTTCTTAGAAAGTAGTCGTATTTTCCCTAGAAACTACGTAAACCTTCGACGTTTGCTTTCTATATTGCCTGACTATCGTTCCTTTCACCTTAGGTCGCGTAATTACATTTGTTTGTACTTCTACCATCACTGCTTTGTGGTCGCTAATCCCTGAAAGACGTCGAAAGAAAGGAACATTTCTGCAGGGTGAACAAGAAAATGTCCAAAATTGCGCTCTGCCGCGTGGGTTGTCGACTACCTGCGTTAAACCCTGCTCCCATACTAGTCCGATTGACGCGCTTTTGAATTTTCCTGTCGCATACCTCTCCTTTCCAGTTAGCGTCAGGAAAGTTTAGGTCGCCAGCGACAAGAATAGAACGACCGTTTCTGTTTTCCACCCTATCACCGATTTCATCTAAAATTTCCAACCGTCGTTTGGCGGCCTGTAACAAGCTAATAATTTCACGGAATTATCTAGTACGTCAATTACCATACCTAACATTTCAAAGTTGTTACTAAACCAACTATTCCCAACTATTAACGAGGTCTTGACGCAGAGAAAAACGCCCCCGCCTCTTGTTTTTCTATCTCTTCGATATAATTTATAACCGTAATGTAAAATTTCAGAATTAGCTACCTCATCTGTTAACCACGATTCTGTCCCTATCACTATATCTGGATCACATGCATCAACTAAGTTCCAAAACTCAATGGTTTTATTAATTATACTTCGACAGTTACCTGCAATAATCTTGAAAGCCCTTCCTCACCTGAACATATCTGGTCGCCGCCGTCGTCGCCGCCGTCTCCGCCGCTGCCACGGTCGCCGCCGTCGTCGCCGCCGTCGTCGCCGCCGTCGTCGCCGCCGTCGTCGCCGCCGTCGTCGCCGCCGTCGTCGCCGTCGTCGTCGCCGCCGCCGCCGCCGCCGTCGCCGCCGCCGCCGCCGTCGCCGCCGTCGCCGCCGTCGCCGCCGTCGCCGCCGTCGCCGCCGTCGCCGCCGTCGCGCGTCGCCGCCGTCGTCGCCGCCGCCGCCGCCGCTGTCGTCTCCGCGGTCTCCGCCTCCACCGTCACACACGTCACCGCTGAATCTTCCGCCACCAGAGCGAAACCCTCAGCCTCCGCTCTATCGCCATTGCCCGCCATTCGACCGCAGGGCGCAGATCAACGGACATTCACAGCGTCACCGGGCGACCGGAGGGCGTGTGCAGAACTCAGCAACTCTGGTGAGGGCCACTGAGTGCCGCCACGCCCCTCCGGTTGAGGTGGACGCCGTCCCGACCTAGGGCGCTCTCCGAGATCCACCCGTTTGGATCCACAAAGGTGAATCGAGCGCTTTTGCCACTAGTCCATGTCGCGATTCACCTAGCGACTTTACGGGACCAAACATCCCGGCGGCGAATGACACCACTTAGCACTATGCGGGCGGATGGAGCGCTTTTCGCTGCCCAAGTTCGTAGATCGCCCGTTAGGTAGTCAAACGAGCGACATCTCCGAAGGTTGTTAGAGCCTCCGTGAATGATGACAGTGTCGGTGCTTCCACATCGCTGGCTTCTATTGCAATTTCAATTGCTCAACGCGGATTCCAGGAAGCATTTTACCTGTAGGTTTGCTGACCACGTGACGCACAATAGAGTCACCGAACACAACACACTTTTGGGCCCGACCCTCACGGTTTTCTTTGCCGCCCTACAACAGATGCGTCGTTGCTGATAAAGTTGCCGTCGCCGCCGTAGCCACAGCCGGGGCCGGCGGCGCGGCGGCCGGGCCGGCGCGGCAGCCGGGCTGGCGCGGCAGCCGGGGCCGGCGAGGTCACCTCAGCTCGCAGGACTGCTGTGGTCGGCTGTGCCACCGTCACTGCCTCTTCCGTTGCGGCCCTGCTGTCACTCCATCTCTGTCACCCTTGTTGCTGCCTTCAGATTTTGCAGCTCCGTTGAGTGGCAGAAAGTTTCGCCGTCACCTTCAGGAATTCCTGTCGAGAGACGCCAGTTCATCGCGCAGCCCACCCACGCCGTTACAACACTCGACGCACTCCACGGAACATCTACTGGTGCGCACGTCGCGTGGACACCGGGCCAGGATTCATCTCGACGCCCCAATGATTAGCAGCGTTGCTATGACAAGCAACGCAAAGCCGTCTAGAGAAGGAGCAGCAACGCTACCCTTTCCAGCACGCACGCCACGCGGGCGGTAGCCGCCGATGCGGGCCCGGTACGCCTGCAAGTCGCAGCCCATTATCCCTATACCTGGGCGAGAGCGATCCCAAAAACACGTCCGCTCGCTACAACGTCCAGACGCAGACTGAACGCTATACGTCAACTAAAAGACACCAGCGCCGGTCCCGACGGAATACCTAACATATTTATCCGGATGCTCCCTGAAGAAGCTATCAGGGTTCTTTTAGACATTTACAATTATCTATATTTAAACAATGTCTTCCCACAAAAATGGTCAGAAGCAGTTATTGTTCCAATTCACAAGCCTGGTAAGGACAAATTTTTAGTAGACAGCTACAGGCCTATTGCCCTAACGTGTTGTCTGTGTAAATTACTTGAGAAGGTAGTGAACCACAGACTTAAATGGTACCTAGAAAACATCAGCTAATATCGCCTCACCAAAGTGGTTTTCGCAAGAACCGATCTACCTTAGACAGCATTGCAATAATTGAGAACGCTATCTACAATGGATTCGCCAATAACATGTTCACAGTGGTACTAAGCCTCGACATTGAAAAGGCATATGAGATGGTTTGGCGACGGCGTGTTATGGACATAATAACGAAACATGGAATTAAAGGCAACATAGCTAAGTTCGTGCATAACTTTATTAAAGAACGTTATATTAATGTCAGAGTAAGAGGAGCCTTATCAGAGAGATATATGCTGACAAATGGAGTACCGCAGGGCTCAGTGCTTAGTGTGACCTTGTTTCTGTTGATAATAAATGAACTGCAGACCAAAATCAAACCTCCCGCGCTAGTAAGCATGTATGCGGATGACTGTAATATATGCATCACTGGAAAACATCTGTCCTCCATAGCAGTTATAGCGCAAAACATCTTAGACACCATCCTCGAATTCTCCAATGAAGTTGGTCTAAAATTCTCCCCTAATATCTGAACACAAGATAAAACAATGTAAAACCTTAAAAGTCTTAGGCCTGATACTTGACGAAAGATTATCCTGGATACCTCATATTAAAAGCCTGAAAGTGGAATGCACGAAAAGACTAAACTTGATGAAAATCATAAGTCATTCGGCGTGGGGCCGATTATACAGTGCTTAGAAGAACATACCAGGCATTGATCAGGGCTAAAATGGATTATGGCAGCATATTCTACGATGCTGCAAATAAGAATATTAAAAGAATACTCGACCCTATCAATAACACTGGTGCCAGGCTTATATGCGGTGCATATAGAACAAGTCGTGATAAGCATGTTACAGGAAGCTAATTTACCACCCTGGATAAAGAAGAAGAAATCTAATTGTAGGATATATAATCAAAGTTACAGCTAACTGCAGCAACCCTGTGAACCAAATTTACCAGCTTACATACAGAAATAGGAAGCAATTATGTTTAAAAAAGAAACTACCAAAACCAATCACTGTACGGGCTATACAAATACTAAGCACAATGTCAGAAAAATTCCCCTCTTAAACCTATTAGTATCACTGACTATGCACCATGGACCATGCAGGACATTAAAGCTGAGGAGCTGATAAACAATCCTAAGAAGTCAAAATTAACAACCAAGAGATAAGAGCCAGAATAGGACAAGAAATAGTCAAATATGAGAACTACCACAAATATATACAGATGGCTCGAAGTAGCAACTTGTGGATGTCCGCTGTAACGTCAACAAGAGTAATATCAACCAAACTGCCCGACAAGTACTCAGTCCTGTCCAGCGAATTATATGCCATCATCACAGCACTAGACTACATTCTCGAAGACAGTGAACGTAAATTTTTGATAGTAACAGACTCCAAATTGGCTCTGTCGACTATTGGAAATGTCTTTTATTCAGGAAACTCGCTAGCTTTAGACATTGTTAGTAAGATTAGAAACTTGAACTTTAAAGGCAAAGATATAGTTTTTGGATGGATCCGGCTCATGTGGGTATCAAGGAGAATGAGCTGGCAGACAGATCCGCAAAGAGGCGTCACAACTTGATGAAAGAAGTAACCTCCCCATAATACCACAGGACTATCATGCCAATATCAAGAGCAAATTACAAGAATTGGACAGACAGGAATGGAATAACAACGCCCGATGTAAATTAAGAAGTATATGTGAATACGATGATTATAATCCAGCCACATTCTTCTGCAGAGCTGACCAGGTTGTGTTAACTAGATGCAGAATAGGTCACACCAAGCTCACACATGCCCATCTGATCACAGGAAAAACAGCTGTTATGTGTAATGTGTAATGTTTCTATGTATGTTAATCACCTATTTATGTGCCCCAGGTTTGAGACTGACCGGACGAGACATGGTGTTGAGAACGACATGCCAAGTGTGCTGAAGGACAGAGAAAAATGTAATCGGTTTCTCAATTTTCTGAAGACCATAAAATTGTACGGGGACATATAAGACAAGTGTATAAACTTTATTAATGTGATGTGAATGTTCCTATAAATGTCATAACTCCCAATTTTTTTAAATACTAATTTTAATGATTATTATTATTATTATTATTATTATTAAAAAATAAAAATATTAATGTATTGAAGTGCGCTAATAACCTTTGCAGTTGATGCGACATAAAATAAAAAAATAAAAAAAAAAATTAGCATGCAACGATCATATTTTTAAAGTCAACAATTCCAAAATTTATTCTGAATACTTATTCTAAATCATTATTATTATTATTATTATTATTATTAAAAAAAAATAAAAATCGTAATACGCATATATTTCAAATAAAACTAAATAAAAATTATATCCATATATTATTCAGGTCTTGAAAGAGTTCAATTTTATAACAAAATAGGCTTGGCGTACAAAGTACGCAATACTTGTGTGACAAAACATAGCGCGAGTAACTAAGAGTTAAAATTTTCTCATCGTATGTATTAAAGGAAGGTATAAAAATTGGTGCCAGTTCTATTTTTCGCGAACGCTGTATTTTCGAAAATTGCAAAAAAGTAACATCGCAAAAGTACAATATTGCATTCAGTATTATTTAGTACACATCTTCCTATTTAGACACTCTAGACTTTTTCAATAGTTAATTTATTTTAAAGTCATTCATGATCTTAAAAGTATTTTTTATTTAAAAAATGGTACCGGTACGTTTCGAGGCGTGGTGTCGCCTCATCTGCAATCATGTGTTACGTAATTACGTATAATGCTAATAATATGTAATTAGAAGTTAGTAACAATTTAAAACACTTTAAATTATCTGACAATCAAATCAAATTCCAGTATAATTAAATCTACACATGAACAAATTAATCATTTAAAATGCAGACTTTTTTTAGACTAAAATTTATAAATGTATCTGCTTTCGCTCGCCTTGGAATGCGAAAGAAAAATGAAGACATTCCACATCACATTTGAGAATCATAAAAATATAATTTCAAACTCAGCACTAGTGAATCTCCCATGATATTAGGACGAGAAGAAATTTGAAAACCGTTCCAGTCAGAATGCTGGGATGGTTAGAGAATGAATTCCGTTAGAAAAGGGGGAGGGGGATGACGTGCTTTATACAAACACTAGTTCCAGTAATTTGAAAATTTGTATTGTAATCAATTAGCAATATTGGTTAACTTTTTAGGGCTTTATAAGTAGATGTAAATGTATTTGACTCTGTTATTGAATTTATGGATTTATTGCACTTTATAAACGGTTTCAGGCACAAGCCTCGAATTCTTCCGTAGTTCTATAACCAATATTGTAGGATTTTCAAAATTAATTTTATGATTGGTAGAAATTATGTTTTCAGGTATGGTGTTCTGTCTTTTATTAATTTCCTAAATTTACGTCTATGTTCATCTATTCTTTCCTTCACTTTTCTTTTGGTCTGACCAACATAAGAGCTATGACAATAATGGCAATCAATCTTATATCTAACAATTTTGTCTTTTAGGTTCTTTACAATTTTTGTTGTTTAATTACCCTATTGAAACATGGCCCCTTGTTTTGCTTCTGGACATAAATGTAACTTCATTTTCTGCGCACGTCTTCTAGAATTCAGTGGGAAATACAATTATTCAAATTATCGTTTCCATGTTGTCGCGCCAGGAAGTATTATTCTGAAGGACAACATGGATAAGAGCCAAAATTTATTGCCTTTCTATCCTTGAAAATAGATTTTATTACATGGGAGTTTTTTTCTTTTTTTCTCCCTTTAAAAATTCAAAATTTAAGTAGTATATGACAGTGTAGGGATCACAAAATTTTGAAAATGTGCACACAATTCACTTTTCTCCATAGCACGTCATACGCAGTTTTTAACAGTTTTTTTTAACGTAAAATAAATAAATAAATAAATAAACATGGATGTTGTACTCTTCTTTAAATATGATATTCAACTCTTTTTTAATGGAAGGAACATAAGGCAAACAAAACTTGATTTTTCTTTATTAGATACGCTATTCTGTGAATTATTGATCTTATTTTTGTGGTAATGTAACCGTTTTTTAAACTTTTTTTTTATTTGTAAGTCTACTTTGACGCAACGCGTCTCCAAGCCCCTTGTAGGGCGTTGAGCACTTTGCGCTTCTTGGAGTAATCCTCCCATTACTAGCGCTGGAGTAATCCTCCGTTAATATTGTCTGTCACGTCTCGTCGCAGTCGGTTGTCAAGAGGACCGCCAGGTAGCATCTCCGCGTACGCGCCTCCCACCGCGCGCTCCTGCGTCACTACCCAGCGGCCAGAATTAGGAAGGAATAAGGATAGGGGTAGGGTTTAGGACACTTCACAGGGGTTGGACTAGCCCTTGTGAAGCAGCAGAACTCGTTTTGTTGGAACAAATTTCACATGAGATTCGACGGGAATCGAACACGGATCTCAGTGGTGAAAGGCTTGCGACTTTGCTATTAGCCACGAGTACAGCGTTTGTTAATAGTTTTGGAAACAAACTGCTCTGGGTAGTTGTTATTTTTTTTAAAGGTTAAAAGTAAGTTTTAGATTTTTTAAATGAATTTTTTTCGGTAAATTAATTATATTATCGCCTAAATTATGCATCAAACCTTCCTACATTGAATAGGGGTGTTTTGATGGATAGTTAAGACATATGTCTGCACACTCTGTTTACTATACCAGTCAGGCTGAATGCTTTTACTCGTTCTAATTAATTTCAAATCTAAAAAGTTTAAACATTTGTTTCTTTCAAACTGCAGTTAAATTGAGAATTATATGAATTAAATTGTTCAAGAGTGTTAGAAATCTCACTTGCGTTAACTAGTATTACAATAAGTGAGACGATGGGTACGAAAGTGAGATTTTGTCTATAATATACCTAAAGTAAAATTTCGATTAATAGGAATCCAGAAAATCTGGAAAACGTGATTTATTTTAGGCGCTAATAAATGCGAGCTGAGAAGGTGGTGCCAAACCGAAAATATAGCTCTGACTGAAGAATAAGGAAACTAAGTAGTAGGAGAAAGTCTGTGCCGTTTTTCTTTTAATTTTTTCCTAGTATGTATTACCGAATGGTAAAGAGTAATGCCAGTGCCATTTTCGGAGAACTTTTATTTTCGAAAAAAAAAAAAAAAAATAGAAATTGCATTCAAATTTCCCGCGATTTAACACAAGTGCAAGAAATAGCAACACGGCCGTTAGAAATTCTTAGATTTTTGTTATTTTTGACTATCATGATGATCGAAGGATGTAAATGAGGTTCTTATGGAAGGAAATAGATTTAAGGAAGGAAGCAATTTTTGGAAGGAAAAAAAACACCAAATTCAAAAAATGATTATTTCATGTTTAAAATTATGAGGAGGTATGGACATTAAAGAAATACGAAAAATATTATTAATTGTATACGATAATAATTATGTTGCACAGTAAACACATATTTGTAATGTATAAAAATATGTGAGAATTTATATCATAGTGTACATGTATAAATAATTGTAAAACTTATTTTAAGGACGCTCTACGAATTACAAAACTTAAGAGGTATATTTGTCTCACTCATTGCAATCATTGAAAAAGAGATAATGATACCTCTGTAAAACTTTTTTCTTCAATCGAAATCGTTGTTTCCATTACTTGTTTATTGCTGTTCGTTCCTTTTCATCAAGTGTATTTCTTCTACGAATCTTTCATTGTGACAAATAACCGACCAATTTTAAACGAGGGTATTCGTTCAAATGATCGTACATGCCTACACTTGTGGCAGCCTAATAGGCCGCCCTAAATCTCCAATATGGTAACACATAATATACGTGTTTTTCTACGCTCAGTTATATTTAAATAAATATTCTCGCAATAATAATAGGCAACTATTTTTGTGTTTTGTGGTACCTACACAATAGATATTAAAAACAACAACAACGAAACACCCCAAATAAATTTGCCCCTTAAACATCCGCTACAGACCCAAAACACCTCAATTTAGGGGAAAACGTAACGTGGGAACACCGATTGACTCCCGAATGAGAAAAAATTACATCAGTACATGGGAACATTTGAAATAATGTAATTCGAGAACAATTAATTGTGACTGAAAATAATCAATACTTATATCTAATACTATATAAATAACACATTTACACATACTTTCATATTTTTATCTTCTCTTTATCAGGGCTATCTTATCTTTGCACTTCTCTTTATCAGGGTTTCGAAGTTGTTACTTTTTTTACTGAGTTACTTTTACTTTATAGTGTAGTTGCATGATCAAATAGAGACCAATGTGACTGCAGTGACACAATTTAAAGTAAGTTCCTACATAAATTATAGACATATATAAAACAAGAAAATTCTCATCATGTGAGATAGTTATTTTCCATAGGAAACTAATTGTTATGAATTGTATTCGAACTGTTTATGTTCAGCCCATCCACCATGGCTCAGCCCAACGGGTTTGAATTTCTATCTCGTTGGTTAAGCACTTTGCGTAACGAACTAGTTCTTTTTAACGCTAACTATCGCCAGTGTTGCCATGTCGCCCTCTAAATATAGGGATGTTTTGTCTAGAGAGAGGGCAAAAACCATTGAGGGGGGGTTGTTGCGGATTCTTGTCGCGTTTTTTAATGTTAAATTATATATAAGAGTATATAATTATAAAGTATAGACATAGGAGGGGGTATGGACATATTTAATGTCCACAGCCCCTCTCTCTCATATATATATATATATATATATATATATATATATATATATATATATATATATATATGTTTAATTTTGAGTTTACGAAAGTTGGTCGAACTAAAAATGGAAGTTGCCATAAATTGATCCGCTGCTTTTTGTTTTCCAACTTCGTTCCCGAGGTAACGAAACGCTGTTCCGCCAGAAATCAAGCCTATGTATGTATGTATATATAAAAAATAAGTGTAACATGGACCTGGATTATGATATGCACATTCTACATTACAAATATATATTTTAAATATATATTTTTATATTATATATAAATGAATTATATTGTTATTTATATTTTATTTTTTAAAATTTATAATTGTCTTTCCGTTCGCCAGCCCGGGTAATTAAAGGTTAATTAGCTAATAAATATACAACTATTTTCATTAAATTAATAATAAATTCGGGAGCGTTCCAGGACCTAAAATTTTATAAATCAAGCACTGAGTACAACTAAGCGTATTCATAGTAAAAATACTTATATGCGTGGGTGTCTTGATTGGTGATTGTCAAAACTTCATCAGTTTTAAAAACGTTTAACTACGAAAACATGTTCAAGTCACAAAAAATTGACGACTTGTTGATTTAATGTCTGAAATAATAATAACAGAAAAGCGCACAAATGTGCTTTACATAGTTTTCTTCTGGAGACATTGTTCGTTCCGTACACCTTGTGTGAAATGGTATCATCACAGTATTTTCCGCACCGAACACTTTCACATTCTGTTGAGGGGTCGTGGAATGTTCTTTTACATAATTTATGTTGAAAGCTTCAAAATTCAAAATTTATTGCTTATTTATCCTTGTAAATAGATTTTATTACATGGGAGATTTTTTTTTCTCCCTTTCAAAATTCAAAATTTTATTGCTTATTTATTTTTGAAAATAGATTTTACTACATGGGAGTTTTTTTTTTTCTCCCTTTCAAAATTCAAAATTTAAGTAGTATATGACTTAGTGTAGGGATCACAGAATTTTGAAAATGTGCACACAATTCACCTTTCCCCATAGCACGTCATACGCAGTTTTTAACTGTTTTTTTGACGTTAAATAAATAAATAAATAAAGCTGGGCTAATCTGTGGACGTTTGAAATACGAATGGGTAGCTGATTGTAGTATATTGTGGACTCGATTTGATTTGCTTCATTGTTTTGTTCTTATAAAAATATGTTCCTTCATGTGATTTTAAATTACACAATATATTAATTAAATTTTACAAATTTAATTATTTTTCAAATGTTACTATTCTTTATTTTAAGATATGTTTAAAAATATCTGTACAATTAACTGTTGTAATCTGTTTAGCATTTTTCGAATATTTAATAGAGTGATGGTTTATTTCAAATTTTAGTGGGGTTTATCATGTCATATAGGGGTAAATGGTTGAAGGCATCTGGCAACTCCGGCTGTCGCTCGCAACCAGAAAATTTTAGCATGTTTTATATTTAATGGGCGTGATTTATTACCTGAAGAGGTGGTGACTCACGAAATACTGTCATACAATATAAAAATTCCTAGTGTCATAATTGACCAAATAAATATTTACACTAAAACTTGTTTATCTGAATACTATAATGAAAAGTATGAGAAATATTAAGATTGTAAATAATCGGTACACATTAAACAAATAGCCTACTGCATTTAAGATAAGACAAACGAGAAAAATAATGTATAAAACCCTGGCTTTAAATACAATCATTGCACAGAAATTCTTACAGTACACCTAATGAGACATGTTATGATAAGCCTCGAAATAAGAGAAAAATGAAGACTCACCTTAATAAAATCTATGCTTAATTTTGTTTCCAATTTTTGAGTACTTTTATGCGAAAAAATAAGTGAAAGCGTGTACACAAAGTATGTAGTCTTAGTTTCTGTAAAATAGCGATAAAAACAAGAGACTTCTATAATATTTATCTTCGCAATGTCGTAGTAAATTTAAAATAAAGTTCGCAGAACTGGACATTGTTTAAAATATTTCTTTGATTTTGTCATATTGGCGACACTGAGCAAATTAGTCACCAGACTCCGCCATTTTCGCAGTTTCTTCCGCCTTTTTGACGTCCAATCTACAATCCGTGCGGATAGCCACAATTCCGCAATTTTTTCCTCCACAATTTCTGCCCTAACATTTTTTAAGTTTTTTTGCGTTTTATATTCGTAATTCGAATAAAAGAAACGAAAATATAGTACAGCTTTAGCCAATGAAATTATCAGGAGAGGAACTTCTTGCGTCAGGCTTCATTAGTGTTGCCAACTGTCCTCCCTTTGGGAAGACAGTTGTTATTGACGTCAATTGTCCTCTCGTCCTATTTGTATTTCAAATGTTCTTCTTTTACTAATTTTTTAAATATGTGTATTCATTTATTTTATTACATGACTAATATTTGATACATTGTATCATGTTTAATTTACAATAGAAAACATGAATGTCCTTTTTTCTGAACGCTGACACATCATGCATGATAGTGTCTCTGTGTAGTGACTGAAATAAAAAAGACGCAGACCATCTTCATCTGTAATTTCACTTGAATCTGAAATGGAGAGAAGAAAGAAGTAGAGCTGACGTTCCTCTAAATAAAATATTTATAAAAATAAATGTTTAGCTTCCTTTTACATGAACATTATTGGCAACCCTAGACTTCATGCTCATGTCGTTTTCGTTGAGTTAATGCGAAACATTCCACATTTGCGCAGTCCTGATTCTTCATTCAGCATCTGGCAACACTGTGTCTTTTGTCTCTTTGTACCGATTCTAGAAATTTCAGATGAATGATTGTGATTGCTTGTGGCTGACAGTTGTCGGATTGTAATGCGGCATTCTAGCATTGTATTCAGAGCAGTGTAAGTCTGTGAGCAACTTCTTGGCCTGTGTGCAAAGTGACCTTGATATATGTGTGATTTTTACGGTACACTAGCATGTATTTGGAAATGGTGATCATTTGGAAGAGTCTCTTCAGCTGTGTATGTGGAGCAAACTTTTTTTTCTGGAGCTTTTTAGGAGAACTATTGCGAGGCGACAAACGAGTACTGTAAGTATACTTGGGCGAATGCCTTAGCGCCTATAGAAGTTTCTTTTGGAAAATAGAAGCTATAGATTCTAACGTTTATGCCATAAGGTACATAGATTTTTCTCTTGAGATCGTATGTAAATACATTCTTACTCTTAATTATTATGGGCATTGAATTTTAAACATTTCACGTAAAACCTCGATAAACTTTCGTTGTAGATGAATAACGACCCATTCTCTTATGAATAATTACAAATAATGGAAAATTCATTTATTCATAAGTCAAAAACTTTAAGTACATTGAATTTAGTTAAAATATTACAAGATACAGGCAATATTTTTAATAGATTTACGTTTACATTTGCTACATTTATTGATTTTCTCACATTTGAAATACACTAAAATAATAATGAATGTTAATGTCCCAATGCTTGTAAAGAACATTTCAAATTTGTATTATTGTGCAATTACTGTGTCTCATTTGTGTAACTTCCCTGAAAATTTATGCTTGTATGAAAATAATATCAGCGGAACACAATAAGCTTTAACGACAAATCCATTATAGTAACTGACAAAACCAGTGGATGAAAAGGGGTATAAATGAAGTAGTAGTCGAAGAAAACGAGCGATGATAGCGAAGCAGCCGTAAGTGATGACGTATTGTTTCTAAAAAAGTCAATTTTAATGCGCCTTGCGTTGTGTACTCTGATCACTATAGTGACTTAGAAGATAAATGTTTGCAAATGAAAGATATTAAACACATTGCGGCTGAAATATAAAAGAAGCTGACAAGCCATGAAACTATAACTTCCCACGAAAAGCAAAGACAAGTATGAGAGAATACAACGTGTATAAATGTGGGAAAGTAATAAAAAAACGAATCACTGCTGTTTTAGAAGCTTTGCTATTTTGCTTGTAAAATTTTAATTTATTGATGTCAAATGTTTTATCTTCTTCTCATTATCTAGTACTCGCAAGACAAACCACTTCACCAATTTTGTTTTATTCAGTCATTGTATATATTGTAGGTACGTAGTCTGTGATGTACATTTTGTTCATATTTCATCGTCAACTAGCAATACCTTGGCCACGTCTGTTGTAGTAAATTAAACAATTTTGAATCTTTTTCTGAATTCTGATTGGTAGTTGTGGAGATTTAATTGCATACCTTCAATTATAACAGTGATAACGATTTTCAAGGAAATAATGAGCTTATTTAATTCACTAAACGAAAAATGTTAATAATTATTTTGATATATGTGCCGGCTATGAATTCAATTCATTATATTAGATTAAGTTTATTTGTCGTGTGTACTGCGTAAAACTATATACCTTATAATATATATTTAAAGCACTAAGGGTTTTTGGTTAGAAAGAAATTTGAGCTTTCTCCTCAAACAAATTTCATGATGCTTTCTGAAAATGTGTTAGTGAGTCCTAGAAGTGTTATCACTTGCTTTTTTGTCGTCGTTTTTGCAACACGACTCAGCCTTTCGTAGACATTGATCGTATATTATATTTGTGGAGTAATCTTCGTGAAGTCTTGTGTCTCAACATGTCGCTGTCAGTCAGTCGCGCTTATTAATTGAATTTATAATAACAAATTTTAATAATATATTAAAATTATCAGATTATCTGCCTTTTTTAAATTTTTTTTAAAATTTGTTGCGTCTACATCTTGACGCATCGCGTCTCTTAGCCCCTTAAGGGACGTTGAGCGCTTTGCACTTTGGGAGTAATCCTCCATTAATGTGTCTCGTCACGTCGCAGTCAGTCAGTGCCTTTTATCCCTTCGGCCAGGGGCTCGACGCCGTTAGATCCCGGGGTTCCTGGCCGGTCACCCAACCAAGAACCCGCGAGTCTCGAATGCGCTTAACCTTCGTGACTTCACGGAGCGTAGTCAACGCATTCGGCTAGCGCCGCCGTTCGTTCAATAGGTCGTTTTCAAAGTCAACTATAATGCATTGTAATGGGTCTCGAATTCTGCGAGTTGCAGTCTATTACAATTGATGTTTCGAAAGCAAAGACATTGCAAAGTAATGGAAATCAGTGGACGTTTCGTCTAGGGCTGTGTCGATGCGAACGAATTATTTCAATTGAACTATTCCCGAAAAGGAATGATATGATACGAAACGACCATTCAGTGAACGATCGTCACTGGTCATCGTAGTTCGCTGGCCATCGAACACCCTTCGTAGACTCCAGGCCGTGTATCAGGCCGCACTAAATTCGCAATATGGCAGCTTGAAAGATTTCCTGTCGGAATAGCCAACTTACGAAACTATAACTCTGATCAAATCTGTCGCTTTTGTTTTGTTTGTTGTCTCATTCACATTCCTCGCGCGGTCTCGAGTCTTGTCACTGTTCAATAATACATGTTTCGTTTTTCGGTACAATTAAAAACAGATGTTCATCTATAAACGAATATGAACTCTGTGAATAATTATTAAGTTAATTAAGAATTATCATTATCAACTATTGCGAGCTTAAGAAGTGTTAAAAAGTGTCAAGTGCAAATGAAAAATACAACCTCAAAAGTTATCTGCGGTCATACTTCTATGTTATTAATGCTTTCGAGATGTGTGTCAACAGTTCCTTCAGATTTTGAAGTGGTAGTAATAAGTTTTATTAACGCAAATAAATACCACAATTATTGAAGTTAATTAACCTGATATACATAGTAGTTTTTAAGTGAGCTAATGAAATGTTCCTAACAGTCCAGTTATGTCAATCAATGCAAATACATCCATTTAATTTATCTGTTCAATTATTCATTAGCTTTTAAAAGTAAGTTAAAAAAAATGAAAATCATCGTTAGTGTAAGTAAGTTTTCAATAACTTATCCATTGTTACCAGAGACAGTCTTTGAAAACGTGTTATCTTCAAAGGTTCAGTATTAAGTATAGACCCAGATGTTGTTAAGCTTACCATTATTTTCCAGTTTTAATTAAAATGAATTCAGAAAAAATAATAAATATAATATAATTAATTTAAAACAAGAAATACTAAAGGGACACTTAACAACAAAAATAATGAACTACTATAACTATTTCAATTAACTTTATTATTATTACTAAAGAAAACAATTGGAAAATAATAAATAAAACTCAAAAACGCCTAGTACTACTAAATAAATAAATTGAACGATAAAACGCAAAGAACGAAGAGCACCAAAACGCAAAATGCAAATCTTTAGCAACACTCGTAAACTAACACAACTTCACTTGGATGACTTTGAATGTTGGCGGTATCTACGGAAGTAGTCATTGTTTCATTGCAAACTTAAATTTTTAAAAATGTCCCTACCGCTTGAAGGTAATATATTCAGGGTATTTGTGTGACAGTTGGCAACAACTTTTGCCAACATAAAACGAAACGAAACTACCCTAAATCAAGTATAAATGTATGTTCTCATCCGACAGTGACATTTTTCAAAAGTTGTCCCGTTAGTTCGGCCTTTTAGCTGGCCAGCAGTCTAGTTCTCCGGTCGTCGTTCTCCGGTCGTCGTACAGAGATCTCCGGACGCTTTGTTAGTTCGCCTGTCACCGCCGGTCATTCACTTTTGTTCAACTTAAGTAGATCGCTGTCTTTGTCTATTAATTTTATTTTTATTAATTACATGGTTCAACAATTAAGCAGATAATTCAAAGTTTATAAATAAAGAATAAAATGGCGATAAATGTTCTTTATTATTTTGCGGATTTGTCAGTCAGGGGTTTTGCACCACATGAAATAAATGCATTTGTAAAACTAATGTAACACTATTTTTTATACAACCCCAACAAAAATAAGTTCATGTGAAACACATGTAAAACTAATTTTTTATACACCCCTACAAAAATAAGTTCAATTTTTAGAACTAGCGCTAAAAGTGAGACAATATTCATTATCTTCTATATCTATATCTATATCTATACTAATATATAATGACAGAAGTACGTTGTCTTGTTGCGCAGTAATCTCTGAATTCACTGCACCAATGCCGATGAAACTTTTGTACTTGCATCCCTTAAAGGCCTGGTGTACTATAGGATATGATTTACAAACATAAACAGTAATATATTTTCAAAATAATTACTTTTCTGGACATTTTTCGCCTAGCTTTACCTCACAGATTGAAGAGTGCATCAATGCCAGTAGTTTAGCTGCGCGCCACCAGAGAATGACGTCTGAGATCTACTACTGACTTCATCAATGTCCAGAATTATTACGAAGTTCATTGGGGTTTGAATAAGGTTATGTTATGTCCCTGTGTGAACATTTGAAAGAATGCCGTAACTGAAGTGGTAAAGAATGTCAATGTTCAGGCATCGCTCTTTGTCCGTGTTGTATACGAAGTGGCAAGAAATCATTGTGAGTTTGAAAGTGTTTAATAATTGAGGTAAGTTGAGAGAATAAAAAGTACAATAATATACAGCACAGAATATACAATGTACAATATATAAATATTGTATACAATCTAAACAATGTCTTCTTTTACAGAAATTTGTGAAAACTGAACTGTTTGACGAAACGAGTGTCACAATTGTTTCAAAACAGATTACAAATGCAAGAGATGGGCAGTCTACTAAAATTTTGAATCGGCTACTCAGAGGGAAGATCGACTTGCTGAAGTACTCACCCGCCCCATTGAAAATAATACTGCAAGAAGGGGATAAATGTGAATAATTCTCTACGTAGTAGGGCAGCTGTTCATTAGGACTCTCAATTTGACTATTTACACAGTTATTAGGTTCAAAATGGTAAAATGGAAAATGTGTATATGTTCTCAGTCCATCCAGTAAAAAAAAAAAAAAATTCTTCAATATGCGAAGAAAGTTTGAACAGTGGTGTGTAATTTATGAATGATCTTTTACATATTAAGACTAATCTGTAAAGTTGTTTTGCATATCAATTGCTCCAAATGAATGAGTTCATTAATATTTTTCTAAAAATATTAGCAAAAATTAATTTGTCTAAAAATATTTTTGTCTAAGCAAATAATATTGGGAGTCTTTGGTTTCTATTATTCATATTTCAGGATCCATAATCTTTATCACTTGAGATAAAATAATGATATTGTTTTGTTATGTGGCTCAGTGCATTGTCAATATATTATTTACACATAATGTCAAGTTAGTGGATCATTGAATATAAAATTTTTTTTTTAAATTTTTTCATCTAGAGAATTATAAAAACTGGTAATTATTTTAAACAAGTATTTTCATTTATTTTTATGATTATGATTCATAAATTACGTTATGACATCTATAACTATTGCACCGGATCTACCTACTACCGTACCCGTGCATGAACTTCCGCATGTTATACACAGCTTAAAACAGTAAGTCCCTTCAAGTTACGAGTTGACAGTCAATTTCAAAACTTTCTTTATGAATACAATAAAGAAAAATATAAAAATAGGATAAGTTTTACAACGTGACAATTTTTATTGATAGTGTTGGAATATTATATAAAACTCCACAAAAATTATACATGTGAGTCTACAAGTATTTTATTTTGTAGTTTAGATTTATTTATTGTTTTTAGTTATAAAGTGAATGTTTAGAAGCTGGAACTTCAAATAAGAAAAATGTAATTATTTGTAGAAAAGTGAACGAGGTAATCCGGAAATTTCCAAATGGGGGTCAAGAGAAAACAGCTATCGTGGCGTAGTCAGGCATGGTAGGGAGTAGGGCGGAGAAGGGATACAATGGAAGAGATAGAGATAGGTCCTGCCGCAGGGCATGAAAAGATTGAATTCCTCCTCCTGTATAATAATTTATAGCAATAAATGCCCGAGCAACGCCGGGTACTTTAGCTAGTACGAATATAAAACAGTAAATATAACAATGAAAACAAAACACTTTCGTCTGAGTTTTCGCAAGAGCTACTGCTGACCTTAATCTAACTTTGGCTTTGTTTGTATGTTTGAACTCAAATAAAGGATGTCCAGGAAGTAAGGACGAATTTCAATTTTGCGCCATTTTATCATACGACGATTGGCAACCCTGGTTTTATCATGTTTGTTATCTGTTATCTTTCTCATTAGTATACTGATAGCTTTTGTGTGGTGAGCATTGTTGTTTGATGTATATTTTCATCATGGAGCAGATGACTACTGGGCAACGCATCCAGATGATAAAAAGTTATTACAAGAACAGTGAAAGTTCCACCGCATCCATTCGTGAATTGCGTGTGATACTCGGGCGTAATGCTGCACCCACAGAATCGTCAATTCGGAAGTTGATCCGGAAGTTTGAGACCACGAGTTCTGTGTCAAACGTTAAGAAAACAGGACGACTGCGAACTGTTCGAAATGAAGAAAACATTGTTACCGTGCGTGACAATGTGACCGTAAGCCCCAGAAAATCGGTTCGCCGACGAGCTCAACTATTGAATTTGTCACCAAGTTCACTGCATATCATCCTTTCAAAAGATCTGAAAATGCATGCGTACAAGATTCAACTTACACAAGAGTTGAAGCCTGCAGATCATGGAAAGAGACGTCGATTTGCTCAATGGTTCTTAGATCGACAAGCGGAGAACGAAAACTTCACAAAAAGAATAATTTTCTCAGATGAGGCGCACTTCCACCTTAGTGGGTACGTCAATAAGCAGAACTGCAGAATTTGGTCTAATGAAAATCCGCGAGTTACTGTGGAAGATGAGAAAAAAAACAAAAACTCCCATGTAATAAAATCTATTTTCAAGGATAAACAAGCAACCCTACACTAAGTCATATACTACTTAAATTTTGAATTTTTGAAAGGGAGAAAAAAAACAAAAACTCCCATGTAATAAAATCTATTTTCAAGGATAAACAAGCAATAAATTTTGAATTTTAAAAGGGAGAAAAAAACAAAAAACTCCCATGTAATAAAATCTATTTTCAAGGATAAATAAGCAATACATTTTGAAAGGGAGAAAAAAAAAACAAAAAAAACTCCCACGTAATAAAATCTATTTTCAAGGATAAATAAGCAATAAATTTTGGCTCTTATTACTTCCTGCCGCGACAACATGGAAACGATAATTTGAATAATTGTATTTCCCACTGAATTCTAGAAGACGTGCACAGAAAATGAAGTTACATTTATGTCCAGAAGCAAAACAAAGGGCCATCTCAGCATTTGCTCAATGGATCAGGGAAACTGGACGAAAAACTTGGTTTCCCGGAAAAATTGTTACAGGTTGTTTACTCTTTCTAATTAGCAGAAACGATTTCACTTGAGATTTAAACTTTTCTATTGAATTTAATCGTTTAATGTCATCTGGCAAAGTGTTGTAAAATAATGTACATGTATTGTATGTGAATGTTTTGTAATGAGCTGTTGATACTGTCACCTGATGAATATGATTTCTTCGTCGAGTGTTATAGTAATAGAGTTCGGCATTTTCTGCAAATATATTCCCGCCCTTAAGCTAGTCATTTTTTACAAAAACCACTGATTCGTAAATAAAAAGACACGGTAATGGTAGAATTCCTAGATTAATGAAGAGAGGCTTACATGAATCACGTGGGTGGGATTTGGTTATTATTCGTACAATTCGTTTTTGTAATCTAAAAGTCTGGGAGCTATAAGATGTATTTCCCCAGAATATTATGCCATATCTCAGGCGGGAATGAACATTCGCGAAATATACACAACGAGCAGTATGACTGATAAATTACATCAGCAATGGACCGAATGAACTTAATTTTGTGTTCAATTCATTTAAATGGACGTTCCATTTAAGGTTTGACTGAATTGAGAGACCTAAGAATTTTGTTGCCTTAACATCGTCAATGGTACACTGTTCATTTTCAATGGAGCACAGAATTGTTTATTTGAAATGGAAAACTGCATTAAAACCGTTTTCTTTTCGTTTACTATTAATTTGTTATTTCGGAACCAATTTGAAACATCTGATATTGTACTATTTACGGTTTCTTCCATAACGCACGACTGTGTGGTGTGGGTTCTGAGCAGGAGGCGTAATCTGCCCGTTCGTTTTTGAAGATGATGAGGGCGTTGCACCACCATCTCCTAGAGTGATAAAGCCTGCTCACTGTTTCGTGACGTCACCGTAGGTAGTCATGGAGAGCGTCGGTCATTCCTCGCTTACCTTTTCCACAGCATTTTCAACGCCAGGAAACACGTTTTCCCTCCTTTTGTATTAAATATTATCAATTCATGATAAAAGTTCTTTTAAGTACACTTTTTAATAAACATTGGTTTTCAATACAGTATTTATAACCTATTTATCGAGAATACAACTGATGAATTTACTGGAAAATATTCAATCTTCTGCAATTTGTTTGATAATCTATCATTTTCTTTTGACAAAACGTAACAAAAAATACAGCTTTCCAGCGTAAATGTTTGACTAAATCATTTACTGAATGACATTAGCACAAGCATCATGAACTAATTCTCTCTCAGATATTTTAAAGATAGTGGGACAGCAAACATTTCTTTCATTGGTTACTTTTGAAGCATTCCTTATTACAAGGAGTCACTGGGAGCAGTCACCCATTCTCATCTTACATTTTCTTCAGTGCATATTCCAGGAAACTAAATTTTGTTTCCTTTTTAATACAATAGTATATCAATGCATATTAAAAACGTTTTTCTGAGTACATGGTTTTATTAAACATATTTCTTTACAATACATTAAACCAAATTATTTACAATATAATACACAACACCTATTTATTTACAATATAATACACATCTATTTATAATAGATCACTGAATTTATTGGAATGTGTGTAGTTTTATCCGTAATTTCCATTTCCAGTCTTTCTCGCTTTTCATAAGGGCCTTCCCGTCTGGAACACTCCTTGGTAAAGTGAGCTGGACAGTTAGGGAACACAAATGGTACAGCATCACTTCTTAACTTCGGTATACTCAGTCTCGATGACAGTTTCTCTCCTTTTTCATTATATACCTTCTTCCAAATAATGTCAGTTTGATGGAAATGAAGGTGGCATACCTGAAAGAAGAAAAAATAATATATTATAATATGTATAATATATTATTATTGTAATTATTATTATTAAGATTGCATGAGAGGCAAACTAAAAAAATGTACAGTGGTTAGTCTATAATATCAAATATGTACATAGAATTTAAGTTTCACTTTCAAACCAATTTTACAACAACAACAACAACAACAACAACAACAACAACAACAACAACAAAAAAGAAATTAATTCATGCACCACTGAGACTTTTACATTCGTACTTCCCTAAGGTAATTAATTTGACATAAATTATTGTTTTGTTTTAGTAACTTTTACAAGTTAGGAAATAAGATTGTTTGTGAGGTTTTTTTTTTAACTTAAGTGCTACTATTCAAATTATTTAACTGATAGTTTAAGTTTTTACTATCACTATTCACTTAACAGTATACAGAAAATAGTTGCAAGTTCAGCATCATATTACAAGGAAGAATTGCAAGATCTAATTGCAAACAACTTGGCTTCGTTATAGAACATTAGGAAGATTACTAAATAATGTCAAAACCCTTAGCAACTTTCATACAATTTATGCTTTGAATAAATAATAAATATAATAAATGTAGGTTCTACATGTGCATATGAATCGAGGATTTGGAAGGAACAAAATTTTCTCTGCGAATAGCAGTCGTCCATTTCTTCCGCAAAGCAGGATCTTTTGGAAAACCAGAAACAGTACTTTCGAGGCTTCATCGCAGTTTCCTCGACACCTCGGAACTAAACATTTAAACGGCAAATAAAACCGGCAATATAATACAAGTATGAATTGCACCGAACACAACACCAGATAAAAACAACATGCCTGCGTCCAGGCCACTCATGCCTCATGACTACCTACGCCGCCATCTTACTGACGTCACGTACTAGTCAGCAGTCTTTATAACTCTAGGAGGTGGTGGCTGCACCCTCTGTGAGCGGCGACCGGTATAGGAACATGCTTTCTGATTGGTTTTTCCAAGTTTTGGATGATATGGAAAATGAAGATTTATGGTTTCAACAAGATGAAGCAACATGTCACATCTCGTGAAACGATTGCTCCGCTGAATGAAAAGTTTCCTCAAAAAATTATCTCTTTGCGTGGCAACAGGGAATGGCCTGCCAGATCATGCGATCTTAAGCCTTGTGACTTTTTTGTGGGGATTTGTGAAACCAAAAGTGTACGTGAACAAACCACGAACAATAATCGAATTGAAGAATGAAATTACAAGGGTTATTAACCCTCCAAAGGTCGTGCCGTTGTATTTTGTACAACACCTGCCTTATTTTAGCTGTCTTCGCTTCTCATCAGCTCCTTGGAATATTGGCGCCAGCTATTCCTCGAAACTATACTCTTCTTGCCGCCTGCCCCACCCCACCTAATTGTTGCGACTACTTTTCTGCTCATAAACAATTTAGTCAGAGCGTGCGTCGCAGTTGTACGGAATACATCGCGCGACCGCTCTCGCCCTCATTGTTATCTGGCACGTTTATTCTTTCCTAAGCTGTTTGTTACAAAATGTAAGTGCAACTATTTTATTTTTGTTATTTTTAATCTGTCTGCTGATCATTGAGATTGGGTCACAAGAAAGAAAACGACATTTTTTTATTATCTATTTTTTATTATTCTTTTTTACTATTATTCTATTTTTAGTTATAGCTGCCGCTTTCATAGGATATGTATTACCATGAGGTCAAATATCATTTTGAGGAGCGACTGTAATTACTAATCTATCAGCAATTCCTTATTTAGGAACCGATCTAGTTCAATGAGTATGATGTGGATTTGCAGTTGATAATGCTACCTTAACTCGATTTTTTACCTTCCATTTCATAATCCCATTTATTGTAGCCGCATTCGTAATAATTCATTTACTATTTCTTCATCAACAGGATCAAATAATCCCATATGAATTAATAGAAATCTAGATAAAATTCCATTCCACCCATATTTCACCTTTAAAGATATCGTAGGATTCTTATTCATAATAATAACATTAATCATTTTATCATTAACAAATCCCTATCTACTAGGAGACCCTGATAACTTCACTCCAGCCAACCCATTAGTTACTCCTGTACATATCCAACCTGAATGATACTTTTTATTCGCATATGCAATTCTACGATCAATCCCTAATAAATTAGGTGGATTATAGCTCTTGTAGCTTCCATTGCTATTCTATTCATTCAAAAAAAATGTCGTTTTCTTTCTTGGGACCCAATCTCAATAACCAGCAGACAGATAATTACATCGGGTCAAGAACCATTGAATGTTATTTTTAATGTTAGTGATTAGCATAGTACACATTCGGAATGTTTTTATTAGGTGGGAACCGGTAAAACTTGAAGATATTCCTAGAATTTTGCAAGAATTAGAAGAAGAAGAGAACAAAAGCAGAGCTTAAAATCAATCAACAGGAAATTTTGAGGAAAGTGATTCTGATTTCAGTGAGGAAGAAATAACAAATGCTGACCAGGAGTCTGAAACTGAAATTGAGGGGGAAAAAGGGCTGAAGATTTTTGTTGGGAAGGATAAAGTTACGAAATGGTACAAATCAAGTTTATTGAAATCTTCAAAAATCAAGAAAAAAATATTGTAAAAATGTTACCTGGTCCTAGAAGAATAGTAAGAGATTCTGAATCTCCAATTGACGTTTTTGAAACTTTTTGATGTAAACATGATTGATGAAATTCTAAGACACACTAATGCAAAAATCGAAAAATTACGCCCAATGTATGGGCGCCCCGAGATTGCACTGATCTAACCAGAGAATAACTATTGGCTACTATCGTTATCCTTATCCAAATCGGCTTGAAAAAAGGACGAATGGTAGATGTGGAAGAGTTATGGGCAAAGGATGGAACGGGAATGACACTTCTGAGAGCAGCTATGAGTTATCACAGGTTTCTACTAATTTTGAGGAGCCTTCGATTTGATGATAGCACAACCCGGCAGGAAAGAAGGAAGCTGGATAAACTTGCTGCCATAAGATATATTTTTGACAGCATTCAAAATATAAGAAAATCTTACAGCATGAGTGAACTTGCTACAGTTGATGAAATGTTGCACCCATTTCGTGGCCGCTGTTCATGGATACAGTACATACCATCGAAACCTGCTAAATACGGCATCAAAATGTATGCAATGGCAGATGCAAAGACATTTTTATTGTGGAAATTTTGAGGTATATGTCGGTAAACAATCCACCACGCCCATACTCTGTTTCAAACTCGCCAGAAGAAGTTGTAAAGCGTCTTGTTGAGGACTTAGTCAATACAAACACATTCCTTATATCAAAAGTATTACACTTTTAGGAAAAATGAGAAAAAACAAAGGCATTCCTCCAGAGGTTTTGCCTAACAAGACAAGAGCTGTAGGTTTTTCAATATTTGGTTACCAAAAAGACCGAACTCTCGTTTCTACGTAAAATGCATCTTTCATTTGCTTTCAGCATTATGTACATCACCTGGCTATTCACTCCAGCTATATTTATAAGAGCGAAAAAAATCGATAGAGGCCACCTTCTTGTTGTTCTGGCTACACTATATGTTGCACATAACTTGTCCAGCGTGTCCACTCTACCTTCGGTCCTATTATAATCCAGAATAATATCTGACTTTCCACTTTCCTGATCTATCTCTCCACTATCATGCATCGTAGATATCAAAATAACCGCTTTATTAATTTTGGTTTCATATGAATCTCGATCAGGTTTTTCGTCCTGTTTCCCTGATCCATTGAGCAAATGCTGAGATGGCCCCTTGTTTTGCTTCTGGACATAAATGTAACTTCATTTTCTGTGCATTTCTTCTAGAATTCAGTGGGAAATACAATTATTCAAATTATCGTTTCCATGTTGTCGCGGCAGGAAGTACAATTTTACTGCATGGGAGTTTTTTTTCCTTGAAAATAGATTTTACTGCATGGGAGTTTTGTTTGTTTTTTCTCCCTTTCAAAATTCAAAATTTAAGTAGTATATGACTTAGTGTAGGGATCACAGAATTTTGAAAATGTGCACACAATTCACTTTTCCCCATAGCACGTCATACGCAGTTTTTAACTGTTTTTTTGACGTAAAATAAATAAATAAATAAAAAGAATTTTCATAATCTATACCTAATTTCTGTCTCGAACCGTCAGCCACTAAACGAGCTTTGTATTTACATTCACCGCCATTTATTTTCTTAGAAAATACCCATTTATTATTTATTATACTCACATTCTTAGGTTTCTCAACCATTTCTCAAGTTTTATATTTTTTATGAGTAAACAATTCACTATCTATAGCTTTTTTCTACAATTCTTTTTCTTCAGAATTCATAGCTTCTTGTATGTCTTGGGTATATTTTCATGTGACATGAACAGCATTATATTTTGTAACAGGTTTTCTTTCCCCACTTGATCTTCTTAAATTTATAATAGCCTTATCTTCAATGAGATTTAAATCCGTAACATTACTTCCCATTATCTTCTTATGTCATTTTCTTTCAGAATTTCTTTCTTTTTTCACCCTTTTTTAAAAAAATCTATATTTATTCCTTCATTAGTTGATGTTTCTTTCTTATTAGAAGTTGCAAACCAATTAAAATTTTCTAAATGACAATCTTCTTCTTTAACTAATTCTTTCTCATTTTCTAAAAATACTACATCCCTACTCTCGTGAATTCTTGTATCTTCTACATCGAAAAGACGATAAGCCTCTCTATTTTTCTAGTAACCAAAAAATATAGCTTGTTTCGCTCTTTTATCAACTTTTTTCTAGATACATCATCATTCCTTTAGTACGCTCTACATCCAAGTATTCGAAAATCTGAATTGATGGTTTTCTTTTAGTCCATATTTCCATTGGTACCTTCTTTTTACTTCTCGTAGGAGTAACATTATGTATGTAAGCAGCAGTCTACATAGCTTCGGCCCAAAATCTCGGAGATAAGTCTGCGTCTATTAGCATTGTTCTTGTCATTTCTAACATCATTCTATTTGCTCTTTCAGCAATTCCGTTACTTTCAGAAGAGTGTATTGTGGTTCTTTCACTTTTTATTCCCTTTTCTTCATAATAATCCGTTAGCAGTTTATTTATAAATTCGAACCATTATCTGAATGTATTTGATTTTCTTTTTCCCTTCAATTTATTTCCAGCTTCATTTTTATGTTTTAAAAATCCTACGAAGTATCTTCTACTAAATTCACCCACAATCACCATCACATATCTATTTCCTCTAAGTGATTCTACAGGCATTGGACCACATAAATCAACGTGAATCCTTTCAAGAATTTGAACACTTCTTTCAATATTTACTTTATGAAAAGGCAATCTTGACATTTTACCTTTTATACATGATTCACAATCATTAAGTTTTTCTATTTTAAATTTGGGCAAACCTTTTACTGAATCATCAATGATCATCCTTTCTAAATATTTAAAATTAATATGTCCTAACCTTCTATGCCATAATTGAAATTTTGGTTCCAATATGTTTAAGCAAACTTCAGATCTTGGAATATTTATAACTTGTTGAACATTCACTTTAACAACAAATTAATCATTTTCAAATTCACCTTCTGCTATCAATTCATCAGTATCGTTTTCAAATATTCTGGCCTCATTTTCATCTAAAACAACTTTCTTACCATTTTTCACTAAGCTAGGTACTGACATTAAGTTATTAATATTAGGAACGTACCATACATTTTCTATTTTTACAAATATTTCCTCATTATTTTTATTTGTAGATCCTCTTAACAATTCCACTTTCCCCAAAAATAATTCTTCCACTTTCAGTTGTATTAATTTCTGTATTCTCTGACCTCTTCTTTAAAAATCTTCTTGATAACTCATGTGAGATGTGCATCCAGAATCTAACATCCAAATTGTTTCTTTCTTACTATCATTACTAATTATTTGTTCATCAAAATTCTCATTCATTATCATACCATGTTCGTTTTTCGAATTGAAGAAATAATTTCGGTGATATTTTTTGAATTATTTTTAATTCTACCTCTATAATTTGATCTATAGTTGTTTGAATAATTATATCTACCATTCATTTCACTGTTACTGTTATTCACGTTACTTTTATGATAATTATTTCTGTTCCAACAATTTTTAGCTAAGTGACCAAGCTTTCCACAATATAGCAAGCACCTCTATTTTGTTCTTTGACTAAAAGCAAGAGTTTCCGATTCTGTTCATTTATCATATTTTCTTTAAAAATGTAAAAGCGTTTCTCTCATAGTTTCGTAATTAATTGACGATTTGATGATATTGCTATTGAAACTTCACGATATTTATCAGGAAGACCTTCAATGATACAAGTAATCAATTCATTTTTTCTATTTTAGTTCCTAATTCTGAATTTCTGTAGCTAAAGAATGTGCACGTGTCAAATACTCGTTAATACTTTCTCTTTCAAATTTTTCAAATTTTGCTAATTTAATTTTCAATTAAATCTTTCTTTGAGTAACTGCACCTTTGTGTTTCTTTTTTAATATATTCCATAAATCCTTAGCATTATCTATACTACGACATGCCATCGCTTGATCAGCAGATAAAGTTAATATGATTAATGCACATACCTCGTCGTTTTCCTTGTTCCAGCCGTTCCATATTTTAGTTGAAATTTCATCTTCTTTTATTATTTGGTTTGTCATTTATTAAGACATCATAATACAAATGTTTTGACTTAATAAGAGCCATCATTCTCATAAAGCATAATTAGTACTTTCATTAATTCTATTCTTCCGAATGATTCCATTTTCACTTCTGCTGCGCCTTTTTATAATTTGAATTGAATATTCCACGCTCTGCTACCAAATTGTTGTAGATTAAAAGCCTTTCAATAGATTATTCATTTATTATTCTTGAAACGATTACATTTTACGTTCTAGTATAATACGAACTCCACATACAAATTACTTATTTGACCATTCAGCAAAAAACAATTGTAACTCGACAACTATCATAACCCCGGTTGCTTCGTAACAACGTAACTTGGTTTTATTCCCTTGAGTAACATGAATACCATACGTTACTTTAAAAATAATTAACGAATTAAAATATAATAAAAATTAATTTTTCAATTTATTCTGATATGTATCGGCCGTTATTGTTTCTCTGAAAAACCACAGACCAAATAATCTGTGTCGATAAATGGCACACCAAACTCCAATCTTTTTTTTTTTAAGCAGTAGCCTCTCTGTTTCTCGATTCCCCCAGAGACTACTGTTTTGATGGTTAACATATCCATCCAGATGAAACGAAACCTCATCACTCAAGAACACTTCATCAAGTGCATCAAGACCTTTGCTAACAATTCACCGTAATCAATTACAGTAATTCATGCAAGCAGCCCGATCGGGAACCTTAAGCTCTTAAGAAGTACGCTGTTTGAATGCATACATTTTCAATTTTTTTGTGGCACAGTGTGCACTTCCATGAAAATGTTTCTCTGAAAGCTGTGCAGCACTCTTTGAAAGATTATGTTCGGAAATACTCCTCCACCACAAAACTGCGTGATTCTACGCAGAGGCGCATCGTAAGTTAACTTGAAAGAAGGAAGCTATAAATGAAGACGCGGCCTGCTTTGTTTTGAGCAGGTATGACCCACACCACAGGAAGGGGATGAGTGAAATGAAGGGGGCGGGGGCGAATGGAGTGTCGTTGAAATGCAGTCGAAGGAAGTCCCAGAAGTAGTGTTGGAAAACATTCACTTTTCTCTCAGTGCCTTGAACAGCAGGGTTGCATTTTATACTGATCACCCGGTATTTTATATGTCTACTATACACAATACATAGAATAGACTTAGTCACGTGTAAACCAAAAGTATTACTAATGAATGTGTATTTATTAATTAATAAATGAAAAGCATAAATAACATTTTCATTTTTTAGACGAGTTATAATGCAATTTGTCATAAATTTATAGCCATATCTATAAAAGTCCTATTTAAATAGATTTTAAACTTATGTTTGGGTTTAATGTATTCATTAAAAATAATTGATCGGTTGGCCCCCAAAATATTTCCTGTTTAGAGCCCCGCAGACTGGTAATCTAATCCTGCCTTCGAAGCATTTTCAAAATGAAATGGTAGTGACGACAAATATCTAATAGAATAGTGCTTTTTTAAATTAAATTTGTGAACGAGATATGCAGCCAAAACCTACACAAACTGAAAGAAAGAAAATATAATTGTAAATAACGAACGTGAAAAAACTCAAACCTAGGTAAACGCATAATCCTGCAAAGAACTTACTAATGCTTTAGGAATCGCTTACATCTAAAGCTTGGCACCCAACACTTTCTCGCCAATTGTTTTGACTTCACTCTGGACATCTCTAGTCACCAATGGGAACACCACGACTCGGCAATCCTCAGAATAACTTTTCATTCTTGGGTGGTGTTTTTGAGTGAATAGTTTTGGACTGTCGCATTAGAGTTTATATATTATCTAAAAAATAGTATTTTCTTCCAATGTTCTACGATTTGTAATGAGTTTTACAAGTGATAATTGAGACATGTTAATATGGAGAGAAGCTGCCGTATTATATTATTGTGACATACCAATATGTGAGACATAATATGGTACAATATTTATTATAAACAGCGTAAATTATAGGGATAAATATAGGTGAGTATGCCAGCATTGCAACGGTAAGCGAGCCGTCGTCAAAGTCAACAATCTTCATGCAGTGACAATCGCGGAGACGGTTAGTTCATTTTGTAAGAAATTTAGGGATTGGCTAGGCACGGAAGTACATCAAGTCTTGTCTGTAAATAAACAATCGAAAAGATGGAACGAGTTTTTGAAGGGTTGAAAGAATATGATAAGCATTCATTCTGACTGATGCCGTGGTGTTGAACGGATCTGCACAATTAATGTTAGGAGTTTTTTTTTACTTGTAAGCATCTACTGGGGAGTAGATATTGGTAGAACTTTGAATTTGAATGCTATGTGTGGACAGTAAAACTTAAAATATTTCAAGTGAACGAGTTAGAAGAACATTGAGGACTTAGGCGAATTTATCAGTAACTGGACTGGAATGCTAACAGCAGATAGTTTGTGGATCGTTGAGTATTCAGCAAACGCGTGGGATGAACTTGGAATTCGTAAATTGGCGAACGACTTAGACTTTGTTAACTTCGGAAACAGTGATGAACGGTGATTGAAGTTGATTCTGCAAGAAAAGAAGAGAGAAGATGGTATCTCCAGGACAGCGACGTCGGAGAAGAATGAAGATGGTACGAGGCACCTTCGTTCAAGAGCGCGCGAAGACGAATACTACATTATAAGGTTGGAACAGGTCATGACCAAGGTTTTTTTAAAATATTGTGTAGAATTATCAAGTACCAAAATTGTTTAATAAATTTCCATGTTTTGTGAAATGAATACATGATTCTCATTGAGCGAATTCTAGTAACGAAGTAGCAATATAGAAATATATTTGCTTTTCAGATTCCTCGACCACTCTGTATAGATGGCAGATCGGATAATCATCTATTAGCAGAAAATAGTGATTATTTTTATGAAACCCATCGACCCAGGTAGCCGGAAACTAATTTATTTATAATTAGAGTTGAAGGTTGACTTGTATGATAGTATTAGCGTAATCTTTTCCTGGCGCCCATCTATACAAATTCGGAACGGATTACGTTGGAATAATATCAAATAATATTAGAAAGCTGAAGATAGTCAGAAGTAAAATAAATAAGTCATTAATATATTAAATTCATTTCATTATATAACCGTTACTACGAGAAAGTGCGTGCTGTTGAAACACCGCTAGATGAAATATTGAACTACGTTTTCAACTGATACCGTACCTCCTGCGAATCAATGCTCTCTCCAAGCGACCAACGCCCCTCCAAGTAATTAGATAATATCTAACGATATCACTTGCCTTCCATTTATCATACGCCAGTGAGACATATTTATTATAAAGTATTATAATGTAGTTTACTACCAGGGAGAACTTTAGAACAGCTTTGAACTCTCATTATAGTGAGGGTGATAAATAATCTTATTCGGCTGGTGAGAATCGGGTCTACGTCTTACCTATTGTCAGCGACAGAGCTCCTTTCTGTAATTGCGGTTTAAGAACCATCGTTAACGGCGGTGTAAGAACGATGTTTTATCGTCGATAGGCGGATGATCATATAATGTGACTACTTCTATGATCGCAATGACAGCATTACAATGGATTTTTTTGTTGCGTCTACAATTTTGACGCAACGCGTCTTCAGGCCCCTTAAGGAGCGTTGAACACTTTGCGCTGGGGAGTAACCCTTCATTAACCTTATGTTAGTTAGTTAGTTAGTTAATTTTTTAAAAGTTTTTTCTTGAAATTTCCCCTAGCTTGTATCACAAGAAGGTGTAAAAACTGGTTCCATTTCCTCACGCTGCTTGTGCTTGTCTTTCGATCATACGATTTTCAACGCTGCGTCGCAACAAGGCGATTTTTAAATGTTTTTTCAATCAGATGAATTAATGCTGACGAAAAAAATTAAAATACAAAAAACACGTTTTCGGCTCTTGATGGGTGGTAATGTTGGGAGGGGAGTTTATAAACCTTCCTAAAATCTTATTTTTATGTTAGAGTTACAGATTAACTACTCACATGACATTTGTTTCAGTGAACTTTCGACTATCGTATTCGAGGGTAGCCTTTAACATGAGAATCCATACATAATATTAAATATTTGTACTCGTGTAATCAGTCAAAGAACATGCACAATTTTCAACTAATTACTATCTACAAAAAATTGCCATTGACGGCTTAGGCTTATCTGCATTACAATGACCATTACATTAATAGTACAGAGAATAAATACGAAGGAAAACGTGGCTACGTTGTATAGTTTAGACATAAATCCACAAAAAGCAAAAAACACCGTCTTCTTTTCTGTCGCTGGCCGGACAACGCTTTTTTTTAAATTTAATTCTTCTTGTTCGACAATACAGTCTTTCAAGGGTTTTACAAATACACAAGATTAGTATTTGACATTTTTGGATTGATAAGTGAGGTTTGAACACTGAAATAATTATTGATTAAATTTGATTGTTAATTAGGAAGAGGAAGGAATACGATTATGTTCAGGAGCTGAGGGTATAGTGGTTTACGGGGGTTTGAATCTGTCTTTGGGAAATCTTGACTCTATGCGTGGGTGAACCGCATTTTTTCCCATGTTAAAATGATGAAACTTGGTGAGGTATGCAAATTGTTGTAAAATTTTTTAGCTAATTTAGCTCTGGTTTATTCTAATTTTGTAATTTTTAATTCTCGATAAATTTGTTCATTTGCAATAAACTAGGGGACATTTAAAATATTTTTTAGAAATATATTTTTGATTACTTAATTTTGTTAATATTGCTGGGAGCTGCACCTCCCCAGATTGGGCATCCATACGTTATACCGGGTGATCAGTATAAAACGCAACCCACAGCAGGCAGAGCGAAATGCACTAGCAACCATGTTTGAGCGGGTCGGATAGCGGCTGGTGGTTTCAAGCAGGTAAACGAACGGGAAGTACGCTTAATCTCCTCTCCCACTAACGCCACCCTGAGGAGAAGAGCAGGTGACCACTATCTCCACGAATTCAATGAGAAGGATACGCGTCTGCTTGTTTGGCGTCGAAAGAAAATTGAATTGTCAAGAACGACAATTCCTTCGAATATTGTTTAAAAGTGAAATAAACTTGTCATGTAAAATATTCATTGAGGTGAATGTAATAGTAAACTTTGCTTGTTTTGGTTACATAACAAGATACATACGCTCCAGAATTATGTTTTATACTTTCCAGTTTTAAATAATTATAATTAAATTATAAATTCAGATTCGCAGAACAAATGTTTGTCATTATTGAATATGGTTACTTAAAAAATAATTAAATACTTCAAATATAATAAAAAATAACTTCTCAATCTATTCTGATACGTGTCTGTCGTTACTGTTTCTTTGAAAAACAGACCAATTAATCTGCGACGATAAATGGCACACCATACTCCAATCTTTTTTTAATGCAATCGATCACCTCTGTCTCATGATAGCACCCTCACACTTGTCTCATGATAGCACTTCCCCCAAAAGAATATGGTACTTGTCGCGGCTGTGTAACACTTTTGAAGAGCGCGCCAAGGAAGCAGCGCTCAGCGGCGATCAAGGGAGTCGGCGGAGGCGGCGGAGCAGTAAAGGCGCCACCCAATCCCGGAAGACGAGCTGGCCGGAGAGCCAGCTGCGGGGCAGCGAGTCTCCAGCGCCGCCCGCTTTAAGAGTGGGCGCCGCCAGCCAAACGACAGAGCGTTAGTGTTTGGCATTCGAGTGTAGTTGAACAAGGAGATTAGTACGTTGATAAAGTGATTGTTGGCCCGGCAAAGTTATTGGTTATTCAGTGGTACTTATCGGTGGAACTTTACTAGTTTTTTGGTACATCTCCTGGACTCTTGGTTTTGTGATTTTGGCAATTGTTTTTGGTACACTCTTGGGATTCTGGAAGTGTACCTGCTGTACTTGCTTTGTTGTCAATAAATCTGTGTTTATATAAAGCGTGCATTATTCTGAACATAACAGTACTCTTGTTCGGAATAGACTCAGATGAATTTTTTTCTTTGAATGCTGCTCGGCCCTCTTTGAAAGATTGTGTTCGGAAATACTCCTCCACCACAAAACTGCTCTACGCAGAGGCGTATCGTAAGTTAACTGTGAAAGAAGGAAACTATGAATGAAGACGAGGGCTGTTTTGTTTTGGGCAGGTATGACCCACACCACCGGAAGGGGGTGAGTGAAACGAAGGGGGTGGTGGTGAATGGAGTGTCGCTGAAATGCAGTCGAAGGAAGTCCCAGAAGCAGAGTTGCGAAACTTTCACTTTTCTCTCAGTGCCTTGAACAGCAGGGTTGCATTTTATACTGATCACCCGGTAGTAGGAAGGATAATTGATTTGAATATTAGCAGAAGGCATTCGATTTTGAATGTTGAGCGCTGGTTGATTAATTCATTTTTTTCGTGTTTCCGGGCATGTCAACTGCTTTGGTAATTAGTCCCGTTAGTGTAGTGCATGTTTTTTTGGTGTGGCGGTGATCTCCAGCTGGATGGCGAGATCCGGCTCCGACCTACCGTCGGCTAGCCGGGTTTCCCCCTAACCAGGACTCTCCCCCCAGCGGGGGAGACACAAATCACTAGGGACCCAAAATACATTAAAATTTTAGTGAACAAATACAATATGTGCAAGACACAACAAATAAGGGTTGGCCACATGGCATACATGTTTTTGTAAGTTATAATAAACAGCAAGGTTATCTACAAAAATATTTACATGAAGTTCTGAGAAAAAGAGAAGGCCAAAAACAGCGGCCTCCATCTCGGTCTCGCATAACATGGAAACCAAAATGGAGGGCATGCTCCGTCGTCACGGACGAAGGCGCAAGTTAGTGGTGTTGCGTCGGTTGGTTTGGTTGGTTTTTCGTGTTTCCGGGCGCGTCAACTGCTTTGGTCATTAGTCCCGTTAATGTAGTGCATGTTTTTTGGTGTGGCGGTGATCTTCACCCGCTGGATGGCGAGATCCGGCACCGCCCTACCGTCGGCTAGTGGCGTTTCCCCCTAACCAGGACTCTCCCATCAGCGGGGCACCGCCCCAGCCGGGACAAGCTCTACACTCCCGACGATCTCCCGGAGTATGTGGTAGTGTAGTGCATGTTAGTGTAAGTGTGTGTGTAAGAGGAGAGGATAGGACAAGGAAGAGGAAGGACAGATCGCGCGCGGTCCGTGGCCCGTTTGGTAGGGTACTGCTCCGGCATTCGCCTGGTGGTGACTGGAGAAACCACGGAAAACTACCGATCAGAGCAGCCGGCCGCTAGAATTCTCCTCCAGCAGCGCGAATTGACCTGCTGAAAAGCTAGTGTCGAAAATCCTGCCCCGTGATGAACCTAGGACCTCCCGGTCAGAGGCGCTGCAGTGATGTTGCGTGGGAGTAGAGGTTTACTGCGGGGAGTTGTGCAGGCTGTGACGACGGCTCCTGCGGTCTCAGGCGCCGGTGGAAGGGCACCGCGAATGGCGGGTGGTGAGGATGAACCGCGCCAGCGGGCAGCTGGCGTTGGTGTCCACCGTCAACCACCCGACCATGCCGGCGACTGAAGCACAAAAGAAGATTGAACATCCAAACCTAAGAACTTTATCTATCACTATAAATCCCTGTAAATAGAACCTAAATAGCCCAAAGAGGCTGTTGTGTTAGTTTTTAAGATTAGATATAAGTTAGTTTATTTAAGATAAAGCCCTCCTCTCCGCTCCAAAAGCTGAAAAGCTGGAGCTTATGTATCCGGAAATGTAAATAAATTCCGCCTCGCCAAGGGTATTGGCGAGGGAAAAAATAAAATGAAAAAAAAAAAAAATTGCGACTGAAGCCGCGAAGCGCTGGTGCTTGATCCGGCCGGGCGGCCCACATGCCACATACGCCGGTGAGGGTGTGGCGTTTTAAATCCATCAAAACGCCTAAGTACTTCAGCTGTGTTGTAGGCGTCATAATGCTTTTGACCGTATTAATGTTAAAACCAGCACTAATGATCCTCTGGATGTCGGCTAAGAGAGCGTCACCATCTGAATTTAAAAGCAATATATCGTCATAGTACACAAAAAAGGTTGAGGTACATAATTCCATGAACGCCGCCCTCATGGCAGTTTGCATGAGGAGTGGGCTCATGGACCACCCCATGGGGAAGCACGTGAATCGGTAGGTACTGTTCTTGAAACACACACCGAAGTATTTTCGGAAACTGGGATTTAATTTTGCCGGGCATCCTGCCTGGGCCCTTTTACATGCCACAAGAGTGGCATGGCTACTGTGGATATTCCACCCTTGGAAAATCCGGGTTCCTCGGCCGGGATCGAACCCGCGCACTGGGGGTTCAGAGGCCAGTAAGCTAACCCCTCACCCACCGAGGAGCCCTAGTGTCTTTGACGCCACAGGGAATTATTTTCTCTGTATATTTTTTCGATTTTTCTTTCTGATAATTACTTTAAATAAGAAAATTAATGATGTACAGTTTTTGAATGATTAAACAATGTTAATCCGTGGCCCCGAGCACTTTAAGATTTTTGGTGTACTTCAAGGATTCTTATTTTCTTGTCGTAGAAACCAAGACAGTTCTATGGGTGTAAAAGTGAACTTAATGATATTATATCAAACTACAGTTGACCATTTTTTCAATAACATATGTTTTTCAATAAATATGTGCCAACGTAATTAGGTATGTACAGCATTGATTCCCGACAGATCGGTGGCAAATGTTGGGATTGGCCTTTTGGGATTACCCTCGTAAATCAATGAATCAAGGAGCTCAAAAACTCTCTTAAATCACATTTCCCTCTAATAAATTTTTTTAATCCTTAAATCCGATATACCTTTTTAATGCAGCAGCTTTGAATTTCGTTGCAATATTTGTATTCAACAACTTCGCAAATAGTACTTAACGTACTGCGACCCACTCTCGTCGGTTTCAAGCCGTAAGGCCAGCTCCCGACCTGAGACGTCTAGGGGGTGGCGAACACAATTCGCCGGATGGTCAGCTAGCTCAGTGAGACGTCCCAGTGTGGACACACAATAAATAAATAAAAAAAAAGAATAATGGGGGCACGGTCGTGAAGAACGTTTTGGATTGGATGCAAAATTACTAAAACTCGAGTTAGAATCACTTTTCACTTATTTTAGTATATTCTATAAAAATAGCTGTGGCGACAATTACATGAAATGGCACTCAAGATATTCAATATACAATAACTATAACTGGCTGTAAGAAAAGACACACACACTATTGACTAAATACACCGCTTCTTGCTTTCAATTATAATACAAACTTTCAATGGACACTTTTCAGAAATACTGAGAATTGTTAAAAGAAAAATTTACTTTATACAAAAAGAAAACAAAATTAAAATCAAAACTAGTAATTCTGCATTAACATTTCTATAAAATGAAATTCCCTTTCTAAGAATTCAGATAATAATTTACAGGCATTCGTCTCTTACTCAGAATCTTATTCACTAATTTACAAATTTTGTTTTCAAATCCTTGGAAAAAAAACGATTGATTCCTTCTTCTCGTGTTAGAGATAGGAACTAAATGTACTGCTACTTTCTCTATCTTTTACTGGAACAAATAGTTTACTCTCCCCTCTTTCTACGTAAAGAATTTAGAATAAACTTTCCGTTTGCAAACGAATTACTCCTTTCAATATAGAAACTGTTCATTTGGCACGACCTTACTTTTACTTCTCGGCTGCGTCGTGAAATCCGTTGTGCCTCTGGGGTTGGTGGCCTTGAAGCGTTGGAGCTACGGGTTGAGAATAGTGCGGAGCCCTCTCTGCAGAACCTCTCGCTCCCCCGGTTGAAATTCAGTCGCCCACCAGAAACGTGTTCTCCGTCTCGTACAATGTTAATGTTCTTTCGTACTCTCATATAAATTTTAATTTACTTTCAATACTGACGGTTAATAACCATACGAGCACACAAGCTTTACGAGAGCAAATAATCCAAAGACCAAAAAATATTTAAAAAAAACGGGAAAAAAGATAAATGAATGCAACTATTAATTTACTGCCACATGTTCAAAACTCCTCTCCCTTCATTCTCCTTTCATAAATTCACAACGCCTATTATTTAGAATCTTTCTCTTGAGATTACGTTCAAATCAATAAAGGAATATTTACCTCTTCTTATCTTCCTGAAGAGTTTGATAAAAGACGCCGTTCTGAAGTCCGCTGCAATAGGAAACCCTGGCGTGTCGTCAGCACGTCTGCACAGTTCCGCTGCTAGCCTCAGAAAGAACTTTTGTTTCCCTCTGACTACCGGTCTCGCACGATCTATTGTGGCGTTCTCTGTTGACTTCCATTTTCAGTTAGCATTCTCTCGTATTCTTCCGCGTTGGCGCGCGTTTGAACTGCTCCTTTCTCGCTCTTGGTCGATCATGTGACACGTTTTCGTAGTTAAAGAAAACGGACGGTCACAGTACATCCATATTTCTATGTATATTTCCTTCCATTTTCATGCTTCAATTTTGAATTTTGTTATTTCATTTCGATATTCCACATTAGGTATCGCGAGAAACATTGTATCAATATTTCTACATGTATCGGGTTCATTTCTATGAGTCAGCCATTTCCAACCCGACATTTTGAATTTTGAAATTTCATTATGATATTCGAAATCAATGATCTCCAGTATCCCATATGTATATTTTTATACATTTTTGTTTATTTTTAAATGAGTCCATCTGCCATTTAAAATTTTGAAATTTTATTACGATATTCGAATTTAGGGACGTCAAAAACCTATTGATACCTATTTTCGCAAATCCTTTGGCATTTGCAATTATGGCCAGGTTTTAGGCCCGATTAAACCAGTGTGCGGCTGGGAGGATACCCTTTTGGTGGAGGCACCTAATTGGAGGAACTCCCGCTAGCCGACGGTAGGTCGGCACCGGTTTAAGCCATCCAGGGAAGATCACCTCGGAAGATCATTATCTTCCGAGAAAAAAAATTTACTGCTCTTACGGGACACATTATTTTTGGCGTTGGTGCGCCCGGAATCACAATCAATCAATCAATCAATCAACGTATCCTAACAACTGTCAGTCCGTTTGAGGACAACTAGGTTCTAAACTATTTAGCCGATTTTCTCCAAAATCGATACTGAACGGAGTGGAGGCTTTGGGAGTTTCTAAGAGATATTTTGATTGACTGGATCTGAAATCGGGTCTTCGAGCGGAACAAAATTTGTGGTTAAAAACACTTTTGTTGGTTTATATGGTAGTATAATATTTCGTAACATTTAGAGACAATACGAGAAAGTATATGCTTTGAAAGCACCGCAGTTTAATAATGTATGTATCCTTTTTAGATAATACATTATCTTTTAAGGGATTGAAGTAAATACAATAACAATTCAAGTTTACGAGGGAAAACGTATAGAATTAGCCTCAGAATTTATTACTATAACATATAATAAGTTTGAATATTTATAAATTGAATCCTTGGATATTGGCAGAACATTTCAAAGTAATAATAAATGTTACAATTTGTAAATAAGTACTTTGTTTTTTTAAGGAGAAAGGATGAGCTAATTATGGAGCTTGTAATAAGTCTTTATCAACACGTGAACGAATACGTAGATAAGGGTTATCTCATTTGTCAAGATTGTAAGTTGGCTAATTTTGAATGTAATGCAATTTGGCAAAATGTGTTTCCCATATTAATGAGTGGTCATAGTTGCTAGTTGCAACCCATTGCAGTAACACTGCACTGATAATACAAGGCCACTATGACGACTGCCTTTCGTTCGCGTTAATATAAACTAATTTCATTTACGGCTAAAATTGGCATCGTGCATCGTGGTACATTTACGGAGAATACACTGAAGCCAATGGCAGAAAGCTGTTTCCGTTTAGGCATTTGAATTAAAAAAATATATTTGTATTTTTCACGCTTCTTATGCTTAAGAATTTTTCAAATGGTAGTTGAAGTGTATGACAAAAATTCTCGTATTATAATACTACTCAGACATTAACAGTATCGCGAGAAATTACGTGCTGTTCCAGATCTACTAGTTCACCCACATACCATCAGTCCCTATCCGTACTTTGTTCCCTTTCGCTCTTTCCTATCCAGCAAAATCGTTAACCACCCAGTTAATTTTTGTTTTCCCTACTGTTAAGTCAGCTCCTATCCATATATCCACCTTTTATCCATATCCGTGTTAAGTCAGCTCCATCCAGTTCCTTTCAGTTTTACTTTATTTCTCAAAATTGTTTTTTTGACATAATTATTTAACTTTGACTATGATATCTACTTTTTAAAATCTTTTTTGTCCTTTTTTCCTTTAATTAATTTTAATAAATATACACACAACCCCTTTACTCGCTTCCTTATAAATACAAATAAAATTACTTTTATAGCATTTGAATCCCTGTCTTCTTAATACGGATTGTGATACACCATTCCAACGAATTTATTTATCATGAGTTTGCGAAATCGATCCTATTTAGGTAATCGAGAATAATATTATTATTACTTCAGGAAGATGAATATATTTTAATTATTCCCAATCATTCAGGTTGTTGCTGTGTAATAATAATAACTCCAGGAAATTTCGGTCATAAAACCGTATAAAAATACCGCCTTGGTTTATTCCGTATTCATCCACAAATATTCAACAAAATCTACCTCGCTTGTGACATAAAAAAATATGCATACATAAAAAAAACATAAAATACCCTTTGCAAGAATGATCCACAATCTAATATTTACGATACATGTTTTCTTCCAACATTCACACAATTAATTATTACAACACTCACACGAGTGCACTTTACCAATTTGAATAATTTAATACAAATGAATGGCCATGTCTTTTCTTCAAGTCCTTAAAAACGAACATTCTTGGCCTAGCTATAAATTTTGATGAGAGAAAAAATATGTTTTTAAACTTCTCTTTTTTTGCTGCACGACGATTGGCTGCCACTTCGGTCCATATCACATAAAAAAAATTAAAATCATGACATCTTCAAAATGAACTTCATGAAATTTCGAAATTTCGAAACCAACACGCGATGCGTCCACTACGGCAACTCGAGATCATTTCATAAGCAATAGTCCGTTCAACCACAGCCACACGATGCGTTCACCACGGCATCTTTGTCACATCTCAATTGTTTTGATTCTACCATACAAACCAAACAACTCTTCTCTAATAATGCTACTGTTTCTTTACATCTTCCTTTCTATATTATATTGTCTTTAATAGCCTTTGAACGTTATCATACATTCTTATATGTAATTCAAAGTATTTATAATGTTCATAACCCCTATTCCAATCACTTTTTGCTTATTTTAACATTCATCAGTAATCGTTCATGTTTGTGACGTATCGACTGTATCATGTCCACTGTATCATACCTAATACGGAAAATGAATTTATTATCACGGAAATTTGCGAACAGTTCTTGAGAATATCAATCAATTAAAGAAAACATCTTCCACTCATGCACCTTCACATGTTTTCGTTCTTATTAACATACGAAATTTAAGTGATTCTTTAGTCCAATGTTTTGAATTTATTTTGGACGCGTCTGATTGAACCGTCACAGTAGAAAAGCCACTATCAAATTAAAAAGCCCAAAAATCATAAATCTTAATATCAAGAACCTTGGTGTTCAATGGGACCCAAAAATATAAAAATTACCGTTACCTTTGGAAAATAGTAAGTCCTTGAAATTTTCAAACAAAAAATAAAGATTTAGATTTTAAAACTGACGATAATGATATAAACAAGTTAACTGAAATATTGCGTTAAAACTTTGCTGTGTAAATTAAATATAAATTTATTTATGGAATTATATATTTTGTCTATGGAAATATATCTATTGCATCTCTGTAAATTTTCACTTTTTTATGACTTAAGGCTAGTTTGTTTATTTTGTATGTTCACAAAAACTTGTACAGTACTTTTTAAAAAATAAGAATATTATTAAAAAAGTCACACAACAAATATTATGTAGAAGTAGACAGATAATAAATTATAAACTCAGTATTGCTAACCATCACAACTGATTATCGATGGTTAGTTTTATTTATTTTACGTCAAAAAAAACAGTTAAAAACTGCAAATGACGTGCTATGGGGAAAAGTGAATTGTGTGCACATTTTCAAAATTCTGTGATCCCTACTCTAAGTCATATACTACTTAAATTTTGAATTTTGAAAGGGAGAAAAAAAAACAAAAACTCCCATGTAATAAAATCTATTTTCATGGATAAATAAGCAATAAATTTTGAATTTTGAAAGGGAGAAAAAAACAATCAAAAAAACTCCCATGTAATAAAATCTATTTTCAAAGATAAATAAGCAATAAATTTTGGCTCTTATTACTTCCTGCCGCGACATGGAAACGATAATTTGAATAATTGTATTTCCCACTGAATTCTAGAAGACGTGCACAGGAAATGAAGTTACATTTATGTCCAGAAGCAAAACAAGGGACCATCTCAGCATTTGCTCAATGGATCAGGGAAACTGGACGAAAAACCTGATCGAGATGGGGTCATTGACCCGGAAGCTGTAGTACAATAGTTGTTACAGGTTGTTTATACTCATTTACACAGTTCAAATGGTAAATAAAGCATTATGTATCATTGTTAAAATTAATGTTACTTTTCTTGTGAAGCTCAGTATAGTCTCTAATTGTATAGAAACAGTTATGCAGCAGAAACGATTTCACTTGGGATTTAAACTTTTCTATTGAATTTAATCGTTTAATGTCATCTGGCAAAGTGTTGTAAAATAATGTGCATGTATTGTATGTGAATTTTTGTAATGAGCTGTTGATACTGTCACCTGGTGAATATGATTTCTACGTCGAGTGTTATAGTAATAGATTTCGGCATTTTCTGAAAATATATTCCCGCCCTTGAGCAAGTCATTTTTACAAAACCACTGATTCGTAAATAAAAGACACGGTAATGGTAGAATTCCTAGATTAATGAAGAGGGCTTACATGAATCACGTGGGTGGGATTTGGTTATTATTCGTACAATTCGTTTTGTAATCTAAAAGTCTGGGAGCTATAAGATGTATTTCCCCAGAATATTATGCCATATCTCAGGCGGGAATGAACATTCGCGAAGTATACACAACGAGCAGTATGAAGGCTGACTGAATTTGCAAGAATTCTGAACGCGTAGCACAATGAACTTAATTTTGTGTTCAATTCATTTAAATGGACGTTCCATTTAAGGTTTGACTGAATTGAGATACCTAAAAATTTTGTTGCCTTAACATCATTCAATGGTACATTGTTCATTGTCAATGGGGCACAGAATTGTTTATTTGAAATGGAAAACTGCATTAAAACCGTTTTCTTTTCTTTCACTATTAATTTGTTATTTCGGAACCAATTTGAAACATCTGATATTGTACTATTTACTGTTTCTTTATTGCAAAGGATGTTCGTATCATCCGCAAGGAGAACCGTTCTTCCGTTTTGAATCGTCGAGGGCATATCGTTTACGTAAAGTAGGAACAGAATAGGGCCTAAAATCGATCCTTGAGGAACTCCACATGCAACGGGCAAAGAGTCGGAAAGGTGCGTACGTAATGTTCCATCATTCCAGTAAAGTATTTCAACTCTCTGAGATCGTTGTTTAAGGTACGAACATAACCAAAACCAACCATATGAAGGTAATTTGGAAAGTAAAATGTCATGATCAATGACGTCAAAAGCTTTTGAGAGATCTAAAAATAATCCAATAGGTGCCTCGTTTTGATCCAATGATGAGGCGACATCTTTAAGAAAAGAAAATATAGCTGTTTCCGTTGATTTTGATTTTCTAAATCCATGTTGGCAATCTGAAAGCGCGTCGTGTTTAGTGAGAAAGGTTTCCATTCGTATGTAAAAAAGTCTCTCTAATATTTTTGAAAAGACTGATAGAAGAGAAATGGGCAGATTGATAGAAGAGAAGAGAAGGGAAATAGTAATTCCAAGATACAACAATGTACACTATTTCTGTAGAGCAAGTTGGAATGATAATATTTATTATTATTATTATTATTATTATTATTATTATTATTATTATTATTATTATCATTATTATTTCTCTTTATTCACAGTTTCCTGGTATTGTAGTCACACAGATATCAATCAGAGCATGATTACATAATGATGTAGAAACACATACAATAGAACATTAAAACATATTACTATCAAATAAAATTATATAAAGGATATAAAATATCAAACAGACAATTATTACTTAATTATCAATTATAGAAAATTATTATCTCATAATTTTACATATTTTCACCCGTGTATTTTCTGACCAGAGAGCAGGTATTGATCAGTACCGATTTCTGAATATTAATCATTATGTTTTTGTTGATGTTCAGACCCTCCAACGCCTCGATGGTGACCTTCGGGACGACGCCGGTGGCTGACAATACTATGGGTATAATTTTGGCAAGTGTTAGAGCCCATTCCCCAGTTCTCTATATTTGCCCAATTTCGTCTGGTATGTTGTCATGATGTTGTTGGTGTTTACGACGGCGAAGTCTATAAACCAGATCTTTTTGGCTTTCTTGTCCCAGATGGTAATATCCGGCCTATTGTGATGGACTGTTTTGTCCGTTAGAATGCTGCAGTCCCAATATAGTTTGTAGATATCATTCTCTAGGACCGTTTATGGTTGGTACTGGTAGTGATTATTATTATTATTATTATTATTATTATTGTTATTATTATTATTATTATTATTTCAGAGTAGGGAACAGCCAATAGCTTCTGGGAACGATATACGGCGAGTACGGTTGTTGAGGAAAAATAATGTTCTCAGCGAGGAATTTCTGCACAACAAGCGATGTTTGGCTTCGCGCATTATTCTGATACAGACTCTGCGTTGCCAACACTCCTCCATTGACGTCAAGTGTCCCCTCGTCCTCCTTTTGTTTTTTAACTGTCCTACTTTTAGTATTTTTTAACATTTTTTGTCGTTTATTACACTACATGACTAACATCTGCTACGTTGTGTCATTTATTGTTTAATTTAGAATAGAAAACATGAATATCCTTTTCCTGAACGCCGACACACGCATGCATAATGGTGTCTCTGTCTAGCGACTGAAGAAAGAGACGCTCACACCATCTTCATCTGCATTTTGTGAACGAATTATTTTATTTTACTTGAGAAAATAGGAAAAAATGGAGAGAAGAAAGAAATAGAACTGATGTTAGTCTAAATTAAATATTTATAAAAAGAAATGTATCGATGCAGTTGCCTGTTTCTTTTCTTGTTTTGCTTTGCTTGTGGAGTGTCCTCCTGTGCACCTGAACATTGTTGGCAACTCTATAGAGACCCTTTCCTCCCCACTTGCCCCGCCGCATCAGGAAACTCGGCAAAACTTGCACATAGAAATTTTCAGAAACAGACTGTCCAGACCAGGGACTCTTGCGCATGGTATCTGACTTCAGCCAATGGGATTCAGACACCAGTTTGCGTCACAATATTAGCGGGAATTTTAAATGCAGCCAGATACCAAAATTATCACATCGTTACAAGATATTGAAATAGATTAATCAAGCATTTCTATAAAATATTGCATTTGTACACTTTCATCGTGATATTTTTGGTTGGTTACCATTGAAAACTGTCATTTTGTACCACTTTCAAAATGTTTCTCAACACTAATCGCTCTCCATGCAATATGGCGGCCAGCGTCTGGACTGGCTTTTCAAAAGGCGTGTTTGTGCTATGGTCACGTGGTTCTTGTCGCATACTAGTGGTGCGCAGAACGCGCAAAAATCGGTGCGCCGGAGAAACCCACCTACGCTTTTCCGCCATGGTCTAGGCCACGATAACGTCTCTGAAGCAGATTTTCCCAGTCCGCACATGAACTTTTATTTATTTATTTATTTATTTATTTTACGTCAAAAAAAACAGTTAAGAACTGCGTATGACGTGCTATGGGGAAAAGTGAATTGTGTGCACATTTTCAAAATTCTGTGATCCCTACACTAAGTCATATACTACTTAAATTTTGAATTTTGAAAGGGTGTTTTTTAGTTTTGAAAGGGTGTTTATGAATTTTGAAAGGGTTTTATGTTCGCACGCCGACGCCGACCCAACGGACCACCACTCGCCCGGAGAGAACACTGTCTCTACGTGACAGGGAGTGTCAGCATTGCGCTCTGAAACTTTTTCCAGACCCATGTTGCCCGTGTGCAAACATGCCCAACCCCTTATCACGAAAATGTGAACCAAGTCTTATCGCTAGTTTTGCGATGGCAAGGCAGTTTCGTAAACGTTTTGAATACCGGTGGCGAGGAGACATAGGATGTCTCAATATAAATGTGTGCATGTATTGTAATGTAGTACGTAAGTTTAGGGGAGAGTTAGGTTAACTGGGACGGTTAGGTTAAGTGGTCCATGCTTTTAAATGTTGGTGGCAAGTGATTCCTGATTTTTCCACTGGGTAACATTCGTAGAATACAGGGCTGGTCATCTAAGCAACTTTCATAAGTCGCAGGCCTTCGGTCTTGAGTATAGTAAGGCATTTTTTTCTGAAAGGTCAGAAGTATTTTCTATCATTCATCTGCTTTGCAATTTTATTGCCATTGAATAACAACTACAAGAAAAATATTCCCCCTAGCTTATATGTTAGTATTTCTGCTTTATAATAGTGTGTTTTGTTTTTAATAATACGTCGTGGTTTGCATGTTTTCGGGCATATGACGAAAATATGTGCTGTGGGGTTAAGTGGACCGGTCCAGTTACCCACTTTATTTTTTTCGGAAATAGTATTTGCAGCTTTGCAATTAACAGTAACATCTCTCCCGGAGCTATCTCTCCTGGACCAACGAATATGCTTTTGTAGTTTAACAGTAGATTTTATTTCCATCCCAATTGAAGGACGTCTGGAAAATATTTAAAGACATGATTTATTTTAACATGAATTTGGTAGAGTACAATCTTCGCTAAGCATTTTCTCCATTGATGTATAGAAGAAGGTTATGGAAATGTGTAGAACCTTTTTTTTATCATTAAAACTTCAATGTTGAATCACAATGTATTTCGGTCCAGTAAACCTTACCGGTTAGGTTAACCTGTCCTATTGCAAATGAATACACATTCCATATTTGACAACAACTGTAGGCACATTGATGATGTTTGTTTCCTAAATATAAGGAGAGAGCCTCACTGATATATCACGCGAAATTTGACGTGTATAGGTTAAGTAAATAACATTTTAAAGCAAATTTAAAATGTGGACCAGTTAATTTAACTCTCCCTATTTATCTAAACTTTAGTACATATGTATTTACATTTGTAGTATTTGCATGTAAATACCATCTGCATGTGCTGAGTGACAAAGATAATTTGTCAACTGCACGCCCTCCACCTACAATACATTACAAAAACTACTACCGTGTGATCGTACTTAATTTATTGTGTTTGTTAATAACTTCAAAGAAACAGTTAACAATTGTGCTGCGAAATGTTCGTTATTTGATGGACTAGCGAGTGGAATTTAAAAATCGTTGAAACTTATCACGTAATCTTACGTAGCCGCGACTGGCGTCTGGCGGAATATGTTAGCAACCAATATGCTCTTAGCCACAGGCAAAAAATAATGTTCATGTTGCATCTACCAATATATTATTTAAATTGTTTATTTTCCACACTTATGTTCTATTAATCTTTAATAAACGTTTCAAAGGCACTGCGACAATCGTAACGAAAAGCCTGTAAAAATTCGTCTCTATTCATACACCACTTTTTGTGGTGTGGATGTCGGTTCCATGTCGTTGAACTCACTTTCATGACTATTGATTATTTCATTATTACATCATTACGTTAGTGAAAAGGATCCGTTCTTCTAAATTATTTGAATTTTTAATCAAATAATAATTATTCAAACTTAGTCAAATATTTTGTTCCCTTCATTTAATGATATGCTTTCCTTGTATCTGTTCAACAAATTTTGAAATCTGTATCATTTGCACTGAACTATACTAACAATAAAAATGTACAATTAAGAATAAAAAAAACTCTTTTTCGTGTGGAATATAAAAATTGATTTACAGAATAAAAAAAGCAATGCAATAGAAGAATACAAAAAAAATAGATTTTTTTTTGGGCGGGGGCTTTTTGCGCTAAAGTGGATTTGTCTCGCTCCTGTATGTAATAAATTGTTTTTATTGTACACGTTCAATAGTTGGGAGTCGCGTTTGGCGATCCTTAAAGAAAATATTTTTATCAAAACTTATCTGAATGCCAATGAGCAGCTCCAGTGGGTAAACAGAGAAGATTTTGTCAAAAACGTTAATTCGATCGAACTAAATCCTGCGAATTTGAAATCAATCTTTTTAATTTATGTAGTGTAGAGAACGTGTTGTAATGCTGCAACGAAAAGTGCCCTTTTTGTTCGAGAGAAAAACTTTTTATTAATCCCTGATACAGAAAAGTTTGATTTTTATTGCTCCTGTAAATGCCTTTATTTAATACATTGTAGTCAGACTCTACGTTTTGTGGTCTTTTGATATCGAAAAGGTTCTTAATAGCAATTTGGTTTACCAAATTTTCTTAGCAACACGCTAGCAATAGCTCTCCCTAAACTGAGATAGATGCCGGACCCTAGTGTTGTCTGAGTAGTCTAGCATTGTTCTTAAAACTAAAAGAAATATGCTATTTATTTCCTTTGAGTAATGAAATTCTTTATGCAGCTATCTTTTTTTCTGATTGCTCCACTCCTCTCATACCTTTTATACTTTGAAATCAGCATTGAATGACAAATAATATTTTTGCATCTGCCGTAAAATTCGTCTGTTGTGATGATATTACCCTCCCCTCAAGTTTTTGAATTCGTTAATTTAATTTAAAATAAACCAAATGATACAGATGCATTTTGCCAATCTTCGCCTCAAGTGACAATCCAGCTGTTTGAATTCATGTTGACTCGAATCTATTCAGATTATTTTAGAACGATTAATGAAATATGTCAAACGTTGGAAACATTAATAGAATTTTAAATATTGATTATTGATGTTCGAAATGTTTGATAGCATTATTTTATCATTTTATCATCTATAGAAATACCTTCTCATTCGAAATTTGAGGACAATCTCACTACGTAATTTGAGTGGTGAGCTCTGGCTTTAGTATACTTCAACTAAATGACCAGAAATACACGTTTGTGGTTGCAAATTGAGCTGTAAGTTGATTGATTGATTGTTAGTGATTCCAGGGGCGTCATCTACTATGGTCATTATTCCCGTTAGTGTAATGCGCGTTTTTGCTCGGGAGGTCGCGGTTGTCTTCCCTCGTATGGCGAGATCTGGTGCCGACCTACCATCGGCTAGCGGGGTTTTCCCTAACCAGTAGCTCCCACCAGCGGGGCACCGCCCCTCTCGGGACACGTTCTAAGCTCCCGACCGTTCCCGGCATGCGTGGTAGTGTAGTGCATGGTAGTGTAAGTGTGAGGATAGGACAAGTAAGAGGAAGGCGAAACCATGGGAAACTATCGCTAGAATCCTCCTCCAGACAGCGACTGAATTCGACCTGACTGACATGTTAGGGTCGAAAATCCTGCCACCGTCGGGACAGGTTCGAGTTCTGGCAGCGGCAAGATTTTTGGCACTAGCTTTTCAGCTAGGTCGAATTCAGTCCCTGTCTGGATGAGAATTCTAGCGGCCGGCTGCTCTGATCGGTAGTTTTTCGTGGTTTCTTCGATCAACACCAGGCGAATGCCGGAACAGTACCCTAACAAACGGGCCACCGACCGCGCGCGATCTTTCCTTCCTCTTTCTTGTCCTATCCTCTCCGCTTACACACACACACACACACTTACACTAATATGCACAACACTACCACATATTGCGGGAGACCGGTCGGAAGCTTAGAGATTGTCCCGGCCGGGGAGGTGCCCCGTTGGTGGGAGAGTCCTGGTTAGGGGAAACCCCACTAGCCGACGGTAGGTCGGCGCCGGATTTCGCCATCCAGTGGGGGAAGATCACCGCTATCTCCCGAGGAAAAAACATGCACTACACTAACGGGACTGACGAAAGCAGTTGACGCGCCCGGAAACACGAAAAAATCAATAAATAGATGGAGGTCATTGAACCAGAAGCTGCGATACAATACTTACATATGTTTAGAATTATACAGTCCAAATGTTAAATAATAATAAATTGGATATCACTGTTAAAATTAGTGTTACTTCCTTGTGATGCTCTAGTTCATTCCTTGTGAATGGGTGACTCGCTAGCCCTGCTGTGCCGAGTGACGCCGCTTCAAATGGGTATCCTCCATCATCCTGCACCGCTGTTGTACTATACGGCCATCGTCACAAGAAAGGACTGTAACTTTCGTAGTCGCTTGCCGTCAAATAAATTTGCGTTGATTTTCTAGAGCGTAATTGTTTTGAAATAACAATTTTTGAAATAATTTCCGGCATCGAAGTAGTCGGCGGAAAGTACCATTTCGCAAATCATCATTACATTTGTTTGCAGGTTATGCAAGTCCTTTGCACAGTGTATGTCCCAAGACGTACAATTTCCTTTTTCATGTTAGTGCAAAATCAACCAGTTCAATACGGATGCGTTCTATTTTTCCGTCGGTTCCATCATTGTGTTCTCCGCGTGCGGGTCAAATGGTTCGGACGATATTGCAGGAAAGATGTGCGTGGATTAATACGGTATTAGTTTGAGAAAGAACCAAAACAACGATTTTACCGATTCGTTTAGTTTTTTGCATAAAACGTTTAATTGGAAGTCAGTTAATAGCTGTTTTCCGTCCGTTTTGAAAAAAAAAGTAGCAATTTGCTGAATGAGAATTGCGAACCCATTGTTGATGTCTCCGGGCACGTTAGCTGCTACGGTCTTTAGTCGCGTGATTTGTTGAACGTTTTAATGCCTGCAGGTGGCGGTGTTCCTTCCCTGCTGGCTGGTGAGATCTATGGGACAGCTCGCAGGGTTTTCCCTCGAGAATACCTTCAGCGAGGCAGCGTCGCAGTCGGGTCAAGCTCCAAACCAGGCCCGCAGAACGACTTCTCACGCGGTCACTCTGCACTGAGGCATCATTCACAATGCAAACTTAAACGTAACCGTAACGTAGCCGCAAAACCTAGAAATGGGTTACAAAGCGAGATCATTCACAATGCCTTGAAGTAAACGTAGACGTGAGACGTAAACTTAAAAAGCTCCAAGCTTCTACGTTTAAGTTTACGTCGAAATTCTACCGATGACCAATCAGAGAGCAGCATGAAAAAGAAATAAATGCACAACAAAATCCGCGAGAAGGAAGGTCGACTCCAGATCGATTCTTGTTTATGCGTGTGTATTGGTATGCGTTGGTGTGTATAGTTGAAAGGTAGAGCAAAGAAGTTTGTGGAGTTTTGGTACGAGTTGCGAAGTGTTGATTCGAAATGGCAAATAAAGCGCCTCCTTCTTCTTTTTAAATAAAGCGCCCCATAAAATTAATGCTGCAGAAGCTTGCAACAGCACAAGCTGCACGCTCGAATCTCTCTCCATGACAAAATCTGAACGTGGCGTTAAATATATTTGCGGTACATAATTTAAAGCTCACTGCTCGCATATAACCTCAATAGGTAGGGGCGCAACAGCTGCTCGCAAATGCAAAAGGTGAAATCGATAGGAGAGTCGAAAAAAAGCTAGAAACGCATCGATCAATATGTTGAATTCTGATTGGTTGAGGCAAAACCTACGTTCCAGCTTACGTTTGCCATTGTGAATGCTCGTTTTTACGTGAAAAGTTTACTGCATACGTTTACGGCTTACGTTACGTTTAAGTTTGCATTGTGAATGAGGCATTAAGCGCCAGCCGTCTGCACGCGAGAGCGGCGTAAGTGCAAGTAGTGGGGAGTAGTCGTCTGCGGAGAAGGAAGAAGGCAGAGCGGCGCCTGCGCGTCGCGGCGCCTGGCCATCTAATGCAATGATCCACGCTGTGAAATTATTTGTGCACTTAGTTAAATTTTTAATTTAAAAATATATTACGTAATTGTAACGAACAAAAATTTACAATTTAATAAGCGATTTTCACCAAGAATGTTGCGGCGCCTGGGCATCTAATGATCCATGCTGTGAAATTATTTGTGCACTTAGTTCAATTTTTAATTTAAAAATATATTACGTAATTGTAACGAACAAAAATTTACAATTTAATAAGCGATTTTCACCAAGAATGTTGCGGCGCCTGGGCATCTAATTATCCACGCTGTGAAATTATTGGTGCCAATTTTTAATTTAAAAATATATTACGTAATTTTAACGAACAAAAATTTACAATTTAATAAGCGATTTTCACCAAGAATGTTGCGGCGCCTGGGCATCTAATGATCCACGCTGTGAAATTATTGGTGCACTTATTCAATTTTTAATTTAAAAATATATTACGTAATTGTAACGAACAAAAATTTACAATTTAATAAGCGATTTTCACCAAGAATGTTATAATCTCCAAATGATAGCATAACGGAGGAAATTGAGGGCAGCCTCTCATCGAAATTGATATAAAAATGATATATAGGCAATTCCAAGAAGGGTCATGTTTGGCAGCACACATTTGTGATCATTTTCCCTCATAAAGGTGAATAAAAGGTACCAACGAGCAAATCTCTTTTACGATATTTTATAAGCGATCATGAAATTATTATGAATCTCGGTTAATAGAACGCAAAGGGCTTAACCTTTTTTTATACAATGTCGTAAACGATTATTAATAAATGATGTTCGAAGATTTGAAATTATATATTTCTAATGTACTCTTGTCTGAAATTAGAGACTTAGAGGAGAAAATAAACATGCTTTTTTAAGAATTATATTTTTTAGCTTCGATATAACGTCTTATTTAATTATTAAAGGTAGTGGAGAAGCTAGCTCGCAGTGGGCTGGTTGGATGGAGATTCTCTATTATTGCTGCTCACTCCACCGCTTACCCCCGTAGCTTTCGAAGGCCCAGTATGTTGTGAGCGAACATACACGCTGGGTTGTTTCTGGAAAGGAAACATATGATACTCTGGAGGGCTAACCAACTATAGGGAAATTCAGAAAGTACAAGTTGATTTAAGAAGTATAATTGAACTGAATGATTACATAATTGAACTAATTAACCAGAAGTGAAAACACTTTGGAAAGATAATTGATTACGCAAATTGAAATACGCCATTGGTGTAGTTAAGCTTGTAAATGATACTAATATGCCATGAATAAATGTACGATAATAGGTATACTGAGAACATCACAGTGAGAAGGAACTGGCATGGTTTGAGTGAAGTGAAATTACAGTACATATTAGAACACGTAAATTACACTGGATATACATGCGCTAAAAAAGAACATAATTATGATCTTTATGGTGAGACTTATGAGAGCAGCATCCGAAGGCGGCTGGCGTGAGGATAGCATTTCCTGGCAACCTTTGGAAGTCGAAGGAACTCTACATGAGCGACGCGAACTGCAATAGGGAACACAAATACATCATTGCATACTAGAGAATGACACTTGAACTGCCGAATTAGTAGTTGTAGCGAGCAGGGCATTGCTCATTACAGTATGGGACATCACTGTTACTGATAATTGGCGACTCACGTCATTATTCACATTATGAAATATACAGTATACACTCGTGCTAGATTCGAGTAGTCGCAGTATATAATTGCAGTTTAGATAGCACTAGAACAAACTTGCACTGTTTTTGAGATCAATGGAGCCACGAGACATTGTGAGACCCATATAAGAATAATTCTAACACAGTCATTATTGCAGCTAATTGGCAGCGGTTTGGTTGTTTTTGCATATTACGTTACACATACACCAAAGAAATGCTCTACACATGCACTTTGCAAGTGACAAAGGTAAATTGACATAGTTCGTGGACTGAATAACAAGGCACCGTCCGGGCGCGGCGAGCGTGTGACTAAACTCTCGTCTGAGAGGCAGAGAGAGGGGCGACGTCATGCTCAGCCAATGAGCAATTGACTTTGGTTCGTTATGTTTAAACGCTTTTGATTGATTTTTCCGTGTTTCCGGGCGCGTCAACTGCTCCGGTCATTAGTCCCGTTAGTGTAGTGCATGTTTTCTTCTCGGGAGATGGCGGTGATTTTCCCCTCGCTGGATGGCGATATCCGGCGCCGACCTACCGTCGGCTAGTGCGGTTTCCCCCTAACCAGGACTCTCCCACCAGCGGAGCACCGCCCCACCCGGGACAAGCTCTAAGCCCCCGACCGGTCTCCCGGAATATGTGGTAGTGTAGTGCATGTTAGTGTAAGTGTGTGTGTAAGAGGAGAGGATAGGACAAGGAAGAGGAAGGACAGATCGCGCGCGGTCCGTGGCCCGTTTGGTAGGGTACTTCTCCGGCATTCGCCTGGTGTTGATCGGAGAAACCACGGAAAACTACCGATCAGAGCAGCCGGCCGTTAGAATTTTCTTCCAGACTGCGACTGAATACGACCTAGCGGAAAGCTAGTGTCGAAAATCCTGCCGCCGCACGGTGGTGCAATTTCCCTAAATCCTGGCCAAAACCTCAAAAATGAAATCGCGTATACTGAACTTTTGCAAATACTACGACACACTGTATACTTGAGGGCATCTGTTTCTGCTCACTTCGTGCCTCTGAGTCAATTCCCCTGGCACCAGTAGCCACCCGAACTTACCCTTCGCGGCGTTCGGTAGACCTGCAGTGCCAGAGTAACACAGAGAGAATTATTCGTAAGTGGTAGCCATACAAAGTTGTGCAGAGAAAGCTGGCAGTACGGATTCTTTTTCTGAAGATTTATAGAGTATTTTCATGTATATTTCATAATGCATATTACTGATGTGGGATGAATAAATAAAAAGCATTAAATTAATACAATAATTTTAATTACTCGTAAGTTCACGTAGACGAAAAGTTACCAATTTCGCAGAATTCTGCGATGTTTCTAATTTCATTTACTACCCTAATCTATCCTCTTTCGAATCCAGTAATAAAATCATGCCCCAACTTGCCCCATTAGTAAATACAACTTTTCGTCGAGCACGCGTGACCGCCGAATATGACTCGTCGAGATCCCTCCTGAGAAGTGGAACTGCTTTTACAACGCATTTCCTAACTGCTTGTGGAACTGCTTTTACAACGCATTTCCATTTCACTTTTTTACTGAATTAACAAATTTACTCAATAATATAAACAAAAAATGAATATTGGTATTTTTTGTAATATATTATGAATATTCACTAATATTACGTGAACATAATATTTACGAACATATTACATCTCGACTGGATTACGCACATTTCATTACAAATTTTACATACAGTAATAATTACATAATATGTCTCATCAAAACTCATCTTCAGGAAGGGTGTGCGCACGAAAGGTCGAATACGTACGTGATATCAAATAAACACTTCCTAACAATTTTTAAATGTTTAAAAATTAAATCAAAAAATGCAATTGATCGGAAAGTAATTCTTCTTTACTTAACTCCTAAGTTACATACCAACAATTATTTCTAGACTTATAAAATTAGTATTGAGATATACCAAAATTTTCCTCTCTCTCTCTCTCTACATATATATCTGCTAAAGATCTTAGCGTCCGGCTTGCTGGGTCAATGGGTCACGATATATTATAATCCTTATTACCTCTATAATGGATTATAGGATCCGCCGACTATACAGCGCAGCTGGGAATCTGAAATAGAATGATTCTATTCCTAGTTCATTTCTGTTTGGATTGACTAAATGAAAGATCACTTTCTTTTCTAAAGAACAAAATTCAACAAAGTTTATTTTTACGTTTTTATCAAACAATTTAGTGAATTTACAATTTTTTTAGGCCTTTGATCAAGATATCTTTCAATTTACAATTTATACCGCGGTTAACTTATCTTTTCTTCGTTGATGTCCCTCGTAGACTTCTCAGTCGAAATATCTTGCGATCTTGCCGTAGTCCAAAGTTCCAAGAAATCCTCTTCTGCCCCTATCCAAGCTGGTCTCCAACTATCAAAATTATCAGTCCCGATTACGTCCTATGACATAGTCCCGAACTCGATTACCACTCCCGACAAAGTTCCAATTTATACATCAATATTGCTTCCACATCAAAATATCTGCAATACCATTCACTGTCCTTAAAATTTCACTGATAACCCAATTCTATCTCGATTGTACTCGTTCCCTCTCACGAACATACGATCAGTTCAGAAGCGCGTTTCGAGCAGAATGAAATCTTCCTGCATGATTCACCCCTCGAAGACTTCGTATTAAACTACCTTCATTTTTTTCATAACATTTGACCGTCCTTCTCTCACCCAGCCAATCCATACGTTTGTTATATTTTGGTGTAGCTGACCGTCTAAACTTCTTCGCCCAATCCCAAATTTTCTACTTTCGGCACCAAGCCTTCTCTTAATGCATTTAGAAAAAACAAAAACTACATTTTTTATTCACGGTCGTTGCTAAGCTCTAGCTCTCGTGATATTTCGTAATGCATGTTCCACCATATTGTCTACAAATAAATGTTAGTTTATTTTAACGTGACATATCGGTATGTCACAGTATTATATTGTTTTTAATGAAATAATACTGTAAGTACAGTACGAATATGGACAAAAAAGCATTTAAATGCAATTCTAATAAAAAATGGGTCTGAATGTAGAGCTTTCCAAACAGGATAATGGTAATAGCAACGATAGTAATTCAGCAAGACGCTTTTTTGAGAAATCTAAAGACTCCTCAGAAATAGGGGATAGCTGAGGGTATAATTAAGAGATTTAGAAAAATGGTATTGGCAATGTCCAGTGGATACGCCATCAGCATTAGTAATTTTAGCAGTCGGCACTGGAAACTGCCAAGAAATGTGTTTCAATTTATTCATGGTATTAAATGTCTAGAATCTATTCACAAAGATATAAGACGGTATGGAGAAGGATTCTCGCGAACATGTTCAAGACTGCACACAATCCAGGACATGTGTAATCGCCTGTGGAGATCTTTTGTTGCTTTCAATTCCAGCTTGAGGGATGTTCCCAAAAGAAAGTTAAAATTCTTCAACAAATATGTTTTGTCTCATTTGCCTGAGCCCAATATCATCGAAGGGAGAAATGTGCCTTAGTGAAAAATGTGCTCTTCCTTTCCGGTTCTTCGAACACTGTATATGCATTTTCTTTGGCAGAGGGCATGAGATGGAATTAATACCATGCATTTTTATGCCAAATGTTAATAATTAATATGTTAGTAATCCATACGGTTTTCTAAAGTCAATTTTGTGAATTGATAAAATTTAACAGTTTATATAGACAAATATATATTTATATTTCACAGAATTAAGCAGTGCATTATTCTGGTATTATGTTCCCAGCTCTATTACATTATAAGGTTAATCTAAAATAAATTTGGGCGTCGTAGAAAACATACTATAGCTCTCAGAGGTTTTCGCCAGGAAATTGCCAAAATGCACCAATGTGCGCCGTCAGGACTCGAACCTAGGACCTCCCGGTCAGAGGCGCTTCAGTGGCATCAGTTGATGCACTGAGCTACCGCTCCCGGTTTAAAAGCTTTGAGTTATACTCAATTATAAGGAAACAAAGATGCCTGAGCATGTAACATATTAAAAGCTAAGAATGTTGCCATGCTAATATATTAAATTAATTAAATTGGACAGCAATTCCAAGGATCGTGATGCCACAGCTGCGCCGAAGGCGTAGGCTGGGTTCTTGGAAGCTCGGGGCAAGGGAGTGTTGCATCACGTTGTACAATCTTTGGCTGCGTCTGACGCTAAGAATGATTAAACAGAGAATACAATACAATTGACATTATGATTGTGCACGACTCAATTGCTGTCATATGACAAAATGTTGAATTGTAAAATAATGAATTTATAAAATAGTACATTAAATGTTTAAAAATGCTTGTCCCGACACTGAAAAAAAATTCAATATTACAACTCAGTATTAAGCAGTACGCTAAATTTGCGATTACGTTGTAGCAAAGCGAATTGCATTTTGTTTTATATGCAATTATAATACTTAAGGTAATATAATTCAAATATGTATGTCTAATTCGTTTTAGGTTCATACTGTCCATTGTCTGAAATCGACAACAAGCATTTCCAAAGTAAAAGGTAATGTTACTTGTGTCGCAGTCCGTCATTTTCGCAATTGCTCTTTCAACTTACGCGCTAAGGTTCGAATTCGCATTGGCGGTCCCCATTTCTTTCCACGAAACAGCAGGTCTACATCGAAGATCACATTCCCTCGATTTTCAGTTCCCCGAGGTGTCCATTAAGGATCGCTCAGTTTTCTTGAAGAAGCACTTGCATTGAAACGTGAATTAATAGTTTGTGCATGTACTTTTGTGAACTGATTGTTAGAAAAAAGCTCTCTTTTTCGTGTAATACGTTGCTTTCCTCTTCCACGTGTTGCAACACACAAAACGAAACATGCAATACTAACACGCAAACACTGGTAAAAACAAACATCTACCGCCTGCGAAACTATTCTGTTATTTCAGTATTAGAAAATTCTGATGTACAAACAAATGTACTAATCTCCGAATAAAAGAAGAACGTGGTTGACAGTTCGGTGCGGAGGGGGGCGGCGTTGCCGCGTACTGCGCGCTCTACCACGTGACTTGGGCAATAAGACGAACAGCTGACCGGGAGCGGTAGCTCAGTGCATCAACTGATGTCACTGCAGCGCCTCTGACCGGGAGGTCCTAGGTTCCCACTCCCCACGGCGGTAGGATTTTCGACACTAGCTCCTCAGCTAGGTCGAATTCAGTCGCTGTCTGGAGGAGAATTCTAGCGGCCGGCTGCTCTGATCGGTAGTTTTCCGTGGTTTCTCCGATCAACATCAGGCGAATGCCGGAGCAATACCTTACCAAACGGGCCACGGACCGCGCGCGATCTGTTCTTCCCATTCCTTCCTTGTCCTATTCTCTCTCATTACACACACACTTACACTAACATGCATTACACTACCACATATCCCGGGAGACCGGTCGGGAGTTAGAGATTGTCCCGGCTGGGGCGGTGCCCCGCTGGTGGAGAGTCCTGTTAGGGGGAAACATCACTAGCGACGGTAGGTCGGTGCCGGATCTTGCCGTACAGCGGGGGAAGATCACCGCCATCTCCCGAGAAAAACATGCACTACTCTAACGGGACAAATGACCAGAGCTGTTGACGCGCCCGGAAACATGAATCAATCAATCAACGAACAGCTGAGAGAAATCGGAAAAATCATGTACATTTACACAATACTCGCGAGTCTGGCCTTTCAGAGGAACTCCCCGGCCGGATTTTCTTCTTTCCTTTACGGAATGAATCTTCGGCCGCGTTTGTGACTTACTTCTGATATGTCAAATTAATGACAACACTAACAAAACACCAAGAACAAACAACAATAACAAGGAGAAAAATACAACAAATCTAACAGAACACGCTTCTCTGAATTCCCGCTCTCACAATACACTTGGACACTGCAAGCTCAACACACGTCGACGCTCAGCCGATAGACTGCAGCACTCCGGATACGCCATTCATTTCGCAGTTCGAACGTGACAACATCGGGCAAATGGCGATACTTCTGATTCGCTGTTGCGTAAGTTACGGAGCTGACGTCACCATGTTACCGGGAACTGTCAACCACGTTCTTCTTTTATTCGGATAATAGTAGGTATAGAAATTTACCGCGCCAAAGTCAAATCTGTTGCGGCGATATACGAGGATTCGTATCGCGCGCCAAATCGGAGCGCGGGACGCAGGCTACCGAAGGCAGCAGGCACAAACCGGCGCGAAGGCCGGCCAATAGGACGGGAGCGGCTGGCGAGCGGATCAGCAGCCACGAGGCGAGACTACGGCGCGGCGTGCTTCTTAACCGGCCGCGCCGGCCAGAGAAACACACAGTTCTGAAGTGCGATCCAGCAGTGACTCCGTGTATAGTGTACCTAGTGCGAACTCGGCAAAGTAATTGGTTTCTCTCTCTCCTGGTATTTTGGACGACTCTGCGCGCATCTTGGGACTTCTACTGGATTTTGGACACCGTGGCATTGTACAACGGACTACGCTTCCGGATTTTGGTTAACGGGATCACTACTGTAAAAAGCTTGATCAATAAACTGTTTTATTGTTGACTTGTGTCTTTTTGCGTAAATAACAAAATCCATTCTGTGTGAATGAAATAGTATGTCGCGTGTCGTCCGTGTTCAGGAGTGGGCGTGGCATGAGACAGTATTTAAATGCCTTCAAGCGCGCAGCATCTAGATTAAATCCTTATAACTTCTAAACTAAAGCAGGAATAAATATACTATTTTCAATGAAATTATGATCAAAATATTCACATTTCAAATAAAAAAATTCTATTTTTTTAACCCAGATAACTGTAACACTTTTATATTTCATTTTCCTCGGGGTGGGGTCGAAGACCGATTCCAAACTTTTGTTTTTAAATTCGCGAGAACAAAAAATATATAAAAATATTAAGTTTCACAATGTGGCAACTGATTGGTATGGATATAGTACATAAAATCCCACATCGCCTCTACGGCCGGGCTAGTCGGCGAACATTTAGCCCGGAGGGGGTATTAAACGGCCCTCTCCGAGAGCGACGGAGAATTCAAGCAGCCCTGCTTGAGTGAGTTATTGGTGAGAAGTGATTGGTGAATTCGAGAGACAACCAAGCAACGCTTGGTCGGAACTACGGACCTTTCTTTTGGACACTGGTGATCCGGATTAATTTTGGTACATATCCTGGCTATGTTGATCCGGCTTATTTTTGGTACATCTCCTGGTTATTCGGTTGGCTGAGCTTGTCCGTGGTTTACTCTTATGTACAGTACTGGTGAATAGAAACCATTTTACGAAATTGGATTTGTTTTTGATCTTAGTAATAACGTGAAATAAAATGAGAAGTCTGTTAGTTAATCGTAGAATGAATCGTTAATGTTAGAAGTCTGTAAATAAAATTTCCGAACCTGAAAGTAGGAACATATACGATTATTGCACTTTTAAGTAAAGATCACAAAATAAAGAAACGCGAGGTTCAAAATGTTGAATTTTACTCTTAATTGACAATTTGAAATCTGACATGTGTTATTACATTTTAATGGACAAATTGTTTGCTTCACTAGGGGAAATTGATATTAATATAGTTGAATTTGAGACAAGAATTGTCAACTGACCTCCAAAACACTGCTGTGAGCCAGATAAAGAAGGATGTCCAGCCCCTTCGGAGCAATTTGTACCACACTTTCTTTTTTATACCTGGTGCCACTTGCTCTTAAAGCGGTGTACTCGACCTTACTAAGCTGGTTTAACGTATAAATTATGTCTTATGATTCTGAGACATCTAAGCAGCTACTGTCGAAGATTCGTCACCGTCGAGACTCGAACCCTGAGACATCCCTCGCTGCGGAGGCAGGGTTAATAAACTCGGATTTAAACTCGCTACCATTTGTTCAGAAGCGATGGCTACTTTTTTGGGTTTTACGACTTTGCATTTTATAACTATTTTCAATGTCAATTGCCCTTGTAAGTCTAATAGAACATATTTGGCAATTGAAGATATTTGGGTTCAAAGAGTTAGATAATGAGGAACTTTCTGAACACGTTTATTACAGAAATAATAAGTTTAATTTAACGAATATATTGTCATTTTTCATTGTTCCATTCTTCAATTTTTTGGGGGGTGTTTGTAGATGGTACGAAACAAAAGAGGTATGGTCATTTGGTGCTAGAATTGCTGGCGTTGGTGTAGTGCAGTCTTTAATATGGTTTTTATTTCAAAACCAATGAGATATAGTAACAAGTAATATAATAAGGACCTTTTCTTGACCTCCATGAAACCTGAAAAAATTATATTCGCAAACAATACACGAAGTGCGTCCTTAAAAACACGAACGATTGAAAATCTGAAATAATCATTTCATGTCTGTGGCATTTCACAGAGGTAGTTAATAGCACTTTAAGGACTAGTTATAACATAGAAAGACTCACTAATAAAAATCCTGAGTTACGATTTTGTTAAAAACGTTTACTTGGTTTTACAATCGACATATTTGTAGAATCCGATTTGTTAGTTATGCCAAATCCCCTATTTTTAACATCATCGACGTGGATAACTAATTTTGGATTTTTTTACACGAAAAGAGTGCTTTTTCTTTGTGAAACTTTTAATCCCCCACTCCAGTTCCATGTTTGGGAAACCTTACTAAAGTTTTCGGTTAATGTATGGAAAAGAATACTCGTTCAATGGAAAATATGAATCGGCGTGAATGATTTTGACTGAGGTGACTTTTGAGGATGTGTAATGTGCTTTTCTAATGCTGAAGTACTGGGCAGGTTAATGTATTTTTTTTTACTGGTACCTCTCGACTTTTTTTGGTTGCCAGAGTATAGGGTGTTTCTTTCTTGCATTGCGCAGTTTCATTATATCTATTTATTCTTGCTCCTAGAGCTAGAATAGTAGTGTGATGTTTTTAAAAATTATCTCTTTGTCTTTTAAGTACTCAGCAATACGCGAAATATCTCGTCTAGCGGGGGAAATTTGATTCTATGTGTTATTAACCTTGCTGGAGACTTTTTGTCATTCATAAGGCTTCTTCTCCTTACTAACTTCTTATCTAATCCTGTTTTGTAGCCAGGGTCTGAATGTGAGCAATTACAGTGCAGTGAACAAGCCCCGCAACCTCTTCGAGAGATGTTGCTCTATGATATTTGAGTCCGTTTTCCCAAAATCGTTAAGCTGGTTCATTTCAGAAGAAGAAATAAAAGAAGTCATCTTCGTCAACACATCAGCTTTATTAAGATAGCCGGCTTTCGACGGCTTTGCCGTCATCGTCAGTCTCGGCTGTGCCGGCACAGTCGCTCGACTTTTGCCGACAGCAGCGAGACTGACGATGACGGCAAAGCCGTCGAAAGCCGGCTATCTTAATAAAGCTGATATGTTGACGAAGATGACTTCTTTTATTTCTTCTTATAAGAACGTCAACAACATCCAATCAGAATTCCCACAATTTCTGGTTCATTTCCTCAAAATCTCATAAACATTGGCGCCACATTTCAGTTTCGTTTTTTTTTTTTTTTTTTTTTTTTTTTTTCACTTAAATCTAATGACATTCCTTGCTATTAAAACACTTTATTGGCTTATAAACATCTTTCCATATCATTACGGAGTTCGGAAATGGAGATGAGAATTACTTGTACGTTCTCATGTACTCTTGGTACATTTTCATTTTCTTAATTTACTCCAGGGTAACCTCATTTTTTTGCTACAGCCTCAATTCCGCCATTACATTCGATTCAGCATATGAAGATACGTGTGTTCTCCTGGTGGAATTCAGCGGCTGAACGCACATTACTAACATGGAGTGCTATCGGTAGATCTTTCTCCTCCCAGGAGCCTTCAACACCCATTCAATTATTATTAATATAATTCATGACTAAATATGTTATGAGTTGGTTGAATATATAACCTACTTTAGGATGCAAATAGCTTCCTAAGGAGCTGATCTATGATCTGTCTGTGCCTCAACAAAGCTTTGCACTATATGGGGGCTGTTCCAAATAAAGCAATATCTTGCATTTTCCTAGTCTTTTGAATCATCTGAAAGTTTAGCCAGGTTCTTACACAATTTTTGCGGAACAAATCCCAGAGGTTCGATAACTATTCGGACGACCTGTGCATTTACGTCCTACATTCGATCTCAATTTCCAAACTCTTGTATTTAAGACGTTTCTTTGCCTTCCTGATTACGTTTTGATCACATGGCACAGCAACTTTTACAAGTAGACACGATTTTTTCTCCAAATCTCGGATAACAGTATCCGGTTTGCGTCACTTTCGTGCAATCAGTTGGAATTTGTTGGTCGTACAGTATAGTACACAGTCAAACAGACGTCACCTTTTTTTGTGAGTGGTCGTCCCACTGAGAGCGTATGTTTGGAACTTCTAGGGCGGTTTCATATTTGCCAGTGAAGATAACTACACACGTTTTCATGTTTTTTAAAGTATTCGGTCTTTTGCTAGAATCGGACGAGCTGAGACGATTTCATCAATGGTATCTACTTGTACCTGGCAAATGCGAACATTTATCATCTCGAGAAACTTTTAAGAACCACTTTATCATAATGTCGTGGTCCCAACACCAAATATTGAGCAGCTGTGAAAATTGCTTCCGATTCTGGCTTCATCCTTCCCCTTTTAAGCCACTTAAATGATCTTTATTGATCTGCACCGTGTCCATCCTTTTAGATACTGGTTATGGAATGGTTTGTCTCTCCACGGTTTCTTTAACATTTTTTTGTCTTTCTCATTTCATGTTTAGTAGCATAAGAAGTTCAGTGTTTGTGTTATTCTTTCTTGCATATTTTTCTTTCAAATTCTTCTTACTACACGAACAATGCTTATTTACCTTTCTTCGGCCAGATTTAATGACCGGCCTCTTTAGTGGGTCATCTTGACTACTAATTACATACGTTCCCACCCGGACTATTGCATTATTATTATTATTATTATTATTATTATTATTATTATTATTATTATTATTATTATTATTATTATTATCATTAGCATATAGGTCATTTCTGACCACGCCACACGATTAACGTGTGTAACTTTCATGATCAGCTTTTCAGCTGTGTTGGCACGTACGGGGCCTAAATTAATTCAAATTTGGCGCCGTACTTTGAATTCAATCATTTATAGCAATTCCTTGGCGCTAATTATTCTTCTTCTTCTTCTTCTTCTTCTTCTTCTTCTTCTTATTATTATTATTATTATTATTATTATTAAGGGACGTGAATTCCCCGTGCAATAATCCATCATATCGTCTTCTATTAGCCAAATTATCAGAGCTCGCCAATCCTGATTCCGGAAAGTCGTCTAGAATGCGGCGTCGCATCCCTCTAGTCTCGGCACAGTCTCACGCGACAATTTCAAGAAAGAACTTAATACAGTAAAATCTGTCTAAACCGGAATTGTTCGGGACCAAAACTTCTTCCGGTTTAGAAAGGTTTTCAATTTATGCAGGGTTGTCCATTTATGATACTTGTTATATTGATACTTTCGTTCTGAAACTAAACAACATGGCTTTATTTCAATTATAAAAATATATTACTTACCACTCGCGCAACTTTTCTTGAACGATAGATTGACGAAATGCGGGCGGAGGGCGGGTATTAGTTACAAAGACAGCCACTAGAGTATTTTCAGTAATGCCAACCTTTGGTAGATGAAAGTCAAACCTGCTACGTTTGCGGCCAGGTCATCGCTCTGGGTAGGCAAGCAGGGACACTAGATGAATTAAAATGTATTTAAGTGGTCGGCTTGAGCAGATCTTTGCTAATTTTGACAAGCATTCTTGTCGAAATTACCCAGAACTCACCACGAGAAGGTGTCTACACATCGAGTTCCCCACTTGCCCTCCCAACCACCCTACCTTTTGAGAGCAAGTTTGTCATAATCGAGGTTTATAAATTGAAGTCCGGGTTTGGTGTCGTAATCGGGTAATGGTCAGATTATTCAGAATATTGAGAGTTCTCAGAAGAATCTTCACTCATCACTGGACCGTGAAGTGGTGTTTATAATAATATCATCAATGGCCATTTCTATAATGCCATCCTTGGTCCAATATTCTGCTTCAAGGTTTTCCACATGCCTTCAGTAACCTTCCCAGTCTGAAGGTGATACTTGTGCAAAAGCTGATTTTGTGAGCTTAAGCAAATTTTCTGCCAACGTATCTCCTGAAATGTTATGCTCTCTGGCATATCTTTTAATTTTAGCCCATGCAAGTTCTATGGAGTTGAAATCACAATGGTATGGGGGCAGACGAATTACCATGTGGCCTTTTCTTGCTGCGATTTCATCTACAACATATGTCTTACGAGCAGGCTTATTTTCCTTAATTTTTCACTATTCACTTTTCACTATTTCAATAGTGCTTCTTTTCTCATGAACATATCACATGAAATGCCCTTTAACCATTGCACCATGGGTATTTTGTTGTCATATCTGCATGGGGTTTTTTCCACCTGTCTGCTGTGATATGAAGCGTTGTCCAGCACTATTATGTTTTTAATTTGATATAATAATAATAATAATAATAATAATAATAATAATAATAATAATAATAATAAAGAACAATTACTCATTCATTGATTCAGAATAAAGGAATATTAAATTTGAGGAAATAATTCATTACTAAGATTTGTGCTGTAAGTATTCACAAATTTTCCTTTCTAGCTTAATTGATTTGTGCTCCCAGTACATATTGAATAGAAATGTTCTATATCAGATTTGTATTTAAAATTGCCCCTTTCATCTGTAATGCATGACTGGTTAATTCCTTGACTTGTGAACCGTATTGAGTGTGTTTGTCTGAATCTTATTTTATCAAATCTTGTTTTATTGCATTAATTGCTTCTTATAAATTGTGACAATCTGAAGAGTTACCAATAAGGTAAACATTAAAGTCTTAAAATACTATAAATCAGCCTTTCGTTGAAAGTGTAAAGTTGGTGGAAAAAGTATGTAAAAAATATAATTACAGAGAGTATGATAAATGGGTTTACTTGAATACTACCTTTTTTACCGGGCGTTTCTGGGGATTGTGAGGGATCTACAACATGACTGATAGGATGCAACAAAACCTTGTTCTCCTATTCCACTTCACAAGATTACACAACTTTTTCTATAATTTTGCGTTCGCCGCTACGATACGTCCTCCTAACTTTTTCGGGAGTTTTAGGTGCCTTCCTTGAAGAACCTGAACCTGCCTTAGCCATTTCTTCATATACTGATAGTAAACCTGAGCAGACGTTCTTTACTATGAAAGTTACTAGCTTAAGTTTCGCGCCAACGAAGTTTTAATGCTGGAAATGTCATCAGTGCTCGCTACGATCTGTTGCCTTCAGCTGTTTATGGCTCCAGGGAGGGGGAAGCAAGGTTATCGTTCAAGAAAAGGTGCGCGAGTAGTATGGAAGAAATCACTAAATGAATATTAACCATAATTTCTTCAGATAATTGAAAGGGAAAATTTACTCCATTTTTACCTCGAGTGCGTGGTCGAAGGTTGTAGTGTGTCCCGGCAGTGACAGGTTGTGAGGAAGATGGGGCATCGGATGTAGACGAATTGGTAGTGGGAATGGGAGAAACGGGAGTAGGTTCAGAGGAAGAGGCAACAGGGTTCGAAATAAGGGTGGGGGGTGGAGAACGTAAGGAAGGTGAAAGGGATAGATTTTTGGCAGGAGACTGCGTATAACTGGAGTTGATGATGTATTGTGCAAGCTTGTTACCGACTGCATGTTTTCCAGCAAGGTTCATGTGAAGACCATGCCGGGTGAAGTGTTTTGCTGAGAGGAAATTAATTTCAAAAAGTGTGACATTTGTTTCTCTCAGCTGCAGTTTCAATTGTTGGTTTGCGTGCTTAATCTCGCTGCATAGTGTTGGTCTGTTGTACCAGAAGGGCAGAGTCGAGACTACAATGTTAGTGTTTTGGGCGGCACATTGTAATTTGTTAACATGTTGTTCAGGTGTAAAGTTACCGCCCAAGTTAATGTCATTCTGCCCTCCTATGATAATGACTGTGTCCTGATTGGTCAGTGTTTTCGTGTGGGTGTCCAATTCTGCAGTCACATCTGCAAACCTCCCGTTAGGTTTAAAAATAGATGAGACTGAGAAATTGGAGGGTAACGTCCTACTGAGAATGGAGGAAAGATGGCGGCCATGACTGTCAGCTAAAATAAGTACCTGTTTTTTAGGCTTAGTAGGAATGTCTTTGTTTTCAAGTGAGCTAGGATGCGCAGCTTTACGTGTTTTGTTTTTGACGCGCTTCCTAGCCTGTTTGCGTAGGTTTGTGCATGTACTTGTCGATGGTAGAGAAGGGTGGTGAGGATCAGGAAAGCGAGGAAAATCTGTTTCATAATCTAAAACACTAAATTTGTTTTGAGTTGTGACTGGATGCGGTGTCTGTGTCTTTTGTACAGTCACGGGTGTACGGTCGGTATTATTCGCAGTGTTGCCGACTTGTACCCAACCGTCTGTGTAGAGAACGACCTCTTCCAACCTTCGGATATGTTGATCTAAATTATTGCTTACGTGTGTGAAGGCTTTCAGAAGGTCGGCTTTGAGAGTGTAGAGAGTAAAAAGAGTAAAGAACAAAGCCAAGCTTAATTAAATATATGATTGAATACAAAAACTAGAAGGTATGCTACACACAAAATCTAATGGAGCTAGTACTTACGAAATTTGGCAATGTGGCTACGTAGAATTTCGTCAACTTAAGCTGCAATTGTTTAATACAATCAGTAGATTATACTTTACCGTAATTAGATAAAAGATAATATCTAAAAGTTTGTCTTCGATATATAGAATAAGATTTGAAACAAATTCACTTTGATACACCGTCCTCGTAATGTTGAAAAAACGGAATCGTCACTTGTCACAGAAATAGAATAAATCACAGTTGTCACAGAAATAGAATTAATTAGCACGGTGATTTAATATTGGAAATAAATTGAACTGTGAATAGATTTAGACACTTATCACCACCTCGTAAATCTGAAGTTCGTTGAGGTTTGATTGTCCGTTTAAAATTCGTAATCTATTTGTCTTGGTTATAGCAAAAAATTAGTTGAAATTATATTCTCAGGTAACCTGCAACAAGTAATAAAAGCACCTAAAACACACTAGGCACAGTCAAATCGCTAAAAGTAGTAGATATTCACAAAATGTGAAGAGCACAACCAGATGCGTCCGTCTCGTAAGATGGCGTCAACCAGTCCCTTAGTTTAACAGACGACACAGGTGTTGGTGAATGTTCGTATCATTTGAAGCACGAGTTCGAAACTTTAAAGAGCTTTGGAGAACTGTCAGTGGGGTGTCTCATATATATAGTGTCTCTTATCATGTCATTTTATGTATTTGATCTTTGCTACAACTGTACAAGCTGAGACGATTCGTAGTTAATGGTTTGTACCAGTTTCTAACAAGCCCGGCATTATTATCTTGAGAAAGTTTTAGAACAAGTGTATCGTAAGGAATTTTCTGAAGCTGTTTATCGGCAGCAATTACAATTTCTTCCGATTATGACTTCATTCTTCTTTTAATCCAAAGAAATGATTGGTCTTTGTTGATCTGTCCATTCTTTTTACCCGACTGTCCCAGAAAAAGGAGTATTATATAATTTCCGTGATGGCGTGCCTGGATTTCTTTGTTACTACTTATCTCCTGAGTGATTCAATTAATATTTTCATGCAACGTGTACATATATTTATCTGACAGCGTGAATGTTATAGGCATAATTAATGGTTAGGTACTATAATTTGAAAGTATTTCAAAACGTAGAACCTAAAAATCCAATATGGCGGATCCTAAGTACCATCTTCGTCTAAATGGTTTGACAAATTTCCTTACGTTATATATAATCATATCAATTTACAGGTCACAGGGGAGTGACATACTGCATTGTAAGTAGCTTACTGATTTTTCGGCCCATGGTTTTAATATCTTACTCAGTTCAAAGTTTTATTCCGCTACAGCCCAGCCGAACTATTGTGGAAATCTGAGTTTAGAGCAGAAAATACAAATTTCTTTAACATCTTACATGTTTCTCCTTCAATAAAGTTCACAATATGAATAAATTGCATTACAAATCCTCGATTGCGTTCTCACACCCCGAAATATATTTTCCATCTTAATCGTTTCCATTTGATTTACTACGTTTGTTATAGATGAGTTGAGGCCGACCGGGATGGCCGAGGTCGCTAGTGTGTGCCGACTCAGCGTCTTTGTTTGAAGGGTCGCAGGTTCGAATCCGAAGAAGTTGCATGTGTGTCTAGTGTGCCCCTATGAGGTTCATAATGATTACCCGGCGCGATGAACCAATACGGCATCTCCCGAAACTGAAAAAAACAACAGGAAGAAACAAAAGTTATTGATGTGTTGGGGCATTTGAAATGGACCCGCGTGCGATGCTCGCCTTGACTACTCATACTCTACTATACATTTTGTATATATTTTAAAATACATTCCATTTCGTTTTCAAGGAGATATCAGTAGAGTAATACCTGCTGAGGGAGACAGAACAGTCTCCTAAACGTCGAATTTCACAGAATAAAACAATGATATAAATTTTTATGTATTATTGTGGTTGCCCTAAATTAAAAAGGGAGTGATAAAATATTTAAAAAGTATTATGATAGTGACCACCATTTTAAAACTTGCATCTTATTAATCATACCCTACTAGTTCTCTACTGAAACTGCGGCTTCCGACAGCCCCTGGAAGGGTAAGTTCTAGGCGCAGCCTAGGCATAACGACGCCTCTAACATAAAAGGAGCGAGTGTCGAGGACTCAGTTGGGTGGTAGAGTCTCAAGTTAAGTCAACCAATGAGTGCCTAGTCGGCAGAAGTGACAGGACTCGGCGTTCGTTCAGCAGTGAGTTCAGAGATTAAGTAGCGGAGATCTGTGCGCACAGTTGAGTAATCAGATGTAAGTTGTGCTCCCGGTGAGAAGAGGTATCTTTTGCTACGTCTAGCAATTAAGTGCAGTAGGAGTGACAATCAGTGTGAGTTAAGCAGTGGTTTTGACAACAGACTCATTTAAGACAAAAAAGAAAAGACACTCAACGTTTATCATCAATCCTGAGTGTAAAAACCATCCAAGCTGAGTGACGCCCCTGGCAGTCGTATCCACTCAAGACTGCTCCGACTCCATTGGACCAGCTCTTGGAACTGAAGCTACAGAAAAAAAGAATCACCTTATTTCACCCAAATGTTTTAAATCACAATCAACAGAAAAGTATCAAACATCATACACCATCGGTAATCGGTTTCCTAGAGAAAACAAAGGAAAAACATCACTCAAAGAAATACCATGAAAAACGTTCTTGGAACATCAATTAGAAACAAAACACAGATTTAGCAAGAATTGCTGAAATACAAAACTGTTATAGAAAACCCAGTAACAGAAGAAAGGATTCAAATCTCTCTCATGAACTATAAAAAAATTCTTGCCATACCCTATTTAGTATCGTCTCTACCACAAAACTCATTAAAATATTCTCCAGATATTCAATACCCAACGAGTTCAAAGATAAAAGTGATTAATCAAATACATAGGCAACAGAATCAAATAATTGAGAAAAACATCACCAACACAGCAAAATAATCGAGTTAAACCCACAGAAGAAAACATGAACATACTAGATGTGCAAATAATCAATGGTGGAAGTGAGGAGCTCGAGTTTTTAATTCCAGACTTACCGATCCATTTGCTTCTTTCACTGACATCCTGATAAGTTCTTCACAATCAAATCCTATTTCTAACAATTCGTCGCTATTAGGTTCCGACTTACAAGAAGTACTCAAGCTTATCTGATAAATCAATATTAAAGGGTTGATTGAAGCAGAAAATCAAACTTTAAAAGTAATGGGGAGTGACGAAAAGGAAATGGACAAATTTTTAGCAAATACAGAAATACTAACATCTTCGAATTTAATGTCTCAATACTTAACAGAAAAAACCACAATAAATTCTAAGTGTAACTCGGAATAAAGGAGGAGGTATGCGAGAGAAAAGAGAAGAAGCTAATACAGGCTGTGACTATTCATAAATCTTACTGCATCTGGAGACTGTGTTAACTTGTTCATTGTCCAGTAATCCACGTGGTTCACAAAACATAACACTCGATGCTTTTTACTACGTCAGTGAACCACATGTGGGTCACAGGATATACAATTTCTACGACAAATATTTTCATTGAACTCCCAGTAACACCACAGATTTTGGTATGGACTTGCTAGGACGGGCATATAATTTCCAAATATACCGGGACGTGCGGGAAAATATTTTTATTTTTGAGAATATTTCAGCAAACTTTTCTGACAGTCAGGAACATTTGAACGCAGGGAGGTATTGATCGAAGCAGAGGAGCACACCTTAGAAGTACTGAGTCACGAAAATGCCACAAACAATTTTTTTTAATTGCAGAAATACTACGAATCTAAACGTATTTCTCTCAATACTTGACAGAAAAAACGAAATAATTCCAATTTAACCTGAATATGAGAGAAAATACGCGAAGAAAAGAAAAGAGCTAATACAGTTCATAAATGATTATTCACCACCAATCTTACTACTGCAGGAGACCACGTTGAAAAACAAACGATTAACTATGGCTAATTTTAACATTTAAGAAAAGACCCTGGGGGTGGAATTGCAATATTCACGAAGAAACCCTTCTTCATTGCCTATACTCTCTCCACACGAGAGGCCTTCGTGACCCCAGTTGAGGAACTAGGCCCAGCTCAGAAGAGGCCAAGTGTAAAAATGAGAACAAGTGATGTCACCAAACTTTTACAATTGCTAAATTCCACATTATATCACGAAACTTTTAACGGTGAGAGAGTGGACTGAACAATACTAGTAATGATACGTCAGAAACTATTCTGTACAACTACATAAAATCCAACACCAATCTCCAAGTAACCCCACCCCCAACACTGAAGCATATTTATCAAGGTGTACCATATCAAACCCTAGATTTCATCCAATGGCAAGCATCCTACAACTACAAGTACTTCCAAAAATTTACCTGTTCTAACCACACGTCAACTTCCTCTTTTAAATTTTCTTTTCCCCTTTTTTCTAAATACAATGTAAATTATAAAACATCAAATTATTGGCCTCATCTCCTCTCCTCTCTGAAAGTTAACCCGTGGACTCAGTGATTAACTACCTCAACGTCAAAATCAAATCATTCATTAAAACATCTAAAGAGTACATTTCAAGTCCAGAAGGAAATGATAACCACAAAGACTTCCCTTAAAATTCTTAACCTAAGGAACCGCCGCCATGCAAAGACATTACTACATGACAAGAGACTCTGAAGATAACCAACAAGTTCTTAAAGAAGAATTAGCTCAGAGAACAAAAATTAAAAGGGAACTACATTCAAGAAAACGAAATCTTAGGAAGAAGTGACGTCTGGAAATTCCAGAAACAACTACAAGCTGCTCCTTAGCCCTTTACAGTCCTAGAATCGTCAGGCGGAGGTGTTTCGTACAAACCAGTGGTTTTGAAACGTTTTGTTGCTGTGCCTCCCTTGAAGTAACCGATTCGCATACGCCTCCCATCATTAAAATTAAATTGTTAGTAACAATTATTTTTATCGAACAGGAAGGTCATGTACACTTTTTATTTTATACTTGCAGTATGTAAAATAATTATTGCAAGTGATTTGCACTATTCACCGTTGTAATTACTGAATTTAATTAATATTTGACAAAGTGTGGAAAACGATAAAAAACGAACATATTGATAGTACAGAAAAGTCAGTAAGATGAATGGACTTGTTTGGTGTCACACAATTCATCGAATCTCGGCACTAATTTAGCAAATGCATAACAAGCATCTCATTTTGGAGATTTATTCTTGATCTATATTTGGCCTTGATCACTCCTACGGCTGTAAACCTTGTTTTATGTAAGCTCGAACACTAAAGCACTGCTCTCACTCGATGAAATCCTACTACAACCACAAGGAGGTGAAATAGAATAAAACGACTCCGTTACTAATGAAGAAGAAACTAGTGAAAATGTCCAACAAAACGATTTAAACACATCTTGGAAAACGATGAAGGAAGAAATAACCCAACACATCAAAAACATGAATCTCCGAAAAGCAGGGGGACATGACAGAATTCCATCTTTGATCATCGAAATATTTCCCTCCAAACCTGTGAATCTTATTCTCTTCATCTTTCATGCTTGTCTGTCTGCTACTTTACACCTATCTGAAAAAATGCTATGATCATTCTACTAACAAAACAGGGTTAAAATATTTGAAATCCAAACAATTTTCGATCGATAAGTCTAATACTTATATTGGGGTAATCTCTTGAGCATCCTTGACAGAATTAAGAAAATTCGAATCAAGAAAAAAAGGTTTGTACAAGAACAATTCGGATTTAAATCTTCACTACTGGCGTGAGATATATCGTGCATAATACTGTCAGGCCATATGGACCCAACCATTCTTATTCAATAAACATTCTGCCCTATGCATGGTGTTTGGAAGAAATGTGTGTTTAATAGTATATACAATGTAGAAATACAAGTAAAAATTTAAAAAAATCGTCATGTTTAAAAATAAAAGAAAACAGCAAAAGAACATTTCCTTGCACTTCTGCGTACCATGTAAGTACTACACAGCTGATCGGAAGTGTCTACTCGACTTATGTACAATTATAAAAAGTTACCATCTTTGGCTTTTGCAGAAAGCCTGTGTTTGTCAATATTCCTGTCCTTGTGAACAGTGAAAATAACTACAGATTTTGCCAAGACCAGTACATAAGATGTCATTATCACCTCCGTTGGAACGCCAAAGAGGATTGATTTGACCTCCCTTTGTTTACTCTACAAGAATACTAGAAGTGTCCTGTTTATTCTTCCGTAATGTTCCAAGATAGAGGATATTTTGTAGGAATTCAAACTGAGAAAGAAAGCTTGGCATCGACGTAAATGGAAGGGATCTGTCGCACCTGAGATTTTCAGATGATATTGAATTATTTCTGAAATCAGCGAGAGAACAACAAGAAATGACGACCCAGTTGTGTGGCCAATGTGCCGTGACAGCGCCGTGACTATGAACACATCAAAAACAAAAACAATGACAAACCCAAACGGAAATTGGAGTTAAAATACACACAGACGGTATAGCGTACGTCCCAGAATACATCAACTTGGAACAGACGGTCTCTCTTAACAATAAAGCAGACGAGGAAATTCACAGAAGAATAACGCTAGTGTGGAAGAAATTCTGGTCCCTATCGTTCTTACTTTTGAAGAAAAGACAAAATGGACACGAAGAAAGAAATAGTGGACAGCTGTGTGCTGCCAGTAATGCTACATGGAGCACAAACATGGGCCGCTACACAGAAACGTATGGAAAAACTAGCGGTGACTCAAAGAAGAATAAGAGGACGTCTCTATCCAAGACAAAATAAGGAATAATTATATTAGAAAAACTACCCAAATAGCAGATGCACAAGAAACGACCAAGAAATTGAATGGAATTGGGCTGATCATGTTGCCAGAATGAACCCGAGAAAATGGGCGTATGCAGCAAAAATGTGACACCCGGGGGTTTGAAAGAGAAATACAGGACGACAGAAAATGAGATGATGCAGCGAACTAAACAGAGTAGCAGGAAAGCAATGGCCACGAGCGGCACAGGATGTGGTGGTGGAAAAGAAGAGCAGAAATTATAAAGTGAAAACGAAAAATCGGGGCTAACAAGGCAAAGACGTGGACTTATAAACATGAAATATAGTGGGAGGACTTAAAGAAGAAAAGTGAGAACTCAATAGTGGCATAATAGTGAGTTACGTAAGTTTGTATTCCAAGTACTGACAAGTATGTAAGTGTAAAGATGAGTACAAACAGAAGAAAAGTCAGAACTTTACGGTGACAAAATAATGTGTTAATTTGTATCCTAAATCATGTCAACCTTGAAGCAGGGAAATATTGGTCAACAATCATCAGAAGTAGCTTATCTGATGTGTGTCAAGAGCTAACCCTGCTTTGATACAGGAGTCCTTGACCCGAAAGGGATTAGTATAGGCTTTATCATCATCATCATCATTCTTCTTCTTCTTCTTCTTCTTATTATTATTATTATTAATGATCCAGATCTGGGCAATTGTGCTTTCACCCACCGAAAGCAGAATTCTCCACTTAACTAAAATGAGTCGCAAAGTCAGAGTTATCGCTTGCACATCCGCCGTTTGAAAATGCACTGAAACACCAACGCTGGCGTCGGATCAGAAAAGGCAATTCAGAGAAACACATGTCAACGGCATTATTCATTGCATGATCTTAATAGGAACGATAACAGAATATATTACATGGAACCTGTATCATCGGTAGTTCGCCGTGTTTTCGCAAAATAAGAGAAAAGTCGGATTAAATTGACTCGACTCCAGTAATTAAGAGTTAAGGCTCGTCTCTCGTCAACGGATGAAGCACTTCGATTAACGCTAAAGACCTCTTCCTATCCTAGCAGTATTCTTGGACCCTAGCTTTGTATTTGACACCTTATCACTCCCTTCTATTTAAACTTTCAAAAATTGTGCCCGTCTCTCTTCTGTCAATACTTAGCAGCTTTCTTTATAATCAATCTTTTCAAACCAGATACGAATCCCATCTCTCATCCCTCAGCCCAATTGAAGCTGGTGTTTCCCAAGGCAGTGTTTTATCACACCTCTCTTACATATTCATCAATGACTTGCCACAAACCACAAACAGCCGTCTCTTTTCGCTGATGTAGCTAAACTGCCTACATTGAAGATTCAGCTGCCAAGACTTCAACAGTTCCCAAATAGCATTTTGCTCAGGAAACGAACTTAATTTAAATGTAAGTACATGATAAGCGACTCTTTTATCGTAGACAACTAGCTTTTTAAACAAAATACCGTACTTCCGAATAAACAATGAAGTCATCGAATAGTTACAAAATATCAAATACCTGGGTATAACAATAGGCACGCGCCCACAATTGGGTGATCGCGTCAAAACATGAAGATCCATCATGTTCAAGAGGATAATGCATCGTCTACCTTTTTAGATGAGGAATAAGAAACAAATCAAAGTTCTGTTTACAAGGCTGTACTTAAAAGCACAACTGCAGAGATATAGACTATAGCAAATTAAAAAGAAAACTGCTTGTGACAGAATATTAAAAAAAATTACGAACTGCAAATGACTTGTAAACTCAAATGACTCATCCACTTTTCAAAAAATACGAACAATATTTTCATAAATCACAACGAATTGAAAACAAGAATGCCAACTGAGTTGATTCAGTTTCAAAGACCTGTCATCTATTTTTCATAATTCAACACCCGACCTCAGTACAAGACAAATTAATATTTACAACCAGCTCTGACTGACTCGATCAGTATGAGTCTTGTTTATAAGAATTAAACAATACAATTCACAAACCTAAAAGGCAAATGGGCATCCCAAGGGATGCAGGTCCGTCAATGGATCACTGGTCCACCCACTTTGCAAGAACAAGAGGGTTTCAGTCGAAAATCCAATTCAGTAAATTGGGAATCGAATGTGAGCGCTCGTGCCTGAGCAGTGCAGTGTTTTGAGAGTCTATTGGAGAGTGGCAAGCTGTGCTGTAATTAGGGACGTAGTCTGTTTACGAAGACTATGCTGCTCATTCTCCTGTGAAAACGAACTTGCACAATTTGGATTTTGCGTACTAAAAACTCGTGAAATAAACTATTTATATAGTTATTTCATGATTATTTCAGAATATTACAACATTTATAACATTCATTTCATAAAAAAATTACATTTTATAGCAACAATAATAGTGGTTAGTGAACTTCAAAAAATAAATAATTCCAGATAAATTTCCTGACATTTGACCGCTGTCATCTTACCAATGTATTATTATACAATTCAAAGTCCAACACCCTAAAAATTATGTCAATTAAACAAGCAGGAAGAAGTATTAAATATATTTAGAGAAAAATATATGACAACTTATTCTTTTGTTATATAGTTCTCAGAATCATCTTTGTCGTATCGTTTGAGATGTCATATTCGTCAAATTTTAGATATTTGTAGATTTTCCTGGGTCAAAGTCTTCAATCAGTATACATGTCAACTTGAATTCTTTGATTACCACATTGTCTTCTTTTATGTTGATCTTCGCAGATTTGTCAAGCCTAAATTTCTTGCGGATGTCGTTGCTTAAATAATTTACATATGAATGAGAATTGCTTCATTCTTAGCATATAATTTAAGATCATGAAGTAAAATCGATGTATTGCTGGTCATGTAGCTAACCGAAGTCGGATTACTATTTCCTCAATAGTAGAATAAACTAATACAAAGCCGCAGAGAGGATCGAGAATCCCTTTGAAAAATTCCCCTTTTCAAGCAACATTTCTAGTTTTTTCTACTTGTCCGCTGTGTACAAGTAATTTGGTAATCCTCATTGAGCTCATACTAACCTTATAAAACTCAAACTTAGGATGAAATACATGTTTGATCTCCAGGGTCTTCAATAAACAAGCATGTACTTGTCTAACACCGACTGGTATTCAACCCAAGTCAAATTGAAATTGTTTTCGTTTCCTTAGGTCATTTAAGAAACATTTATTGAAAGCATCATTTATTTGCAGACAATAAACATTACAACGCCCTTTCTGTTCAATTAGCACTCTCATTCAATCACCAGCACTCTTCATAGCGTCTGCATGTTGTTAGTTACTGACCGCAGTTACACTTTTGAATCACCAGCACTCTTCATAGCGTCTGCATGTTGTTAGTTACTGACCGCAGTTACACTTTTGAACACTACTGGCTGACAAAATAATTGTCTATGATTATTTGTCAAAATATTATTATTATCATTGTTAGTGTACGACTAAGTTATCAAAACGTTTAGAAAAAGTACCGCCTCCTTAATGAAATATTTTGTTTTCAGTTTTGCTCACAAAATGTTTTGGTTCCGATTTTGAAGCGTTTTCCTACATTTTTATTAAATTTCAAGTAAATAATGAAGATATGGTTAGAATGCAGAAGTTACTGATTTCTATTCCGTTCATAACTAAAACCTTGATAACTAACCATAATAAAATATTTGCTTTCTAAAAAATTGAGTATCTGCTTCCATCTCGAAACGTGAATTCACAGAACCAATTTCTTCATCGTGCTCGTTTAAATTGATTGTTCATGAATTGTCTCCATCTAGAAGCGTGAGCGTAAGCAGAAAGTACAGTATTGCCAATTCAAATAACTATTCACCAAAAAATAAATAATGGGTTCATAAAATCCCACCAGACTAGCCGTGTTCAACTACCCGGAGAAACAGATGAATTTTGGTGTCTGCAGAACTCGGGGAAAGACATGTTTTCTCTACCAGTTCAAAGCATGAAATTGTATAATTTTCAAAATCAGACCTTCGGCATATTGAACGTTGGCGGGAATGGGACATGTGGCTTTGTAGCTCCTACGACCTTTTGCACCATGGACTTTACCGTCGTGCGTTTTCTCCACTCTATGCTTGAAGCGTCTATTGAATTTCTAACGCATTCACTACGTTATCAATTTTCCGTTTCAACTCTGATTTAAATACATGCTGACACCTTCAATCACATGTCCTATTTCTACAGTCCACTCTGGTGATAGTGAACTCGGATATAGTGAACTTAAGCCCCTAGTACCGTTTCACTTACATTACAAATAAGCATAAGATTAGGTTGTAGTGAACCTGAATCTCGGCTATAGTGAACGTAGTAAATACGTCCTGGAAATCTTTTATTTTATTACGCAATTAAAAACGCCTTCGGAGAATGGGGTGGTGTTCCAGCAGTGCAAGAGGCATTGAAATGTGCCAAGACTGCAGCACGGAACTTGAGACAGAGGAGAATGCAGAATCAAGTATGGAGAAGGTACGAGCTCTTAAAGGATCTAATCGAAAATGTACGAAGCAAAAATTGAAAATATATTATTGCGTACAAATAAAGTTACTGAAATTTTCAGTTCGTGCTGTTAATAAATTTTTAGGTGTATTTAAAAAAATCAATATTTGTGGACAAATTCAATTTAATTTCGACATCATCGGATATAGTGAACCTCATAGAATTTGGAAAAAGTTTAATCTTCTTCGCCAGCTACTTCTTGTTCATCTAAAAAAATGGACACAAATGTTGAATAAAATCGTCATGATGAAGTTATTCAGTTCCAGATGAAGCAGATTGTGATGAGACGAGTCATCTTTGCCATCTGAATCGTCATCTGGAGTTTCGTTGATGTTTACAGCAGGTTGACTTCGAAGGACTAAAAGACCCACTGCTTCTGGTAACAAGTCCTTAGATTTCTTCTGAGGTTTTCTCGCAAACAACTTACGACGCGAGAAGCCTTCTAAATACATCCTCCATGTAGTCAATTCGTGAACACTTTCGAGAGAAGTTTTCTCGATAACTTTTAATTAATTTTTTGGTCGCCCTTGGTGCATCTTCGGACAATTTACCTATTGAGAATATTGCCTCAGCAACTATGTTTGGTCCATGGCTCAATAGTCTGTGAACTTCTGTTGGCATTGTGTTCCAATTGTACTCTTTAATTATGAATCTCACAGTTTCTGATGAGTAGACTCGGAACTTTTGGATGTTGGTTTCATTGCTAAATTGTTTGAATAATGGCGTGAAATAGTTTGATCAGTTGTTCGGACACTCCTGTTATGCGAGCTGGTATAGCAGTGTTCTGTAAAAATGAGCGCCGATGGGAAGTCGAAATTCTCCTTTAAAAGCTTGTTGCTCGACTAATTGCGATTTTTCTCCTCCTGCTTTTTCTTCGACGTTACGTGCTTGCAAGTTTTGTGTACTGTTTTGGTATGAAATGTGAAAGCAACACTTAATGCACTGTACCCACGCGTAATGCACCAATAAACCAAATTCTACTAGTGTCTACGAACAGATAATTCCAGTAATTGCATTGCATACTCTTTCGTCTTTCATTGTCACTGCCAAGTCATATTTGACACGGTTTTTACTTTCTCGCTTCCGCTGCCGCGGTGGATAGAAGTTATGTAATGCTACGCGAAAAAACGGCAAATTTTTGCAGAAAAAAAATATTACAGGGACCTGGCAACGAAAAAGTGCGTTAAATCCATATGCTAAATTTATAAAAAATATCCTCCATCACTTGGTATAGCCAGAATCCATGTTTCGTGAGTTCTTGATACCGAAAAATTGAATGACGGCAAAACGTCAGTCCGTCCGTCTGAACAACGATCTGGCTGATGTCGCTGCCCCTTGAATTTGAATACGATATTTTAATTTTGGGGGGTACTTTACAGGAAGGCCATGAGACATTTTCAAAACATCAAACTTATTTATAGACTGCTGCCTTCACAATTTGGATAAAACGTACCAATTCAAAAGAATTTCCGCCAAAAAATGTTATTTATTTACATGCGCCATTTTCATTTTAGTTACGGAAGAGAATGCCCTCGTTCCCACAAATCATTTGCTTTTCGTTCACGCGACGTTGCGCCAATCTTGCAGTTTTCGTAACGAAAAGAGATAAGATATGTTATTTACACTTGCAGTCTTTCAACCACTGATGCACATGTTCCCGATGTATTAATACGCCTTGAAATCTTTATAACTAGATGTGTCTTTTCACTACGTATTTCGCCCACATCTCACCTAGCAGAATGTTTAGACGAGCAGCTTAAATGGTGTGATCCGTCTTTTGTTCACATGATTCTTTAATCACACCAGCTGTCTCGCCTTTTAGAAGCTTTGGACGGGCACCCGTATTTGAAAAAATTGATTAAGATTAACCCTTTATAGGGCAGAAAGAAGGAATTAATATTTTAATTTATTTTTGTAAGGGTGTTTCTAGGACAGTAAATAACAATGTCCATGTGTAAAAATGACTAAATTGGTCCTTTTGACCAGTTAAATGGGGTGATACATACTTGTACCATTGAGAAACAACACAACTTATAATCATGGTATAATATAGAACCATTTGTTTTTCTTTCTATTTATGTTCTATGATAACTTTTCATTTTATAATATTTTATACGATTTTATTTTTCAAAATTAAATTTTTTTAATTTTTTTATATATATATATATATATATATATATATATATATATATATATATTCTTGCGAATGTTCAAAAGTGAAAACAAATTTTCTGGAGTATTACATTGCAACACTACTAATGAAAGGAACTATAACCAAAGTGTTCGGCAGAATGAAACACAAATTCAAAAAATTGGGAGTTTTATCTTGTAGATTTGTGTAATGCCGAGAAACATTCTTTGCCTATCACAATATGGTTCCACATAGAAATGGTAAAGAACAAAGAGAAAAAATGAAATGGACTTTTATCATTTAGATCTGCCTTACATTCATAATTTTTATTCATAAAAGCTGGATTTTTGAAATCATGTGGCAGTTTTCTCGAATTCTTCCACGATTATTGTTCATATACTGCCGATGAGATATCTTCCGATTCTGATGATTTCTGGAATACTGAATATATTGAAGGGTTATCTAAATCTGAAGAAAATGTATAACTGATATGTATTACGGATATTTATAACGAATATTTAATTGTTTATTTTATTTCCTTTGTTGATACAGAAGGCCTAAAAAACGCCAAAATACCGGTTTATTTCCAAGATATTATCTAATGGCAAATAAATTCATATTTTTTTACTGTAAATGTACGTCTAGAATATTGATATTTCTAATGAAAAAATGTTTATTATAAGAATCTTCACATACTATAACTATACATATTATAACGCGATACATTTCTTGCAAGTCGTTGTCAACTCCTTCTCAAACGCACATGGTACAATAATGAACAACCAACATTCAAATAACCACTTCCAAAGATTATTTTAGTTCCCACTGAATGTCACAATGTAGCAGCACATAATACGAGGGTCGGTCAGAAAGTAATGGCCCTAATTGTTTTCTCCACAAATATTTATTGGAACACATAGTTATTGGCACAGATACATGGTTATTTTACGGGCTTTTTTTCATATAATTTTCATCGACTTGTACAGTCTTACACCAGCTTGTAACTAGGGCGTACGTGCCTTGACGGTACCAAGTCTTTTCCTGACGGCGTTGCCTTTCCTTCACATTCAATTTTCACTCCGCGAATAGCGTTTATCAACGGCTCAAAGGGGTGGAAATCGGAGGGGGCTAAATTCGAACTGTATGATGGACGGGGAAGCACAGTCCATTTTTGTCCATGCTTCTCTTGTTGCGACACTTGGATACGTTATCGTGCAAGAGCAAACTTTGTGCACAATTCTTCCGGGGTTGAACTCGCGGGAAATGCTACTTTAGGGTATTCAGTCTCAAGGGAAGAATTTGAATTGATAATACTGCCTTTGGGCATAACATGAATGATACAATCAGTATCCCAAAAGAAAGTGATCAGCATGTCAAGACTCGAGCCTCTGACCGGGAGGTCCTTGGTTCGAGTCCTAACACCAGCAGGATTTTCGACACTAGCTTGTCAGCTAGGTCGAATTCAGACGCTGCCTGGATGAGAATTCTAGCGGCCGGCTGCTCTGGTCGGTAGTTTTCCGTCCTTTCTCCGTTTAACACCAGACAAATGCCGGAACAGAACCCTAACAAACGGGCCACGGACCGCGGGCGATCTTTCCTTCCTCTGTCTTGTCCTATCCTCCCCGTTACACACACACACTTACACTAACATGCACTACACTGCCACATACTCCGGGAGACCGATCCGGAGCTTAGAGCTTGTGGCGAGATTGCTGAATGGCGAGATCCGGCGCCGACCTACCGTTGGCTAGTGGGGTTTCCCCCTAACCAGGACTCTCCCACCAGCGGGGCACCACCCTAGCCGGGACAGCACTAAACTCCCTACCGGTCTCCATAATACGTGGTAGTGTAGTACATGTATGTGTGTGTGTGTGTGTGTGAAAAGGGTGAGGATAGGACAAGGAAGAGGAAGGACAGATCGCGCGCGGTCCGTGGCCCATTTGGTAGGGTACTGCGCCGGCATTCGCCTGGTGTTGATCGGAGAAACCACGAAAAACTACCGATCAAAACAGCCGGCCGCTAGAATTCTCCTAGATAGCACCAATACACGCAACCGCAAAGGCGAATACTAAATGGTGATTCAAACATGTATCAAAGACCCATAAAGGCTTAAGTAGCTTTGACTTTACTTAACCCATTAATTGTCAACTTTTTGTTATTTTTTTCAAATGTCATATCTCTCGCAACACGATTGTAAACACAATTGAATCATTCTTCGAAAGAGAAAAAAATAGGATATATGTTAGGAATTTTCTTTTTATCCCCATTCGAAGTTCATGGTAGATGTAGCAATAAATGGTCACAATCTGAGTCACCTTAACTTATTGAAACTTTAGACGAACTTCAATAAAATATGTTTCAATGTGTCATTAATTTTTGTTTGCATTTCGGGGAAAGTCTTCATGGACCCCTCATTACGTCCGAACATTGTGTTTGCATTGCGCACATTTCCTCTGTTTTCCGTTGCCTCTTGAGGTGACGATTCCCACTTGCTCAAAGGGTACTGTGAATTATTTTATCAGATATTTCGTAAGAGAAGGTCCTCCCAATTTCTTAGGATATGACACGATACATGCAATGAGCGGCATGTATATAAGTAGCGGTTAGCGTATCGGACTGCTATACCCAAGTTTGCGGTTTGGAACCCGATCGAAGCTGTAGATTTTTAAGGGCGAAAAAATCCTTCATACGCCTTCCTTCGGAGGGGAAGTAAAGCCGGCTGTCCCATGTTAGTACATTTACTGCATGTTAAAGATCCTCAAGCCTAAAATGACGCCTCTGAGCTAAATTCAAATCGCCTGTTTCGTCGCCCAAGTAATACCTTCCTTCTCCCATGATTGGTGAAAGGAGTGTAACGGAATTTGCGTGGTCAGACGGAAGAGCCGGCCTCATGGTCTGAGTCTCGCCACGTAAAATAAGGCAAATTCAATTCAATGAGAGCACTCCGCAGATTGCCGCCGCATATTCCGCCGACGTGGTGTGCGGCCGGTAGGGCGACCGGCGGCAATTTAGGCATGAGGGCATCTTCTCACGCAGCTTTTAATTAGACTCTCTATCCGACTCTCTTTGTCCGTCCTCTGGGAACAACGCTAATGGCTAAACCTTTCAGCGGATCTTCTCCAAAATTAATATTCCCTAATCGATCTTGCTGTCGCGGCCCCTTGAATTTGAAACCGATATTTTAATTTTGAATGGGTATTTTACATAAAGATTTTTGGTCCATTTTCAAACATTTTTTAAAAACGGCTCTATCGATTTTGATTTAATTTTGTTGATGGATAGTGTACACATAGCACGTTTAAAAGTATGGTGCACGTCTCATTTTCGTTGAAAACCCTGATTTTTCGAAAATATAAAATATTTTAAAAAATGCTTCTTCTTACAACTACAATTACGAAGATAGAGATTTTGTGAAATATGTTACTTAAAGATAGATTCTGAAATAAGGTAATATACAATTTTTCCAAAAGTTGGGTACTTTTCGCGTAATTTTGGGTGAAAATATGGGCAAGTATGTATGTGCTGTTTTTGCACCTAGTTTTTTTTCATTTGTTGCGTTTTCATTGACGCAATGCATCAACAAAGCCTTTGTGCCGACATTGAGCGCTCAAGAGTAATTGTCCATTAAGATCGTAACATACAGTTGTCGGGAGTAATCCTCTATTAAAGTTGTCACTGTTAGTCAAAAGGATAGCCAGGTAGCATTTCCGCGTTTCATTCCATTTTAAGAGGGTCCAGCACTGGTCGCTCGACCATCTAAAAAATTTCAAATCTTGTACATAAATTTGCGTATGTTCTGGCTGTTCAAAAACATGTTTAATTTTTTTATTGTGCCTGGTTTAGAAATGGCGGGCCATTTTTTTGTACGCCATTAAATTTTGTATTTTAAAACAAAGTTACAACTTGAAGTCTACGTTTATAATTGAAAATATGGTCACTTTGATGTTTAAAGGTGAACCAGCTAATGTAAAAATTGTTTGTAAAATGTAACAAATAAATAAATTCAGTGTTTTGTTTATTTTTTTGCGTTAACATTTACCATTATACTTAATTCTGAACGTTTCTGCAGATATACGAACGATCGCTCAGGAGGTGCAAATAACGTGTCTGAGTTAACAAACAATGCAAATCAGCGGATATTGGATCAGTGCAGTCTAAGAAGGTACGGTCGAAGCTACTGCCAAACTTGACTCCGCAACTCATCATTTCTTAGAATATCAACAACCAACAACCTTAGAATATCGTGTATCTGTCTGAACCAACGCAATGGGCCGAAGATTTAACACGCTCTTGAGATCACAGAGGCTTTTGAATAGTCTACAAGTTTGTCACTTCATTGTTATCTTCACTTCCAGTCAAAACGTGTTTCTGTGTCTTTGTGCACAGTTTTCCAATAATTTCCACTATGAAAGTTATTTCCACTATAGATTTCCCCAACCAGGCATAGGCAACCCCCACCAGCGGGACACCGTCTCAGCAGAGACGAGCTTGAACTTCCCGACTGGACGCATGACATCTAGCATAGTGCTTATACGTGTGAGGAAGGGGTAAAGTTTAAGGGAAGAACGCGCGCGGTCCGTTACCAGTTGGTTAGGGAATGGCTCCGGCCGGAATGTTGATTGGAGAAACCATCGAAAAAAATCAGAACAGTCAACTTAGAATTCTCCCCCAGCCAGCGACTGAATTCAATACGTGGTAGTGTAGAACTACTACTAACCAGCTGGTGTAGAAAAGCCTTCCATCTTCGGGACTCGAACACAAAGACTGTTACTGTAGCTGTGTGAGGAAGAAAACTCGAGCCGGGGGAACTTGCTAGCTACGGAGAAGTGAATACGTCATATTCGCTTCGTGTCGCTCTTACCCCCAAGCATGGGAATTTAAATAGGCCCAGGCAAGGGGGACACCGGTGGCTGCTGGCCGGCGAAGTCGGACTATCGACTGAAAACGCCAAATACACACACACATTTTGTTCCGTCTTCCTAACGACGCAACGGGTCTCCCAACCCTTCTTGGGCGTTGAGGACTTATGCAGTAATCCTTATATATATATATATATATATATATATATATATATATATATATATATATATATATATATATAAAAGAAAGTCGTGTTAGTTACACTATTGATAACTCAAGACCGGCTGTACCGATTTGGCTGAAAATTGGTGAGCAGGAAGCTTAGAGCCAGGAGACGGACATAAGATACTGTTTATCCCGTTCGACAGCGTTCCTGTGTGAGAACGCACGTTTTTGCACGTTTTCGCGTGATTTCGCACGTTTTCGAGGGTTTTCGCACGTTTTCATGCGTTTCGCGCGTTTGCACGCGTTTTCGTATGTTTTCGAGCAGAAGCGTTCTGCAGCGGAGAACAAGCAAGCAATCAAGCAAAGATACAAATGAAGGTAATAAATAGCTGACCCGGCGAACTCTGTTCCGCCTTAACAGCCGGCCCCATCTTTAGCAATGTTTCGTATCCTTCTTGCATTACGGCTTTGTCGGGAAAGATTCGATCGTCTTGGTCGCGGCATTGTTAATTATACTTCACTTCACTTTTCAACACGCTTTTATTAGCTTTATTCGTATCTTTGCTTGATTGCTTGCTTGTTCTCCGCTGCAGAACGCGAAATATATTTCTTATAATGGATTAATCCTTTACTTTTTATATATGGTCCATATAGTAGTAATTGTAGTCCGTATGTCGTTGTCAAGAGGAGTGCCAGGTAGCATCTCCACGTACGCGCTCCTGTGTCACTACCCAGCGCCCAGATTTGGGAAGGAATAAGGGATGGGTAGGGTTTAGGACACTCCACAGTGGTTGGTCTAGCCCTTGCGAAGCATCCAAACTCGTTTTGTTGGAACAAACTTTACATAAGCTTGTCCGGGAATCGAACCTGGACCTCCTTGGTGAAAGGGGAGGGACTTCGCTCAGAGCCATGAGATAGCTTCAAGATGCCCTGAGACACCCAAACCGATGCCAATTTCGGAGTTATTTGGCTCTGGCAGAAGAAAACGACGTACTCTGGGGACAATTGTTACTCAACAACAACGTTGCTGAAAACAAAATATAACAAAGATGAAAGATGAATGCGACAAAGAAAACAATCAGGGAGGGTGAAAAAAAATATAGTTTGAATTTTGAGTGCAATAAGGAATTTTTGTTTTGGAAATGTAAATATGAAACGAAATAAAAAGTGTGGCGCAAAAACGTATGTCTTTAGAGATAAATTCTAACGGTGCAGTATTAATTGATAATTACACATACTGGACTACATGAATGTTCTTCCTCATCATGGCAAGTTTTTATGAATTTTAGAGCGTGCTCCTAAAAGTAAATACGAAAGAATTTAATTTTTTTAAATATAAAATTCGATATGCTATACAATATTTGTTCATTTAATCTATTGGTTTCCTTAAGAACCAGTATCTTTCTTCTAGAAGTTGATTTTTAGACAATAATCCGTCCCCATAACATTGACTATTGGAAACAAAAGAAAAACCCAAACTAAAATTTAGCTCGTATTTTATAAAGTGGTGAGAATTGTTTCATATTTAGCGATGATATAGAAATGTTTATAAATATTTTTAGAGATGTTACATTATTCTTAACGTCTAATAGGTCTGTCATTGTCATCAAAGATAACTGGAAAAATATAAACTAGTTTCTATACACAAAATACTTCAAACTATGTTATTTTAAGGAGTGTGTTGTAGATTATTCAGCCTAAAATGATATGGCTGAAACTTAGGGCACTGGCAAAGCTTAGTAGGTCCCCAACCATCGATAATCTGAAAAATTATAAAAGATTAGGAGCCAGAGATAGATTGACCAGACCAAGAAAGTAAGGCTACGTCTTGGAGAGCTTTTTCAAATACAAGTAGTGAAATACAGCATTTAAATACTTCTAATACATTTTGTACACAGGGTTGGGCAGTATTTAAATACTTGTATTTGAAATACTTACTTCTAATACATTTTGTACACAGGGTTGGGCAGTATTTAAATACTTGTGTTTGAAATACTTACTTCTAATACATTTTGTACACAGGGTTGGGCAGTATTTAAATACTTGTATTTGAAATACTTACTTCTAATACATTTTGTACACAGGGTTGGGCAGTATTTAAATACTTGTATTTGAAATACTTACTTCTAATACATTTTGTACCAGGGTTGGGCAGTATTTAAATACTTGTTTTGAAATACTTTTTATATTTGAATAACTGTATTTTTGATTTTTTTTGGACATGCATTTTAAAAATATATTTGATTACATCTCTAAAATGCATGTCCAATAAGCTCAAAAATACAATTATTCAAATATAAAATGGATTTAAAACAAGCATTTCAAAGACAAGTATTTAAATACTGCCCAACCCTGTGTACTCATAGTTTTTAAATCGATTTTTAAACGTATATACGAAGAATATGTTTCCGTGCACTGGTAGATAGGCGAGTTGACAGTAGTGATAGTAGTAACAAAAACTAGTTATCTTTTATTTATGTTCTGAGTTTTTTAATGTCATTTGCGAATCCCGATTTGGGATTATGAAAGATAGCGTGTACTTATCTGCTTTCTTTTTTTTCTTTTCTAGCTTTCGATTATTTTCTGATTTTATCATCGTGTGGTTACTAAAATAATCATTTTTATTGAATCACCTTAACATTATGTCCTCGAATTTTTATTGTAAAATGCATTTTAAGTTTATTTTCGTAACTTCACAAGTACGTCATAAAAATATTTGTTAGTGCTGTGCCAAAAATAGTTAAAATTGGTGCAAGTGGCGAAGAGATTTACGGAGTTTTGTACTGATTAATGATTTCAGTTCTGCATTTGAAGTACATTCTTGTCTTGATATGATGATTTACTTCAGCTTGGGCAATTTCTCTTTAGTGTTTTCTAATGACGCACAGTTATTTTGTTGAATCAAAGATGGTTTTGCATTGCTTCGATAAATGTAGTACGTTATTTTTACTCGACGTTACTTTTACGTACGTTATTTTTACTCAATTAGATTTTTAAAGGTTTCAAAGCCCAAGATTTGTAGTTAACATTTAATGTGCATTTTGTTGAAATACTTTCGCAAGCCCGTCTCTACATCAGTTGTTTTAGGCTGCTGACTACTTTCATGTTCAACTGAGTTTCACAGTTTCTGCTAATCATGCTCGTGCAGCGAGTGTAAAAATGACACTTGGGAATATTCTTTGCTTTGGATCTGTGCAACCCGTGTCGTGAGAGTTAACATCAATAATATACAATTATCTTGACAACAAGAAAATATTTTATATAAATGATATTTTCGCAATGAGACGCAACATTCATTTGAAACAAACTATTTGTTGCAAAACAACGTTTTTAAAAATATTTTTTTTATGATTACCCTTTGCAGGGATTGAAGCAGGTAGCCTGGCTGATATACTAGATTTTTCAACGCATATTTGGAGGGAAATGCTGTTGCAATTTTCTTCCAATACTCTTCAGAGATTCTTTTTGTTTGCAATTCTACTTTTTGAGTATGTTTTCCCAGGATGCTTCACACATGTTAAAAAATATTTAGACTTCTCTCTGATCTCCACCTGCATTTGACACTTTGTGAGAGAACACACGAGAGAAATATGCAGTGGAACACTCCACATTAATTCTCAGTATTTTCATGTGAGAAGTCGCATGCTAAGTAAAGAAGAAAATGGAAGTGCTGTGCCCCACTATTCTTTCAAAAGGCAATTTTGCATTTTATGTTGACGAATACGATGAACTACAAATTTGACTGGGTCTCAAAATGAAATATACATATCGTATTCGTATGTATTTGTAGATGAGCACATGCATGTAACGACTGAAACTGAAGTTTACTGAAATAAAATGGAAGAAATTAAAGGCTGAACAATATTCAAATTTTCCTTCAACTGCCCTAATTTAGAAAGAATTCACATAGTGAAAGATCAAAAAAGTAAGATCAGAAATTCTACACAATTCATTGAATATTTTTCGATTCTGAGTTTTCTTTTCATTAATTGTTTATATACTTTGAAAGATTAATAAACTTACAGATCAAACTTACATCATATTAAAATTGTAACTGATGCATTAAATGTGGGCTTATAAATTGATGATATTGAGTCCGTACGTGCAGTAACAGCACTGTAAATGAATGCATAGTCCATTTTCACTCGTAATTTGGCGGCTTGTAAACTTTCACTTAAAGTTGTGTTTCAGTTCAGTTGCCATTTTACAAAATTACGTAAGTTACCTGGAGTAACGTAAAATGGTTTGCAAAATTTTATTGACTGAGTAAGCTTTATTTTAACTCGACTATTCGGCACTTTTCTGTAAAAAGATGTGTATGTAATATAGTTACAAAGAAAGACGCCGTTTACGATTTTGTTTTCAATGTTCCGAAACATTCATTCGAAAAACAGCGCCTTTCATTTTACATTGAAATTTACATTTTAAAAAAAACGTCTCCACTGCAAACGACGTACATGTAAGAAATATATTTTTTAAGTAACTTTTCATGTTGTACGTTTTACAAGTTAGTTTTAAAATATTTACCTTTTTAAATATTCTAGTTAATTGAACGTGTAAGGAGTCTTGCTAGGAACAAGCGCGTCCGAGTTTTTCTTTCATGTTTCGTGGAGTACACGTAAATACGATATGTGTGAGGAATGTTATTAAATACTTCAAAAGGCAGATCTCATATTTTCGAAGACCCGAGGTTTATTGTTTACAGAACTACTAAAATATTGTTTTATTTTATACGTGTAAATAATACATTATATTATTTATAAACACAATGTTTCTCTTTTTGTTTCATTGCTACACACTGAGCTTTTTCTAATAATCAATACAATAATTAATAATTTACTATTTAAAGTATTAATTTAATATTGTTTTGTAAAAACCTTTTAGTATTTAGTAGCATTTCTATAAAATATAAAACTAGTAGCTTTTACTTTAAAATGATTAATCAATGTTAACAAAAATGGATGTCGGTATATCCGAGATCGATAAACTCTAACACCACTTGTCTGAACTCCATGGAAGAAGGCATATCCTAAGTGTTTTTCATCCCTTTGCTGTAACTTCACTCCCCGCTGATCCCTTTGTTGCAACTTCACTAGATGGCGCTGCGGCGTAAGATAGGCTTCAGTTCAATGCAATTCCCTATCCATCAGGGCTTCATTGTTGCTGGGCGCTGCCGAATGACGCGTGAGGAACACTCGGGCAGGACAGGAGGAGCGAACGGCGCGGGATGTAGACGAGACGAAACTAACGCTGAGAAGGAGACGACAGAGAGGGGTAGTGATGGCAAGTTTGACCAAAACATCGATACATCGCTAAAGGGTTTGCGATGTTGATGAAAACATCGATATTTAAATTAGAAACCAATAAAAATGCTAGTTTCCTATCCATTTTTTATTACACTACGAAAAGTGTTATATTTATTGTTTGGTTACCAGCATGTTTGTAATATGTTAATAAAAATTATTATCGAATGTGAATAATAAAATTAACAATAAAGAACATCGTGTTTCGCTCTTTAGTCACTTCCATTCATAGGCTATAGAAGTAAAACCGCCTAAAATTCCATCAGATTGCACAGGCGAAAAGTGCAGCGTGATAAAGAGGATGACGCAAAACAACGATATTTCTAGGAACCACTGCTACTCTACAATGTGCCTAAACCCCTTTATTTAAAAAAAAATAATTTAAAAAACCGATGTTTTTGCAACAAAACATCGATGTGAACATCGAAAGCAAAATATCGATGTTAATATTCTTATGAACGAAACAGGAAACCAAGATCGTAAAAATGGTTTTTATTCCACCACAATAGCACAACAGAACATACCACAGAATGAGAAGTCATATATATATATATATATATATATATATATATATATATATATATATATATATATAAACACGTGCAAGTTCGCCCATTGCCAGAAGATATAACCAAACGCGCAGGTCGTCCCTCACCATCACTTCAACTCTGCCGTTCTCTATACGCCGGGACTGCTCCAACTGACGCTGGCTCCCGGAGACAGCCGATGTATACCCCTTCCGGGCTGAAGGTCTGCCGGCCAGCCCGGCCATACGGGCGATGGCGCGCTGAACGGAGCGTGACAGCTGCGTAAGCTCCGCCCGTGTCGCTCTCTTTCGGGCCCCATCTGTACTGACCGGAGGCGTTGACATCCCGCCGCAGGACACTGCGGCGGGTTTTTTAAGGGCACGCGGGCGGTCATAACAAATATATTGATGTTTCTGGAGAGAGCATCCATATTTTTGCCATCCCTGGCGATTGCGGTGATTGCCTAGGCTTCCAAGACTACCAAGCAATTGCTTAGGCTCGACTACAAGTGTAGAAGCGTGATAGAGCGCGAAGACGGCCTGGGCGCAATTTGCTAGTAGTGCATGGAAAGTTTGCCAATTTTAAAAATAGTACGAAATAGTTTTTCGGCAATTTCAAGCCCTTACTATTGAAGAAAGAAATTTGTTTTTTTTAACATGAGTTATTTTTTAATATTAGATCTTTAAATATCTTCCTGTACACTTTCCAAAAATATTAATTTTCGCGTAACTTTGAGTTTTGCATTTTTCTAGTAAAGATTGAAGTGCTAGTAGGATAGAAGGTGTAGTAAAATAATATTACATAACCCTCATCAATAACACGAGAAAGTGGCTGTAGGTACTAGCTTCTCTTTGTGATCCTTGCCGTTTTCAGCGTTTATTTCATTATCATACAATTATGGTCGTAGTTCATGAAATTCCTTATACTCTTATTTCTTACAAATTCGTTTATTTTTACGTAGCCTAGGAAAGTACAAAAAATACCAATGAGAGTAGACAAATACAAATCATTATGTTTTTAAATTTAAGATACGCATATTAATAGAACTCTAAAATTATTAACGTTGTGGATGTTGAAGACTGTGTTACTATCATGGTGAGAGAAGTAAAATTAGTGTTCAAATATCATTATATTGATTAAAACTCTATGTCTCTCACGGTCTTTTATTCTTCAGAAGGAAAATTGCGGCAAACTAGTAACAATTTACATGAAAATTTCTTGCCAATACATCATGAAGAAAGCCTACGCTCTCAGATCATGAAGGAATTTTGTAATAAAATGTTTTCAACCTTTCTCTGTGTTTATTTCACTTTCAAGGCTATTAGACATTTGTTTGGTGTTAAAATACCAAATTAAACAAAAAATACAATAATGTTTAAAAAAAAGTGAGAGCCTCTAGAATGCCTCATGGCAAGTAATAGTAGGTATTTCTTCTCACACGTTTTCTACAGTATTCGTACTAAGCACAGATAACATTCGAGTAAATACGCAGGTTTTCATTTTAACAGAGAATTTATTTTATTAACCAGTTAGGAATGGAATAAAACTTGTGAAGATCTCGTACATAGTTACTCCAAAATGAATACATTTGCTTTCGCGATACCAACAAATACCATACCACGATGTATACAACATACGTGTGAAGAGCTCGTACAAAGTGATGATCGCTGCCCCCGGGGAAAAAGGTTTCCTTTAAAATTTTGCGAAGACTACATGTTCGCCTGATGTCGCTCTTACCCTCAAGTAAAATCGTCCCAGTTTCTGTGAGCTGTGAGACGAAAAAATCTTAGGCAGGCGGATCTTGCTGTTATAAACAAAAGGCGAAAATTGAAGAATATCAAATTTATTACGGTCGCCAGCTGTACTGAGCAGCGAATCAAAATTTAAAGAAGAAGTTATGACCATGTATGATCCTAATGGATGGGAGCGGACTTAACACAAAACAAAAGGCACACGATTCGGGGAATTCCAAGTGAATTTCTAACTATGGGATCTAAGCAGTAGATATGCAATCCAACTCCCACTTGATAACATATACATTTATTGCAAAACATATGAAAAATTACAAAAACACAATTTTCTCAATAATAAATTCCTCTTGCTGCACAAAAACGCTGTAAAGAGGAACAACGCAGAATTACAATTACAAAAATATTAACAAGAATTTAGTGGAAAAAATGACTTCAAAAAATTCAAATAAATGCCTTTGGAAACGCCTTTACATAGATTACGCAGAATTACTACGTCCAAACCTAGTTTTGCGAATTGATCTACTTTAAGACCGCAAACGACTGACGTAAATTGACAATATGACAAAAGATCCGATTTCGGAAGCCTTTCCTACAAATAATACACAAAACTTGAATTGTAAGCTTGATGAACAAAATTGGCAACCTTTTACATATTAAACATTTAGTAAACTAAAACTTAATGAGAACTCCCAAACATATAACGTAGATGATGGAATTGATTGATTACATAATTACATACTTAAACATAACATATCATACGAAAATTAACCAACCCAATTCCATCACGAGGTGGCGTATTAGGCCCCTTACAAAAATTTAATCTTACAATGGAGTCTCTAAAAAAAGAAAAACCCCTAAAGAACGCATGAAAAACCCTATCGGCGCAAGGCCGAGGCACACCCGACGCAGGCAAGATGTGGCTAACACGGCAGAAGGTGGCTGGGTGGCACGTAATACAGGAAGGAGAGCCCTTATATAGCTTCCCCTGTGGAGTGGGGGGGGGACGATAGCAGACGTCACTGGGCCGTGACGCAGTACTAATCGATAACCAGAGAGTTGTATGCCAATTTTCGTTCAAAGAGTAACCTATAGCGCCTTATTGCTAGGCAAAATGTCAAACATGTATACCTGGCAGGGTGCCTATACACAGGCGTTTACAACCAGAGTACTTCTTGTTCAGTGCACTCTAGCGGGCGCCAGTGGAAACTTAGCATGTACATGGAAATAATTTTTCTTTTGCCTTAAAAACAGCTTTTTCAACCTTTTTAAAGGCAGACCAAGGTACCAATATATCCCAAAAATGCTCTAAATTTGGGATTTTGTTAGTAGAAGCCATTTTTATGGCTGGTTTCTTTACAATGAGCGTAATCCTGTTTTTAAATACCAAAATTTTGTGTCATTAATTTTAAATTTTGATTTGGTACCAAACTATTGCTGTTTACAGCCTTTTGTACCATCACAAAGCAATTTCAACACTTTTCTATGGACACAGAATTACAACATTTGGCTTTTAGCCACCAGATCTTGATTTATAACCTCTTAAAAAATAAATTACATGAAGTACTTGAAATTAAATTTAAAAACTAAGCCTTACATCTAGGTTTTACAATAGTGAGCTCTTCCAGTGATGGATGAGATGGCTTCTCGGCCAAAAAAGTTGAGGGTAAGTTCAGTCCAGTTTTTAAATTTAACACTTGCTACTTCCAGTGAAGGGAATACCTCATGATGACCACATGTCGGTCTTAACTAGGCGCAAGTATGGGGAACGCCTTTGGCTGGCCGACAAAGCCGACGCCCGACAAAGTCGGACTATCAAACGCAAATACCAAATACTTAAAAAAATAAAGCGTGAAAGTTCACCCAATTTCAAACACAAATTATACAATATAATCGTTGCGCTTCTCTGCGTTTAACACAATATCAGTTCTTTGAGCGTCAAGATAACATACATTGGAGCGCAGTTTAAAATCGACCACCAACGAATCAAAAACAATTTTCCCACGCGTGCCAAAATTTTCCTATGTTGCCATCATGTTCCTATGTTGAAGCATTATTATTTTAATGCTTCAACAAACTCATTCTTCTCAATCCGATAAGTACTCTCCCAAAACAAGTCATTGAGAATAAAAACGTTAATATTTAATTTGATTATAAAATACATTGTGGATTACTTTATGATCTTTCTTCAGTTCCACTTTGTGTTCCTTCCGTTAAAACCTCGCTGCACAAACATTTCAATGAATGGCAGGACACACTCAGATGAAATTCTTCCAACCAAGGGAGGTCGTCCCCCGCCAAGGAATTTGCAACCCGGCGCCTACAAATTGTTCTATGTGAATAACATCGTGGTCTTCTCCATCGCGAGCCGGAATTGTCTCGTGAGCCCCACGCGGAAACAAAGCGCAGGAGGCGATCGGCGTTGCATTCGAGTTTGTATCGATTGATTTGGTTTTTGTCATGTTTCCCGGCGCGTCAACTGCTTTGGTCATTAGTCCCGTTAGTGTAGTGCATGTTTGTTTCTCGGGATATGTCGGTGGTCTTCCCCAGCTGGATGGCGAGATACGGCGCCGACCAACCATCGGCTAGTGGGGTTTCCCCCTAACCTGGACTCTCCCACCAGCGGGGCACCGCCCCAGTCGGGACAAGCTCTAAGCTCCCGACCGGTCTCCCGGAATATGTGGTAGTGTAGTGTATGTTAGTGTAAGTGTGTGTGCAAGGGGAGAGGATAGGACAGGGAAGAGGAAGGACAGATCGCGCGCGGTCCGTGGCCCATTTCGTAGGGTACTGTTCCGGCATTCCCTGGTGTTGATTGGAGAAACCACGGAAAACTACCGATCAGAGCAGCCGGCCGCTAGAATTCTCCTCCAGACAGCGACTGAATTCGACCTAGCTGAAAAGCTAGTGTCGAAAATCCTTCCGCCGTCAGGACCCGAACCTAGGACGTCCCGTAGTCGGTCCTAAGGGGCTCTCTGTCCATTGCTTGTTTATCGATAGTGCATTTTCGCTTGTGGAAGGGATCAGGTTACTTGCGGAGGTGAACTCTACTAATGAATCTAGCGTTTTAAGTTTTTCTACAACCATCCAAAAAATATATTAATGCAAAAATTCGTTGCCAGAATTCAAATAATACTCAAATAAAATCAACACCAAAATCCGAATCGTTAAGCCAAGGGGAAGTTTGTCGGGTAAAGTAGCAAGCAAATACAAACACACGGGACAGTAAGGAACTGTGAATAGACGAAAAGTGAATTAATTCGGAAGTCCTGATAATCTTGCCGTGCCGATCCGTGTGAGACCAAAGTTTTGGCCACTCCGTGCCGAGTTGTGCACGAAGGAGATCAGACGTCAAGATACGTCTCGCTACTAGACGTATTACGCAACACGTGTTTATATGTGTAATCCGATATCGTCCCCCTACTGCCAAAACCACGAATGTGTATTTTAGAGAAAAAGGCAATTAAAAGTTTGAAGTCCATGCAAAATTATATACTTTTTAAATTTTAAATTCACATTTTTCTTCAATTAAATATTACATACTTTACATACATAAATTTAAAAATTACGTACTTTTTAAATTTATAATTGTACATATTGTGTCACCTGGTACGACGGCCGCAAAACGTCACGTCCCTGCTCCAAATGATTAGCTGTACGATCTCGCACGATTGCATGTGCAAGAACGTCCAGTCAAGTGAAGTGGGTTGCTAAAAAAACTGCATGGAGCCGAACTGTGGTGGAGAGATAAAGCCGTTGGCTACATAGCATAAAGATAGATTAATATTTTACAGGGAAAATATATGCATCTACAGCTGGAGTCTTCAGTATTGAAAAATAAAATTTTTCATGAATTATGCACATTCTCTATGGAAACTCTTTGAACATGGTTCAGTTAGCGCGCAATATTTTAGTACAAGGTCAACGGAAACTTTGTTATTTAAAACGATATTGATGTAAGATATTTGTAATATATCTAGTCATTTAAAAACGATTTATTCCAATTCGAAAAATATTGTTAGTGCACAATTGCCCAGTTTTGGAACATTACGTAAGAACAAACCGGACACTCTTCTGGCATTCTGGCCTAAAAGTAAAGGGAGGTAAACTCAAGTCTCTTTGGCATTACACAGGATGTGACAATGATCAGCCATATAACGATCAGTATTTATTTCTACTAATTTCAAAGTCAAGAAGGCACAGGCAGAAGCTAGAAATTCTAACTTTTTACGAAATTGTACCAAAGCTTAAGTTGGCGATTAGATGTGTGGTTATCAGTGTTGACAGAAGAACAAGGAGGTGTCAATTACCAGTATTATTTTATTGTGTAAAGGTGACGATTTGTTATTATTACTTGTATTTCTACACTACATTCACTATTAAATGCATAACCCTCCCAAAAATTAGACAAACATTTTTCTGAATCAGAAGTCCATATGACCCTACGTCAGTGTGTTGTAGATCTCACGCCAGTAGTTAAGGGTCAACAATTCCGAACTCCGTTCTCAATTTGAAAACCATGGAACATGACCATTTCGTGGACAAAATACCTTCTAGTTCACTTATCTATCAAAACTTAAACTTCCGAATAAAAAATGTGTTAACTTTATTTAAAAAGCCGAAAATACACTATTCAATATGGTTTTTAGAAGTAAGTTTTAAGAAATGTTTAATAAAAATGTATCAATAAATGTTAAAAAAAATTTCTTAAATTTTTTTTCCTAAGTTACTAATAGTAAAAAAATTAAATCAATAATTAAATTATACTTACCACGTTTTTTCAACCACCCATAATAAGTCCTTATTAACAACTTGGAACGTACATTATTACTAAATCACAAAACATGATCAAGCATCAAACCAGCTTTACATGAAAATTTTTTCTTATCCACCACTAAAAGCAAACATAACGATAACCTAGAACTGACTAGTGAAACACTCTTATTTTAATGGAAATAATATCACTTTTTTTCTTCTTCTGATATACTACAAAGTTCTGTTTCGCCATGAATAGAATTGAAGTTTTATTGATTGATTGATTTTTTCGTGTTTCCGGGCGCATCAAATACTTTGGTCGTTAGTCCCGTAAGCGTAGTGCATGTTTTTCTTGGGAGATGGCGGTGATCTTCCCCCGCTGAATGGCGAGATCCGGCACCGACCTACCGTCGGCTAATGGGGTTTCCCCCTAACCAGGACTCTCCCACCAGCGGGGCAATGCCCCAGCCGGGACAAGCTCTAAGCTCCCGACCGGTCTCCCGGAATATGTGATAGTGTTGTGCATGTTAATGTAAGTGTGTGTGTGTGTGTAAGAGGAGAGGATAGGACAGGGAAGAAGGACAGATCGCGCGCGGTCCGTGGCCCGTTTGGTAGGGTACTGCTCCGGCATTCGTCTGGTGTTGATCGGAGAAACCACGGAAAACTACCGATCAGAGCAGCCGGCTGCTAGAATTCTCCTCCAGACAGCGACTGAATTCGACCTAGCTGACAAGCTAGTGTCGAAGATCCTGCCGCCGTCAGGACTTGAACCTAGGACCTCCCGGTCAGAGGCGCTGCAGTGACATCAGTTGATGCACTGACCTACCGCTACCGGTTTGAAGTTTTATATTACTAGTTTTTGGTGAAGATAATGTGACTTTTGATTACCAAACTAGAGGAACTTTAGTGTGAATCTTAAAATATCTACTCTTGTCTTTTTGCGTTATAAACACTAACCGACCTTTATATTATTACATTGCACGAAACGAAAAACTGTAGAAAACATGCAACATAAAAGGAACAACATGTAAATGACGACAAATCGCAATCCACCAAAGTTTTTTCATGTATTTACTTTCTTCCCTCCTTGAACATAGGTTAATCAAGGAGTTTGCTTATGTACATTTTAACACGATTGGTGAAAATGTATTTCGATAAAACAATCAACTATTAAACAAAATGTAAAGATCTTCAATACAATCATTATTCATTTTATGTTTTAACTTAAATTGAAATTTACATCTCCCCCAACTTTCCGAATCTTTAATTGAAAGCGAATTATATTTGTCAGAGACAAAGAAATTCTTGTGATTGCTTCAACTAAAAGTAATTAATGATTATACTTATTTTAAAATCTATCCCATGACGGGTCAACGTTCTCCTTCTTACGATTTTATAAGATTATTACGTCAAGTTTAGGCCTCAAATTTTTTTCTCTTCTGGAAAAGGGGCAAACAAGCCGTTTGCTTTTAACATGATTGGCGAAAAGATGTCTTAAGTAGTAGTTTTAAAATTACTATTTTATCGCAATTTTGTAAATTTTCAGACTCCAATTTGGTTTTCAAATGTTCAACTTTTGGAATTTTCGAAAAAAATGCAATAATTACCGGATATGAGACTAGCACTATATATTTACCTCCTCTTATTACATTTGAGGAGCAAATTTGAAGAAACGTGAGACCACCACCATTCTCTTCAGCGTTTTTATCCGTTTCTATCCGAAGACTCAGTTTGATCAACAAATTTTACCGTTTTTGAGAAAATATTGAAATATATTTGTGGCTTCATGTGGAAAGATCAAAATATTTGAAACTCCCAAAGCGTTGAGTTCATTTAGATTGGTTGGGGAATATCAGTTTTGAAAAATCGGCTGAACGGTTTTGGTATTAGCGTACAGAGGGACAGACGGACGTTTTGCCGTGAATCAATATCGACAACTTCCGACACTTAACTCCATAGCTAGGTTGAGTTCTGTCGCTCTCTGGAGAAGAATTCCAGTGCCTGGCTGGTCTGATTGGTAGTTTTCCGTGATTTCTTCGATGAACACCAGGCAAGTGTCCGAGCAGTACCCTAACAAACGGGCCACGGACCGTGCGCGATCTTTCCTTCCTCTTCCTTGACCTATCCTCACGCCTTCCTTACACACACTTACACTAACATGCACTACACTACTACACAAGCCGGCAGACCGGTCGAGAGCTTTTAACTTATGCCGGCTGCGGCGTTGGCTCGCTGGTGGAAGATACCGGGTTGGAGGAAAACCCTGCCAGCCGACGGCAGTTCGGATCTCACCACCGCCACCTGGAGTAAAAGTCATGCAATTTTTTACTAATGCACACTTAATTACTAATTAATCAACCCTACTGTCGCAAGGTGTGGCAAGTGCGGCAAGATATCGGGGCTTGGATTTGGCACCCCGGCAGCCAGCCAACTTTACATGTACCATTTCATCATTTAAATGATTGCACGTCTATCATTCAATGCTCGTTTATAGAAACATTTTTTCAACCGTTTTAACTACTTCATTGTCATGTGAAAATATTACGTTTTTATTCATGCGTACAACATCATACATTTCATATTTATTCTCAAATGCTATTTACACTGAACACTTAGGGCATAGCTTAGAAACTAGACACTTACGAACTATCTAAATCTAATTTGTCTTACTTGTTCTAATTATTTACGACCTGTCTGACAACGAACACCATTTACATTATCTACACGAGCAACTTAAACCTCAGAATTTTCGACGCGCTTCTGCTTCTCTTGCTTATATTTAGACACAAACACATACACTTATAAACACACAAACTCATATACACTTATAAATATACACATTCTTATAAACATACAAACTCATATACACTTATAAATATACACATTCTTATAAACATACAAACTCATATACACTTATAAATAGACACATGCTTGTAAACACACAAACTCATATACACGTATTAATATATACATACTTATAAACACACTAATTCATATACACTTATAATCACACAAACTCATATACACTTATAAATATACACATTCTTATAAACGCACAAACTCATATACACTTATACACACACAAACTCAAAGCCTGACGTTAACGGTACACGCCGCGTCTTCATGTGCTAAACACAACACGACGCGACGTACGAAATACCAGGGCATCGGGGTCATCCTGGAGCGCTGTACATGAAACCGACAGCCGTCGGAATCGGAATGCTACCGACAACTGTCGCTTGCACCGACGGGCTCTACCGTTGAGTGCAATTCTGTAGTTCCTTCGTAGCGACATCTATCGGTGCAAGCGAAGATGATCGCTTGCGTAAATTAAACGGATTTGAGGAAGGACCCTGCGCGAGGCTAGTGGGGCTTCAACCAATCAGCGTGGAGAATTTTAGTGGAAACATCCGAATCTTGGAAAGCGCGCAGCACGTCGAAGCAACCGGGTCTCTCGGGGCATTAGATGCAAAAGATCTAACGCTGTATACCCTTCTGCCATCCTACGTAAGAATTAGCACAACTTTGCTAATCATCTTACAATTATGACTCAAATGATTTTAATTTCTATGTTAATTATGATCCCCTGCTTTTTTGAGAATCTTGAATTAAAAAAGACATGGATTGAAGTTAAATCATAATTTACAGTTTATTTTAGACTCTTTGTAAAATGAGATACGTTTTCAGGCCTACATCATGTGAACTGCGAAACTACTTGTAATTGTCTTGTCAACTATGAATGATTATTGTTGACATTTACATACAACATGCACATATACAAGCGTTTTTTTAATACCATTAGTTTCCATCTATTCCGTTAAACCTTATTTTACAAGGGTTAGTAACACCTTAATGAAAAAAGTCCTTTCAATAAATATACTGAAACATATCCCTATCTGCTACAATTATTGGGCGATTCGTCGTAACCCGTTTTCAAATTTCATGGGCGCCAGGAAAAAGGTTACGATAATATTTTAACTATTATTACTCTGATAAAAAGCTGAATATTATCCGCTAGCTGGGTCGATGGGTCACGTCAGAAATAATCGCTATTATCATTAATAGCGGATTACCCGATCTGCCATCTATACTGAGATATACAAAATTTTCTCTACATTAATATCTGCCAAAGATCTTAGCGTCCGGCTTGCTGGGTCAATGGGTCACGATATATTATAATCCTTATTACCTTTATAATGGATTATAGGATCCGCCGACTATACAGCGCAGCTGGGAATCTGAAATAGAATGATTCTATTCCTAGTTCATTTCTGTTTGGATTGACTAAATGTAAGATCACTTTCTTTTCTAAAGAACAAAATTTAACAAAGTTTATTTTACCTTTTAGCAAACAATTTAGTGAATTTATGTTATGCCTTTGATCAAGATATCTTTGAATTTACAATTTTATACCGCGGTTAACTTATCTATTCTTCGTTGATGTCCCTCGTAGACTTCTCAGTCGAAATATCTTGCGAGCTTGCCGTAGTCCAAAATCCCAAGAAATCCTCTTCTGCCCCTATCCAAGCTGGTCTCAAACTATCAAAATTATCAGTCCCGATTACAAATTCCAATTTATACATCAATATTACTTCCACATGAAAATATCTGCATATCATTCACTGTCCTTAAAATTTCACTGATAACCCGATTCTGACTATCTGTATTATATTCGTTCCCTCTCACGAACCTACGATCAGTTCAGAAGCGCGATGCCGGTCAGAATGAAATCTTCCTGCATGATTCACCCCTCGAAGACTTCGTATTAAACTACCTTCCTTTTTTTCATAACATTTGACCGTCCTTCTCTCACCCAGCCAATCCATACGTTCGTTATATTTTGGTGTAGCTGACCTTTCGATCGTCTAAACTTCTTCGCCCAATCCCAAATTTTCTACTTTCGGCATCAAGCCACCTCTTAATGCATTTACAAAAAACAAAAACTACATTGTTTATTCACGGTCGTTGTTAAGCCCGTGCTCACGTGATATTTCGTAATGCATGTTCCACCATATTGTCTACAAATAAATGTTAGTTTATTTTCATGTGACATATCGGTATGTCACAATACATAATGGCGAGGAATCTGAAAACAGAGATTTGATCTAGCTACTTATTAGCTTGAATTGGCCAATGAAAATCATTTTATCTTTCTTTCAATAGAAACTTAATGTTTATTTCTATCAAAGTAGCAAATTAAAATGTGTAAAATTTACATTGAGAACTTTCTTAGTCATATCCTGGTTCGAACCTTATACGGCGATTCTGGTCTTCGCGTGCTCTTGATTGGTGGTTCCTCGAAAAAACGCCTTCCCCCTCCTTTTTGAAGCTCCGAAGTTACGAAGTCCAATCACCACGAATCGTCTTCTCTTCTTTAAAAATGAACACCGCCGATTCACCGCTTCGCACCACTCAAATATTTATTCCAGCTCCACAATACTATGTCCGATGCCCGTTCTCACCGTATAAATATCCAATGCTTTTATGATTACACCGCAAACAAATCTTTTAGTTCTATCTTCCGTTTATAGCAAAAAAATTGGCAAAGTCCCGTATCGTTTGTGAACCGCATACATTTATCAGTTCAAGAATGATTAAGAGTTCACTCGCGAAAAACCCCAAGTCTAATTTTGATGCACAGCAAAACTCGGAACACGACACGTTCCCCAAATCTTAGAAGTATCACAAGTTCACTTCTGGTTCTGCTACAAAAATATGCAGAGTCCGAATATGTCCCTCAAGTCCGATTCTTGCTCTACCACACGAAAATATTTCAAAGTCCCAACATGCACAAATTAATCTATTCACGAGCGAACTGCTCACCGTCACGACATGCGACCGAATGAATTTTTTCCTCCCTTTTAAAACCCACAATGCCTTGCCTTTCTTTTATTTGACAAAATGCCCAAACTTCCGTTTTAATAATCAGTCGTCTCCACGGTCAGATGAATGTTTGTTTATCCTGACAACAACCACGACGTCGTTACTAAGGCGCCGTATTGCCTATTATTTGCCCTAACCATTTCGCCCATGACGACAAATATTCTGTAATAAAAAAAGGCCCAATATTGGTATGTCACAACACAAAAATATGGAATAATAAAAGAGTTACATTTATCTACAAATAGATGGAACCCCTATTGATGATGCACACCTGGAAATGGTAATCAGACAGCTTAAAAAAAGATGAGCAAAAAGTATCTATTATTATACAGAGATATGTGGTTGATTAATTACTTATAACATATGGACAACACATCACCAATATTTTAAAACTATTCAATGATTATAATCTCAATATTAAACTCAGTAATAGAACAAAATAATAAAACCCTAGCTATGTATTTGTTGTATATTCAAGACTCACAAAAAAGCAGGGAGCCATAATAAACATAGAAATCAATATTCCGTACATTTAACCTCAAAGTATTACAATCAAGCGGCCATTAAATTATATTTTAATTACTTCAAAACCTTTTTCACAACTGTCAATACAATGGTGAAAGCTTATTCTACTACGTTCTACTATAGTAGAATAGTATAGTAGAATCTACTGTAGAGGAAGGCAAACAGCGGGATCACGTACAATTCACAACTCGTCGACTCACAGAAACACGTCGTTAAGAGGCTACCGACGTGGACCCAAGCCGTCGGTCGCGATAGCGATTCTAATCGTTTCTACCAACGGCTAGAAGCGTCAGGCTGTCGTTACAGGAACGTACAGAATAGCTATTACCGACACTTGTCGGAAATCAGGCCTACCGATACCGATCGTAGTCGGTTCGACTGTACAGAATAGCGCTACAGGAACGTACAGAATAGCTATTACCGACACTTGTCGGAAATCAGGCCTACCGATACCGATCGTAGTCGGTTCGACTGTACAGAATAGCGCTACAGGAACGTACAGAATAGCTATTACCGACACTTGACGGAAATCAGGCCTACCGATACCGATCGTAGTCGGGTCGACTGTACAGAAATAGCGCATACTAACCTACACTGAGTTCTTCATACAGCGTTAAATGGACACACTGCGTCAATTCCTAGGTGGCTCAGAGGTTTAGAAGGACGCCTACAGATGGCACTGCGCTCTGTGCGTTTAAGAGACTATTGTTAGGCCATCGAAGGACGAAGTGCTCGTTCAAATGAATTATTATAAAGAACATATTTTGAAGAAACAATATTTTATACACAATTGATGTGAAAAAGTTCCTTTTCCTTCCTTTTTGTTGGTGGTGTCCTGGCACACTGGCCCTACCTTACTAGCCGCCACTGCCTCCAGCTGACCGAAGTATTTATACCGGGTTCCGTTCTCACCACGGGCAGGAGTCGCGTGTCGGCTGATCGATCACTGATGACTAGGGGGTATTTTAATGAAATGTCATTTTTTCCTTTTCACTTTAGAACAATGCCCTTTCTATAATAGAAATTCATTTTATGTTATGATAAAGGAAAAGACTCATTTTTATAGGCCATTGTGTATTTTTTGTCGATTTCGACTAATAAGTCAATTTTTACCTTTTCCGTCACTTTTAATGATCCATCAATTTTTACTGAATTCATCGATTGTAATTCTTTTTTAATGATACTTGCTTTAAATATTTACGAGATGCATCAAATGTTCTTCACGGAATCACTCAGTAGCCTATTCAATTTGTTCGCTCAGAAATTGTTTTGACAGCTGTTGTGAGTATGTAATTCTTGTGACGTTTATCAGCGCCATTGTCGGTTCGGCCGATTTCAGGATGACGAAAGACAGATATTTCCTGGTAAAGAATAGTCCAAATCAAAATTTGCAAGCTGAGTTCACTTGAACGAATGGAAGGTGCCTCGATTAACGTATCCAACAGCTTGAGGTGTTCTTGCGAACGGGTTTTGATAAAAAAAATTACGTCATTTGTCTATGGTTTTAGAGCATTTTAAGAGCATTTTATTGATCAATTTTGGCGATGTTTAGGTCATCCAAATCCGCCCCCTACTGATGAGTAATGCAGCGCGCATGTAGGTAATTTGCTCAGCGGTGATAACTAGAGGTCGGAAGTCGAATGATCATCGCAAATGAGTACTCGAACTTTCCATGTACTGAGGTTCATTACGGCTCGCACAAATTTGAAATGGAGGATTTGAATGCGTACCTCCGTAGTTTGCCGATGGTCAATCGGCGGTCACCTTATAAAGTCCTTACTTACTGACACGAACGCCCCAGACATACGAGTGTAACGCGGGCCAACAGAAGTTTGCGTTTAGTTCAGCGAGCTTTGCCCAGGTTTTCTGAATGCTTTTCTTATTCGCTAATCTGATGCCTTTACGCGATTTTGTAACTCCGGTTCGATGATGACTCGTGTGTGGGATAAAGAGAAGGATTTCGGAAGACAAGGTAAGTGATAAACCTCTACCTTCTGGAAAATTCTGAGGGTTGCACGTGTACAAACGTAACTCTTCGACATTTTTGTACGCTCTGTAAATTTTGTCCTATTCGATACGATTGCGTTGGTTTCCACGCTCGGAGGTAGTATTATCTGGGCTATCCGGGACGAATCCCGTTTCAGTCGGGGTGGCTGACATTTGCACCAACATATTGTCGCCTTCGCTGCAGTGCGAACTGAAACACGTCCCAAAATGTTAACCTAAACGTCAGTCACCACGACAGAGACGCGGCTCGTCCCGGATGGCCTACGCCATTGTCCTCACTTCCTCTCGTGAAAACTTTCACTAAAACACACGACCGATTAACTCCTTGTTACGCTATTAATGACCTTTTTGAAAAATAAAATATTTTATAGCGACGACGACTTAAAAAATCATACCACTACAAACCGGTGAAATCAGATAGAGAAATGACATAAATTTGAAAGGTGAACTTTTAATTAGAGAAGGACTTTTTATCAGATTTTTGATTTTGAGTAGTAGTGAAGTTCGTTCTCCATCACTATTAGGGAATGGGAGAACTTTTGCAAATGTAATTTTGAAGAGCAAATTAATTGTCCTCATCCTGGAGTCAAGTTACTTAGGTCTTGACTCACTATTTACTACTTTTTATCGTTCCACAATGGCGGCTGGTGCCTCAATAGACTGGAGGTTGTCCACCTCCATCGAATGACGGAAATGTAATTTCCAAAATTCAAAATATGGTAAAAATGTACGCAATTCACATCAATTGAAACTAAGTGAAATAAAAGTATATTTTGAAAAACTTACATAATTTTTTTGCGTCGGGTCCGCGTCAGACATATACACCTGCGGACGTGGTTCTGGCTTTGATTTCCACTCACTACACCTTTCACACAAATAAAATTATTTTATTTCCAAAACTTCACTACCCTGGTATATTTGGCAATAATGAAAGATCTTCGATACACATTCGTAATCACAAGAACGTTTCAAACCGCTGGCCAGCTGCAGCCAAACTGGCTTTCGGAAGACAATAAGGGACTTCCATCGAGAACAGCCACCTTTACACAAAGAACTCATCAAATGTACGTTTTGAATAAAAAAAAACTAATATCAAATGAAAATAAGTTTTCCAAATATCATAAACAATGCGTTGAATATCGCCAATAATTGATTGAATTTGTGTACTTTCAATAACAAACGAAAATCATAAAACTACGTTGCAGTGAGTTAGACGAAGACAGAATATTGGTAATCTCTTGAGATTCCCTCCGTTGCCGCGCAGCGCGACAGCGCCACCTGGCTAGTTGCCCAACCAAAAGGCCGTATTTAACCCGTGTTAAATCGAAGTGCCAAAGAGTAAAACAGTAAATCCATTAATACAGCCAAAGCTGGTGTAATTTCTGGCAAGGCACCAGACACCGGTGAGAGCGCCAGTTCAACGCTCTTTGATTTCAAAATGATTTCATATACATCGGTATTGCTGTAATATCTTGAATAATGAATGTTTTTAAAATAACATGTATATTCCTAAGATATTACGAGATCCTTTTCATTTTCAGGGGGTTGTGCAACCGTGCAACCTAAGCAAGAGCCGCAACTGTCGTTCCATGTTCTTCTTAATTGAATTTAATGATATTCTGAAATACTGAAATATTTCTAAAGTAATTGTAGTCAGCCATTAATATTATCCCATAAAACTACAATTATAATGTGGGAAATATGAAAGACAAAAATTGTTTAAATTACTTAAATATTTTGTGAAAGTGTATGGTCTTAAGAAAAAAATCTTATTGACAAGTCCAATTTCTACATACGTCACCTAATTTGGGTATTGATTTGAATCCATAAAGAACCTCGTCATCACGAAAAAACTATTTGTAAACTATTTTTTTTACTTTAGATAATAACCTCGTCCGTGTGATAGAGGAAAAATCTTCCTGTATTGTTCGGTGTCGTCTTCCAAAGAAAGCACTTCTAGCAGCTTTAATTTTTCACAAAACAACCCTCACTAAGGGAGTGTTTTCGAAAAATTGTGATTGTTGCGAAGTGAACCGTTTTACTTTCTTGTTTATTCCGTGACCTGAAGCAGCCGACCGAGAATCAAATATAACTTGTGATCCGTAACACGTGATTCATTATAATACATAATACATTATAACACGTGATACATTATTCTTCGTTAAACGCATACAGTAATTGTGTCGTCTTCATATAGGGCGATTTAATTAATGTTCTCCCTCCCTCCCTGAAATAATTTCCTTTGTCAGCTTTTAAGAATTCCCGTCCCTTATTGTTGACGCTGCAAAATAGCTTCTGTAAATTGTTTGGGAGAACAACAGAATCATGGATTGGGTTGCTTGCAAAGCGTGGCTACCCACTTCCTAGCTTGCCACAAGAGAAAATGCTGAAAGAAATTAATTTGGCGCCGTACTTTGAAACCTATCATTATAACAATTCCTTGCCACTAATTAACAGCAAAGAGCATGCATTTTAAACATCCCGCGTCGGACTTCTAATACTTTTCTCCAAAAACGGCGTGAAATGCTGAAAGAAATTATTCGAGAACTATTAGTTTATCTCTGCGTGATAATTGTTAATGATGGAAGAATTTTGTCAATTTTACCTTGTCAATGTTTCCTTAGACGAACAGAAGATTGTTTTCTGTGATAATTCATGCGACATACAATTTCAGCTAACTCCCTCCTCGTACGCACTCAAAACACACACACACACACACACACACACACACACACACACACACACACACACACACACACACACACACTACCACTAGTCAAAATCGACGCGATCTTTTGTGAAAACCCACGGCTGAAAGATTCTCCAACAATTACCCCTCGTGGTGACACACACACACATTATATATTATATATATACATACATACATTACACATACGTATTTATTCGAATGTCTCTCAGCTGAGGTCGCAATACCAACCCTACATAATTAATTTGATAGTCGGTAGCATATATACGTGCATCTTAACGGTGTTTTACTTGCGCGAGGTGAGGTGAGTAACCGCGAAACTGTTTTCGTCCACTTTCTTTTCAAATAATGTTTTTTTTATCGCGCCATCATTTGGAGAACTTTTAATTCTTGGGATGTTGACACTACATTGTTTGCGGTATCTGGAACGATCTTGCGAGCGTCTATAAAAGCACTTCAAGTCTTCAACTGTTTGTCTTGCCAAAGAGTTTCACACGAAAGATGTTTTGTCTTTCCCTCTGGAAGCAAACGCGCCGTTTTTGGAGAAAAATATTGAAGTCCGACGTGGGATGTTTAAAATGCATGCTCTTTGCTCTTAATTAGTGGCAAGGAATTGTTATAATGATAGATTTCAAAGTACGGCGCCAAAATAATTTTGGCCACCGATGTGCTAACACTTATATTTCAGTCTCGCTCCTGTGATGAAATATTTCCACTTGAGGGAACTACTGACGGAATTCTAATATAAACCAAGGGATCTATGTACTAGGTTGAGAAATATTTAGATGTCTTAATGTACTATATGAATACTTACAAAAGTCATCTTATGGCAATGTTTTGCTTCATTCCCTTTGCTTCTAAGGAATATAATCTTCTCGCTATAAGCTTCTCCGTGTTCTAGTAATTTCCTTTCAAATGGTGAAGCGCGTCCTAATTCTTTAAACTAAAACAATTAAATAAAAACAAGAGGCGATGTTTTAATTAAACTAGCAAGACATGTTTCATTGTAGTTCATATTTATTCTGAATGTTATAAGATGTGATGGTGCATCTTGCGGACTTAATTTTTGCGACATCACTCACATTAGGAATTCTAAAATTCATTATTCAAAATGTACGTTTCATTCATTCAATTTTTTGCGACAAATTGGTTTTAAATTATACATATTAACAACATTAATTTCATATATAATGTTTCAACTCTTTCAAAATTTACGAAAGCCATTACAACGGTTCCATGGGTTTAATGTTCCTTACTATGAAAAATCACAAGAAATCAGGGAATTCCTAGGAAATAGTTTTTTCGTTCTTTTACTCTGAACTCGTCAAATCAGATTGTCTACTGTATACAGTATTAAGTTATTAACCGCTGATCCATTTCTCTTTGTGATGAGGTCTCTGGACCAGTTGTATCAACGAATTTAACATATCAGTATAGAAACAACTTGAATTGCATATATTATGGTGTTTAAACACTTTCGAAACTTACGATAACCATCATGTTATTGTCCACAACATATGAATTGATCATTCAATGAGCGGTGAGAATTAAGGACTGACATACGACTTACGTTTATTTTACGTTTACCAGCATTACAAAGGTTTTGTCTTTTCATGAAGTCCATCATAAAATGTCGTTTTATGAAACAAATTCAAAGTTATGTACGACTATGTGGTTCTTTCTATACGGCAACAATTGTTTTTGAAAAAATGTGACTGCTGAATCAGGAAATAATTATCCACTTGCATATCTGGTAGTTTGACATCTCCTCCTGAACAAATAAGCGTTGCTGAAACAATTAAGAATTTACGGAAATATGCTGTCAATGAGAATTACCAAAAACCTAGAAAAGAGAATTGCAAGTGTATTACAGAAGTTGTGCTGTGCATTGCTCCTGGAATGTGAGCTGTTTTCATCCAGACGTTTTAAATCCTAAATCAGAAGATTTTTATGATCCTGAATTATTTTCGGAATGTTTCATTCGTATCATCCACAAAAAAGTAACTTAGAATTCATGTTCTTAAAAAAGAGAAAATGTTTAAGGTAATAGGAAAAGGATCACACAGAATTTATGTAACACAGTGTGTGCTCAGCACTGTGATCCCTCGCACTGCAGCCAAGAATCAGGTTCACTTTCGTCATTATTCGCATTTGTGACAGTTGCGTCGGAAGTTAGAGAAGAATCCGTCTAAGAATGAGTCAAAATGACGGTTCGATAAACACGTGAACATCACATGTAATTTAGAGAAGTATCCCTCCACTGCGACAGCTGTTCTGCTATGCCTTTTCCTAAACTGTTTGGTTATGGCTCCCTTGAAGATATGACTACGCATAAATCTAAGAGTTTTGCTGAGGTATATGCACGTACGGCGACTCCGCGAAATATTGAAATTTAATGAATTATGTCGCAAAATCCTTTAACATGCTCTCTTATTCAATTAAAGAAAACTGCCACGTATGTAAATACAGCTCGCCGCCTTACAACACAGGCATTGGAAACTCTTGAACCAGTAAGCATGTCACATTCGAGACTCGGTTTTAAAATAAACGTAATACGTATCACACAGAAAGTAAATTCAGTGTAATGTTTATAAAAAAAGAATTTTTACAGAAGAGCACTACACCTAACTTCATTTATTTTTCGTGGCGCACTATATTTTTCGTCGGACGAGGTCAATTTCAAAAACTTTTTTATACTTGATTTTGGCGTCAAAATTGTTTGACAAAAATACCTTAAAACCGAACTATTTTCCCCCGTCTCTGTACCCTTTTTTCAGACTAACACGTGCAATAGAAGCAGAAAAAACACGAAAAACACGTTTATCTTTGTATATCTAGAATATAGTGCCCTAGGAGGCTGATTTTTTGGGAATCAACGGTATGTTTTATTTTCTTTTGTATCGACTTCACGATTATCGATTAGGTTTGGGGGCACTTTTCGTTTCCTTATCAGCGATATCTTTTATATTCGAAATTTCTTTGTACTAAAGTTCATAATGATCAGAGAAAAATATAAAAGAATAGATTTGAATGCGTACGCCCGTAGTTTGCCGATCACATTGCAAAGTCCCTTTTTCATACACGAACAACTGAGACGTGGGAGTGTGAAGCGGCCCGACAAAAAAAGCTTTGCGCATAGTTCGCTGAGCTTTGTCTGGATTTACTAACCTTTCTTCTTTGGGTCACAAATTACCCCCCTTAATTCCCCCATTTGACTTCGTTCACCGAGTCTTGTCCGGGTTTCCGAAACCCGTCTTCTTTGTGCGAGAAAGCACCCAACTTAAATTTCGCTATTTGTTTTCATTCGCTGATCCGAATCCTTCGCGCGAATTTTTAGATCCTGACTCGTATCGATTCGTGTGGCGTAAAGAGAAGGATTTCGGAAGCCAAAGTAAGTGATAAACCTCTTCCTTCTGAAAACGTCTAAGGGTTGCACGAGTACATATGTAACTCTCGGAAAGTTTTGCTCGATCTCTAAATTCTTCCTATCCGGTGATTCCTTAGGTTTTCGGAGCCGTTATTACGAGGGTGGTCCCAGAAGTACCCTGCCTGACCTAGAGATCGCGGTAGTTTTTAGAAAAATATCACTGTATTAGAAAGTAGACAACCTATGAAGTATATATTTCAAGTTTGAAGACGCTACGTTGTTTAGCATTTGTTTGGCAACAATCAATATTGAACGTTGTGAGTGAATTTGTAAAAATGGAGAAAATTGGTCATCGTTATGTGATCCAATACTTCAATTTGAAAGGCCTCAGCCCAACCAGTATAAAAACTTAACTAGATTCTACTCTGGGTGAGTCTGCGCCTTTGTTTACTACAGCAAAATATTGGGTAGCAGAGTTTAAACGAGGCCGTACGAGCTGCCAAGACGAGCATCGCAGTGGTCGACCAAATGAGGTGACTACTCCAGAAATGGTAAAGAAAATCCACAAAGCGGTACTTGGTGATCGTCGACTGAAAGAGCGCGAGCTAGCAGACATAGTAGGCATTTCAAAAAGTGCGGTACATCGCATATTTTCTGAAAAGTTAGAATGAGAAAGATGGGTGCCGCGTTTGCTCACACTCGAGCAAAAAGTGTCGTGAAGATGTTTCAATTGAGTGTTTAGCGAAGTTTCACCGCAACAAAGCAGAATTTTTGCGCCGTTTCATAACCATGGATAAAACATGGGTTTACCACTTCACCTCAGAGAGAAAACAACTATCAAATGGACTGAAAAGGTTCAAATCAAATGGACAAAAAATGGACTGAAAAGGGAGAACGCGCACCAAAGAAGGCGAAGACCGTTCCATATGCAGGCAAGGTCATGGCGTCGGTTTTTGGGGATGCGCGTGGGACAATTTTCATTGACTATCTTGAAAAAGGAAAGACTATCAACGGCGAGTATTATGCGAACTTATTGCAACGTTTGACCGAAGAAATCAAGCAAAAACGGTCACACTTGGCTAAGAAGAAAGTGTTGTTTCATCAGGACAATGCACCAGCTCACAAATCCGTTATTGCAATGGCCAAAATTAATGAATTAAAATTTGAAATGCTACCTCATGCACCCTATTCGCCAGATTTAGCCCCCTCTGATTATTTTCTGTTCCCAAACTTGAAAAAATGGTTCAGTGGTCAAAGATTTTCCAACAATGAAGAAGTGATGTCAGTAGTTAATGGCTATGGAGCAAGACTCTTCTTATTTCTCTTCGTATTACAAAAAGGGTATTAAACTTATTGAACATCGCTGGGAAAAGTGTATAGAGCTAAAAGGAGATTATGTTGAAAAATAAACATATTTTTTCCAAAATTTTTGTTTTTTCTTTGTTGGGTCGGGTACTTCTGGGACCACCTCCGTAGTATTGTCTTGGCTATTCGTGATGAGCCGCCACATCTGTCGTGGTGGCGACATTTCGACCACCATTTTGTGGCTTTTGTGTATTGCGCTCTGATGTAGGCCTCAAAATGTCCAAACCGACAGCCACCACGACAGACGCTGCTTTTCCCTGACAGGCAGGGCAGCTGCTCTCAATCACTCACATTGTGGAAACGTACACTAAATACAGGACAGATTAACTCCTTGTTACGCTACAGAGTAGTTTGGGAAAATAACATATTTCTTGTCGACGAGAACGTCAAAAACTATTCCACTACTTTGTTCTTCGAACTGATGAAATGAGGCAGAGAAACAAATGATGACATATATTTGAAAGTTGAACTTTTAATTAGAGAAGACATTTTTGTCAACTTCTGATTTTCAGTACGAACTGAAACACTTTCTTCCATCACCTATTAGAAAAATAAGAGAACATTTGCAAATATAGTGAATGTAAAAGCAAGTTAATATTCCGCATGTGGCATATGTATTCATATTTACTTTTTCCTTTTAAAAAAAAAAAAGGGCAAATGAAAGACAAAAATTATTTAGATTACTTAAATGGTTTGTGAAAGTGTATAGTCTTAAGAAAAAATATCTTATTGACAAGTCGAACGTCTTTATATAAGTCGCCCAACTTAGGTATTAAATAGAATCCGTAAAGAATTTCGTAATCACGTAACAACTTTGTTTTCAAACGATCTTTTTTACTTCAGATAATAATCCCGACCTTGTAATGTACGAATAATCTTCCTCTATTTGATGTCGTCTTTCAAAAAATCAGTTTTTAGCAGCGTTAGTTTCGGAAATGTCTCCCAGGTTTCTTTTCCAAGGAAGCATATGTTACTAATTAATATTCTGAGTCCTGAAATGCTTAAAAAAGTATTTTTTCAGCCGGAAAGTCGATCTCGCCGCTGATGCCAAAGGAGGGTTTGAAGTAAAATATTCCTTACATTGGTTTTATTTTTTGGTTTTCCTTAAATTTTTGTCAAGCAAATAGTAAATATTTTGTGGATACTTTGCTGACGATTCCAGGCCTACAATTCAGTTTTCAATTAAGGATCTTAAAAGTTTTCTCACGAATTTTAATTCTGTTACGAGATGGTTTATGCTTGAAACAGTTTCAATAGATGGATAATATTTAATCAAATGTTTTAATTACGTTTGATTTTTAGAAAACTGAAATGTTTAAATGTTTTCGAACTTTTTGACTAGTATTGCGTGATACTGAAATAGGACTGTATCCAATGATTTAAGGAATCTATTGATGTAGGCCATAGCTGTGATGTCTTTCGAATACAATGTACTCGAAGACAATGACCGATTAAACAATTTCTCCATTTCTTAATTGTGAGCATTAACGCAGTAAAAAGTAACAACAAAAAAACGAAATAAAAATATATGATTTTTCATGCGCTCACAAAACGTACGTGAAACGTATTTACGTTTCACCAAGGTCGTTTCGCTTCTCAATTATCAAAATATTTATTACATTTTGACCAGCTGGTTCAACCTGTCATCTCTCGACGACTTGTGAAACTCTTCTTGTCAGTTTAGAGTGCATCAAACACGTACACTGTATTTCGTTGACTTTGTTATTTTATTCTTTTGCTGTTATAGTGACGCATATGTGATACACACGCACGTTTCCTCGAGCTCTGGAATACTTATCCTCCATTTTTTACTAATATTAGGTGAATTATGAATAACTGATAGCAGCAGCGAACATGGTGACCAAAATCTGGTAACTAGAAATGTTCACTCCGTACGTATAAACTATTCTGCATCGAAAAACTAGCTAAGGATGAGTTCAGTCGTCAAAAAAACTAAAACCCACTACTCTCACATGAGGGTGCAAGAAAACGCGCAAGGATATTAATAAAGGCTTAAAACATTGTACACAATCGTATCTTTTCATAGTGATCTAAATTAAAATTTATGCGTAGATAGCTAATAAAATTATATTAACGATGATAATAAAGGAAGAGAACTAACATAATGGGTGCCCTGTATGGAGTCAAGTGCGCGAGTAGCACTAGTCGTGCTACGAATGGCCGCACGATTGACGAAATGTTGAGAAAGGAGATAAGTTTGATGCTTCACTTTTGAGTATTGATTTTAAAAAGCACGAGTAAAGAACAAGCAATTTCTCAAAACGAGTTTTTTATCCCTTTTTTGCGATGCTCAATTCGTAACCAGATGCAGAGTATCGAAGGCGGTAATATATATATATATATATATATATATATATATATATATATATATATTGATACAAACTGATTTAATTTTTAAATTTAATATTTCCTCTGCCCTTCTAATATTAATTCAACGTAACCCGTTCCAAATTTATAAAAGAATATGGGCGCCAGGAAAAGATTACGTTAATTCAATTATTAAAATTACTCTTCAACTGCTATTTCCATTAAATTAATATCCGGCTAACTGGGTCGATGGGTCTTATAAGAAATAAGCGCTATTGCCTACTAATAGCCGATTATTCGATCTGCCGTTTGTACAGAGTGGCCGAGGAATCTGAAAAGCAAATATACATTTCTAGCTACTCATTTGCTGGAATAGGCTAAATGAAAATCATCTTTTCTATTCACAGAAACTTGTAAGTTTATTCAATGTTCCTTGTTAACAATACAAAACTTACAAATGTCTAACCTTACAATTCACCCTGTTTACAATAAATATGATGGTCCCACATATTGGTATGTCACTATATATATATATATATATATATATATATAGTGACATACGAGACTGCCACACAATATTTTGATGGGAATTGGGGACAAAAATTTATTAACTTCGTCGTAAAAAGTGTAAATGTTGAGGGCGTAGGCATATAGGCAGGGCGTTCTTTAATCTTCCTCAGGAGGTATGCAAACGTTTTCTAGAGTTTTCGACGCCCTTGTCGGAAGTTTTCCACAAAAATTACGCTTTTTTGACCACCTAGCAGTGCTTCGAGGCATACTGTCACCTATACTCGCTGTAATCACACCAAGAACAACACACGAGACTATCCCTTTGAAAACAACACCGCGTTTCGTAGGTAACAGCTGAAGCATAGGCACGGCCTTCTAAAGTATTACAGATGTTCAGTGCCCGTAAAAAGTCGAACGACAACGCGATGTTGCAGAAGGAAATAACTTTTTCTCAGTCAGGTGTAGAAGATAGGGCGTGGCCCTCAGCTCCGAAGGCATTTATAAATTAAATGCTTCAAAATGGGGGAAAGAGAGGGGAATACACGAAAAACAAATTGCGGACGCATTCGTTGCACTATAATATACCACAAAAAATGGATATTTTTCTCATTTTTCCCGGTAAACCCCCTTAAGCTTTTGTGACGCGCGAGTCAAGGACGTAATCCTCAATTATATTTGTCACTTCTCATAAATATTTCGACTTTCACTCGTCATTATCACGCACTGAGTTGAATCAAACACTTTCCTCAATACGCAGCCGTATGTGAATTTGTACTAAATGCTGGGGATAAATCTTCAAATAACGAAAAATCCCGGTTTTCAAATCAAATTACCGGTTTTTACCCGTTTTTCAGGGATTCCATGTTCGCAGGGTACACTGTCTTGGAATTCCATCGAAATTCCCTCAATCGGGAGAATTTCGTCACAGGAGCAAGACTGAAATATATTTACACTTTTTCTAACAATGGCACTTACCTAACATAGCCTTGCTAACCTGGCAATGCTTCTTATAGAGCAGGTTTTTGACAACGACACTTATTAAACAATCATATTTGTTTCTCGATCGGCCGCTTTAGACCGGGATTTGTACTAACAAGTAGACAAGTAAAATCGTTACGGATTTACTTAGTAACTGTCACAATGTGTCAAAAACATTCTCATAGTGAGGACCAAGGTATCTGGGATGTTTTGAGATTGATTTATTGATTTTTTCATGTTTCCGGGCGCGTTAACTGCTTCGGTCATTAGTCCCGTTAGTGTAGTTCATGCTTTTTCTCGGAAGATGGTGGCGATTTTCCCTCCCTGGATGGCGAGATCCGGCGCCGACCTATCGTCGGCTAGTGGGGTTTCCCCCTAACCAGGACTCTCCCACCAGCGGGGCACCGCCCCAGCCGGGACAAGCTTTAAGCTCCCGACCGGTCTCCCGGAATGTGTGGTAGTGTAGTGCATGTTAGTGTAAGTGTGCGTGTAAGGGGAGATGATAGGACAAGGAAGAGGAACGACAGATCGCGCGCGGTCCGTGGCCCGTCCGGCATTCGCCTGGTGTTGATCGGAGAAACCACGGAAAACTACCGATCAGAGCAGCCAGCCGCTAGAATTCTCCTCCAGACAGCGATTGAATTCGACCTAGCTGAAAAGCTAGAGTCGAAAATCCTGCCGCCGTCAGGACTCGAACCTAGGACCTCCCGGTCAGAGGCGCTGCAGTGGCATCTGTTGATGCACTGAGCTACCGCCCCCGGATGGGATGTTTTAAGCTAATATAAAGATTTATTCATTCCGAAAATTCAAAAGTAGTATTAAAAATTATTGTGGTGTTTTTAAGGCCTTCTTTTTGGATCTAAAAGTTGTTTAGTGCAGGTTTACTCTGTTCTTTGGTATTTCTTGATTTTTGTGATTCGTTTAATTGTTTTGTAGCTCACGTTGCAGTGGTTTGGCAGCGTTTGGGCATTTTGTTGGCCCCAAAATTGTTGTGGTGTGCCATATAAGGGTCTGTGTATTATTAATTTGGTTGTATTAATGTTATAGTTTCCTTCTTCCGTCGTGAGTAAGACGACATTGGTCGCATTCGACATTTGTGGAGCTTCGTAAATAGGCGTCAGCTGGGTCCGAACGGCATCGGCCGTGATCCATTGTTAGCTGCGTCTCTCTGGTCCGTAGCCGGCTGTCACGTCGTCGGCAACAGCGCGTAGATGGCACGCTTTGGCTTGATCTCTTGCGGGCTTGGAGGCCGCTTGATTTCGGCGGGGCGTGTCACCGCAGCTAGTTGAACGAAAGCAAGGGCGGGCGAAGTCAGGCCGCTCGCTTCGTTCCAGAGTATCCCTGCTTGTTTCGTAATTGTTGGTAATAAAGTGTAATTTTGGTAAGAGATCCATTTCCATGCAACTTTGTATTAAGGTGCACTCATACACAAACTTGGTTTTAACTTTTGAATGGCTCGTTTTGTAATAGTTACTGCTTGTTACTTTTTTGTATTGAAAGATAGCCGAAATCGCATCTTTGTCAAGTTGTTTTTTGTGTATTCAAATTCCTTGTCCTAAAATGGGCTTTGACGGGAATGTTTGAATACAGTAATTCTGCATAAAGTTCAGGCGTATTGTTTGGAAGCGCCTTTCCGTTTTGTTCCTGTGTATTGCACAGATTTTTGTAAAGAGACGGTATTTTTGAGTCTGACAACCTTGTAATCATTTTCGTAATTCTGTATCATTTCTCTTGCAGCAATTTTTAATTCTGTTTAGCAGGAGAAATTTATCTTGTATGTTGATTGCTATTCAATAAATGTAAGAGTTGTGAGTTATTTGGATTGTTATATCTCCACTTCCGAGATCCTTTAGAATCTATGTTCCTGTTTCTTTCCGAATCTGGAGCGTCCTCTCGAAAGGTTTCGATTGTGACGACAGTCTTCACGATTCCGATTGCTTAGTGGTTCTCTGTGTTATGCATATGCATCGCTAATAATAATAAAACGATTGTCATTAACAATAACACGCTGTAATGTCTTAAATCTAAATATATAAATTTAATCTACATTCAAAAATGATTTAAAATTCTTGGCACGGCTCTTGTGAGTGTCGCAGCAAAAATTAATCATATATTCCATATCTCAGAACAGACAACGTGCACAGAATTCACTTCTCCCCATAGCTCGTCACAGAGTTTTTAAGTGTTTTTGACGTAAAATAAAATTTAAAAAAATGAAAACGTTCCTAACACACACACACGTTCACTGGCACTATCTGCATCAATTAAACAACTCCCTAAAAATTCCGACAATAAATACCGCAATTATCCCGAATTCCGTCGGACCGGCACTGTTGCGGCCAATGCGAACCGTTACGTTCTACCCTCGACAAATGGCGAATGGTTACGAAGGATTGGCAGAAGGCAGGAAAAAATCTAAGGCTGCAAGTAAAACATCTCAGAACTATGCAAAAGGCCGCTTTATAGGGTACGGCAAGCATCACCAAAAAACGTTTTTGTGTCTTATAGAGATGGATGAACGGCCAAGGAAGGAAAGACTTCGCCAAAATAAACGTTAATGAAGGACTACATGAGAGATGTTAGAACAATAAATGAGGAAGCTCTTCATTGTAGCAACTCCATGTTTTTGTACAGACAAATTGTGTCTTGACATGGAATGCTCCGACATTTTCTGAGTAGAGGAGTAATAATAATAATAATAATAATAATAATAATAATAATAACCCACCGATCCGTGTAGTCGGGATCGCTAAGGCCGTAGTGACATGGCGGTCTTGGGCCGAAGGATTGTGGGTTCGAGTCCTGCCTCGGGCATAGTTGTGTTGTGTGTCTTTCTATGTTTGAGGTAGTCAATTTCATCCTCCATCGTCCTTTCTGTACTTCATTCTTCAGGCCTAACCATCCCAGGGCGTAAAAATGGACTCAGTATAGAAATGCTCATTCCCCCCGATAAAGTCACGTGCATACAACCGGAAAAATATGACCGTCTTTCAAACTAACTTAGCGTATTCATTTCGTTTGTACGAAGTTGCATCTCAACAATCGCAAACCGATTTTGCGTACGAATATTTCAGATCATTTTGTTGAGATGATTCCAGTATTTTTATTATATAACTAATTAATTAAAAATGTCCCGGTTTACAATGATTTATAATATTTCTGGCGAATACTACGTAGTTGGTTATCTACATACGAAATTGATTAAAATGTTTTCTATGGTTTTTCGATTTCAAAATATAAATGTACATGAACTTAAGAAGTAGGTTCTTTTCACAAATAATCTATATTAATATTGCGTTAAAGGTAATTATTTCCATATACTCCCATTTTCTATTAAAAAGGAAAACTAGACAAACAAAACCCAGTGAAACGTACTATCTAGTAATAGAACATACTAAAAACTGAGGAATCGAAATTTCTAAATAGCGCTTATGAAAGATACATCTTTAATTTTAACAATTTCATAAACTTGTAAAAACTACATACATTACAAAGTACAATGCGCGAACACAAAAATTAAATAATAAATTCAGCGTTACATTTAAGAACTAAAAGTTTCTATAAGTAAAAAATACAAAAGAATGAGTTTTTTACTCTGTCTGACTTTGACTTACATGCGCCGTAGGTTGTCGATTGTTTTAGTGCCCTTCTAATTTGATTTTTTTAAACATTAATTATATTTACTGTAACCTCACTCAGTCTCTCTGGGTTCATGCATGTTCAATAATTACTCATGGAATGCAGTTTTTTAACAAATTAACCTTTAATTAATCAAAAATTTAAAAAAAACAAGATGATGGATGATGATGGTGGTGATAGCATGAAACAGTACAATACAACAGTACAATGGAGTTAACGTTTATGGGCTTTGATTACGTTAACGCTTAACAATCACAAAGTGGCAAACACTTGCCGCTACCTCGTGCCTAGTTCCCGGGGCACGTCCGCTGCAGCCCCGAATTAAAGTCTGTCCGCACTTACGCGGCAATTGGGCTGAGCGTCGCTTAGTCGAAAATTTTACTCATCTTAAGCTTCTGCTGCGTGGTGTTCGCAGGGCGGGATGATACCCGCAGCTGGCGTCGAGCGGTTTGGCGCTTTCACGGGGGGGAATCCTCAGCAGCGCACTTCCTCTAGGTCCCCCGTTGCTCGTTGTCGGCACATGCCTCGACACGCGTCCCCGGTCACAACAGTTCGTGATCAATTAGACAGGGAACCCTTCCAGCATCGAACCAATAGTTCTCGTAACATGACATGTGTGCGGAGCAAATTTCCCTAGGTGACGAAATGTTCCTGAACACATGTCTTGGCTGACAGATGAACCGCCGGCCACAAAGAACAAGTACTAGTCGATTGGCAAACGCCAAGTGAGTTGATCATGCCAAAAATCGTTGGAGTGGTCGAGGCCAACTGCCAGGTGACTTGCACGAGTGCCAAATGCTGGTGAAGTACCCGGCTGCCAAACGCCAGTGCTAGCCGGAGTGTCAAAACGAGTTTTTTTCTTGGGCCACACTGCCACGGACGAAGGCACGCCTTCCCCTCCAGGATCGGCGAGGCTTCTTCCTCATTGCGGGCCCTTTGCTTACGTGGCGACGCTGGAGCCAATTGCCCAGTTTGATATTACAAAAGGTGTGTTTGAAGGTCCCGCGCCTCCGCGGATGGACACTTGTGCGTAACTAATGGGTTTTCCTTTCCTCGCGGCACGACCTGTCAGTTACATTTTTCCTTTTTTTTATCACGGGTCCCGGGCCCGGTTCGTCCTTTTCACGTATGCACACTTGTGCGTAACTAATTTTGGTAGCCTATTTAGTACCACGTACGCGGATTAAAATTTTACAGGGTCTCCGGCAGTCGCGGGCGTCGCACGCCCGGGCGTCTCTAATAACACAAAGTGCCCTGGCAGTCGTAAATGTGCCCGCGAGTTTGCCGGGGGAGGAGCTGAAAGTGGGATGAGCTGGGTCATAACTGGCGTCACACCGGCGCAGCGTGAAGAGGCTATCGAGTACTTGAGTGGAGCTGGGTGGAACTTTGTTGGAGCCGGGCGGTCGCAACAAGGGACCCCCTTTGGGAAAACGATTTTGCGCGGGGTGGGGTCGCTGGCGTCGTCCCGAACGCGGAGGGCCTGGCCTGCTGGGGCACGACGCGGGCGGCTGGTCGCGTTGAGGGCGCGCCTTCCTCTCCCAATTTTGGACCAATATTTTATTTATTTATTTTTATTTATTATTATTTTTTTCTCGGAGGACGTACCGTTACATTGGCAATCCTCCACCAAGAAAATACTGAGCATGGCGATGGATTTCTTATAAGTTTAAACCCAACGGAAACGGCCCCGTGATCACGACAGCAAAAAACAGAAACAGTAATCGCAATAATTACTTAATCCAACTTAACCCATAATGACAATAAAATTTAAACCCTTGACAATAAACAATGATTAATCGAAAAAACCAAATTGCCCTTAACAACCAAAAAACCCCATAAGACAAAGCACACAGACCAGAAAGTAAGTAATGCCAATTCATTATGTTAAAACTAATGAAACCTAGTGCTAGATAATTCAAATAGTTGGGAACTTCCGATGAGGCGAGTGGACAAACGTGATTAGTGTTATCACTCATTAAAGGGAACCATGTTGTAATGGTTAAATTTTCCAATGGGAACTCCGTTCTCGTCGTTTAATTCACAAACATTTGGGTGTGGTTTATTAGTGACCACATACGGGACTGTGAAATCTCCCGCCGAAAATAAGCTGGTCTCCCGGAATTTCCACAACATCTCATCTATTGCAATCGGCGCATCATAATCGGGCACAGTGATCTCATTTATTCTCCTGGCGTCGAGGCAAATTCGAACACCTCCATCTTTTTTTTTTTACGATCAAAAGGGGTTAATATAGGCGGTCGGTTTCTTCGATAATCCCTGCCTCTGATCATTTCTGAAATGACGCGGTCTACGTCCGCCTTAAGGGCCTGTGTATGGGGTAATTTCTACAATTTAAAAGTTTCGGGGGTTGTGACCGGGATTGGGAAACCCGAAAGTCAGGGATGGGGGGGTGGCCTGAAAAAAACGTCCTTATAATTTTGAAGCAATTCCTGCAGGCGGTAGTGCTTTTTCCGGCTTGAGATTGCTATTTTCCGCATTTTCTCGTTAATTAGACCGAGAGCTTCTTCCCGCGTAATCAAAAACATTAGCCTCTTTCGGCTCGGAACGCCGGCATCACCTTCCTCAAACATCATCAATCTCCTGATCCAGAATAATTGCTCCTCGTTCGAAATCTATTTTACCGCCATATTCTCTAAAAAAATCGACACCAAAACAACGTCATATCCAAATTTTTCCAAAGACATGAAATTGAATTGATCTTGCAAAACGATAAATTTAATGGGACTGCCTGGAAATGGGTTGCTTTTTCTTGCTCCAGCGACAAAAAAATTATTTATGGAAGTTCGGAAGAGTAATACGACAGCTCTTAATTTCAGTAGTATTCTTCCGAAATGGCCGAAACTTCGCTTCCTGAATCAATGAGGGCCTCGCCCGATCCTTAAATGTAAAATTGAAAATGGGGCATTTTCGCGCCCGGAGAAAGTCCTGCCCCTCGTCCTCTACTTCATTGATGGCAAAGTTCACATTCGCCATTTCCTTATAGGCACCTGTAGCCCCCGCACCTGCACTGTTCGGTCCCGCGCCACGACACCGAACGACATTAGTTTGACGGCCCGGGGACCTCCCGATTGTCCGACGTTCCCCCCGTGCTCATCACGGGGGCGCCGACGGCGGTGGCCCCGGTTCGCTACCGATGCGATGGCAGGCTTCCCCCGTTTCTGGGGGGAACTCATTGCTCCCGCCGCCATTGTCCGCGTCCGATTTTCTCCCGTCCCGCCTATTTGATCGACTTCCCCTGACCCTTGACAATGCGTGTTCTATCATACCCGCGAGAAGTAACTGCATTTTTCGGGGATCGAGCGAGTTTTCACTATTCCAGGTTTGAATTTGAAAGGGGTGAGAAGAATCATCCAAACAGTTTTGATCTGAGATTTGCGGGTCGCATAATTTCAGTGCCGCAATCTTATCGACCGCGTAATCTAATAATGAAATGCCCCATCTTTCCTCCCATCTACCTTCCATCACTTCTTTCGTAATCATACCGGGCCTGTTTCCCAATAGCGCCCATGAATCGGACCTTGAAATCAGCGAAATCACGGGAAATGGATGTATGGCAAAGGGGCAGCCGCTGCGCTCCCGTAACAATTGCTGTACAAATTTTGTTTTTAACTGGTTCGGAAAGCTTTCGGGGCTCCATGTAGTCCTCCAACCCGGCGAATGAATTCACATGGATTTTCGTTGATGTTCCCCGAAAAGTTCAGGTTGACGGCGGTGTCCATGGAGTGACGCGGGGCCCGTTCCCGTTGCTTTCGTATTTGATCACAAATATCCGCGATTTCTTGCCGCCTTTCCTCGCGCAAGACGTTCATCGAATCGCTGATCATTTGTTTGAACTGCTTTTCCTTTCATTATTGGCGTTTGTGGCACCCGTTTTAATTTCTGATATTTCATTAGTGACACTCTGCATATCGGTAATCACCTTTTTTTCTAATTTGATAACCGCCTACAGACCACTTCACCCTTGTTTCCTATTTCCGCAATCGAAGATTTTACTGACTCGTGGATGCTATCCATTTTTCCTTTTTTCCCCTTTTAAAGTAGCCGTGATTGTAATCGAATTAGTTAAACGGGCCTTGCTCCGCGATCTGTCCTCAAGATCGTTTTGCATTTCTGTTAAATTTGCGTTTGTTGCATTGCTGTACGCATCTAATTTAATAGCAATGGCATCGATGCGCTGCGCCAGAGCCATGTTTGATTGTTAATACCGCGACGTGCTTATCGAAACGAGATTCTAGTCTCCGAATTTCAGCTGCGGATTTTGCCCGATCCTCGATACAGTTCGCGAGCTCTGAAAATTTCCCGACACTTGCTCCATGCTCTCATCTAATTTCGCGTTTATCTGCACAGTTTTTGCATCTGTCTGCTCGGACATTGACTTTAACATCACATCAGATCGGCCATTGTAACAGTGGGTGCCTGAGGTGCGCTGCCGTCGGTTTCCTGTTTCATTTTTACCTCCATTTTAAATTTTTCACAGTTACTTTACACTTAAATTTCTTAATAAAAAACCGACAATATAACACACGCAAACACAGTAAAACTACACACAAGCTGAAAGAGAAAACATTATCATCATAAGAATAGCGAACATGCATTCCCTTTTATTCGTCACCGGCCATATTCATAAAATTTTGAAATTGGGGTCGGGAAACCTTCATTGAGTTTTTCAGCCTACGTTGGGCGCCATTTATAACCCCACTCAGTCTCTCTGGGTTCATGCATGTTCATAATTACTCAAAGGAATGCAGTTTTAACAAATTAACCTTTAATTAATCAAAAATTAAAAAAACAAGATGATGGATGATGATGGTGGTGATAGCATGCAACAGTACAATACAACAGTACAATGGAGTAACATGTTGCTTACTGCGGCCTTTGGGTTACGTTAACGCTTAACAATCACAAAAATGGCAAACACTTGGCCGCTACCTCGTGCCTAGTTACCGCACGTCCGCCGCAGCCCCTGAATTAAAGTCCGTCCGCACTTACGCGGCAATTTGGGGTGAGCGTCGCTTAGTGCGCAAAATTTTTCTCATCTTGCTTCGCTGCGTGGTGCCTGCAGTGGCGGGGGTGATACCCGCAGCTGGCGTCGAGCGGTTTGGCGCTTTCACGGGGGGAATCCTCGCAGCGCACTTCCTCTAGGTCCACCGTTGCTCGTGTCGGGCACATGCTCGACAGCGTCCCCCGGTCCAACAGTTCGTGATCAATTAGACAGGGGAAATCCTTCCAGCATCGAACCCACAGTTCTCGAACATGACATGTTGTGCGGAGCCGAATTCCAGGTTGACGCACCGTTCCCGAACACATGTCTTGGCTGACATGATGAACCGTCGGGCCACAAAGAATCAAGTGCACTAGTCGATTGGCAAATGCCGGAGTTGATCGGCCAAAAATCGTTGGAGTGGTCGAGTGCCAACTGCCAGGTGACTTGCACGAGTGCCAAATGCTATGAAGCAGCCGGCCGCCAAACGCCGGCCTAGCTCGGGGTGTCAAAAATCGAGTTTTTTCCACACTCGCCCACGGACGAAGCGGCACGCCTTCCCCCTCCAGGATCGGCGAGGCTCTTCTCATCGCTGGCCCTTTGTTACGTGGCGACGCTTGAGCCAATTGCCCCCGAGTTTGATATTACAATAAGCAGTGGTTTGAAGGTGGCCGCGCCCTCCGCGGATGGACACTTGTGCAACTAGGGTGTTCCTTTTCGCGGCACGACCTGTCAGTAATTTTTCCTTCTTATCACGGGTGCCGGGCCGGTTCGTCCTTTTCACGTATGCAATGTGCGTAACAATTTTGGAGCCATTAGTACCACGTACGCGGATTGAAATTCAGGGTTCCGGCAGTCGCGGGCGTCGACCGCCCGGGGGTCTCAAACACAAAATGCCCTGGCAGTCGTAAATGTGTCCGCGAGTTTGCCGGGGGGAGCCGAAAGTGGGGTGTAGCCGGTGTCATAACTGGCGTCACAATGCCGCGCAGCGTGAAGAGGCTATCGAGTACTTTGAGTGGAGCTGGGTGAACCTTTGTTGGAGCCGGGCGGTCGCAAACAAGGGACTCCCTTTAGAAACGAGTTATGCGCGGGGGGTGCGCTGGCGTCGTCCCGAACGCGGAGGCCTGCCCGCTGGGGAAAGGACGCGGGCGCTGGTCGCGTGCAGGGCGGGCGCCTCCTCCCAATTGTGACCAATATTTTATTTATTTATTTTATTTATTATTATTATTTTCTCGGAGGACGTACCGTTACATTACATTATTTTGAGTAAAAACTTGTAGGATATTTGTAACCGATGCAAATACCGTGAAAGTATTGTAATGATTTGCACTGACCCAGAACGTGAAAAATATACAGATACAGAATTTTATTGGTCAAAGAGAAATTAAGTATGGAAAGAAAACAATAGACGGCAACGCCGCGTGCTTATAATTCTCAGAAGGTAGCAGAAAACGTACAGAGCGGAAATGGGCAACATAAACAATGAGTAGAGCCTGATTTTAGAAACAGTTTAAAGCAAAAATCAAGTAATTCGATCCACGGGTTCAAGAAATATCAGAAAGTGTCTGAATTGTATGTAACACGTTAAGAACGAAGATCATGGCACCCATTGTTGTGCTATTGGAAGTGTATAAGAAACTTAGTTTTTATTGAATATTTCAAGAACGCTTGGACGGATCAAACCTTCTGGAATTTTAAAACATAATATTTGGATTAGGGCAAAATTAGTCACGGCACGGGGGAATTTGTACGGGACTCGAATTATTTCAATATTTACATTTATAACGTGGGGGATTAAGAAAGAAAAGACGTTCGCAAACGATGGAAGTATGGATAGTTATAACATGTTGTACCGTGATGGGCGGGTGCTTTGAGAAAAAAAAGAAAGTTGTCGGATTATAGGCCAACAATGTGAGAAAGTGGGACGCAGAGAACGAGTTGAGTTTTGGTCGCGAGTACACGCATTATGTCGTTGTGTTGAAATTTTTGGAATTTCTCAAAAATATTTAGTGGAAGTGTTATTTTAAAGTTTTATCGAGTAAAAGAAGTCATTTGAACATTGTGTAGCTAAAATTTTTTTTTTTAATTTCACGGGCAAAAATTTTGACAACATTATTTCGCGTAAGACATAGGAAAACATTAACGGGAACGTGATTAGTTCGCGAGAAACAATAATCGGGATAATAAGTAACGGGTTTTGAAAGTGAATTAGTGGCGTCCAGGAACTGGTGGCAGCCGAGTTGGAATTTCGTCCACGGGCGGTGCGCGAGACACCGGGCAACGACGGGCGCTGACAGTGTGCGACGCCGCAGCGAAGGGAAGTTGCATGAGTTGCATATATACTTTATTCTTTTTTTTATGCTCGAGACAAATACGGGAAGATTCTGTCGAAGATCAAGTTTTGGAAATTAAATTAAGATTGCAATCATAAGACGAGGTCACGACAGAATGCGCATTCCTGTGTGAATGAAAATTGTATTAATGTTTTAGGTGTGAATGGGATTATTTTATGCTGTTGGTATTTATGTTTTTGTGTTATTTGTTGTTTTTTTTTTTGCAAGCCTAGGGTTCAATGTCAATGTGTTAAAATTTGCTTGCGATAAACAAATGAGCACTCAGTATGGCTCATGATTGCCTTGAATATGTGTGTCGTTTCTTAGTAGTTCTATAGAGATTGACCCAGGCACGAACGTGAGGTATCCCGTCTCAAGTCCGTATGGAATGAGCACGCGAGTCAGGCCCAGGTAAGATTTAGTAATATTGTACGCTAACCGAGATGCGGGCGACTGAGCAAGGGCAGGGCAAATAGTTGAAAGAGAACAAAGGGAATGAGTGAGTAAATATTTAGGAGGAAAGGGGAGACCGGTTTCATTGGCCGCCCAAGGCGACGGGCAGGGCGGGGTGGATAGAAGAACGGTTGCATTGTGCGCCCAACGTGAGGGCATGAGTAAGTTAGGCAGGGCGGGGTAGGTAGAACGAACGTTTGCAGTATAAATAATTGATTATACGCATACGTATAAATAATTCTCACCGCGATATTGATTGTATAAATATACGATATTTTTGTATCCATTTTATCTGTATCAATGGATACATATTTGACTAATTAACACTTTCTTTTGTTAGAAATATGAAAAGAAAAATGTCTATAAAAACATTCATAGGCTCGCCTTTTGAAATTTTGAATTCGTTCAAATTTGTTCGCCCCCAAAAATTGCGCGTCCCAGGCTGCAGCCTACTTAGCCTGTTCGGTAATCTGGCACTGTTTTTATCTTTATTCTTAGAACTACAACATTAATTGACCAAGCAAGTCGAATTCAACATAATTGGAAGCAGCTTCTTAAAAAGCAGAATCAGCCAGTGTTTCCATCTTCCGTCATCGCGAGCCATTCGCCGTCCTCGCAGCGCGCGACGTACATTGCGACCAATTCGGGTGAGGATGCTGCCTCACGGGGTGGGGTTACGCAAGGATGCATCCGCAACAGATTCTCCTTCACTGTTCATCTTCAAATGTGAAAACAAACACGACGTAAATTTCGTTGCAGGACATTTAAAGTACTCTAATTTCTTTCAAATTCAGAAATTCAAAACATCTACAAACAAAACTAAGGGAAGTTAATTTACGGAGTCAGAAAAACTCAAAATATCCATTGGTTCACAGACAACCTTTGCTGTACTATTCACAACATTAATTTCTTTTTGTAATTTATATTGAAACGTATTACTAATAAATGTAAACCCCGCTAGCTCTGTCGACGGGTTCATATGAAATAATTTTTGCTACTTACTCCGCAACCAATTACCCAATCTGCCATCCATACACAGTGGCGAGGAATCTGAAAATAATTCTGGAACGTCTCCTCGTGGATTGCATGTAATGGCAAATGAAAATCAGCTTTCTTTCAAACTATGAATTATAATTTATTATACATGCAAAAGTTATCAACTATCATTGATTACTACAATTCATTGTTTGTCAAGACCATTTTTCTCGTTATTGCAATAACAGCGTTATAGAAATGTTTATCCTTTCTTTCCTCTTCGCGCGCACGCCGCTCGATGCCGCCACGTAGAGTAGACCAATCTTCCTTCTTGTTGAAGTCCATGATGAACAGCGACCAAGTCGAAACTTCCCCCAACCACTTCACAAGCACTGCATATACTCCTTGTCTTGCGCCTCAGGTGGACACCTATTTCAAACTGATTACTTTTCCCAGGTCGAAATAATAGCCCTCTAATATTATTTCCTATCACCTAACATGGCAATTTACAATTCACTGGTAAAATTTTGAAGTCACGTCTTGTAACTCCACCGCGAAAATATTCTAAGGTTTCCAAAACATTGCTAGGAAATATTCTAGGTTCAAGTTCAATGTTCACTCTTACAAAATATGGCAAGTCCCGATTTGAGAATTAACCTCAAGAAAAACAGCACAAGCGATCCGCTCACCCCCACGACACGAGTCGGAAAGCCCTAATTCCCAATCTGATCCACCCTTCAAAGCTCGCTGTGTTTTTCTCTCTGTTGTTTTTTTCGCGTTGCTACGTTGCACCCTGAATCGGTTACCAAACGAACTCGTTGCTACAGTGTCATCTGCGTATCTGCACCATAGAAACACACGTTGCAGGACGAAATCGCGTTGCTATGGTGTCATCTGCGTTTATACTTTATAGAAACTCACGTCTTTTGCAATATTTCAATTTCGACGTTCATTTGCTTAAATAAAATATCCGTTTTTTTGGTATGTCACAATATTTTATTAACTGTATTCCATATGCACGATTTATTATGGAAAGACTAAACAATGGAGACAAATACCAAGTGAAATAAAAGAAAAACATTAAATTTCAAGAAAACGCCTCTCATTTTGAATAGTGTATGGTCACTGGAGTTGTCGCCAGAACCCAAGTCAAGAAGACTCTTGCGTGAGCCATTACGGGAAATTGTCTTGTTAGTTCGGCTTTTTTTATTGTCGAAAACCATATTGTCTGTACTTGCATTAAAAAGCACGTTTGCAATATCGGATGATTCGTGGTTAATCTGCTCACTGATTACTCGATTATCCTGTTTACGTGGAGAAGAAGTAAGCCACCGTAACATATACATCTGTATTGTTTTCATCTTCAGATGTTAGAAAATTCACATTTTAATTAGGTAAAAGTATAGTAAAAGTGCGTCGGTTTCACAGAAATTCACAAATTTAACAGAAATCCGCAAAATTAAAATATTTTGAGACCTATATAATCATGGATGGATTGTATATAATCATGGCCTTGACAATAAATATGATTGTTTAACTACATTCATTAACTGTAGATAAAAAATGTTTGAGAAAAACTTTAAAATCTATTAATTTGCACCAGATATTTCCTTCACTATATAGAGCATATCATTTTTATTGTAATATTTATATTTTCTATGTGTACTCAATTCGTATTAGTGTATATGGATAAATTAATTCGCCGGGAGAACTGAAGCAATAAGTTAAAACAGAGAACAGGTTTATTTTTTAAGAACCTATATGGTTATCAATGTAATGGCTGAAGTCGTCGCCAGAGTGTAAGTCTAGAAGGTTCTGCAATGAACCGTTACGAGAAATCCTTTCATTGATTACATCATCATTATTTTTACATTATTCGTCGGAGACTATTGTCTTTAAAAGCATGAAAAGGTACTTTAATATTAGGAAGACTCGAAGATATTAAGTAAGGCGAATTTGCAACGACAGGTGATTTATATTTGGTTTCTCTTTTTCATCTTTCCATTGTCATAACTTATATTTTCGTAATATTTATCAGACTCTTTCAATCGACTTTCTAATGACGTAATAATTGGTCATACGCGTGGTTTCTCTCTCATCATCTGCCTCGCTGAAAAATTCTTAGCATTCGTATGCGTTTGGAAGGCTCCTCGTTTTTTATTCCTGCAAGCGTCGGACCAAGTCACTGGAGAAGAACAATTCATACAAATTTTCGCAGAATTGCGTGGCTTTTGGGAGTCATGGCTCCACTGCATGCCGCCCAAAGGCGGAACCCACATAGGCGACAGGGGCTGATAAAGATGTGCAGAGCATCGCAAAGGAAGTTCTCAGCTCTGAGAGTGCGAAAGGCAGCCTTTTGTTTTAAATTTGCGTCTACCCCTCGACGCAACGCGTCTCCAAGCCCCGTAAAGGGCGTTGAGCGCTTTGCACTGGGGAGTAATCCTCATAATGCACCATTAATGTGCTTTTTATTTTTGGAGTAATCCTCCGTTAATTGCTATATTTGTCAAGTCTCGTCACGTCGCAGTCAGTCAGTGCCTTTTATCCCTTCGGCCAGGGGCTCCACGCCCTTAGATCCCGGGGTTCCTGGCCGGTCACCCAACCACGAACCCGCGAGTCTCGAATTCGCTTAACCTTCGTGACTTCACGGAGCGTAGTAAACGAATTCGGCTAGCGCCGCCGGCTTTCAATTGAAGAACAGCTTCCGCGGACTTCCACTTCCTCCGTTGAGGAATGGCCCACTCTTGCGGAAGTAGTTCTCTGCCATTGTTCCTTGCTCTGGTAGTGAATGACGTTCGCCTTATGGTTAGCTTGCACAATTGATCGGAGCCTGATCGCCGCCTGCCGTTGGAATGTCTGGATCGCCCGCTGTGCCTGTTTCCTTGGAGGCGCCTTTAGGGGTGACCTCGACCTCCATTGTTGCCAGGAGATATGTTTAGACCGTATCCTGGTTACATCACCCATTCTAGTCTGCGCTTCGGAGCAAGTGTTTGGAGACATGCCCATAAATACTTGAGAAGCAATGTTTAGTACTCCGCTGTTACTTTACTATAGTAAAAATTGTAAAAGTTTCTCGGAATCTCATCAAGACGATCTCATATTTCTAATCTTAAAACCCGTGTTGGAGGTTCTTCTATGCAACTTTGTACATATGTCGTGATTAAGGGGTATGTGTTATTACAAAGATGATTAACCCGGATATGCCTGAGATTTTTTTGTTTAAGTCGGCTTTTTTGTTCTATTATATTCAAAAAAATTACCTGAAGCCAAATATATATATATATATATATATATATATATATATATATATATATATATTTCTTTGCAATAATTCACTTAGACAATTCGTAGGAGGGTGTCCTTCTACAAGGAGAGTTGGCATGTGGGTGTACATTTCATACCACACGCAATACAAAGGAATTGTGACGTATTACTAATAAATATAAATCCCAGTAGCACGGTCGACGAGCTCTTATGAAATAATTGTTGCTACTTACTCCGCAACCAATAACTCAATCTGCCATCCATACAGAGTCGCGAGGAATCTGAAAATAATTCTGAAATATCTACTCAAGGATTGCATGTAATGGCAAACGAGAACCAGCTTTCTTTCAAACTGAATTATAATTTATTATGCATGCCCAAGTTATAAATTATCATTGATTATTAAAATTCATCGTTACGTCATGACCATTTTTCTCGTTATTGCAATAACAGCATTATATAACACTTTATCCTTTCTTGCTTTTTCGTGCGCACGTCGCTCGATGTCGCCACGTAGAGTACACCCATCTTCTTGTTGAAGTGCACGATGATCAGCGACCAAGTCGAAACTTCCTCCAACCTCTTCACAAGCACCGCCTATACTCTTTGTCTTGCGCCTCAGGTGGGCACCTATTTCAAACGGATTAGTTTTCCCATACTATATTATTTTCTATCACCTTACCTGGCAATTCACAATTCACAGGTAAAATTTATAAGTCAAGTCTTATAACTCCACCGCGAAAATATTATAAGTTCACTTTCCAGTTCGATCGTGAAAATATTCCGAGTTTGCAATGGTAAACCGTAAAGTTTCCAATTCCAGTTGCACACCTAAAAACATTCTAAGTCCGAGTTAAGTTAAATATCACAAGTCCCGATTTTATAGTTCACCACAAGAAATTTTCTAATTTTCACACATATCACTCGAATTTAATAAAACACGCAAGCGATCCGCTCACCCCCACGACTCGAGACGGAATGCCATAATTCCCAATCTTGTCCACCCTTCAAAGCTCTCTGTGTTTTTCTCTTTATATTTTTTATTTTTGCCTTGTTGCGGTGCACCCTGCACCTGCTTCCAAATGAACTAGTTTCGCGTTGCTACGGTGCCTTCTGTGTGAATACCCGGTTACTGAGGTTCCCCTGCGCCTGTCTCAGGACGAACAAACGTTGCTATGGGGTCATCTACGTATCTGCATCATAGAAACCCACGTCATTTCCAATATCTGCATTTCGACCTTTATTTGTGGAAATAAAATGTCCGTTATTTTTGGTATGTCTCAGTATATTGGTCTTAAACGTAGAATGTTTGTTAAGAAATGTACTTTAATTGAATAAATAGTTTACGAAGTAGAAAATACAAAAAAAGTTAAAATAAATAATAAAATGTATGAATTCTGGCTTCGGTAGTCCGACTTCGCTGGCAAGCTACCGGTGTTTCCCATGCCTGGGCCTAGTTAAATTCCCATGTGTCATGGTCCTATTATTCTCTTTCCCAAAACAAGCTAGCAAACTAGCTCGTCTTAATAAATAATATATAATATAATATAATATAAATATATATATATATATATATATATATATATATATATATATAATATAATAATATATCCATCCATTAACTTCGCCCTAAACATTGGACGGCATTACCCTGCTCTTTACTAGCACGTCTTAATAAATAATAGGTGACCACATCAACAAATTTCTTATCCGTGGGTGTGCAGAATCGGCCTGTACAGGAACCGTGAATAATACTATTATTGTTGTAGGAAAACTAATTTTCATAATTTGTTGGGAACCTGTTATAATTAATTATCACAAAATTTAATTCTGTTTTCTAAGCTGATTAATAACAACTGAATTTATTTCTTCGTAATTGAAATTTTCAAATGGCTGTCTTAGTCAGAGAATAACACAAATAAAATATAATACTCCTGAAAATTAAACAACACTGCTAAAACTTATACTAATTATATCTTTAAGTTATTTTTCTATAATGACTACTCACTGCACTTTCCAAAATTTACTGCAATTAATTACTCATTGGTTGGATCTCTTCAAATGTCTATTAATTGTTGCAAACTGATAAATAGTCCATTCATTGAAGTTATTTGGAATATTACTTTAAAACAACAAATCTTATAATTTTTCCTTAAAAATATAGTAATCGAGTATCATAATCATCGAGAATAATAGTAATCGTAATATAGTATAGTTCCTTGCTACAACATTAAGAATGTCAAAAGCTTTTTGTCACTTCCCTTTCGGCGCCAGATGCTGCTGTCCGATATCAAGGCACCATTAGCACCAATTTTTCTTCGTGACATGTCCAATTCCATTCCTTGCACTTTTACAATTAGCTTGGCACTATTGTCCTCCGACAAAACTGTGCAATTAAAAATTGTTACGCGTACTACGCGTCTCCATTTGTCTAAAAGAAAATTCTATCGTATTTACATCGCATCTCCATCCGAACCTCGAGATGTCTAATCATTGTCTGTCTGCTTCATCGACTTTTCCAAGCGCCAAAACAAAACTTTCAAAACTGTCGACGGTCCTGACTTGCACTGTTACTTTTTCAAGTTATATTTCCTTTCTATTGATTTCACATAACTCCCCAATCTTTTCATAAATTTGCACCATTTCCGAAATGTTTATATTTTTTGTATCTTCTTAATTTATACGCGGATTCCTTTTATTTTCCAAAATACTGTCTCTCGCCGCTCGCCATGTTGTAAACATGTGACGGCGTTCTCCCACGACACACCATTGCTAATTTGGAATTTTGCTCAAAAGTAATTATATCCTGCAATTTTTGCACTCCCAACACTCTCCAACATTGTTTAGTAAATTTTGTCCTAAAAGTTCCACACTTTCGTTCCTGTGTCTTCGCCGAAATACGAATAATATTTCCAAATTTCCGTCTTTCCCTTTTCACCTTCACTTGTTTGCTTGTTTTAATTATTACTTAAAATGTTTATAATGTTTCTTCAGCGCATAGCGGGATCATTGCAGCTTCCCCGATCAAAGACGTCAATATATCGTCGGCATCGTCCGCGATCTATTTTACTCTTAAAATTCATTTGACAATCGCATTTGACATTGCGTCCTTGCCGTACTATTGTTAATAAGCATCCTACCACACCTTACATCACTTTCCGCGTCACTATCCGCGTTTTCACCTTCACTTTCTTTCTCGAATACACTCACTTAACAGTCTTGCTTATTTTTACATTGATCAACTTATATCTAAACTAAACTAAACAATCTTGCTTTTTCTTACATTATTTACATACATCTAACCTAAACTAACCCTACTACCTTCATCTACACAATTTAAAATCTTGTCCTACGATTCCTCTAATCGTTTTCTTCTGCAATCAATTCCTTGTATGGCTTAATGTTATATACATTATAAATGCCGATTTCTCTTTCCCCCTCTCCTATCACTACTATTCCCTGATATACAATCTTGACAATATAATACAGCCCTGAATACAACGGAAAAATCTTGGAAAAGAATTTCGCCTCCAGTGACGAGTGTATCGCTCGAACCAAAATTCGGTCGCCTACTTGGTACGTCGCGTAGAACACTTGTCTTTAAAAATGCTTCCTTTTTCGCCCACTCTTCACTCTTCGTAAATAATCCGCTCTTCTTCGGTTACGTCCTTTACTCCGATAATCTCCGATGGTATGCAAATCTTTTCAAATGCTTTTGCTCTCTTCTCCTTGAAGTGCGTTTCCCATGGCGTTCTCTTCGTACTCGCGTGTGGGACTGCATTTAACACTTCGTTTAGAACGGGGACCGCCTCGAACCATGCCCTGTGATTCTCCGAAACATACACTCGGAATAGTCGCGATGATTCTTACATCACGCGCTCGCTCGGACTGCTTTGGGGATGCCTGACGGTGGTGTAGTGGACAGCAATCCCCATCGCCTCCATTCCCTGTTTCCATTGTTCGCTGGTGAACTGAGATCCTCTATCGCTCAGTATTCTACTCGGTTTTCCACTCAATTTAATGAAATTTTGCACTAGACGGATGCAGTTTGCGGAATTCGGCTTCCTAATGGGATAAATTTGGACGAGTTTCGAAAACACATCTATTATCACGAAAATGTACTGATTTCGAACTTCGTTTTGGGCAAGGGACCATACAAGTTCACGGCGTACAGCTCTCTGGGGCCCGTTGGTATGATGGCTCGCCATTCTCTCTCATGATTTCGAGTAGGCTGCATCGTTCTTTGACATGTCGCAAGCACTAACAATACGACGTATTTCCCTCCCCATATTCGGCCAATAACATTGATCCGTCAAAAGTTTTATGATCTTCATTGCTCCGAAATGTCCATAATGCTCGTGCGTTGATTTGATCAGCCTTTTCCGCTCCTTCTCCGGAATCCAAATTCGGAATTGACTTCCCATTTGCCGACCTTCCGTAATACGATGCCGTCGTACACCTTCTTTATCTTGATCCCGTGTCCTTGTCACAATGGTGGCGTCATACTCACGGATCATCTTCATTACTTCGCGGGTGTATTCGACCCGTTGTTGGATACCCACAATCGTCTCCTTCGCCACTTGAGATCAATGTCGCATACCCGTATTGCCCCTATAAAGTCCTTCGACGAATCTTTCTCCCTTACTTTGATGCGCGTCAGATACTCCGGCAAAATATTATTTCGCCCCTCGCAATGCTTAACTTCGAAGTCGAATTGCTGAAGCCACAGAGCCCATCTTAACAATCGTTCGTTGTTAATATGGCTCCTCATTAAAAATATTAGGGCCTTGTGATCGGTGATAACGGTAAACGGGCGTCCCATCAGCAATGATCTCAACTTGCGGGTAGCCCAAACTACTCCAAGAGCTTCCCGTTCCGTAACCCCGTCTCGACCCTCTGGCCCCGTAAGAATTCGGCTATATTCAACGCCGAAGTGTATTTCCCCCAGTGAAGGCGGAGTTCCGTGGTGTGGTCATGTTCACCCAGTGCGTAGAACAATCTTTCCACACATGGGTAACGCGATTCCCAAGCCCGAAGAACCTACTTCTGCCAACCCACTGTCGAGGAAGCGGACTTGCAAAAATTAGAAAACGGGCCAGCAATGCTGGAAGGGTCTTAGCGGCTAGAGAAAAACCCAGGGAAAACCACGCGGAGGTGCCCCATAGGCCTTACACTTAAGTGCTTGGCCACCCGCCGCCTGGAGTTGGCGCAAGACTCGCATCTCATCACTTGCGTTGCCGCCCGCAATGAGAGTTAAAATGTATGCAAAAGGTGGAAGATGAAGTGGAGTGGACAGTTAAAGTGAAAGTACAAAGACGGATAGAAGTGAAGGCTATTTACAAGAGTTGGCTTATTACTGTTCTTACCCGGCAGCATCGTAATCCATGAACATGCGATATATCTCAATGGAGGACCGAAGAGCCACCAGAGGGATCGTCCGCATGTCCATGTCCGACGTGATGCCGAGTCGCATGGCCCCCGTGCGACAGGAAGCGGGTGGCGGAGGTTGCCTTCAGGAGCTGCGCCGCGACCGGGAGAGCGGGGCGGTGCTTCCCAGTCTTCTCCCTTTCGAGCCCGTTCCGTCGACCGCGAAGGCCCCTCCCTCTTTCAACACGATGAGTCGGCACCACTCAGGGAGACCGAGAGAGACTTCGTTTTAAACCGTTGTCCCCCGTTGCTCCAAGCGGCGCGCTTCGATGAAATGTATAATCCCATCGTGCCGGTGTATTCGCGCCGCCTTGGTGCAGACGCAAAGGCCCAGGATGTGCCCAAGCGTCTCGGGCGCAGCGCGACATCTTCTGCAGCTGATGTCCTTCTGTGGGATGGCCCTGTTGAGTGCGGGTCCGGTTGCCCGCGGTGTCCGTGCGGAGTTGAATGGCCGTCACGAAGCGATAAGGTTTCATCAAGGAAAGCTTCGCCGGGAAGCCGTTGCCCACCGAGTCGTCCGCGTGCGCCAGTGCGGCCTTTCCTTGGCAGCTAAGGTAGGCCCATCTCTGGAGCTCCGCCTTGCGCTGCCGTTTCTTCAACGCGACGAGCTCTTCAATATTGCAGGTGATGCGGGAGGCGGCGGCCGCCTGCTTCAGGCGGATTTCGGTGCTCGGACACCGGGTGATGTGCCCGCAGACGGAGTCCGTAAAGCGCGCCATCTTACAGCCCAACGAGTGGCACCAGTTGCGTAAGCCTCAGGAGCCCAAGGCCATCTCGCGGGCTGTAGTACAGCACGCCGTCCGTGATACATCTTGGCAGCTTGAAGACGCGACGAACAGCAATGTCCAGCCGATCTGGCGCAGCTCGCGATGGCTTTGCGAGCGCCAGCTGGTGCACGTAGTGCCGTTGGATATAGGCCTCCCATAGTTGCAGCTTCTGGTAGAGATTAAGAGCTGCAGCCTGAAGCTCCATTGAAGCTCGCTGGCAGGTCACGGGCATCGAAGCCCTGCCAAGGCGAGTAGCTAATTCCCAGGTACCGACTGGTCGCTACGGAGACCAAGGATTGCCGTCGAAAATGGAGACGCCGGGGTCCTGCTTGGCCCAGGTCCTGTGGTCGACCCAGATTTGGAAGGCGGCGCTCTTGGAGGCCGCCACTTCTATGCCCAAGGCCTTTAAGTAATACTCCGATGTACGGAGCTTACCTTGGACGTCTTGCGGGTCATCGGCGAAGGCCAGGACGCCAAGGTTTTGGCCAGCTACTTTGAGCCCCGATTGTGCTTCCAGACGTCGCAGCAGCTGGTCCATCACTAGGTTACGAAGAAGAGGGGAGATTGGATCGCCTTGCTAGACACCCCGGCGGAGACGTATCTCATTGTCACCGTCAAGGTGGGAGATGGAGTGGACGTTACAGTAAGAGTCCTTGAAGAGCCGCAGAAATGCCGGCGGCGCATCCTGCCGTTCTTGGGCCCATGTGACAGCTTCGTGGGAGACCGTGTCAAAGGCATTCGCCAAATTCAGCTGGACACACACGCCCCCGTGTTTTTCTTCAACGCCTGAACTGCCTCGTGCAGAATCTGCACATTCTGAATGAAAGCAGTGCAGAATCTGCACATTCTGAATGAAAGCAGCCAGGCTCAGATACAAAACCTTTCTGTCTTTTGTGCAACGAGACTTGGTTTCTCAACCTCGTCTCCATGAGACCCCAGAAGGCCCGCGCAATCACGGATGAAATTGATGGGCCGGTAATTGGTGGTCTGTTAAGGGTCCTTACCGTCTTTTGGGATTAAAGTGGTCCTGTTACGTGACCACTCACTGGGAGCCTGGCCATTGAGGATGACCAGGGAGAAAAATTTGGCCAAATCGGCCATAAGACCCGCTCCCTTTAGGTGGGCCGGCTTAATTTTGTCAATGCCAGAAGCGGTGTTGCTTTTAAATGATTTGATCCCTCTCCTGACATCTATTGGGGCGAACAGTTCCTTCTCATCCATTGTTCGGCCCCGTGTCAAAGGCTTTAAGGCCAGCCACATCCGTAGGGGGGCAAGCCCTCCAGAGGGTTTGATAGAGATCAAACACATCACTCCTCTCTGCCATAAGCGTCTATGCCGGTGCGCAGGTGTTTGGCCAGGAGGCCTGGGTCGTGCTCATAGAGCTCCTGCTCCCGTACGTAGCGGTACCGCTGCGCGCCTTCTACGGCGAGGGTCCTGAGGCTTTCGCCCTCGCCTGGTAGGCTCAGCAGCGTCCACTCCGCATTTTTCTATGAGCAGCTTGTAGATGTTATCCAGCTCATCGTGGTAACTGGTTTGAGCGCGACGGGGGAGATGGCCGCCTCTCCGCCGTGGCCTGACTATCTAGGGGTGTGTGGACGAGTGACTCGCGCAACTCATCCTCCCAGCCCCGCGGAGGGGGTGACACCATGGCTCGTGGGTGGGTGATCCAATTGGAATATTTACCGGGTCCTGTATGGGGGGCCCTCAGAATTACGACCTGTTTGGGGGAGTCGATTCCCTGTATAGGGGGGGCTGTAAAATTTAGCGGGCCCTCTAAAGGGGGGCCCGTTGAGTTTAGACTCTGCATAGAGTAGTTTTGTGTGCCCTGTAAAGAGGGGACAACGCCAGTCACAACCGGTTGACACGCCGGCATACGTAGACTTGATGGACTAGAATACTTCTCTGTTATGCCGTGGGCAGAAGTGTCCACAGGGACCTGTGTCCCCGGCCACTGGAGCCTCCAGTGTGGTTCTGTTTGAGGTGGGTTGGCTCCTCTCCCCCCGAAGCAAGGCTAGGCGCCTCGCATATGCTTTCTACCGCCTCTTATCGGCTATTTGCTTTCTTGTCTTGCCCATCTCCGTAGCCAGATCTTCGGATCTTATGTCCGGCTGAGCTAGATCGAGGTCAAGCATACGTCGCAGCTCTCGACTGAACGCCTCCCCCCCCCCAACCTAAGGGGCTTCAGGACTCCGGCACCGGGGCTGCTGACCTCGGCGAGTCTTTCCATATTACGGAGCATGGGGCGGGCCGTTCGCCTGCCTTGGACTTGAAGGAGAGTCCACACTCCTCACACTGGTGCCCTTCTACTGGGACCTTCTTACCTCTACATTTTGGTACATGGCATGCTGCAGCGTGGTAACTCTTGTAGATCTTATCACATTGAGCAAAGTAAGTTGTTAAAAAATTATGCAACTCCTTGAAGTGGCATAATGCATTCTTTGCGTCCGCTAGTAGGTAGTCACCTTTACCCTCTAGGGCACAGTAGCCGCAGTTGCCGGCAGTGAAAGGTAACTCGATTGTGGGTGGCCTTATTCTCTCAACGCCCACTGTATTCACACACGAGTCCGCCCCTGGCGATCCGATCGGACGAGTAACTAATTTCCATGAGTCTGCCTGCCATGATTGTTGCTGGTTACCCATGTTGGGCATTCTAAGACCCGGGCGCACCACCACCCGGGAATCTCCTGCTCACGCCCAAGGCGACGTGAGGTTGGGGGCACTTTTAGTGCCCCCGGGGGCCGGTAGCAGCCTCCCAACACTCCGAGAGCGACCCCTTATACTGGGGGTTACTCGGTTGTCGCCAGGGTCATCATCTTCGTCAACATATCAGCTTTATTAAGATAGCCGGCTTTCGACGGCTTTGCCGTCATCGTCAGTCTCGCTGCTGTCGGCAAAAGTCGAGCGACTGTGCCAGTTACTTGCAAAACAATGTTAGTATTTTGGCGGCACATTGTAATTTTTACATGTTGTTCAGGTGTAAAGTTACCGCCCAAGTTAATGTCATTCTGCCCTCCTATGATAATGACTGTGTCCTGATTGGTCAGTGTCTTCGTGTGGGTGTCCAACTCTGCAGTCACATCTGCAAACCTCCCGTTAGGTTTAAAAATAGATGAGATGGTAACCTACTGAGAATGGAGGAAAAATGGAGGTCTTGGCTGTCACCTAAAATGTATTTGTGATTGGACTTTGATATTTATTTGGGGACTATGGGTTTGTGCATGTATTTGTCGACAGTAGATAAGGGTTGTGAGGATCAGAAAGACGAGGAAAATCTGCTTCATAATCTAAAACAATAAATTTGTTTTGAGTTGTGACTGGATGCGGTGTCTGTGTCTTGTACGGTGTCACTGGTGCGCGGTTGGTATTATTCGCGGAGTTCCCGACTTGTACCTAACCGTCTGTGTAGAGAACGACCTCTTCCAACATTCGGATATGTTGATCTAAATTACTGTTTACGTGTGTGAAGCTTTCAGAAATTCGTCTTTCAGAGTGTAGAGAGTAGAACGAGTAAGTAGTCAGTAAGGAGTAGAACGAGTAGTAGCCATGTCACGAATGCGTTTTAATGTACGTGATGAAAATTGGAATAAATACAAGAAAACCCAGATACGAGCAACAAGAATCTAACTTTATATTTCAAAAATGTAAAATTTATGTTAATTCAATGAATTAAAAAAGAAAGATTCAATATAAAAACGAGAAGGTATGCTACCCACAAAATCTATTGAAGCTAATACTTACGAAATTTGGCAATGTGGCTACGTAGAATTTCGTCCACTCTCTGCTTGTCTTGGTTATAGCAAGAAAATCTATTGAAATTATATTTTCAGCTAACCTGCAACAAGTAATGAAAGCACTTAAAATATACCAGGCACAGTCAAATCGCTAAAAATAGTGGATAATAACAAAATATCAAGAGCACAACCAGATGCGTCCGTCTAGTAAGATGGCGTCAACCAATCACATTTAAGAGTTGAGTTTTAGCTCCCAGATATGGCTCTGCCTATAAAACATATCTTTCAGATGTAGCTTCAATCCAGATTTTGTAGCCAAATATAATTAGTTTTCCTCAATGCATTGTTTACATCAGTAGCGATCATTGCTTCGTCGACAGAGTGACATTCGGAGTGTTGAGCTATTTGTTAAAGTTTCATGTTTAGTAAAGTGAAACTTTATATTATTCTTGCAAAGCGTTCATCACAATCCGAACGTCTATATTCACAACAATGAATTTTTGATGATTTGAATTCGAATCTATTTCTAAGCATTGTGGCGGTTTCATTACAGGTGTCTTAACATTTTTCTCAGTAAAGTCTTTTTGAAACCTGAGTATACCCACTCAACAAAAGGATTCCTAAAAAGCATTCATTTTCTTCATTGACATTACCTAATTTAAGTTTTTTCTAGCCTTATACCTTTTAGTTGTTCTACCAATCATTCTTTTACATGAAAAAAGCCCAAAAATATTACAATTAGCACTTCTTCGTTAAAAATCACTTGAATTGCTGGTAACTCCCTTACAATTAACATTTTTAATTAGCCTTTCTTCCATTTTCAAATTTTGTCATGATATCCCCTGAGAGGTTCCGTTTGAGAATTTGCACTCACGTTCATGTAAGACAGAATGGATAACCATTGTTTGTGCAATGTGCCTGTACAACTGTCAATTGCATCATAATTATGTTGAATAGCTCCGTTTCAGCATTCAGCTGCGATCCAAGAAGATTATTGGGTGAAACGGTCTTCGCCTGCAGAGTCCTCATCCGTAACATCGCCAGTAGCGTTCACAGGGGGTCATTATTGCATTGTCCACCTCATGTGGTAATTTGCCATTGTTATCATCATGATCATCCTCCTATTGAGAGCAATTCATCGAGAAGAAACCCTCTGGTACAACAAATTGTCGAATAATCAGGAATATAAACTAAATACATGAACAAAAGCGAAATGTACCCACATATGCCTACTGTCCTTATAGAAGGAGACCTAACTTTGCGAAATAATTTTGTCTATATTTATTGTAATATTACACATTCCACACTCAGTAGTAAATATGTGTAGCTCTGGCATAATAATGAAGTGGATTAAGTAATTAACAAATATGCCAATATTACACAATTTACCTATCCGATTTACCTACCTACCAATTCCTAACATGCCTTCCGAGACGCCTGAATTCGCTTTGGAAATAAGATACTAACATGCAAAAATGCGTAGGATGGCGATGAGTATTGTTTTGTGTACCTTTCACTGAGAAAATACGTACAACTAGCTCGCAGAAGGTCCATAATTATTCTGTTGCGAAGAAATTAGAGAGAAGCGTACTGTCCTTTTAGAAGGACAGTAGGCATATCTGGGTTAACATTGGTGCAGATGGCCATGAAATTCACTTAATTTTGCATCCGAAATATGGAAAAGATGTGAACCAGTGGATGTATTAATAGTGAATGTAAGTATGTATCACACTCAAAGAAATGACCATCTCACTCAACCATAAACCTATGGCTACGTGTCTTCCAGTTGTGGCAATCGATTTATGAATTGTGACAATAATAATCACAGATGACGTGACGGTGGTTGATTGTTCATACTTCCAAGCCATAGAGGTTGAGAAACACGCAGGGCCTGAAACCACACAATTAATTCACATTACGTTCTAAGTGGTTACCGCTAGAGCACATGGTATTTAAGCCCGTAGTGTGGTAACGTTGTCCAACGTCCTTAGGCGGGAAGCCAATTCCGCGATTGAACGCGGGATTTCCTGCATCCCAGAATCCATTCGGCTGTGCGATGTGAGAACGCATTGGATTAAAGAGACGTGCGTGTTAGTTTCTATGCACTAAAGAATGGACTCTAAGTGCAGAGAAGTACTAACAAACATGAAGCTTCCTCATCTGATTGAAAAGTTTGCTGGTAAGTGTAAATAATATTACTGTGTAATGTTTAATACGGAGAGTATACTTTGTTTACATGTTCCGATTTCGAAACTGGTATACTTTAGAAAGATCACGTCAAGCTATTGAAATAAGAACGTGCACGTTTTTCTATCCTTTCCTTTGTTCCCCACACTGGATAATGGGAACATTATCATGGTGTTTTATATTCTGCCTTCTGTTTTCTTTTCTTTTGGAGTTAGCAGTAATATTTGTATCATTTTGATGTTTCCAATACCTATCTTCCATTGTAAAATAAATGCTAGCGACTATGTTTTATACAATTTACATTTCATTTTGAACCAAACTTCGAATTTCATAATCAGTGTGTGTTTAATAGACTGTTTAAATTGTTAATTTTCATGTACTCTCTAATTTATTTTGTTTAGGAAGCTGGGATAGATGAGTCGAAGAAAGGGTTGTTAGTGAACGAAAAGTGATCTGACCAAAATTACAAAATCAAACAACACTTAGTTCAATTATTTTCCCAACAGTTTCAAATCACCTGAATATATCGAATGCACAAATCAAGAAGTAAAATTCTTGTTTCGACTTCTATTAGTATTTTAAATCAGGAATTTATTTGGGAAGAAATGATGCAAATTTATAATTTACATAGTTGTCTTATTTGAAAATCAATGTATGAAAAATTATCGTTTTAATAAGTAAAATCATAAAAATGTGGACTACAGTAGAAATCACAAAGAGAATAAAAGCATTATTTTATGATAATTGCGTTGTCCCAAAAGTATAAAGAAATTAGTTTACACGTCAGAATTTTTATATGTTGGTTATGTTTTTTTAGAAAACCTTCAGAATCTTTTCCAATCGTGATCATGGAATTGTAACTCCATCTTGATAGCAGGAATAAATATGTATTATAATGCTCTTCTCTTGTTGAAAAAAATATCCTGACATAATTTCCACCAGAGTATTGTTAGGGATGCTTTATGTTTAGGGTAGGACTGGAATCATTGAATGAGGTTAAGCAGAGGTAGTGTCAGGAAATAAATTCTGCAGTCCTGAGATTAATCAGAACAAAAAGGTCAGAGTAAATAGAGAAATATGAAGAAAGCAATCAACCAGCAGAAAAAATGTAAGTAATGAATTTTAGAGAACAGAGTAGTATGAATACAAAAATATGACTTTGTTTTCTGTGGACACAATGCTGTTATCCATGTCCTTCCCGTTTTCCCCATATACTTTATCATTTCTGGTGATATTCCGTCTGGACCAGCAGCCTTCCCAACTTCAATTCTTCTTATTGCTTCTTCTACAGCTCTTTCCGTTATGGGATCCTCCTTCACCTCTGCTCCTCTCCCCTGGTGTCTCTCAGTCACCAGGTTCGATGCGCCTTCCCCCTCTTTCCCATTTCCCAGTGGCTCATGGAGGTCTTGAATCTCACTGAACTCCCTCCAGTCACCAGTGGTTGTCCTATTATCATTAAAGGTGTTTTCATAATACTTCCTCCAGGTTTCTAGTACTTCTGTATGTTCTGTCTTTAAGTTGTTATTTGGATCCCTTATGCTTCTGACCGTTTTCTTATGTTTCCCTCTTAGCCATTTACTACCTGCCAAAAATCGTTCTTGTTCTTATGGTACTTTTCCTCCAATTCTGTTGCAAACATTTCCCATGTCTCCGCCTTTGCCTTCTTCACTTCTAGTTTTGCTATTTCTACTTTCTACGTACTTTTCCCATCTTCTTGCGTCCTTGATACCCTTCCACATCTGTTCTTTTAAAACGCGTATTTACTCTCTTCCTACCACATACCTCTATCCTGCTTCTAGCATTTTCTTCAGTTTCTTCCATTCTTCCTCGACTCCTTCCCTAACCTCTCCCTGTTTCGTTTTCAGTCTTTCTTCAACTGCTTGTTCATATCTTTTCTTATTTTCCTTCATTCTCAATTTTTCACTTTTAATTTTAAAATATTTCTTAAAACGTTCTTTAGGTGGATTTTTAATACGGATTTTCATCACCACCAGTTTATGTTCCCTGCTTAATTCTGAACTTCTATACACCCTAATATCCATTACTGCATATCGAAATGATTCCGTACATGTAAAGTAATCAATCATACTTTTAACTATCATCTGGTTTCTTCTTGTTTCAAAGGTGTATTTGTGTTGTTTTTTTGTGTGGGAACCACGTATTTCCTATCAGCAATTGATTATCTATACATCATTCTAACATCCGCTCCTCATTATCATTCCTTGCTTTCTCCACTCCATATTCCCCATACTACCTTTCCTTTCCGCACATCCAATCCTATTCGGGCATTCCAGTCTCCCATTATCACCACATGGTCACTCGTCCCTTGTTCTATTATTCTCTGAAGTTCGGAATAGAATATTTCCTTTTCTATTGTATCTTTATCTTCAGGTGGTGCAAATATATTACACCCCCTCTTTTCCTTTCCAATTTTTTTAATTTCCGGGTTCACAATAATACCCACTCCCCCAACTGCCCTTTTTTAATATCCACTCCGCTATATCTCATTACATACCCTTTATGCAATTCCACCTCTCCTGCTCCCTTCTTTTTAACTTCACTAATACCCAAAATCTTTAAATTGTACTTTTCCATTCTACTATTTCCACTTCCTTCCTTGTTATTGATGTAATATTCCAATTCCTTGCGCGGTCGTCTACGTTGTCTTTCTTGTCCGAGGCTATTTAAGTTTCTCTGAATGTGCTATAAGAGTGAGTGGGTGATTGGCCCTACGTCACTCTGCCCAGTGGGGATGTCCCCTTTCCGCCTCTGGGCCTGCGTGATTTTGTTCAGGGTTTTCTCCCCTAGCCTTTGGAGAGCCCTCTCCTCCCTGCAAGGCAGCAGGCTGGTTTTCTGTCGGGGTCTCCTTCCCTTATCCCAATGCTCCCGTTTTCAGGCGCCGGAGACGCCCTCGCCCTGCTCTCCTTAGCTGCTCTCCAAGTTCTCACCTTAGAGAGCACCCAGAGGCCGCCACGGGGAGGAGAGAACAGGACTTGCTGACCCTTGACCCAAATCGGGTATTCCCATTACAGGAGGGCATTACTGGCGTTTTAGTGGTGTTTACTTGTGGGCATAGGTAAACCCCCGCCAGGCCCAAGTCAGCCATCAGACCCTCGGTAATATTTACATTAGTAAATATTATTAGTAATAATTACATTAGTAAATATTACCGACACGAGAGACAGTTCAAAAAATTACACGACACGAGAGCAATTTCTTACATTCTCTTTAATGTCATATAAAGTTTCTCGAAAACTCAACAGTTTTCTGTAAAGTTAACTAAAATTACGCATTTTCAGAAACGCGCAAAAAATTTTCTTAAACATGGCTCCAAATTTTTTCTTCAAATTTTTCCAATAGATGGTGATAATTGCACTGTTTAATACGACGTAATAATATGACATTTAGGTGTATTCTTTTTGTTAATTATTTGTTTTCTCAAAATTAAATATGTGTGCTTTAATACTTCAAATTCAATTTTTCGAAAACTCAATAGATTCTTGGAAAAAGAGCTTAAATTTCGCATTTACCTAATATGTAATCGCCATTTCCTAAACATTACGAATTTTGCAATGAAAATTTCTATTTAGGACGACTTTTTACACTTCTTCAATATTTAGAAGTAATAATTTGGTTGCACTACCAGGAAAGCCAATTTTTTTAAAAAAATGTCAAAAACATAAACTTTGGGCGTCGATAGTAGGTGGCCAGAAAATGGAGCACGACCTTCAAGTCAGACCACATCAAGCAAATTAGAAATCTTTACTATGAGAAAGTCTGTGCCATTCTATAGCACACCTAGTTTCCAATCACATTTAGGCGTGAATTTCAAATTTTTAAACCGAAAAAATTGGTTTTAATTTTTTTATTGCCATCCACACTGTTTTAAAAATCTGAAAAAATATTTGTTATAGATTGCGATAAGACCCATTTTAGGGGAAATATTGTGACTGTACTGTTATCACGTCGAAAATGAATTTAAAATTTATTTCATTCGAGAGGCCGTGCTAGAAAGGAGATGTGTCGTTTGTAAGTTACGTTGAAATAGTGACATTATTTTATTATGTAATCGTTTTTGAGTTGAATACATATCAGACACTTTATTTCGGACCCTCATTACCGATGTACATTAATTCTCCCCTTTGGGGAGGTTGCATAAGAAACTTTGTACAAGTGTCATAACTAGACCTACAATACCATGCAAAATGGCAATAGTCAAGACAGCCAACAAAATGGCAACAGTAATGAAGCCAATATACCCTACGACATGTACTCTCAACATTCTATATCGCAAAACATGAACCTTAAACATCATCCTAATTCTTCCTACCAGTCATCTTCCATTGAATTGCCTCAAGATCCTCTCATACAGAATGGAAATTATCAAAATTACAATGAAGCTGCTACACCAGAAATCAACATAAACTTTCAACACCCGCAAAATATGGATTTTCAATATCTTAAAAATTCTTCTCGCCTCTCGACTTCCAATGAGTTACCTAAGATTGGAAGAAGTACCAAGCAGTGATGCATCTTCGCGAGTATATAGAGACCACTCGAACAACACCACCTCGCATCAAACATCAATAGAGCGGATCCTGTGTGGACGCTGGAGCGTTCAACCGAATCAACGGATTCGGTCTTGTGAAGCACATGGCATACAATGTTTCTATAACTCTCTGCATTACTGTGGGGGCCAAACATGTACTGTAGCCACAATCCCTGTTTTGTGAGTGCCTGATACAGAAAAGTGAATTGACGCGAAAACGTCCGTCCGTCAATCAATCTGTGAACATACAAACTTCATCAACTAAAATCACTAATTAATAGAAATAAACGAACAATATTATACAAAACAATAATCAGACTGACTATTCTCTATGCCTGTCCAGTATGGATTAATGCTGCAAAAATAAACATCAACAAAATTCAAATAGTACAGAACCAACTCCTTCGCACCATCATTAAGGCATCCTGATTCATATCAAATCACCAATTACATAATGAATTCAACCTCGAGACCATCATTCAACACATTACTTCCAAATCGTTCAACCTCTGTAAAATCCCCACTCATCCCACTTGCATCAAAAATAAATATCCATTCCATATATTTTGTAAATTATTTTCAGATCTAGAATCAAATTTATTTCTAGGTGCCATCATGATTCCCTCAACCACTGAATTATAGTTAAGTTAGGTTACGTTTTATGAATTAAGTCATCACTGCATATGTATAGTTTTATGAACTGATCTATGTAAAAAAATCAAATAATAAAAAAATGTGACGGACGGAGAGGTTAGAGACGTATCCGCCGCAGCGATAAATACTTAGAAGTTGGCTGTCGTGGAGATTAGAGGTGCATCTGCCACCGTTTTCACTTTAATCGTAAGATGCCTTGTTCTAGATCCTCGTATCATTGATGTCGGGACAAGGTTCCGTGAACTATCAGAGCTTGACTCATTCAATAAAAAACTTTTTTACCGACGAGTGCGCGTCAAAGAACTGTAGTGACGTGTGTAAACGAACGCTGATCTGGTGGCGTTCGCACCCGAATTTGCCGGCGGTCACTGCTTCCGCCACCGCCAAGGCTCCAAAAAGGCCCCTACACCAGGGCCGCCAACATTCTGAAGAGCCGTCTGCCTCCAGTCCGCCCGCCTTTCTGCCGGGCGAGCGGATGGGGCAACGACCTCGCAGACTCGCCCCATTGGAGACAGAAAACGGTGAAGTATTTCTTATGAGGAACAGTTCCCTAGATCACTCTTCAAGCATTAATCAATGGACTTTTCATCATTTCCACAAAAAAATGATTGTTTCCTGCTTGCATAGCCGCGCCTTGATCTCGTGATAATTTTTTTAATATTATTGATGAGTTTAACCATTATTTGGATAATGAGCTAAGTAAAACATTACAACATCACTGTAAATTTAGTTAATTTCTATTAAAATTGCGTTCATTAATTTTAAAGTGCCAGTGTCTTTTATATGTAGTCAATGCCCGCCCTTCATCTCACTGAAAATAGGTATTCATCAGGAACCAGTTCTAGCAGGAGTATCATGGCCACGTACGAGTCACAATTTGGCTATTCCGATCGTGTGGCTAATAAATATAGAAACGATCGCATGCGAGTCACTACGTAATATAGAGAAAGTTATGTAATGTTGCGGATAATAGATTTCGAGATTTCAACAGAAATACGCTTTTTGGATCCCCTGTTTTTTTTTTTTTTTTTTTTCTCTCCCAAAACGTACTCTGTCGATCAGTCCGTCCGTCCGTCCGTCTGTCCGTCTGTGAACACTACTAGCGCCTAAAGCCATGCGTAGAACTTTTTCCGAATGATGAAATCCCTGTCCATCTGACTCTAGTTTAATATTTTAAATTTTTAAAAACATTCTTTAAAATTTGGGTGTATTTTACATGAAACCACCCGAATATTTTCAAAATTTTCTTAAAAACGACTCCAACTTTTTCTTTAAATTTCTTGTAAAAATAGAGTAAAATACACGTACAAAGGCGGCATCGATCCGGTTTTCACGGTTAACTCTGAATTTTCAAAAAATTCAAAAGTTTGTATTATTTCCGGCGTCTTGCTACAACTACAAATTTAAGGAGAGAGATTGTTCCTTCAAATGATTATTTTTGTTCATAACCAGTTCTTTCATTAAGGTGATGATTACATACAAGAAATGTCACATGTTTGCTTAAGGATCGCGAAGTTCTTGACTCACGCATCACCTGCCCCATGTGTGGATGCAGTATTGGTGGAGTACCTAGCACCTCAGACACCTATGTTTGCCTGTGGGTTGCACGTGCATGGACGAGATATTTGCGCAACAAACGTCTCACTGGGAACTCAATCGCTGAGTTTCGATTAGTGTCGCGACTCTTTCTTGATCACATGGGTGGGACCACATTGCTATTTTTCCGATCGAAACGACAATGTTATCACGTCCATGATATTCAAAGGGCATTTTAACTTCTTTTCTAGAAGAGAGCAGTCAAAGCTCTCTTTGCTTATAGCCTACCTACACGGAGATTAAGAGTGACAGTGACAGGATTGACGGGGAACCCGAAGAAAACGAACATGCGGTGATCTTGACGGGGTAGCGCGCAAGAAAATATGAGTAGAGTCTATTTCTTTCACTGCATTGCTCTTCAAGGCAGCACAGGTAGTAATATGAAATTAAAGTTATAATGTTGGTACAAAGTTATGGTACTCAATTCTTTCAATTTTTCTTTCATGAAAACTTTTAGAAATAATGCTAATATAATCCAAACCCAACCCGTTCAAAAGAAGCGCCTGTGGTGCATGCCAGCGTTCATTTTGATAGCCAGGAACAGTAAGCATTTCAAACTTTTACAAATGAAACACCATAACTAGCGATCAAATTTCTTGAAGTAAAGACGTAATTTTTAGTTTGAAGTTAATTTTATGACCTTCCACCAATCTACTTTCTTTTATAAGAATAGCAATAGTTTTCAAAAGCCTCTCATTATGTTTAAGAAGCCCAGGAAATTCGAAACGTGTGACTGTTTGAGGCCAAATTACACAAAAATACTCGTAATTTCGAAAAAATTCATGACCTTATTTGATGAACTGTTTTTAATTAACATATTTCATTAAGAAAAAAAAAATTGCATCTTTACAATTGAAGTTATGAGAAGACCCAGAAAAAATTTTAATTTTTTCATTTATCGAACTATCTAGCATATCAACCAACATGAAACCGGCATCATTCTTCTAAGAGCACTTTACGCTATTTAAGGTCAAAATTTAATCAATAAAATTTTTGCGTTTTTAAGAAAAATGTTTAAAAATGTTTGACCCAAGATTTCGCATAAAATACTCATATTTTTGGAAAATAGAACATGCCATTATATAAACGTGTTATTGATTAACAGATTTCACCAAAAAATCCTGGTGCTAAAATAGCACGTCCTTTCTCGCAATTAGTAATGGAAATTAGAGTGTTTCAATGACCGCTCATCTATTCGTATTCACACTTAAAACAAAGGACACAATTTAAAATGGAATAACACAAATATAATACATGATAATAATAAAATGAAATAAGAAAGAATATACAAATCCTAACTTATCCAACTGCGTAAGTTGAGAACGGGGGTCTGAAGGCTAGCAATCTTTATTTTATATTTATTTTGAAAAGGTTTTAAATAATTTCTAAAAGATTAATTTGTGAACGTATAACAAAAACTCCAAGTTAGAAAACGAAAAAATATAAAATAACATACACATTTTAACTTACGTATCTTCTAACTACCTCAAAACATCTAAAATTACGATCACGAGACGCAGGATTTTCAGAGCGGCCGATTAAGTTTGACGCCTATTTACTAAAAAATTACTCATATTTTCGAACATGGCCTTATTTGAAGATCTGTTTTTGATGAACACATTTCGTTAAGAAAAAATGTATCTTCGTTTTTGTAGTTGTAGGAAGATGCCGAAAACATTTTCAATTTTTGAAAAATCAGGGTTTTCAACTAACATGACGTCTGCGCCATTCTCTTAAACGTCCTTTAAACTATCCGACACAAAATTTCAAAATCGATGGCGCTATTTTTTTAATTGTGAAAATGTCCGAGGAGCTTCATGTAAAGTACCCTCCAAAATTAAAATATCGGTTTCAAATTGAAGTGGCCGCGACATTAGCCAGATCGATTGGGGAATATTAACTTTTATGTTAATATTCCCGGTATATATTATTATATATGGGGAATATTAACAGGAGAAAATTGGTTCAACGGTTTAACCACTTGTGTTGTTCACTGGCAGATATTTTGCCGTCAATAGATTTTTCGGTATCAAGGACCGAATACATGGATTCTGGCTACACCACGTGTTACATAATTTTTTCCTTTATTTAGCAACTGAATTTATCTGCATTTTCGTTACAAGGGTCCTGTAATAAGAGTTTATTTTTGCCGAAAATTCACAATTTTCCCCGCAGTATTACATAACTTTCTCTTCTTTAGAAGTTCTTTCTTAAGCACGACAAAGTAAAATTCATCATAATTGTAAGACGAATCATAAGACGAAAAAAGTTTGAATTTCGAAATTTTCAAAAGTCAGAATTTTCAATGAACATGACCTCTGCATTCTTGAACGTTTTATACGCGATTGGAGGTGAAAATTGAATTAAAATTGTTTATGCAATTTTTTGAGAAAAAATTTTTTTTTGAGAAAAAAAGTTTTAAAAAAATAAAAATTGCCTATATTCACGCAAAATTACGCGAAAACAACTCAAATTTTCGAAAGATTGTACATGACCTTATTTAAAAATCTAGATTTAAGGAGCAGATTTCATTAAAGGAAAAATGTATCTTCGGAATTGTAATTGTAGGAAGACGCCGAAAAACATGTTGACTTTTGCAGTTTTCGATATATCATAGTTTTCAACGAATATGAGATCTACACCATTCTCATAAGCGGTCTTCACACTATTCAAAAACAAAATTTAATCAAAAACGTTGGAGCCATTTCTTTCAAAATCCAAGGGTTCCCAGGGGTTGAAGTACCCCCCAAAATTAAAATAACGGTTTCAAATTTAAGGGGTCGCTACATCCCCAGATCGTTTAAGGAATACAAATTTTGAAGAAATGGGCTGAACAGTTTAGCCGCTAGCGTTGTTCACGGGACAGACAGACGGACGTTTTGCCGTCAACCGAGTTTCCGGTATCAAGAACCCACAAAACATGAATTCTACACCACGGGTTAGCATATTTTCCTTTAAGTTTATCAACTGGATTTATCCACAATAAGAGGCAGAAAGAGTTTTTCGACCGAAAATTCGTCGCATTTTCCCGCCATATTCCATAACTTTCTGTTTAGTAGTGCGTAAGCGGTAGAAGGTAAGAACGTGTTGTAATGTGCGAAAAAGAACCTGGAAAATTTGTATTCTCAGACCTGTAAAACCGGGAAAAACGGTGAATTCCAAAAGGCCAGATCGCTGGCCACCCTGGTTTCAGTTCTTCATCACTTACCAACTGCGCCATATATTTAGACAATATTCAATTCAAAATATTTCCGCTTTTTTTCCTTTTCTTTGTATTTTGTGTGCACTGAAATTGTTTACTTGTATTCTGTCTTGGCCTTAAGCCGCTATCCTGATTGAGGTTTACCTGGGTTTACTCAATCGCTTAAGGCGCATGCCAGGATGACCCCTTGCTTGCAGTCCCAGGAATAAATGTAGGTTGGCTTACGGGTGAGAGATGTTGGGTCGATTTTTCGGGTCTTAGGTATACTCTAAACGGTAAACATTTCCTAAATTCTGAATATTTTCCAATTTGCTAGTTTGTGGAATATTTTACTGTTAACATTTCCTAAAAGTGAATTGATTGTATCTTTTTTTTTAATTGTTTTAAACTTTATTTAAGAACCAAATATTTTTACAACACTTTATCATATAATAATAATTATTATTGTTATTATTAGGAAATACACGCAAAACCATTTACCATTATCACTCAATGTTTCAGTTTCTCTCAGGGCTTGAACTCTTGACTTGATGTGTTTTCGCTTGTATGCTGACGAGATTCCCTCCCTTTCTAGCTTTTCTAGGGGTAATTCAAAAACACGTACGTCAAAAGTACGTCAATTTTAGCTTGTTCAAAACCTTCATGAAACAAGCAGAACTTATTAACATTTCACTAATTTTCTCTCCTTTTCCCCTTTTCTTTCTACCGTTCCTTTCATCCACATTCCTTATGAAACTCGTCCTCCCTCGCCTCCTGTCATCCATGTAAAAACCTGCATCCAAATCGCGCGCGTATTTTTCATTGAATGACTTCCTTTATTATGTACTACCATTGTAATATAAATTTTGAAAGTGGTCAGGCGGAAGAGCAGGCTAAATGGTCTGAGCCTCGCCACCAATAAAGACATTTATTTATTTATTTATTTACAACACTGCCAGATGACATTAAACGATTAAATTCGATAGAAAAGTTTAAATTCAAAGTGAAATAGTTTCTGCTGCACTAATGTTTCTATATAATTAGAGACTATACTGAGCATCACAAGGAAAGTAACATTAATTTTAACAGTGATATTTAATGCATTATTTGCCATTTGAATTGCGTAAATGTAAACAACCTGTAACAAGTATTGTACTGCAGCCTCCTGGCGAATGACCTCCATCTCGATCAGGTTTTTCGTTCAGTTTCCCTAATCCAGTGAGAAAATGCTGAGATGGTCCCTTGCTTTGCTTCTGGACAGAAATGTAACTTCATTATCTCCGCACGACTTTTAGAATTCAAGAGGAAATATAGTTATTCAAATTATCGTTTCCATGTTGTCGCGGCCGGAAGTATTATTCCTTGACAAAGGACATCATCAATAAGAGTTCAAAATTTATTGCTGATTTATCCTTCCAAATAGATTTTATTACATGGGTGCTTTTCTTAATTGAAAAAATTCAAGAAGTATATTACTTAGTGTAGGGATCACAGAATTTTAAAAACGTGCACAAAATTCACTTCTCCACATAGCATATCATACACAGTTTTAACTGTTTTTTGACGTAAAAATAAATAAAAAAGCATCTGAAGATGGAGATAATCTATCTTCGCAACATATGTAATGTTTTGTAACTAATACACTTACAAGGTGATTGCCATTAAAAACTTATTGGACCTTACATCAGTGTTATATCCCATAACGAATTGAATGACAATATGTACCTTATGTATATTAAAACTCTTTTATTTTAGCAATTTTGGCCAGCCAGTAACTGCCGTGGTAATCCTATACCTTCTATTACTACAGGCCTAACAACTCTATCTGTGACATCAGCACATCTCGACCTTTCGTTCCGCGACTTGAAGGTTAGGACCGACACGAACACACGTTTTGCACACAAACTCATTTTCGAAGTAAATACATCATTTTTTTAAAATATATAAACAGTAGTTAACCGAAATGACATATTTAACGTAGACCGACGGATGATTTAAGGCCATATCTTATGAAATATTTTTTAACATGACATCAAAGCATTGCGTACTATTTAATACATTAGATTCTCTGGGCAATTAAACATTATTCCAAGTGTGCTCTTAAATGCGAGTTAAAATTAGCTTAAACTAAATATATTTAATGTGAAGTATTATTCCCAAATAATCCTAAATATTGTAATTTATGTTTCACCGAAGCGTATGTTATATCTGAAGTCACGATCACCTTTCAAAAGAAAATTAAATTAACTTGTATTACTTACCCACAAATTCCAGCATTACTAAGTTAAATTGATTCATATCTTTTTCCTAATGTCTAATATGTAAATTCAAATGTATGGAATGAGAAAGGTAAGGAAACATATTAAGGAATAAGTACGACACAAACATAAGGAACCCAAAAAGTAGTTTCACCAGTTTCTAATTAATTTAAACCAACTAACACAAATCAATAATTCAGAATAGAAAATTTATTTTTCTTGTAACATTAATCACAACTTGGCACTTTGCTCTTCTCCAACACAATGAATTGTCACAACGAAACACTGACTTGTTTCATTCTATTCATAAAATTTTCAAGACAATTTGTTCATGCATTCGCTTTCAACGGAAGGCCGTCATGAATTATACGTTTGCAAATTTTGATACTTAAATCTTTCTCATATTTTTCTCACTCTCTTGATGTTGCTGCTGAAGATTTTAAAAAATTCGAAATATTGTGCACTGCACATCTTTTAATTTCATTTTCCTATATGTTTGGAGTTCTTTGCGTTTTCAACATAGCACTTAAGAATAGTCGGATTCCTTAACGAAAATGAACTTCACAAACCTACAAACATTTAATGAACGTTAGAAATACGAGGATTGTTAAAACATTTTCATTAAGAATTCGTCATACAATTACTAATCCTTACAGTATTTAATAACATAAACCTTCATCATTCCTATTTTACTTGCATTCATCGTTTTTTCAGCATATGTTGACACCAACGCCATCTTGAATTAACAAAGCCTGCCCAGCTGTATCGTGACGTCATCACGAGTGTACAAGCGCCCCTGCAAGCAAGCAAGTACTTCGGTCTTCCTGGTAGAAGCTTTTTTAGCTGAAGCATTTGCTAACAAATATTTAAAAAATGGATATTGATTTGAACACCCCTCGCTAAGTGTATGTTAAACGAAACGTTTAGTTTAAGGTGCGTAAATTACACAATCATATCAAATACATTAATCATGTACATAACTTTCTAACAAAATGGTTGCTTCTTTTTGACAGTTAGTGTAAAATTGCCCATACTTTGCATCTTTACTCTTCATGGTAAGGGGTTGGGATTAATAACATAACAATTCTCAAATTAAAATTTTGTAAATTATGTAGCCAATAAACATTAAAACTATGTTGAATGCTAGTTTTATGGTGCAGAAGCAAAGCAAGAAAAAAACTAAAATTTCTCAAAATCATATATTATAACTATTTCAAAACTAATCTTTTCAATATATTACACAAAAATCAATAACAGACTCACAAAAAATCCAAATATTTATTACAGATCTTTACAATAAAACAAAAACATTACTTAAAGAACATGTTTATAATGTTACCTTTTCTGACAAGAGCAATGACAGTCGTTTGCATAACCATACATACTTACTAAACCCTCATAACTTCTCAATGATTCAAGTACTTACAAAACACTAATAGCGTTTTCCATTCGCCGCACTCGTGCGCACTCAGGGCAGCTTTCGTGTTCCATTCGACCGCTAGGGTGCACCAGTGCAAAGAAGCGCATATTCCATTCGCACGGAACCAGGGCGCACTCGGGGCGCCCTAAACTGCACTGACGATCGCGTCATTGCAGTCCAGTGCATCGGGCCATAGTGAGGTTAGGTACGGAAGTTATACATGTTTATTTGGATTCGTGGTGAAATTGTGAAGGCAATTGAGGATATACTGTCACGCAGGGATACTTCGAATGATGAAGTACATTAAGTTTTGGAAGATGTCTTAAAATAATGTTTGTGACTCGCGAAGTTCGGAATATCGGTTTCAGTTTTCCTAAAATTTAACCTTGAATAACTTCATGTTAACATATCCAGTGCTATTTAGAAACCAAAGTGTAGGTATGTTTCAATTTCGAAATGCTACTAAAGTGAAAATAAAACTAGTGAACCTTACAAAATCATTCAAATGCATGTACCAAGAAATATTTCTCGCACACTCATACATATACCAGTGGAAATGTTCATATTAATATTTTTATGGATTTCAATAACCAAACAATTCTGCAGAAGCCTTTCTGTTCTAAATCTTGTGTACTATATCGATCACTGGCAAATCTCGAAAAATGAAATTTCGACTCATAAGCATTTGAAGTTTTCGTAGTTTTTAAATAAAGAAATCACACTTTAATAATTTATGAATTAAGAAGTAAGAATTACCAAAAGACTTCATAAAAATTATAACAACGTTCATAATTAAAATTTTTATTTTTCGAGTTCTATCAGTGTGACAGACCAAGAACGGTTGTCTATAATCTCACTGCGTAGCGCACAATCACTGACTTAGTCCCGGAATTCCTTTCATTCGTAGCTGCCCTATACGTGTGTGGGGCAGCACTGTTGCGGAGCGATGACGTTTTTGCCCTGCACTAGGGTGGGTTTCAGTGCAACGAATGGAAAACGCTATAAAAGACAACACTAAATCAATTCAAATTCTATAAATACTCTCGTTCATTCTTGGCACAACAGCAAATATATTAGTTCTCACAAAATAGTTATTTACGATACAAGTGGTAAAAGTGACATTTTATTTTGTGAGCAGGAAATGTTATACTCCGTTTTGCAAAACTCAGATATGGCTATCTTTATTGATATTACGTAACCCGACAGAATATCTCCGATTCTTTTATTCCTGGCACCAGTAATAGATTCATCATATTGTCAGTTCATTGAAAAAGTCACTTTCTTCTCTTATTTATTTCACAGAAATTGGTAAGTAGCTCATCAAAAGTTTAAATCTTCATTCTCTAACTCAACTTTTGCTTTATCACAGTTTTTGAGAGCTTCCTGAAATGTTAAATCCTCCAATATGGTACTAGGGACTGCGTCCTAGCCGCAGGACTTTCAGATACACTGCTAGTTTTGTTTGACAAATACGAAGGACACCCTGGAAGAATCGAGGGAACTGCATCTTAAAACATTTCCCATTCTTCAAATATTTTTAATCATTCATAAAATATTTCAATTGCATGACTGTATTAAACACTAATCTGGTTTTAATCAGGGATAAGCCAATGGTGTAGTGAAGAATTTTGTTCTATCATTTCTGATGGAAAGTGTTGCTTGCACACGAAAGGACATTATTTACTTATCTTTCCAATTCTTTACCAATTGAACATGGGGTCCCACAAGGTTCGATCTTAGATCCTTAGATCTCTTTCTGCTGTACGTGAGCGATATGTCCTCATCTATTAAAAATGGAAGAACAGTTGTTTGTCGATGTTACGAATGTTCTTTGCAAAAAGAAACAATAAATAGTACAATTTCAGAAGTTTCAAATTGGTTTTGTAATAACAAATTAACAGTTAATGAAGGAAAAATTGTCTCAATGCAATTTGCTTTCAAATCGGCAATCGTATGCTCCATTGAAAATGAACAATATGCAATTAGCTGATGTTAAGGTAACAAAATTTCTAGGTCTCTCAGTTCAATCAAACCTCAAATAACATTTAACAGAATTAAACACTAAATTAAGCTCATTATATTATGCATTCCGACTTCTTTCTAATTCTGTCAGCCTTCATGCAGCTCGTTGCGTGTATTTTGCGAATGTACATTCCCGCCTGAGATATGGCATTATATTCTGAGGAAGCTCATCTTTTAGTGCCCAGGCACTTAGAATGCAAAAGAAAATTAGCCGAATAATGAAAAAATGCTATCCACGGGATTCCTGCAAGCGTCTTTTCATTGAGCTTGGAACCTTACTATTACCTTGGCTATTTATTTACGAATCTGCAGTATTTGTCAAAACTGATTTACTTATCAGTGCGAAAATATTTTCATGTGATATTGTTATTTATAGTTACAACACTCGACGACGAAATCATGTTCATCAAATGTCAGTGCAACAGCCACTACAAAAACAACATAAAATTCCAAAAAAAATTTAAAATTACACAAATTTAAGTTAAAAGTAAAATCTTTTCTGCTCAAAACTGTTTCTATACAATTAAAGACTACACTGATCGTCAAAAAGAAAAATAATGTTTACTTTAACAAAACATTGATATAGTATAATGAATTAGTTTACATTTGCATTATATCTTTTAAAAAAGACTTAATATGCCTGTAACAAGTAATGTACTTCAGCTTCCGGGTCAATGACCCCTCTCTCGATCGGGTTTTTGTCCAGTTTCCCTGATCCATTGAGTAAATGCTGAGATGGCCTCCTGATTTGCTTCTGGACGTAAATGTAGCTTCACTATGCGCACGTTTTGTTGAGATTTCGTTTTGCTTGTAATGGTAGTAGAGCTTAGGGTGAGTTTCTATTTTGTTAGTAATACAGAAAAATCAAATCTGTTCGTTCTTATATCGTTACAACTGAGTTTTCTGTAATTCGGTAACGAAAATATCTAGTTTTTGAAATGTTAATCTCTCGGTTTTTTAAATTTATTATTATTATTATTATTATTATTATTATTATTATTATTATTATCATCATCATCATCTTTTAACTATTAATAGTTAAATTGTTGGGAAGGGATTCTGAAACTCAAGAAAGCGTGCGCAGATGATTTTCTCCCTCATCTTCCCCGATGAATAGGCTTTGCGTTTCTAGAAGGCGTTGGTTGTAGCCATCAAATCGCAGAATAATACAGTGAGAATAGAAAAAATATTTTAAAAGATTGGTTGTTAAGTACGGTTTTGAAAACGGCGGGTGTTAGCGATTGTGATGCGCCGCCGGCGGCTACCTAAACTGATGCGGTCAAGAATTCTATCATTCTAGCCCAATGAACTCCTCTCGTTTCTTGCTCCCATAGTCAAATAAAGAAGTGTGGGTGGTCTGTGAATGCACCATAGGTGTCCTTCGTTTTCCGAGTCCAAAAACTCATTTCTAAAATGTGCTCTGTGGATTATCGGGCTGTGTTATTGCGTGTCGGCTGTACTGATTAAGATACATTACATACTCTGTGCATTACTGTGTGAATAAGAGCAAGTTGTGGTGCTGACAGAATGGAAGAAATAGATCTCGTTGGGGAAAGCATTATTAAAATAGAAGAGGTAAACTCTGTTTGTCTATTTTATATTTTCACACATGGCTTTTGCATCGTAATTTGGCAATAATGGCTACCAATTCTCAATAAAAACTGTTTGGTATTTTTCAAGCTCACAGTAGTTTCAATATGTTAATGAAACTGGAAAGGATCCGTGATTTATAATTCAAGAATATGCAAATGAAATAAATCACGTAATCTGTGTAGACTAGTTTTCTGCGATTACCAACTATGTTTCTCTTTGTAACCTCAGAACAATAGTAGTTGTGCCATAATTTTAATCCAAACACATTTTTATTTCAGCAACTTATTTTATATTCCAGATATTGAATACCAGAACCAAAATTATTTACTGTGAGGGTGACCGCAGAAAGAACCAATTTTCTTTTTACAATTATTTTTAAGTAATTAAAAGAGCCAATTCGTTGTGAAATAATACCAAAGCATATATACGTAATAAAAAAAAATTGAAAACTACATATTTATAAAGTAGTCCATATCAATAGCACAGGAGAGGTTTGTAAATATTTTCAAATACAGGACATTCTTATGTAACTTGTAATAATTTTATGTATGAAGACTACTACTGAAGAATTTTATTTTATATTTTTAACATTGGTGATTACTAACCTTTTATTGTGAAAAAGAACTGGGAGGTGGGAATGTTTCCAAATCCTTTATATTAGTAATTAAAAGATTTAGAACAGTCCCCAAAAATAATATTTTTCATATTTGACAGTGAGATTATAAGAATTTGAATCCATAAATTATATTTCTTCTCCTGTGAAATATGTATTGTTTAACATTAACCTATCTCTTTTCTTCTTTTTACTTTGTAATCTATTTGGAAAACTGTTGTGTCAGTGGTTATCAAGACACTATTTTGAAATTTGAAGTTCTTGTTTATTGTGCTTATTATGTTTAGCATATAATTAATATATTTTATGGGCTGTCAAAAAACAATTTGCTACATCTTATGTCTTTAAAAATTAAGTTTTTGTCCCTCCTGAAAAATCTTGTGCTGATGGGAGGGGTTTCTCAGTTATGATATGTTGAACTTATGATTGACAGCTGTTTTGTCTTGTTATCTGTAGATAAAAGAAGAGCCCATGGACAAGGAAGAAGACTATTGCTTGAATTCCATTGTGAGTTAATTTTATAGTAGTGTAATTTTGGGTGTAAGTCATATTAAAAATTTGTTTGCATGTGAGGTAGGCAATAGTAATATTTGTTACAAAAATGTGTTGGTGTCTGTTCTTGAATTGCAATTCCTAAGACATTATGCTCACAAACACCACCCCCACATTTTTATACAAGAGTGGGAGTTTTTATACTTTCTAGACTTTTCATAATAAATCTCTACTCTGGATTGTAATAAATCATTGGGATATGATTTATGCCCAAACAAATCAAGCAGAGAATGGAGAAGCTTTTGATTTAAATCATATTTTAAAAATAATCTTCCGATTTAAGTCATGAGCTTAGAGATCTTGGACACATTACATAATAAAGAATGTAATATTGGTTTGTTATACGATCACGTCACATTTTCTATAATGTAAGAGGAACAATGTTGCCATGAGTTCACCCATTAAATAACAGTTAATTCTCTGCAGAGATGCAGAAGATCTGCACAGATATTAATGGAGGATTACTCCATGCTCAACACTCGACCAGGGGCTAAGAGATACTTAGTGCCGTAACGAATAATTAAGATAAAGACGCAACAAATTTTTAAAAATTTCTTATTGTGGTTTGTTATTTGAAGATAGTCTTGGTTACTTTTTCACCACAACTTAAGATGTTTTTAGGTGCTTCTCTACAGGCAGCGTTGATTTTAATGGGCAGTGTTTGTTCTTTTAGGCCAAAGGTGAACCCAGTCTTTACTGCATTCAATAAAAGAAGAAGATGATAAAGAGATGTGAGTACAGTCATTCATCTGTCTTAAAACGGTAAAATATTTTTTAACACATTAGGACCAGCAAATTCTTTTAATTAAAAGAGCAATTCATTATACGAATGTGAGAGAATAATATTATTTAAAAATGGAACAAAAACGAAAAGTTATTAAAATTCAAACATAACCATAAATAACTTTATGGTTTATTAGTTCATTGCTGTGTGTTTAAGGACCAGAAACAAAACATGTAAGGTATTATTAGTACCCATGCGGGCCTTTCTGATTCCCACTTTAGATAACCTTTTTGAAAAATAATACTAAACCAGTTCACGGATATTTTGTAACTTTTCCAGTTTTTGAAATTGTACAAAAATCTAACTTGCGCAATCTTTGCACACATTCTTTGAACAATACAGGAAACAGATGGATTTTTTTTTAATTTAATAAAATTTAAAACCTTGTTTTTAAAATATTTGTCAAGTTATGCAAAACCACTCATATTATGAAAGGGGTAAAGAAAAATACATGAATTCATGGAATGCCTAATTTTGAAGAAGATATTTTATTAAGAAACTAGTGGTGGCACAGACTTTCTTACGCTAGTTTCCCAATATCTAGGCTAGTGTTTTGGTATTCTTTCACCCTCTTCCTAGTTGCTCTCAATCTGCACATTTTAATCGTTTCTTCATGTTTTCTCAATTTTTAGGCACCATAATAGTAGACTTAAATTATGAGTTCAAGAATATTACAGAAAAGCAAAACATTGTTCTGTATACAAATTGTAATTGAATAGTTTTGAGATGTTATACAGAAGCTTTGATTTTGTGAGAAACTTCATCAGAAATATATTCAAGTTTAAGTGCTCACAAATGGAATAATGTAATAAAAATGCAAGTTAAATAAATAATATGACATTGAGAGTTTTGAAAAAAAAATACATTTGTGTAAGTTTGAAGAATCCAAAAATAAACCTCAAAATGGTATTCATGCCTAGTTGTTCAGTGAATTTATCTCTCTCCATACATCTCTCCTTAATTTTAGTAGTTTTCGGGCAATGTTACGTGAAATATGTGCAATTAGAAAAAACTCTAATTCTTAGATTTTAAAATATAACGATATAAATGTGAACGATCCGGCAACAGTGGCTAATCTCTTTAACCAATACTTTTCGAGAATTGCTGCCGATCTCACTAAGGGTCTTCAGGCACAAAACTCAAAAACAGACAGTTCACCCAAAATTTTAGACACAATGTTCGTTTCCGAAACTTCTTCCTATGAAATTCTCAAAATAATCGGTAAACTAAAAATAAATATTCGTCCGGTTTAGATGAATTCCCGGATTCTTTGTTAAAGACTTGTGCGTATGCCATTATACACCCGTTAACTCACATATTTAATGCATCTTTATGCACTGGAACGTTTCCAGATATTTTCAAAACAGCTAAAATTAAGCCGCTTTTCAAAAAGGCAACAAACATGAAATTCAAAATTATCGGCCCATTTCTCTTCTATCAGTTTTTCAAAAATATTAGAGAGACTTTTTACGTACGAATGGAAACCTTTCTCACTAAACACGACGCGCTTTCAGATTGCCAACATGGATTTAGAAAATCAAAATCAACGGAAACAGCTATATTTTCTTTTCTTAAAGATGTCGCCTCACTTCTAGATTGGTTATGTTCGTACCTTAAACAACGATCTCAGAGAGTTGAAATACCCCTTATGGAATTCGTGGATTGCTCTAGTTGGTTATGTTCGACCTTAAACAACGATCTAGAAGTTGAAATACCTTACTGGAATGATGGAACATTACGTACGCACCTTTCCGACTCTTTGCCCGTTGCATATGGAGTTCCTCAAGGATCGATTTTAGGCCCTACTCTGTTCCTACTTTACGTAAACGATATGCCCTCGACGATTCGAAACGGAAGAACGGTTCTCTTTGCGGATGATACGAACATCCTTTGCAATAAAGAAACCGTAAATAGTACAATATCAGATGTTTCAAATTGGTTCCGAAATAACAAATTAATAGTAAACGAAAAGAAAACGGTTTTAATGCAGTTTTCTATTTCAAATAAACAATTCTGTGCTCCATTGAAAATGAACAGTGTACCATTGACTGATGTTAAGGTAACAAAATTTTTAGGTCTCTCAATTCAGTCAAACCTTAAATGGAACGTCCATTTAAATGAATTGAACACAACATTAAGTTCATTATGCTACGCGTTCAGAATTCTTGCAAATTCAGTCACCTTCATACTGCTCGTTGTGTATACTTCGCGAATGTTCATTCCCGCCTGAGATATGGCATAATATTCTGGGGAAATACATCTTATAGCTCCCAGACTTTTAGATTACAAAAACGAATTATACGAATAATAACCAAATCCCACCCACGTGATTCATGTAAGCCTCTCTTCATTAATCTAGGAATTCTACCATTACCGTGTCTTCTTATTTACGAATCAGTGGTTTTTGTAAAAAATGACTTGCTCAAGGGCGGGAATATTTTTCAGAAAATGCGAAGTCTATTACTATAACACTCGACGTAGAAATCATATTCATCAGGTGACAGTATCAACAGCTCATTACAAAAAATTCACATACAATACATGTACATTATTTTACAACACTTTGCCAGATGACATTAAACGATTAAATTCAATAGAAAAGTTTAAATCCCAAGTGAAATCGTTTCTGCTGCATAACTGTTTCTATACAATTAGAGACTATACTGAGCATCACAAGAAAAGTAACATTAATTTTAACAATGATACATAATGCACTATTTACCATTTGGACTGTATAAATGAGCATAAACAACCTGTAACAACTATTGTACTACAGCTTCCGGGTCAATGACCCCATCTCGATCAGGTTTTTCGTCCAGTTTCCCTGATCCATTGAGCAAATGCTGAGATGGCCCCTTGTTTTGCTTCTGGACATAAATGTAACTTCATTTCTGTGCACGTCTTCTAGAATTCAGTGGGAAATACATTTATTCAAATTATCGTTTCCATGTTGTCTCCCTTTCAAAATTCAAAATTTATTGCTTGTTTATCCTTGAAAATAGGATTTTATTACATGGGAGTTTTTTGTTGTTTTTTTTTCCCTTTCAAAATTCAAAATTTATTGCTTGTTTATCCTTGAAGATAGGTTTTATTACATGGGAGTTTTTTGTTGTTTTTTTTCTCCCTTTCAAAAATTCAAAATTTAAGTAGTATATGACTTGGTGTAGAGATCGCAGAATTTTGAAAATGTGCACACAATTCACTTTTCCCCATAGCACGTCATACGCAGTTTTTAACTGTTTTTTTGACGCAAATAAATAAATAAAAATAAAATAGATCGGAGTAAAATTGTCGTTCCCTGTGAACTGTACGTCGGATTCGATTCTAAACAAAGCTTGTACTGTTCTTTCTTCAAAACGTGATTGCCACTGCGCAGTTTGAATAGTGGAGGCCAGTGAGTTCACAATGAAGGTTTTGAAAGTGTGTTTCTTTTGTGATATGCGAAAAAATGATGTTGTTAAAGTTAATGTTTCTATACAATTAGAGACTATACTGAGCATAACAAGAAAAGTAACATTAATTTTAACAATGATACATAATGAATTTTTTTAAGTTTAATTAAAATTTAAAACCTTGTTTTTAAAATATTTGTTAAGTTATGCAAAACCACTCATATTATGAAAGGGGTAAAAAAATACAGGAATTGGACATTTGGACTGTATAAATGTGTATAAACAACCTGTAACAACTATTGTACTGCAACCTCCGGGTCAATGACCCCCATCTCGATCAGGTTTTTCATCCAGTTTCCCTGATCCATTGAGCAAATGCTGAGATGGCTCCTTGTTTTGCTCCTGGACATAAAAGTAACTTCATTATCTGTGCACATCTTCTAGAATTCAGTGGGAAATAAAGTTATTCAAATTATCGTTTCCATGTTGTTGCGGCAGGAAGTATTATTCCTTGATGAAGGACACCATGGATAAGAGCCCAAAATTTATTGCTTATTTATTCTTGAAAATAGATTTTATTACATGAGAGCTTGTATTTTATTACATGTATTTTCTTTCAAGCAATCCACAAACTTTACTTGAAATTAGCCCAATTGGGTTTGCTCTCTTCATAAAACTATTCAAATGTAATATGAAAAAAATGTATTATAATTTTGTATGTTCATTTTATATTACTGCCACACGCTGCATTTGGCAGCAATGCAGGGATATATTTGTGAATTTCATTGTTGAACGGCAACATGATAGGAAAGGTAAGTTAAGGCATTCATTTATGTCAGGTTACATTTTTGTCAAGAAGCAAAACAAGGGGCCATCTCAACATTTGCACAAAGGATCAGGAAAACTGGACGAAAAACCTAATCGAGATGGGGGCATTGCCCGAAAAGCTGCGGTATAATACTTGTTACAGGTTGTTTAGAATTATACAGTCCAAATGGTAAATAATGTATTAAATGTCACTGTTACAAGTAATGTTACTTTACTTTTGATGCTCAATTAGTCTCTAATTTTATAGAAACAGTTACGCAGTAGAAATGATTTTTATAAGTAAAATGGTATATTCAACTTTATTAAATTCTGGAATTCTGGAAGAATGCATTTATAATGAAATAAAATAGGATGGCATTTGGTTTGGGATGTCGAATTTGAAAGTGAAATTATCCTTGTTTCCCCGTGTGATGTGGTGGAAATGTGAGAAAATGTGTGCTGTTGTATCTATTTCTTTGCACTGAAAATTCCCAACTGGGATATTCCTTAGCACACCTAGTTATCATAAGCAGGCTTTACTTTTGCAAAAATGTTAAAGAAAATGAAATTGTTGCCATTGGAGAAAATTTTGAATTGTTCCAGGGACTACATGTGAAGAACACAAAAATATTGGGAGTTTTATTTCGAGTTCATAGTAATTTGAGTTGGGCCAGACTCGTGGAATATTCATTTTGAAGAAAATAATGTATGTAGTTCTGTAATGTGTGTGTTGTCCACAAGAGAGATGTTTTTTCAAAATAACAGTTGCGATATCCAGGACCCCAAAACGTGTATTTCTGTTAATATCTCAACATCAATTTTCCAAATTGCATAACTTTGCACATTTGTTAAACTGCAAAATTAAAAATTCTGTTACCTGCTTTTTACTGAGTGAACTGTTTGTTAACCAGGTGAATGAGGTTTTCCAGGTATAAGTGAATCAAAGGGTACATGGAGTAGCAAAGTTAAAGATGCTCAACCTTTGCTTTTGTATATCTCAGTGCTGTGTGATGCAATTTTCTAATGTCTGGCTGTAGGATACTCTTGCGGCAGGCAGTGAAAGTGCTTCTAATGCAACAATCAAACCAGAAATTGCTTCGTGTTCCTCAGGTGAGTGGAAAAAGGATTTTAAGTGATTTTGTAAACAGAGTTGTACAGGCTCCGAAGTTAAATAGTTTATTACTTTTGTGAGAAGACAGAAATATCAACCGACTCGTCAGGAAGTCATGGAGGTTATAAATGACATTTCATATAATTGAATTGTGTGTTTGTTCAACCACAAGTCCATTATTTAAAATAAAATGAAAGGTTTGGGATAAACCACATCTTAGGATAAAATATCATGAGTGGGGTCATTTTGGGAAAGCATGTATCGGCGTTCCTCTTAAATCCAGCCTGCTTGTAGTGTGCCCTGTTCTTTAGTATTTCGCACAGAGCAAATTCTAGCAGTTGTATTCGAAATTGTTCCGTCTTGTGTGACGTACTTTTCTGGACGTTTAAAAGATGGACATCTTCTTAATTCGTTACGTTCTTAATCTTTCTTATCGACGTAACGCGTCTCTTCGCCCCTGGTCGTAAGTTGAGCGCAGAGTAAACCTCCATTTTATTTTGTATTTACTGTATTTTGAGTATTTTAAATACATTTGCATTTAGGCAATAGAATAATAACAAGAAGCAGTTCGAACATTGTACTTCGCAAATGTGCACTCCATTCTCAAATACGGAATAATAATCTGGGGCCAAGCACCATAGGCTAAGCAAACATTCAAAACACAAAGGAAAATCATTTATACAATAAAATATATAAAAAAAAAGTTCTGCAGACCTCAATTAAAACAACATACTTCCACTAGCTTGTATATTCATTTACGAAGTCCTCATGTTTGTAAAAAAAATCTAATAAACAATGACGCACATTACAAATTTAACTCAAGCTTACACTCATACAACACAAGGCAAGCATGTAACCTTCACCAACCAAAGTGCACAAGCACATTATACCAAAAAGGTACAATTAGGTACTTCAGGTATACAATTCTACAACAAATTATCAATACACCTGAGAAACGTAACAGGATTACACAACATCAAGAATAAACTCAAACACTTGCACAAGAACACTCAAACACTCCATTAATATCTAGCCCTCTGTATTTTGGTATGCCTCGTCTAGTCAGTTGTCAGTAGCATCTCCGCGTCCGCGCCCCTGCGTTACCACCCAGCGGCCAGAATTGGGAAGGAGTACGGATAGGGGTAGGGCTTAGGACACTTCACAGGGATTGGACTCCAGTCTCGTCTTGTTGGAACAAATTTCACTTGGGATTCGACGGGAATAAAACCCGGACCCCAGTGGTGAAAGGCTAGCGACTTCGCTATGAGCCGCGAGCGAGCGGGCTATTATTGAAATTCCTCATTCTTACTTTACATAGTAGTTGAGCTATGTAGTCTGCTGACCAGTTATTTAGATTTAGGTATTTTATCAATGGTTCAATTCATTACTTGTTTCATTTTATTATATTGGTTATTTTAAAATTATGAAGGCTTATCACAAGACCTTTAACTTTTCTCAGATCAAAATCACATGAATTCAAAGTTTCAATGGCAATTAACATTACTGGTTATGGAGAGAATTAGTGGATGAAAGGACTAATTTTCCCACATTATTGTATCATGCTTGGAAAAATTATTGCAGACAAGTGAATCCCATTTGTGTTATTTGTACTGAATTCTTAAATTGTTTATAAGAGAACTTTCCATAATTAAACAAGAGGTTAGAGATTGATTGTTATGATCACTAACACGAAATAATAATAATAATAATAATAATAATAAATATAATTATAGTTTCCAAAATTATTCTGTGTGTAGGTGTGTGTGATCTCAGTTTTATTTATTTATTTATTTTACGTAAAAAAAAACAGTTAAAAACTGCGTATGACGTGCTATGGGGAAAAGTGAATTGTGTGCACATTTTCAAAATTCTATGATCCCTACACTAAGTCATATACTACTTAAATTTTGAATTTTGAAAGGTAGAAAAAAAAAACAAACAAAATACTCCCATGTAGTAAAATCTATTTTCAAGGATAAATAAGCAATAAATTTTGAATTTTGAAAGGGAGAAAAAAAACAAAAAAAACTCCCATGTAATAAAATCTATTTTCAAGGATGAATAAGCAATAAATTTTGAATTTCGAAAGGGAGAAAAAAACCAAAAAAAACTCCCATGTAATAAAATCTATTTTCAAGGATAAGTAAGCAATAAGTTTTGGCTCTTATTACTTCCTGCCGCGACAACATGGAAACGATAATTTGAATAATTGTATTTCCCACTGAATTCTAGAAGACCTGCACAGAAAATGAAGTTACATTTATGTCCAGAAGCAAAACAAGGGGCCATCTCAGCATTTGCTCAATGGATCAGGGAAACTGGACGAAAAACCTGATCGAGATGGGGGTCATTGACTCGGAAGCTGTAGTACAATAGTTGTTACAGGTTGTTTATACTCATTTATACAGTCCAAATGGTAAATAATGCATTATGTATCATTGTTAAAATTAATGTTACTTTTCTTGTGATGCTCAGTATAGTCTCTAATTGTATAGAAACAGTTATGCAGCAGAAACGATTTCACTTGGGATTTAAACTTTTCTATTGAATTGAATCGTTTAATGTCATCTGGCAAAGTGTTGTAAAATAATGTACATGTATTGTATGTGAATTTTTTGTAATGAGCTGTTGATACTGCCCCCTGATGAATATGATTTCTACGTCGAGTGTTATAGTAATAGACTTCGGCATTTTCTGAAAATATAATCCCGCCCTTGAGCAACTCATTTTTTACAAAAACCACTGATTCGTAAATAAAAAGACACGGTAATGGTAGAATTCCTAGATTAATGAAGAGAGGCTTACATGAATCACGTGGGTGGGAGTTGGTTATTATTCGTACAATCTGTTTTTGTAATCTAAAAGTCTGGGAGCTATAAGATGTATTTCCCCAGAATATTATGCCATATCTCAGGCGGGAATGAACATTCGCGAAGTATACACAACGAGCAGTATGAAGGCTGACTGAATTTGCAAGAATTCTGAACGCGTACTTAATTTTGTGTTCAATTCATTTAAATAGACGTTCCATTTAAGGTTTGACTGAATTGAGAGACCTAAAAATTTTGTTGCCTTAACATCAGTTAATGGTACACTGTTCATTTTCAATGGAGCACAGAATTGTTTATTTGAAATGGAAAACTGCATTAAAACCGTTTTCTTTTCGTTGACTATTAATTTGTTATTTCGGAACCAATTTGAAACATCTGATATTGTACTATTTACTGTTTCTTTATTGCAAAGGATGTTCATATCATTCGCAAGAGAACCGTTCTTCCGTTTCGAATCGTCGAGGGCATATCGTTTACGTAAAGTAGGAACAGAATAGGGCCTAAAATCGATCCTTGAGGAACTCCACATGCAACGGGCAAAGAGTCGGAAAGGTGCGTACGTAATGTTCCATCATTCCAGTAAGGTATTTCAACTCTCTGAGATCGTTGTTTAAGGTCGAACATAACCAATCTAGAGCAATACCACGAATTCCATATGAAGGTAATTTGGAAAGTAAAATGTCATGATCAATGACGTCAAAAGCTTTTGAGAGATCTAAAAATAATCCAATAGGTGCCTCGTTTTGATCCAATGATGAGGCGACATCTTTAAGAAAAGAAAATATAGCTGTTTCCGTTGATTTTGATTTTCTTATACGAAAAAAATATCTTGCACTGAATGCATTCTCTTATTATTTGCACCAAAAACTGCTGAGAAAGGGGATTTAATTAAAATAAGAGATGTGAAAGATAGTTTAATAAACCCTTCTGATGATGTTGTTAGGCTTCTACAGGTTGCGTTTTTAGAAGCGAGGAACATTTGCTACTCAAATGTCCAAAGAATGTCGTATTGAAATTTCAAACTCAAATATTGCAACTTATAGGGCATTCTTTATTTGTACAGAGTGACCATGTAATGACTGCAACAGAATTTGGAGAAGAATTTCACTATGTTTCATTAGTGAAACTGATTCTCAAACATTATTTGAGTTGCAGAATGAACCACTTGTGCAAGACAAAATCCTTCGACATAAGGGGAAAACATTTAATGTTTGTTTGTTTTGTAAACATTAACAAACAAATGTTTACAAAACTAATACAATTACTAATACAGTTGCTCATCTGCTGAGTTGCGGTGTTATAAGCGGTTTAAAATACAACAATCTCTCAGCTCATCTGAAAAGAAACAAAAGAATGTTCTGTGTCACTGAAACGAACAGATTTGCTAAGGATACTATTAGGAACAAAATGTGCAGTAGGTTAAGGTCATGTTATCCACAGAAACGTCTAGTAATTTAATTATGTTTGATAGTTAATGAAACAGTGGATAAAGTGGGTACTAAAACGTGGATAAAGGGGTATAATTGCACTCATAAATAAGAAAACTGCTATCATTGCGCGTTTTCCTGAAAACGCCACTAGTACATTTATACCGTTCTTTTTCTACCAGTTCCGGTAATGTCTAAAGCATAGCTTTCTCTGTTCTACTTTAAAATATCGTTTATTTTTTGCTAATATGTTGTTGCCTTTGATATGGATCTCGATATCCACTGCATAACACCTGAATCGACAGGTTCGTGGTTATGACTGCTAATATTCAAATCAACTATCCTTCCTACCATAACCTATGGATGCCCGATCTGGGGAGGTGCAGCTCCTAGCAATATTAATAAAATTAAAGTAATCTAAAATATATTTCTAAGAAATGCTCCTTAGTTCATTACAGATGAACAAATTCATCGTAAATTAAAAATTACAAAATTAGAAGAAACCATAGCTTTTTTTTTTTTTTCCTTCATTTATTTCTGCTTGGCCCGAAGGCCCTCAGCATCCGCGTACGATACAGTGATATTACATGAATTACATTAACATTGATTGAGAAAACTTATAGACTTGAGTACATTGAGTACATGTGAATTAAATGTGAGAAGCCACATCGGGTGCATGATAATCAAGGAGGGTCGAAGAACTGTCGCGGTAGTTTTCGCTTTAGTCTATTGTGGTGAGGATTTTGTTTTCCGATTTTGAAATGTACGGCTGAGGGAATCTGGGGAATTTTAGGATAGAAGCGAGAGGATAGGAGGGAGAAATGGATGGAGATAGGAGTAATGCCGAGTTCGTTATGTAGCTGGGAGTTAGGTACAAACCATGGAGCTTTAGTGATGGTTCGGAGGAATTTATTTTTGAAATATCTGCATTTTTTGGATGTTCGATTTGCTGGCTGAGGCCCAGATAGGAGAAGCGTAGGATACAATTGGGCGTATCATTGACTGGTATAGCTAAATTAGCTAACAATTTTTACAACAATCAGCATACCTCACCAAGTACTATCATTTTTAACACGGGAAAAAATGCGGTCCACCCACGCATAAAGTCAAGATTTCCCAAAGAAAAATTCAAACCCCTCGAAACCACTATACCCTCAGCTCCGTAACATAATCATATTCTTTCCTCTTCTTAATTAACAATGACATTAAATCAACAATTATGTCAAAGTTTAAACCTCACTTAACTTATGGATGGCCAATCCAAAATTATCATGTAATAATCTTATGTATTTTTAAACACCTTGAAAGACTGTGTTGTCAGACAAGCAGAAATAAATTTTTAAAAAAAGGGATATTAGAACACAATTGAATGATGCTACATGTATTCGTATGGGGGGAGGACATACAAAGGCAGAGTCAAGTTAACAGCTGGTTATAAAAAAATAAATCGGGTTTAAACCCCTTGGGGCTTTTTGTTGCTGTTCGATCTTTGGGAAACCCCTTAGAGTCCCTTTTGGTACTTAAAAAATTATTCAAATTTTTTTTCTCATATTTATTTAATAAATCCTGTAGCTTTCCCTATCCCCCAAATTTTCTCCTTCTTTTTCCTTTTCAAGCAATTGACAAGATAAAGACGGGTTCTTTTTAAAAATAACATTCCCAGTCTCAATATTTTCATTTTCCAGAATGCCATTTTAAAATGATTTCTTTATTTCTAACACCTAGTCTCTTGTTTTAAATTCTTTTCTTGTTAATATTTTGTTTTAATCCTTTTCCGTTTTTTAACCACTTTTTGTCTGTCCCAAAAGTGTTCTCACTATTTTCATCATTACTTTTTGGTTTTCTTCCTTTCTTTCATCCTATTAATTTCATTGTATTTATTTTAAATGTGTTTCCCTTATCTTTTTTATTTTTCACTATTAGGTAATTCATATTCTTCCCGGACTTTAAATTTTTAAATTTCTTAATCAAAAAAAAATCATTTTTACTAAAAACTGGGGCCCCAAAACCCACACTTTTGTGTAATGGTTACTAAAAATTTAATTTCTCTCTGAATGGACACATCTCAGTATCGGTTTTTTTTGTAAACCTCATTACAAATTGTAGATCATTGGGTGCGGGTCCCTCGGTCTCTGGTCAGCAAAGTCACGAGCCCTTTCGGGACAACACGCACATGACGAAGACGGACACACACCAGACCATGGCGGATTCAACCCGCCCCTTTCAACCAAGGCATCGTCCCCCCTATCACCTCACCAAAAAATCAGCCAATTACTTTTCTTTTCCCTGGCCAAATCGTTCCCGAACGTAATTACAAAAAACCTGGTCGGGGGAATCCTTTTTTTTCAACCCTATATTTCAAAAGTAAAGTTTGTTTTATATTACATTTAAATCTATTTTTAAAAACCAAATTGGATAATTTCAATTAAGGTTGGCGGTTCTAAAAAAGAAAATTCATCAAATATTGAATGTGTTTCAGTCCAACTCGAAAAAAAAAATGGATTATAAAATAGATTTAAATAATTTAAAAAGATTAAATTGTAGAATCGCTCAGTTTAAAGAAACGAAGGGGAAATAGGGGAAAATAGAATTCAACACTGCATTCCCTCAAACTTCTCAATTACTTTCCAAGCAGGAAATTCAAAACTAGTGCTTGTTTGACCCAAATTCCCCCAAACCATTTTTTAAAAAAATTAAACTTTTTTAAATTGGGAATTTGTTTTGATGAAAAATTTCATTAGAAACTGTGGTGCAAAAGGGCCGGACTTTCTCGTGGTTATGTTTTCTAATGTCGGTTCTACCGTTAGGACACCGAAACGTTAAGAAAAAGTAAAAATAATGTTGTTTGGACGGCGATAGCTGGCAAGACCGAAAAGCTAGACCAAACGAAAAAAAAATTAAAAAACAAACCAAATCGTTGGTTTCCGCCCAATCATCGGGGGTGATGCCTTTTCGCCGCTGCGGTGCATTTCGCCCGACTCCGCGGCCCTTTTTGGGCGTCTGCGCCGGATTTTGGCGCTCGGTTTATAGTAGGTGGGCCACGCTGGTGGGCCGGTGAGGGCCCAAATCGGCGCGCCAGGGGGAAAAGGGAACGGCCGGGCGGGACCCCCCTTTCAGTATTTTTCTTTAATTCTTTGAATGGAAATGGTATCATATCAACACCCCCCGGGCTATCACTAACCCAAAAATTTGGGTGCGGAACAGGGGCCCCATAAACACTCCCCCTACATCACAAATAAAAAAACACAACAACAAAAAATCCCTTTAACACTCCTTAACATCCCCCCATTAAAACAATCACTTCCTCTAACAAAAAACTAACTTCCGTCTTTAAATAAAGCTTAAAAACTACCAATGCATTTTTGAACCCCTAAAACCTCAAAGAACTCTTAAAACTTATATATTAAAACTGTACTTTATATTGAATTGATTTTTTTTGCTTTTAAAATCCATGATAAAATAACAGGGTTTTTCCACCATGATTCTACTATAAGGGGTATCTTTTGTAAATTAAAGCAAAAAAAGAAACCCGAAAATTAAAAACCGGAAAAAAAAAAGGGCACAAATCAAAAAAATGCAGCATAACAGGCAGAAAAGCAAAAATTTTAAGGGAAAGCGCGAAAGCACAGGGGAAAGAAAAAAAAAACACATCCCCGGGAAAATGTTTAAAAATAAAACCCCCAAAAAAAACTTCTAATATCGGATGGCCCCCGATGGATGACCACACGGGCTAAAAACTGACCTCTGTGTGTGGGCGCCCGGCGGTTGGGAAGGTAATTTTAAAAACACATTCAAAAAGTTAAAAAAAAATAAAGTTTTTCCTGAATTTTTAAAAACTTTAAAAATAAATTTTAAAGTGTTAATTTGAGTGGTACAGAGCCTCTTTCCCCTTATAATTAGTCCCCCATCAGACAAGGGGTTAATATGGGGATTCTCACATTTATACTCCACCACAACATTGACACAAAATTTAAAAAACATTTATTTAATCAAACACATTTTCATTGCTAACCCCAAATAATCCCAATTTAACCTAAAAGTAAAATTTGTTTCCCTAAGTGTAATTCTAATGAAAAGTTCTTTTTTACAGATCGAGGTTTGGGTCTTTTTTACCCCAAAAGCCCTTTCAGTTTCCTTTTTAAAAAAATTGAATGAAAAATGCGGACTCCCGGGGAAACCTTTTGTTCGCTGTAAAAAGGCTTCAATTAAAAAGGAACTTAGATAAAATGGCCCCCCTTTTGGAAAACCCCCTGTTTCTCTCTGTGGAAAACTGCAATCAGAAAGGACCTTAGATGAGCATATGCGCCCAAGTGACAAACCTTTTCAATTTCTACCTGGGTAAGCTTCAGTGTAAAATACCCACGTACACATGCGCATCCACACTGGTAAAAAAATTTTTTAAAATTTCTCCTGTGGAAGAACGTCAGAAAAAACAGATGATCATATCCCCCTGGTGATAAACCCTTTTTCAGTGTTCTACCTGGGGAAAAAAACTCATAAAGGAATCTTCTCCCTTTCCACATGGTTAAAAATTTTTTCAGTGTTCTCCTGTGGAAAAGAGTTTCACGAAAAAAACCTACCTGACACATGCTCACCCCCCCGGTGAAAAACCTTTCAGTTTTCTCTCTGAGATTCAGAAAAAAAAGGAAACCTTACGTACCATATGCGCCTCACACTGGTAAAAAGCCCCCCAGTGTTCTCTCTGTAAAAAGGGTTAGTGAAAAGGACACTTACGTAGGCACATCGGAATGGGGGAAATCTTCCTGCAAATTTTTCGGTATAACGCAATCTTAAAAGATAGATGTAATAACATGTTGGAATAAATTTTGATTTTTGCATATCAGAAATTTCCCCATTTTTTCTGGTAAATAAATCTTTATCTGTGGGAAAATTTTTTTAGTTAAAAAAACTCACCAGAAACCCATTCTTAGATAACACTGTTTCGGGTTCTGCATCATATCTGAAATGTTATTAATCTAACAATGTTTGAAAATAGTTTGTATCCCTTTTTTGAAATTTTTTTCCGCTTTCTGACGGCAAAGCCCTTTTACGCGCCTCTAAAATTTTCCCGCCCCGTGGAACCCTTGCGACGATTGGTTCGTTAAGTTTTGAAAGGGGAAAATTTAATCTCGCTCCTGCTTTTTAAATTTTTGCCCCCCCCTTTAAATCCCCCCTCCCAGTGGTTTTGGGACTGTGCTGTTGCCAATTTACTTTTTAGACCCCGGGGCTTCACGGCTTGGAAAACAAGGGGGCTGGACCCCCGCCCACCCTTTTCTTAGCGTATTTTACGACGCTATATTTGTCCTTTTCTTGTGATATTTTTAAAAGGTGTAATGTTTTTTTCCCCTTTTATTGATTGTTATGCATTATATTCTCTCTGCCCAATTAATTAATGTCCCTGTGTTTTTTTTTTTTTTTTTTTTTTTTTTTTTTGCGTACTTGGTTCATTCAGGTTTGAAGTGTTTGGGCTGATTTTTTGTTCGTTTTGGCTGAAAACAGTTTAAAGAAAAATTTAAATTTTTATGCCTTTTAAATAAAACAAAGTTTTTTAGACGTGATTGTTAAAAAATTAAATGTTGTCTTTTTTTAATGTATAAAATACCCTTCCCAAAGACAAGTTCTTTTATTTAAAAGGGAAATGATTATTCGCGGAAAACAGTTTCCGATCAAATTACGCTTTTTTAACACCAGTACAATATACGATTTCATCAGTTTAGATAATTTTAAAAAAAAGAAAAAATGTGATATTTTGGAAATTTTGGGTGTTGTTTTTTTTTGTTTTTTTTTTTTTTGAAGTTTTCAGTTTGGAAATAACGTTTCTTTATACAATCAGTTTAAATTTTTTTAAAATTCCACATATCAAATTTCATAAAAAATTTCAAAGGGAAATCGTAAGAAAATAAGTATTTGGAAACGTTCTTTATTTAAAATTTTTAAGAAATACTTAAAAGGGAAATTAAAATTTTATTCCCCCAGTTTATATCAGATTCGTTTATGAAAGCGGATAAAGTGGGCTTTGGTTCAATTCCCATGTGCTCTGGCTGCCCCAATTGGAAAAACTCAAAAAGGCATTAACTATGGGTTTTTATCTTTTATTTCTTATAGGATTTATGTAAAAAAAAAAAAACCCTTTTTTTGGATTTTTTTTTTAGAAAAAACAAAGTCGGCATTGGATATTTTTGTTCAGCTCCAACAAACCATGGGTATAAAATTTTAAAAAATTAAAAAAAAAACTATCCCTCATTTTACCATTTCACTAGACCATTTTTTGATTTCGTGAAAACTATGGTGCCTTTTTTTTGATAGTAAAATTAAATTTTGTGGAAGAAAGAAATGCTATTTGTAGCGTGAAAAAGTTTTTGCAATTGTAATAAAAAAATTTGTTTAGTAAAAAATTTAATTTCCATATTTTGCATGAATTGTTTAGGAAATTTAATGTAACTATAAAATGGTGTTGAATTTTTGTAAAAAATTTTAAAAATTTTAATTTTTATGTTTTTTTTTTTTAAAATTCCCCCCCATTTGCTTTTAAAAAAAATAATTTTTAAAATTTGGAGAATTGGAATCAAGTTAAATTCGGCCCCCCTCTTTGTCTCCCCCTCTGGGTCTTCACCCCCCCTCCCCGACGTCCCATCATGGCCCATCTCGCGGTGAAGAGAACAACCTTTAAAAACCTTTCTTTAAAAGATGACATAAACGCCATTTCCCTATTCTCCCCTTTTTTTCTTTAAAATTACAGAAATCTGTTTAAAAACATATATACTCACATATAATATAAATAAATTGGCAAATCAAATATTCGACTAGGACGTCAGGACAAAGAAAGATAAAAACGTCTCAGCGTAACCAGTTGGCAAACGGGCCAAAACCTCAAAAATTAAAATTTATTTTGGGGATTTGACCATCCCACTAGAAGGAATTTTTCCCACATCTTTGAGAAAGTGTGAAGGATAACCCCTGTACCCCCACCGTAATTTTTAAGTTAGTAGGTCAGTCTCTTCTAAAAAGGGGCCCCGAACCGGGAAAACCCAAAAAAAAATGACAAAACCGGGAAAAAACAGGAAAAACCGTTTTTGTTTGCCTGGATTTTCTTTTTTTTTTTAACATATACACAAACTCATATCGGCATCGTATTTAGAAAGAAATTCATCTCAGTACAAATAATGGCGATTTTTAAAATGAAGTATGAAAGGGAGGTGTCCAGGTTTCCTTGAAGATTGTGATGTTCTTGACTCCGAAATTTAAACATTGATAATTGAAAAAGTGCAAAATTATAAATTTTCTTAGACTTTCAACTATTTATCAAGAAAATTTCCCCAATGGTTTGGAAATTGTCTTTCCCCACTCAAAAAGGCGGGAAGGTTATATACAATTTCAAACAAAGTAATTACTAAGACTATTTACGAATGAAATTTCATAATATATAATGTACTTTTAATAATTAACATTGTTTTATTAAAATATTTTTTACATCGAACAGAAACATATGCATAAGGGCAATTATAAACAACAAAATAAACTAAACAAACTAAAATCAAATTTTTAAAAATTTAAAATACACAATCTTTAAAATTAAATTCAGAAAAAACTGTTTTTTTTTTTTTAGGAAGATATTAAATTTAACCTATTTTTAATTTATTTAAAAAGGGGAAAAATTGTTTCCTCATTCATTTGGATATATATTTGGTGACGTTTAACCTCTATCTGTAGACAGAACAAGGCGCAAATTTATCACCTCGGTGAAAAATAATAGCTAAAATTGCATGGTAAAGTCGTCTCTTTGGTGTTGGATTCTTGCACGCTATTGGCTGTTTATGAATTATTAAAATGTTGAGATGGGTTCTTTCTAAAAAAACGCCCCAAGATAATCTCCCCTACGTATACACGGTTTTTACTCTTTTTCCCAAATTAACCCTCAAAACCCCCGCTTGTATAGGTGCAAGAGGGGAAAAAATTTTTTACAGAGCATCTATTTGGCTGCCGGGGGTTTTTGCATGTAGACGATATATTTGTTGGAACAAACGTCTGACCGGGAACTCAATGTGAGTTTCGTTATTTTTTATTTTCTCGTATACGTACTATATGGGAGTATCCCGTAGTATAGTGCAAATTAAGTAATGCTGGGGAAAAAATGGTAAATTTTTCGGGGGAAAAAATATTCTTTTGGGGCTCTGTAACGAAAAATTTTTAAAACAAGCTGCTAAATTAAGAGAAAAAATCCGTTTAACACGCAGTGTAGCCAGAATCCCTGATTTGAGGGTCCTTGAAGTCAAACAACCAGTTGAAAGCAAAACGTTGGTCCGTCCGTCCGTTCCAAGCTCTCCAATTTTTTAAAAAACATTTTTAATTTTTTTGGGAGGACTTTTTAAAAATTTTTTTCAAAAAATGGCCCCAATTTTTTTCTTTTTTCTTGTAAAACGGGTAAAACACTTCAAAGTTGGCATAGGCCCGATTTTCAGGTTAACCTAAATTTTTCAAAATTGTAAAAGTATGTTGTTTTGGAACTTTTTTTAAAATTTGGAAGAGACTTTCCCTTAAAATTTAAAAACTTTGTCCAAAATATACTTTCTTTAAAGGGTCATTAAATTTTAGTAGCTTTCGTGCAATGTCGTGCAATTTTAATTTTTAAAAAATTAAAAACAAATTTTCTGACAAGCGAGATCTTCACGGGTTGCCTCCAGAAATCAGAAAACCCCCTTCCATCCTGCCTCTTTCCCCAAAAAGCGATTAAAAGTTAAAATTTTGGGTAAAAATTTATTATAAATTTTTTCTTTCATTAAATTTATAAATAATGTTAATATAACCCATAAATCAATTCAAACGAAGCGCCAATGGAGCATACCGGGTTTATTTCGATAGAGGAAATCATCGAAGTTTTTAAACTTTTACAAATAAAACATACATAATCAGCTATCAAAATTTTCTTAAAGTAAAGAAATTTTTGTTCAATTAAATTTTATTCCCTTTCCCCATCAATCATTTTCTTTTATAAAAATAGAAAAAATTTCCCAAGAACCCCCAAATTGTTTCACAAAGCTCATGGAATTCAAAAGCTGACTATATCAAATTACTAAAAAAATCTTTTTTTTAAAAAATTCAATTTTGACCCTATTTGAAGATCAGTTTTGGGGACTTTTTTATGAAAACAATTATATCTTAAAATTGAAATTAAAAGAAGCCCAAAAAAATTCAGTGTTGATCCGTTTTCGAAAAAAATTTTTAAACAAATTCATTTTTTAAAAAATGGGATTTTTTTTTAAAAAATAGACCATATCAAAACATGAACCTCCAATTCTCTTAACCCCCTTTCCCTTCTAAGACCCAAATTTAATAAAAAAATTGGTGCCGTTTTTGAAAAATTTTTAAAAAAGTCGTTTTTTGACACAAAGTTTGGAAAAATGCTAATTTTTTCAAAAAATTAAACATGCCTTTTTTAAATGTCTTTTTTTGATAACACTTTTCACTAAGAAAAAATATCTTCATAATTGTAGTTGTGGAAGACAAAAAAATTAAATTTTTGCAATTTTCAAAAATTAAAATTTTTAACAAACATGAGATCTGCACTCTAAAACTACCTATAAGCTAAACGAGGAAAAAATTGAATCAAAATTGTTGATATTTTTTAAAAAAAATTTTTCCCCAAAAAAAAAAGGGCCCTATACGCATAATTGCGGTAGCATTCAAACCCTTTTTTAAAGGAGAGATTCCATAAGGGGAAAAATTTTATCTTATAATTGTAGTTGTAGGAAGATCCGGAAAGTTGAATTTTCCCAATTTTTTCAAAAAATTTTGAGTTTTCACAATATGGGCCCTTTTCCCTTAAACTTTACACTATCAAAAACAAATTTGAAAAAAAACGATAGCCATGTCTTTAAAAAATTAAAAATTTCCCCGGGGGAAAGCCCCCAAAAAAAAACCCCCCAAAAATTAAAAAAATTTCAAAAATTTTTAAAAAAGGGAACCCCTTTTTGAAAAACCCCCCGCCAGATCGGTTTAGGAATTTTTCAAATTTTAAGGGAATTTTCTCACCGGCAAAGGTTTTTTGAAAAAAGGGCGTTTCCGCAATCCCTTTCTTTTTTAAGTAAAAAGGTAAAATATGTTGGGTCAAAAGAACCCGGAAAATTTTTTTACAGACCTGGCAAAAAATTTTCCCGAAAATTCCTGGTCACCCAACCCAACAAAATTTTCCCTTGCCAGAAAAAAATTTTAAAATTTTTTTAATTTTTCATTTGTGCCCGTTGGTGTAAAAAAAAAACAAAATTTTTTAAAAATTTTAAAGATTACGTTTTTTTTTTGATAATGTGATTTAAAATTAACTAGCCTAAAAAATTTTTTAAAAAATTTATAACATCTCAAATTTTAAGAAAATTTTTTGTTATTAATCATTTCATTTAAAAAACGAAAACATCCACAAAAGAATACATCTTTTCTGAAACCGAGTGACATACCTAAATATTACCTGCCCCCCCACCTCAAAACCCACATTCTAAAATTCCCGAAAGAATATTAGTTACAATAAATCACCGTGCATGTTTCTTTTAATTTTCTACCCCCTTTAATCAATCCCCAATTATCTGAAAAAAATTTTTCCATGACTCCCCCCTTCAACCAAAAAATTCGTCCCGTCCAAAAAATGTGCCCCAAAAGAGGGCGCATCTCCCCGTGGAGGGTATTTAAACCATCGCCAGCTTCCTTTCCCCAGGAATTTTCCCCTTACGCCTCGTGGATTGGTTGATATTTCGAAAGAGTGCTCTTGTCCGTTATTGGGGTTTTTTTCGCTGGAAGGGCGGTGATCTTCCCCCCCTGGATGGCGGGTCGGTGCCCAAAACCGCCCCCGATGCCCCCCGGGACCGAAAAGCTCTGAGCTCCCCTAAATTCTTGTGCATTTTTGTAAAAGGATGAAAAGGCGGAAAAAGGGAAAAAGATCGGGGGCCTCCGTGGTTTGTTGGGAACTACTGGCTTGCGTGGGTTTATCTGTGAAAAACCGGGAAAATACCGATCACGCCGGGAAATTCTCCCCATTGCAAGAAATTTGTCGTTGGGTTGCTGGGGTCAAAAAGTTTGGTAAACGTTGGGTGGGCTCCCTTTTAAAAAGCATTTACAAATGTATATAAAAGTACTCGTAAAAAGTGCTACCAAAAATTACTGTACGATAGTTTAAAATAAAGGGTAAAAAATTTTAAACCATTGGTGGCCCAAAAGGGTTTTAAAAAAAAATATTGTTTATATTGTAAAAAGTCAAACATCAAATTTTTGTCAACATGTGTTTTTTGTCATGTCAAATGATAAAGGAAGATCCCAGTGGGGGAAAACCGGAAGATTACAATTTTGACCATATTTACTTATTGTTCTTGTATTGAACAGATTAAAAAATTTTCAGATTTAATCAAAAAAGAAAGAAAGAAATAACCCAAATTTTTTATATTTCTTTATTATAAATTTTATTCCACAATTAATTTATATATTTTATACTTAGTATTGTGGGGTTTCATTATCTTTGTGAAAAGCGTACGTTTAAATCGAGAAAACACATGTCAGGGGTAAATAATACATATTATATAGCGTGATATGGGGTTAATGGGCGAAAAAATCTCTTTATGGGGCTTTTAATATTTTCCTGTTGTTTCACTGTAAGTTCAACCCCAAAAATGATGTTAAAATCAGGCAAACATTCGCATTTTAACGGGTTTTCAGTGCACAGATATTCCATCGAACTCTAAAATAAACAAAAATTGACATAGCCTCAAACTGCCATGATCGGGGGTTAATCAGAAAAGGGTTTTTTTCATCCTTTTCCCTTTAGATTCCTTTAAAATTTTAAAATTATAGTAAATACCCCAAATGGGTCCCCTAAAAATTTAAAATTTTAACCCAACATTTTAAATTTTCAGTTTCTCTATCAATCAAAAAAGCGAAGCTTTATTTGGGAAAAATTTAAAAAAAGAATGAAGACAGACTAAAGTCCCAGTTTTAACTAGTTGTCTTTAAAAAAAGTTAGAAATTTTTTTGAACCTTTAATTTCCAGCCCCACTTTCTCAAACAAAATATAAAGAGATTTCGGTCCCCAATCAAGAAAAGTGGTTGCCAAAAAGGGGAAATGTAAAAGTCAACTGATTCTGAAAATTCCCCCTTTATTGCAAACAAAAATTTATCCTATTCATCCCACAAAAGGTTCGTTTATTGGAAATTCAAAAAAAAACGTTGGGGTTTTGTTTTCCAAATGAATTTTGCAAATGAAACACATTTATTCTAAACAAAAAAACAGAAAAAATGTTCCCTTTTTTGCATTGTGACCTCCCCCGTTTTGGCAATCCACCAGCATCTTTTTCGGTGAACAAATCTTAGATGACAATGACCCCCCAAAAACAGTCCCCAATTGGGTCCAACTAAAGGAAAAAAATGTCACATATGTAACCTATTTGAAAATTTTCACCACATGCTCACTAGTAACAAATAGTCATTTCATTCTCTCTTTCCTAGAAATTTGGAAATTTTTCGGACTGTTAAAAGGATCTTTTTAAATTCCTCTCTAATCTAACCATAAAAATTTTCTTGCATTAATAGTAATTATGTTCAGACAATAAACTAGAATACAAAAGCTATTAATTAAATATCATTGATTGGCGTATTTTTATTCAAATTCATTTTCATAATAGGCACATTGTTATATTGAGTTTTTGCGTTCTTTTCGAAGCACCTGACCCCCCCCCCCCTTTCTGCCCCACATCCCCCCCGATACAAACATTGCCCGGTGCGACCTCAAACCTGAAACCCCCGGAAACTTTTACGTAGCCGCTCCCCCTGGTTAATATTTAGGGCCCTCCCCGGGGCAGGCGGGCCCCCACACCGCGCCCCTCCCCCCACACACACACACACTGACATCTTTGGGATCTTTTTTTCTTTCGGGGAAGAAATGACCCAAAAATGGAAAAAACAGCGCGGTGCTCCTCCTAAGGGGGAAAGGGCCCTATTCTCGACCATCCGGCAATCTCCTGGTAGCCTGCTACCTGGGGCCTGCTAAGGGGGGGCGCCACGCAAAATGGCCGATGGTTTCAAATCCCTTCAGCTTTGTCCCCGAATGGGAACTTCCTGATTTGGAACGCAAAACGAATCCACGCCAGATGGTGTGGACCAACCAAAAAATCAAATGAAATTTTTTTATTTTTTTTTCCTTTCCTGTATTTTTCATTAAAAAGTGAAAATCAAAATTGACCCTTTTTATACCCCAGTTAATTTGTGTACATTCCCCGTGTTAGTAAAAAAATAAAACAAAATGTTTTTTTAAAACGTTAGTATGACATCTGCGTTTGCAGATTGTTTCCCTGTTCAACTGATCCCCGGCATTCGAGGTCTGGTTTGGTGGGGTGTGTTTGGTCACTGATTAAAACTTGGTTTCTTTTTATTTCTTCTTTGAAAGGGTTTCTCCCAATTACTTTCTCCTTTAATACTTTCTATTTGATTAAATTTCCCCCCTTTTAACCCCATTAAAATTTCAAAAAAATTTTAAGATTGGACGTCCTTTAAATTAAAACATGTAAAAAGACAAACTTCACAAACGTTAAGATAAACCCTGGATAAGTGGGAAAAAATTTATTTAACCCCAAAATGATTTAAATCTTAATATTAGTCATCTACTGGTCAAAAATTGTGTGTTTAGTGGATGTTTTTTTAAAAAGCCAAAAGCAAAAATTTTTTTAAACTGGGGGAGGGAAAAAAGTTGCAAATATTCAAATTTTTCAATGGGGTACTGGAAAAATTTTTTTACTGATGAAATTAAATTTTGTTCTTCTAGAACAAAAAAAAGTGTGGAGGGAAAAAATTCCAAAAAAGAAAAAATGTTTTCAGTCAAACATGGTGATATAGGTGGATCAAAAATTATTTCCTCCAAGAAGAAATTTCCTCAGCATTGAAAATTGGGGCTAACAAACAGTTTGTTTTCATAAAAAAAATCCCCAAAAAAAATTCTAGGTTGTGGATTTGTATAAAAATAAAATCATGAACTCCTCCCAAATCTCTGAAAATTTAAACTAATTTAACATTTATGGGGTTCCTCAAAAAAAAAACTTAAAAACAATTTCTAAAGGGGTATTTTGGGAGAATGGGGGAAAAATTGGGGGGAGGTCCCCCCCAAAATTAAAACTAACATGTATTTCTTTTAATAGTATTGCCGATCATGAAATGAAATTTAAAAAAAAACATAAAAATTTTGCACAAACATTAAAAATTTGGGTTTAAAAACTCTCTTATTTCATTCATAAAGAGTGCGTAGATATAAAAAAATTTCACTGATACTTTTCCAAAGAATTCTAAAACTACATCTTGTTTCAATTTCTCTAAAAAATTTCCCGATCATTTAAGGAAAAAAATTTTTCTGTTCGTCCTTCTATAATACCTTCAGGGGAATAATTTTTTTGAGTGTTAACTTTCGATAAAGGTTTTCTCTGGGGGTTTCTTTTTAAATTTCTCTGTAGTTCTTGGCAACATGCCATTTCTCCTTGACCCGAGGATGCTGTCCTTCTTGAACCACTTTGAAACTTTACTGGCTGAACCCTAATTACCATTATCTCTGAAAATTTTTTTTGAATCATATTACCTTTGCAGTGGGAAAACCCCAAACCCTATTTTAAATTAATTAATTTCCCTCCAAAAAATAATTATTATAATTTAAAAAAATTTTTTCAAACTCACCTGGCGGTCTTTTCTAATCTTAATGCTTCAATAACGAACATTGGGATATTTGGGGCCCCCGCAAGTCCCCCTCAATACTTTCCCATTGAAACAACACATCAACGTGGATTTCAAAAATCGGTAGCGACATTTAAAATTGCGGTCCCAAATCTCTCTAGATTTTAAACCCGGGTATAACGGGGGCTTCGTCGGCCTCTTCTTCTTCCTCCATTTCTTCCTGGATTCATAAATTCTCACAAATTTTTATCCCTTATATCAAACGGAACTGTTTGGGAAAATGCCCAAGGTTTTAGTGTTAAAATAATAGTCCCAAAGATTAACAATAATGCGCCGTGTTTCGATAATGTCCCTAAAGTATGCTCGGTTGCCGTAAATCCCCAAAAGGGATTACAAAAGTCAACAAAATCGGGGTAAAATAAATTTCTTCACCAAAAACCGGGGGTAAAAACCCGTAAACCAGGGTTGGAGCACGCTGGGGGCTGGCGCCTTGCCCCTGGCCCCAAGCCCTGCTGGGAGCGAGAACCCCAGCCCCTGGGGAAACGTTCGAAATCCCAAATTGAACTCTGAGCCTGCTATCTTAGGCCCCCGGGGCGTTCGAAATCGGCCCCCAGTCCCAAAATCCATCATACCGGGCCCTTATTCTTACCGCTGGCAGGGTTTTGGAAAATGTGTACCAGTGGCTTTGGGGGAGGGGAGGCCTTTGAAAAACAGTAGGGTTTTCCCCGGCCCCCTCGACTGTTTGGCCAGTCGTTTTTTTAACACCGCCCGACAAACTTGGGGGAAATAGATGGAAGAAGCCCAAAACATCTTTCTGTCGTTACGTTAGATATTAAAAATCATTCCAACTCGGGCCCGGTGTATAATATACTAATCTCCAAAATTTAATTAAAAATGGGAAGATTGGCCATATCCCCTAATAAGCCTGATTTAAATACAGATAATGGGCCAATAAAAATATCACCGTTCCCGCAAAAGTCGGGATTGGTCCACCTTTTTGGGAAAGGGTGTATGACAAATTCTTCGCTTCTCCTCCCCAAAGAAACCCGTATTTTGTTTCGGGGCATTCTTGTCGCCCTTGCAAAATACTTAGGGAAAATTTATTTTCGCAAGCGTCGTTTATCATGGTTAAGTCCTCAGGGCTGCGTTGGTGACGATGGGTTAACCCGTCCCCGGGAAAAAAGGGCCATCCTCTCAAAATCGGGAAACCCCTTTGTCAGCCCTGATCTACGGTCTCATGATTGACGCCCGTCGACATTTTTCTGACCACCTGAATACGCCTAAAACTGCAAAAATGCGTTTTGAGACTAATGCCCAACAGGGCCCCGTCGGAAAGGAAGCTTCTGGCCTGGGTTTGGGGGCCGTCTTTCTCTTTGGGCCCCAAAGGGCCCTGGTAAATAGTTACATCGGGGGTGACGTCAGTGTACAGGGTTTTCAACTTTTCGGTGCGGCTTCCCCACTTTCCGATCAGTGTGCGTCATCCGGGGATCCTCCTTAATATCTTCCCGGAAGACGGGGGGAAACACGAAGAAAACCCAACTGCTCACAACACTGCTCGAATGGGGGGATCGTGGACAAGTCCATTAAAGGAAGATGGGCATACCCGCAGTTCCCCCCATTTTCCCTGGATCAACCGTAAACATGCGAAATTTTCTTCTTGACTCCTGTTTCTGGACACGGATGCTCGGACTCCCCAGGTTCAAGCTGGAGGGTCCCCCTTCTGCCCATTATGTGAAACCCGCTGTCGAAAACGCCGGCATGGTTCTTCAGTGCCCCCGATACCCCTCGCGACGGCCCTTTATATCTCGGGGGTGACCCCGGGGACCCCAAGCAATGGTTGGGTGCATGCTCCCTCGAAACCAACGGGGTGCGGTGAGCCTTGCGCAACCATAATAGCTGACTCGGGGGGAATGAAACGGAAAGAGGGGAATCGATTGAACCTCGTTTGATCCTACGTTTTGACGAGAGAAGTGGGTTTGTTGCCACTCTAATCCCTCCCCCTGATGTAATCTCGGGGGTTCCCGGGAGGATGGAGGAGAAGGAGGTTGGTTTTTGTGGTAAAATCTCCCCTATCATTGGACGGGGCCCCATGGTGTCTTTGAAGTTTACCCACCTCGTAAAAACACACACACACACCCAAATTTAACGGGGCGTCGGCCACGGCCAAAAACCCCTGGGAGGTCTTGGGCGCGCCGCCCCCCCACGCCTCAACGCCCCCCCAGCCCCCTGCCTCATCTGCGGAAAGTCCACTGCCTTTGGCGCGGTAGGCGGGCGCGGGGTGGTTTTTTCGCCTCTCTCCGGGTTTAAACGATGGTTGGTTGGTGGTTAGATTTCCGGGCCCTCCCCTTTGGTCATTAGTCCCATTGGGATTGTTTCTTTTTTTCGGGGGATGGCTAGTCTTCCTCCGCTGGATGGCAGATCCTGCGCGTATGCATGTTATTTTAAGAGGTAGGGTTTAAAAAAATAAGAGGGAAAAATCTCGCGCGGTCCCTGGCTCGTTTTTTAGGGGACTGCTCCGGGGATTTTCCTGGTTTCGGGATTTGTCTAATGGGAAAATACGGAAAAATATCGAACAGAGCAGCCGGCCGCTGAATTCTCCCCAAACAGCGACTGAATTTCAAAAAAACTGTGTCGAAAAACCGCCGTGGGGGTGGAACCTAGGACCTCCCGCTGAGAGGGCCCGGTGGGATCAGTTGTCATACCTCCTCATGGAGACTGATTATTTTGTGTTTCTGGGTGCGATCTGCGGGATTGCCCAGAACAGCGCATCGATAAGTCATTTTTTCCTTGCAAAAAGTGAGATAAGATTTTATTTTTATTTTTGATTATATTGTTATTATAAAAAACCTACCATCCATCGGGGAATATCGCGTCCTCCCTGATAAAAAAAACCCTTACACTTCTAGTGCAGTCGATGGGAACCAAAAAGGGGTTCCTTTCAAAAGGGAAAGGGAGAAGATTTTATTTTTATATTTATTATATGAAAATCCCGTTGGCACCTCAAAAGAAAAATTTTTGGGACAAAAAAAAAAAAGATTTGGACATCTTTTTTTTTTGCATAAAAATTTTTTAATGTGTCGTAGCTCAAAAAAAATTCTTTCAATTTTAAAAATCATAAAAATTTTCACCCAAATTTTCATTATAAATTATTTTCCCCAAGTAAAAAAAAGAAAAGGTTCCCAAAACTGCCCAAAAATTACTATAGTCCCTCTAATGTAGTATTTTTGAATTCTTAATATATTTTAAAAAAAAATACTTTGTTTTAAAACTACTGATTACCTCACGTTTGAAAGTTCTGGTAGGGTGCAGTCAAAATTCTTCTCCCCCAAAAAACAACACTTAAATGAAAAAAATTTCAAAGAAAAAAAATAACATTAGTTTCTTCTTATTTTTATAAAAAATTTTTAAAAAATAATGATTATTTTTTTTAGTTTTTAATGTTTTATCACAGAAGAACCCTTTTTAAAAAAATTTTTACAAGGTTATGAAACTAAACAAGTAATTTGGATGAAAAAAAATCTATGGGTAGGGGGGAAAAAAACACCCTTTTCTCAGGGGGTTTGTCCCCAGGATCGGGTTTCCCCCTTTCCTGACAAAAAAATGCACACCACAAGAAAAAAAAAGGGAAACAAAGGGGTTTCGTCTACCCCTTTAAAACAATGCAGTGATAATAAAAAAAATCAGTTCTTCCCCCCCTTGAAGGGAACTCATGAAAACCCTTAATTTGATGATTGACCCAAAACATCTTTTTATATTTTAAATATTAGTACAAAAAATTAAATACTGTAAACAAAACCTAAATTTTTCAAATTATCTCAGTCATTGAAAAAGGAGCTGGCCCATTCAAAGTATCAAATAAAACAATCTCTTACCAGCAACCCAATTTCTTACATAATGTTGAAACAGTCCCCATACGTTGCCCTTTTTTTTTTTGGTAGGTTTTAAAATTCAAAAAACAGTCAGTTCACTCGTGGAAAAAAATGTATTTTTTTTCTTCCCCTTTTACAAATTAGTGGTATATTTTTTAAGCTTGGATCAAAAACTCCCTTTTTAATATCTTATTTTTTATCGTTCCCAGTCTTTAAAACCATTAAAGCTTACATTCTTTAAATGCTCAAAAATAAATGAAGCGTTCTGTCGTTCATGTTTGACACCCAGATATAAAGGACCAATGGGTGATCAATTTTTTCATGCCTAAAAATCAAAGTTTTAATCTGAATTCTTCTGAAAATTTTTTGTCCAATGCGTGTTTTGGAAACATTTTTATCTTCATATTGACTTTTCGTTGCGTTGATTATCGATTATACAAAAAAAAATCATAATTTCTTCCCAAATTTTGTTTTTATGGGCAGTCCTTTCTGATTCATAAAAACGGGTTAAATTTTCTTTCCCCATTAACAATAGGTTTTGAAATAATATCTATTATTATCTAAAAGCAGTTGATATACTTTGGGTGAGTAGGTTCATTTTTCCCTTTTAGTAGGTGGGAAAACAATTTTGGATTAATATACTTCGCATGACAGTTTAGAAAATTTTATCCCTCACAAAAACAATTTTTGTTTAAAGTTCCCTTTTTTTTTCCCCATTCCCCCTTTTCAAAACCCCCCTGAAAAAACACTCCTGGATACAAATATTATTTATTAAATAACTTGTTTATTGCAAATCTCCGTTCTAAATGACAAAAAAAAACCATGCAACAGTGAGAAATTTGAACTTTTATTCGACATGATCTTGATAATTCTTGAAAAATTTTTCATTGCGGGTTTTTTATGTTTTCCCGTTTTGTTTTCTTATTTTTTCGTTTTTTTCTTGGGGCTCTTAACGGTGTGGGTCCATCTTTTTGAAAACAGGGCACAATGTTTAAACTCCCCACAAATTTTTCCCAAAACAGTAATTTTTTGAATTTTATTTGCTCAACAGTCCCTCTTTCGACGAGTTGCAAAGAAAGGGTAAACATAAATATGGGGAAAAAGTCCCGATTTATCTTATTTAAATATTGTCGTGAATTACCGCTACTAACATCTTGAACTCCATCACAAAATGTTTCGAAGAAAATTTTCAATATCTGCTCCTATGTGACTGATTTCTTCAAAAGGTATTACTTCGATGCAGATGTGATGAGGTTGAAAATCTTTGTCCATGGTTTTGGTTTTTTTGTGTGTGTGTGTGTTTCCGGGCGCGTCAACTGCTTTGGTCATTAGTCCCGTTAGTGTAGTGTATGATTTTTCTCAGGAGATGTGTGGTCTTCCCCCGCTGGATGGCGAGATCCGGCGCCGACCTGCCGTCGGCTGGTGGGATTCCCTCTAACCAGGACTCTCCCACCAGCGGGGCACCGCCCCAGCCGAGGACAAGCTCTAAGCTCCGACCGGTCTCCCGGGATATGTGGTAGTGTAGTGCATGTTAGTGTAAGTGTGTGTGTGAGGGGAGAGGATAGGACAAGGAAGAGGAAGGACAGATCGCGCGCGGTCCGTGGCCCGTTTCGTAGGGTACTGCTCCGGCATTCGCCTGGTGTTGATCGGAGAAACCACGAAAAACTACCGATCAGAGCAGCCGGCCGCTAGAATTCTCCTCCAGACAGCGACTGAATTCGACCTAGCTGAAAAGCCAGTGTCGAAAATCCTGCCGCCATCAGGATTCGAACCTAGGACCTCCCGGCCAGAGGCGCTGCAGTGGCATCAGTTTTGTCTATGAAATGCACTGTAATACTCATATAATCATCACAGGCTGTTGAAGTCCGTAAATCAGTAGTGATTGCAACCCTCTCGGCTTCCTGGATTTGATCTCTGACCTTGTTCTCCACTTCTTCGAATAACTGGGGGACATAGTGATTTAGATAGTGATTGCATATCATGTAAGCATTTTTTCTTGTTATTGCTTTGGCACGGTTGTCTCCTGGTTTAAATTTGTTTTTTGTGTCCAAAAAAATCAACGAGTGTTGGTTGATTTGTGTTGAAACTTGAGGATCTTGAGAGGACTGGCCATTGGTCTTCAACTTCTACCACTTCACTCGTACGATCTGCGACGTTTCCAACTTCCCGTGCAGCATTAGTTGGCTTGGCCCCCTTGTGTTCGGTGGAGCTGAATACTACCCGGTGTATCGAAGTAACATGTTTTTTTAAAATTACTAGTATTATGTGATTTTCCACCACGCGAGAATGTTTTTTTTACATATTCTACAAATAGAACGATTGTCATCTTTTGAGTCCACTTCAAAATAATTCCACCACTTCACTCATTTTGTATATGGAATGCACTAACCTAGTCGTCTTCCGTCGCTAAAAGGCAGAACTAACTGAACTCACGAGCTCCGTCAGATGCGTCCACGGTGGGCTGAGAAGGGAGTATCCCGGAAGAAATGCTGTCAGCAGAGCGCATTGCTTATCGTGCCTGTCGCTACTAGATTGCCTAGGGCCTACAAGGAAGAGTTTCCCAATGCTAAATTGGTCGCATATTGCGGACTATCTCAAGAGATGATGACAGGCGCTAGGTGATAAACAACGGAACACGGCGCCCGGACGCTGCAACGTTGGCTAATTTCAACGACTGTAAGTGAATCCGAACAGACGGACACTTCCTCGTTGTTGACAGAAGAAATATAGGAGAGAGAAGAATGTTAAGAAATTATTCTGTAAAATGAGAAGAGATGGGGATTGGCATAAAAAATTGAAAGTATCGAAAAGTATCGAGTAATTTTCCAAAAGTATCGATCGCTATCGATACCACCTGAGTATCGAGGTATCGAAAGTATCGAGGACCCATCCCTACTTAAAATGGATAGATATTAAAGTATTAAAAACTAAAGTAACCTTTTCTAATTAAAAAAAGAATGTGCTGTTCCAGCATCATTAGTTTTTAAAAAACAATACAATTGTTTTCACATTTTCTCAGATTTTCGGACCCCTAATAGTAGAATGGAAACATAACTTTAAGCATATTATAGAAGAGTAAAAATTGGTTATGTATGCAAAATTTCATAAAAAGTTTTAGCGGTTTTTCAGAAATTGTTAGAACGTTTCTGAAAATAGCAGTTTTGATCTTATCTCCATAGAAAACGTTTGAGAAACTGAATTTGAAACACATTTACTCACAAACGCAAGTAAGAATAGAAGGTAGAAGAACTATATTTACTTCATGTATATCAAAAGCACTCTCTGAATAATCTCCATATCTTCTTCATTCTGGCTTTGGAAACAGTTATCTGAATCTTCATAAATCCATTAAAATTCTGGTAAATTTATTAAAACTTTTAGAACATTAATAACTTGCTGTTGAACTTAATTTATTTCTCTTTCGAACGCATTTGTTGTTAGTTATTCCCCAAGATACCTTGGATCAGAAGATACCAAGCGCTCATGTTGAGGTCTTAGATAAATCGTTGTATATGCTGTTTCCGTAATTCATGCAAATTAAAATAATCCTTAAGTTCATCATTCATTAATATTTTTTTGAGGAATGGATTTACTTTGGTACGACCTTTTTGTCACTAATCATTTTATAAAAAATTGCAAAAGAGTGATTCAAGATCGACAGATCTTCAGTTCTTTCTATATCGTTCCACTTCCTTCAAACGTAGTCAACTACACTCCTGTAAACTTTAATGAATGAATTCCATTTATTTAAATATTCAGCCGCAGTTTGATAATGGGCTTGCCCCTACTTGTGAATATTTGATAAAAACCCTCCTTTTTAATTACAAGAGAGTGATCGAGCAGCTGTTGTTAACGTTATTCACGCCCAAATTAAAAGAATTACAAATCATTGAACATGGAAATGACCTCAAAACTATAATTTTTTGACCCTCTACTCTTTGAACTGCTAAGTGGAAAATGATGCTTGGTTGCGAAGAAATTAAGCTATTCTAATAAAGGATTTTCAGAGAACGACTTGATAATAAATGGTCTTTTATTTTCAAATTTAAAATTTGCTTTCTGGAGAAAGTAAGTTACATTTATTCCCCCGCAGATGGCAGCATTTCGAAACAAAATCTAAGCTTGAGCACACGATAATTGAGCTCCTCGCCTTCAAACGGTAGCAGTGTCATTTACACAGAGGCAAGCGTTGCTACGTAGTACGAGAAACAGATGGCGCACTAACCGAAGAAATGAGAACTTACTCCAACGAAATGGAAACCAACTCCAACATTAAAGGACAGAATTGAATTGAATTGAATTTGCCTTATTTTACGTGGCGAGACTCAGGCCATGAGGCCTGCTCTTCCGTCTGACCACGCAAATTTCGTTACGCTCACTTTCACCTACTAGGAGAGAATGAAGGTATTACTTGGGCGACAGAAACAGACGATTTTAATTTAGCTCAGAGACTTCATTTAGGATTGAGGATCTTTTACATGCAGTAAATGTACTAACATGGGACAGCCGGCTTTACTTTCCCTCCGAGGCGTACGAGTTTTCGCCATAAAATCCACAGCTTCGATCAGGTTCAAACGCAAGCTTTAGGTATAGCAGTTCGATACGCTAACCGATACACCATCGCCGCCGCATAATATATTTTTAATAGTATTTTTGTAGGCAAAACGTTTCAAAAGTACAAGATATTCGTCGTGAAATATCGACAGCGTATAGGCCACATTCAATATCACGTCCAGCCATTGTGAAATCGCTATGCAGTCATCATTAGGGCCTATGAGACAAGGTCCATCACATCACCCAAAAAACGAAGGAATGGAGTCACACATCATCGACAATGAGAACAAAATACAGTCACAGCTACCATTTTTTCGATTGCATAGGAGTTGTCTGTACCGAGTTTATGTGGAAGTGGCCGACCATTAATGTTCAGTCGTACTGTGAAACACGAAGAGGTTTGCGTAAAACTGAAAAAGAAGAGACCTGGAAAATTAAGCATAGGCATTGTTCTCTTGCTCGACAATACAAGATCACAAGGCTCGCAAAAAACAGAATTTACTTCGCAGTTTTTGATACGAGGTCTAGCAGCATCCATGGTAACTACCCGATGTTGCTCCCTGCGTCTTTCACGTATTCGGCAAGTTCAAAGAACATTTGGATGGAAGACAATTGTCCAACGATGAATACGTTCAGACAGCTGTTCTTAGCTAGCTTCAAAACCAAGGAGCGATTTTCTATCGTCAAGGTATTTAACGATTAGTGCAACATTCAAGCAAATGCCTGCAGTGACTGGGAGATTATGTAGAGAAATAGTGTTGTGTATGTGTCATATTGTATAGTAGCACACTTCTCAATAAAGTATTAACTTGATAAAGTGTCAAGGTTAAGCAAAGGGATTGATTAAATTAAGGAACTTGATTCAAAGGTATAAAGATCGCATGGTATTCCTAATTATTTGATAGGGACGTACCAGAAAAGTGACAGAAGAAGGATATAAAAAAATTTGTTAGAAAATGGAACCAAAGCGAGTAGATATTGGTTGAATAATGAGGGAGAAAACATATCGCATATAACGCACCAAATTATCAATGCACTCATTTGGTCTTTAAGTTTACGTGCTATTTCACGTAATAATAAAATCTTCAGATTTCTCAAGTTTAATTGATGTGATTGTTTATAGAGACTTCGACGATTTTTCTCTCCATGCAGGGTTTCAGAGCGCTAGCCATCTCACTTGATGATAAGTTTAACTTCCTGTTCCTGAGACTTCATGATCAACGTACTACTGCACGTTCACTGCTTGCTTTCTCCTTGAATGAGGGAAGAAAAATCATTCCAAGGACTTCATACAATTGCCTAGGGTTTCCAGGTGGCCGTGGTGATTTTCAGCACCGCCCTCCCCCTCCCCGCCGACGTCGCCGCGGAGACGAGCTAAACTTGTGCAGTTTTGTGAACGCACGAAGTGCAATGTACGTTCACGCCACTGCGAATACGACCATTCCTACCCGCCGCGGGCATCTATGGCCAATCCTGCAACATGAAAGAAAAAACAGATCAAAAAAGATTTCAGCCAACCGGCGCGCGCATTGCGTGTGCAGTCATTTAAGGCTTATATTTCAACGGTGAGCGCGAGACAGAGGCAGATCGCTGAGACACTGGCAGAGGGCGAGCTGGCGTCTTCCGGCGGAGGCCCTCTGCAGAGAGCGCGGGGGACGGGAGCCGGGCACCGCCCACAGAAACTGTAAGCGCCCTCCGCCAGGGCACACGCACGCACATTTCTAAACACAATTTATCAATATGTAAAATTATTATTATATTATATTTTATTGGGAAATGTCATAATTCATTTTCATTTCAATAACAATGTTGAAAATCTTGGCTGATCGGGAGAATAGCTACCCCCCATGTCAAGGCTACATTAAGTCACATACGTTTCTAAGCATTTGTTTTTTTCCATTCAAATAGGTTTGTGTGTCTACTGAGATGGAAGGTATGAATTATCTTAAAGTGATGTTTCCCTTTAAAATAAATTCTCTTAAAGTGAGAGAGGTATATAATACAACGTGAGCGCCGGAGCGACAGCAGGAGAGCCTGAACCAAGTCTCGAGCAGGGGCGGAAGGCCCTGCGAACATATAACGTTGAATCCGTCGGGTAACGACGTGCGGTAGCACGTCGCAGACCACTTGGTGAAAAAAATGCGTGTAGGTTATAAAATTAAATTTGTAGCGTGAAAAATACGAATAATCAGTTCACTTAATGAGTGGATGTTGCTACAGAGATGTATACGAACAGGGGGCTTTGGAGCAGGGGGGTAGCTATTCTCCCGATCTACCAAAATCTTAATATTCAGAGGGGGCCCATAGCTTGGCCATGCTATTCTTCGGATATTAATTCGATCATGACTTTATCTCAAGCGCTTCATTTTTGAACCGATTATGTTCCACTTACTCTGTACAAATATAATTCTACTACAGCCTTTTACTATCAGGGAAACCACTGAAATGAGTCACACACATTGAAGGTTCACGTTAATTACCAGTCCAATATATCGTGAAATCAACTGACATTTCCACAAGACACGTGTAAACATTTTCTTTCCTACGCTGTTTTTCGTAACCGCGTTCAATTGCCAGTCGTACGTTGTATTTTAATCCGTACTTCTGTCACGTGTTTCGCTAGCAAATATTCAATTGTAACTCTATTTCGTAGAGAGGGAAGAACGCTGGGAATTACTGTTGTACCAATATTTATATTTGGCGAGAAGTAGCCTTCTCACTTAGAACAAACAAATCAAGAATCGCTGATCTTCCGGAGGCCTTCGTACAAAAATAAATGACTCTTTATGCTGTTAAATTTCTTCAGAATGTGTATTGCAGCTTCTCTAATTAATGGAGAAATAAAATAAGTCATCTCCGTCAACTTCATATTTGTTGACAGGAAACTGATTATTCTTCATAGAAACCAAATCAACAACACCACATCAGAATTCCCACAATTCTCTGATAGACACCACAGTTCGGTTCGTTTACAACAGTAGATGAGCTGCCCCAGTAAGAAAGGAAACGAAATAAGTCAAGGGCGGCTGACCAATAACTGACATTACTACCCACGCCGCCTCTACTCTGTAGAGAAGTCGAGGCAGTGTTGTTACAAGCCATTAGCTGCTTGTGACGTATGTAGGCCGACCATGGCAATGTATGACACCTATCTTAGTTTAGTTTGTGCTTGATGGAGTTAGACCTTCCTTCTGTGCCACGTTACTGTACTTAAAATCCAAAATACGTTTTTAAATGTTGTCCTCATAGAAGAAGAAGAAGTGGACAGTTGCTGTAAAATAAGAAAAATTTCGACAAAACAGCAGTCAAAGGTTAGAAAAGTTCATTATGTAAAATAGATTAGTATATATTGAACAAATTGAACTTTTACAAAATTTTGAAGTAGTAATTTTAGAACTGTATACCAAATCAATAGCTTGGAATCCTGATGAAAGTCAAAGACTTTCGTATCAATTAGATGTTTCATCGAATCTCACATGATTTACTGAGTTGGTCCCTTGTTTTGCATTTGCATAGTAAATATAGCTTTCTTCCCGCCAAATCACATTGTTTTAATTGTTTGTTTGTTTGTTGTATTTTGTATTCAATAAACACATCTTAATTCTTAGCGTAATCTGATGTTATGAGGTTATGTTTGATTACTTTACTGAAATGGTATACAATGTAGCGTTAATGTAAATGCAAGGAAAATAGAAATGTTCAAGGATTATTAATTAACGTTATTAATACTGCTAGAAGAATAAATAACTGTAACCTGAATTCTCGACTAAAATATGTTTGCTATCGTCATTATTTTTAAACGTTTATTCATTTTTGTAGGTTTACGAAGTCAATTTTCGTCCTGAGGACATACTACGGACTGTTGAGTGCCACGACGAAAATAAATGAAAAACACCCTACGTTTCAATAGGAAGAGTGAAACTAAAAGGTGATGCATTGCCCTCACTATTTCCTAATTGTCCAAAGTGTTCATCTTCAACAATAATTTCAAGAGAAAGCGAAAAAAACGAAAAAGGATTGAAAATCAAAATATGCAACGTGCAATTTTGCGCGTGGAAGCATTTCCAGTGAAAGTGAATGGAAAAACAAATTTTGCTTTGAAAACTTTCAGCAATTCTTGTGAAGCATAAAAAGCGTGAGTATTCCACCCAAATGGAATACGATTCTCCAAGAAGACTATGCGACTTGCCTTGAATTTGACGAGAGAAAAGTGTCAACTGTTCTGGCGTCAGAAACAACGCACGTCAATCTAAGTTTCTATGTTTTTAGGGAAATAAAACGTATGTGATAATCTTGCATAAGTCATACTGAACACTAGTATTCAGGAATTATTTCATACACTTGGTCTGACAAAGAGGATGATATGATATGAAAACTATTGAGTTCAGGAAAATATTCTATTCGATATTCAAGAGAAGTTTCGGTGTTTTTCAGCATATTATACACTATTTTTCTACATGCAAATACATTTTTACCCAGTGCTATTTAACTTTTCCTCATCCTCAGACAATTCCAAACATTTGTTTGTCGTGTCCTACAAACCAGCATTTGGATCAGAGTGATTGAAAATTCCTTATTCGTATTAAACAAAAATTTCAGTTGCTAAAAGAAAATGTTCACATGTTTCATTGATGGTGAATGAAATACTTGTGAATCCATTCCTGGATTACACTGGATTCTGCAGCAGTCGAACTGGGTCAACTGCTGCTTCAATTCAAGTGTCTATGGTTCAAAGCTGTTTACACAACTTTAAAGAAATAGTCCACATTCTATCAGTACATGAAATTAATGCAGAAACTCTATTCAATTTTATATAAAATAATATTATTGCGTTTCGTGAAATAGGGTTTACTGTTTTTTGTGTTAAGTGATAACAACGCTGGTAATTGAAAGGCATTGTCATATTTTTGCTCTCTGCCAAAATTAAGTAGATTGTATCCATCCAAACCGTTTATACAATAATACACATCCACTATTTTCTGTAATTGATTCTGTTCATATCTTACAGTGTATTACGAATAATTGGATAAATAAAAAAGATCCAAATCAACCAGTAGTATATCTTCCATTTGATGTAGAATATAATCAAACTTGTAAACTTGCCACTGCCTCTTATTATTGTTTGAAAAAAGTACATGAAATTGAAAAGAAATCAAAATGTTTAGTTAAATATGCACATAAATTAAATATAAAAGAGGCTAGCATTCAGTAAAATCGAAAGACAAAACATATGTATTAAATGTTTTCAATTAAAGTTTACTGGCTCTTGTTGTAGAACACAATATTGAAAATTTCCATGACACTGGAGAATTTAATCCTTAGTTGATTTAACATAGTCAATGTCAAGCATTCTTAAATGGATGAACAATTTAGAAATCTATTGCAAAACCCTCTTGCCTTGAATCAAACAATAATAAATATTTACACACATGTTGGCCTGCTTAGACTATTGGAAGGAATTAGGCATTTAATATGAATTCAAGTAGATTAACGAAAGAAACCCATTTAGTCCTATCTCATACAACTTATGCTTTAATAGTGCTCACAAAATCGTGTACTTTGGAGTTAAATTTCAGATATATTTTGTCAGGTAAAATTCAGATCGACTCTTTGGAAACTCGTTTTGAAAAATATAGAACTATGCCAGGAACTCAACATTTATTATTTGTGAGACCTTTTCTTTAAATAGAAACCAAACTAAGAATATAAAATATTTTTTCTACAAACCTAACTAAAATTCCTTCAAATTTGGTGAATTACATTTCCCATCTTTGATGAAATTCAAAATAATAAATGTGATCTTGCAGACATGCGTGGCACTGCTATTATTTTGAATTTGAATGTTGTGAACACTGAAGATGATTGCCAGTATTTACTGCTGCACCACCAGGAGATATATTATACCAGGGCACTTTTAAAGAAAGTTACATGTGAAATTTGTCAAAATCACTAAACAAATCTTTTCAGATAGAAGAAGAATGCAAACATAATTTGATCAAAAATGTGGATAGAGGAGGGTTGTTACTTCCAAAACCTGATGTTATGAATGTAATAGTATAGGTACAACCATATAAAAGAATTAGTGTCATTATCGAAACCAGAGAAATTCCTGCAAACCCAACAGCAGAAAGTATTTGTTCTCATTACAGTCACCATTATCAGAGATAAAAATTACTTTATAAGAGAATTGAAATGGAATGTCCACAAAGCAAATATCTTGTTTAACATTATAAGAGTGTCAACAAATTTAATTTCAAACAATTTTGTAAAAACAAAAGATGATTAAAAATTGAAAAAAAATTTGTAACTCTAAAATACTTAAGTGTATTTCTTTTAAAAATCTATTACAAAATCATAAAAGAAGTTTTTTTAATATTTATATACTAATATTATATAATACAATAGTATTATGAAACAATATATATAATATTATTACTTAAATTTTTTTTTTTTATTATTATATAATTTTTCAGCTGTAGTCTTCACAAAAATTGTAAATTTATTCATAACAAGACGTGTTTTGGTTTCTTAAGTTTGTAATGTATTTTAATTCTTACTACATTCCTTTTCTCCTTGTCATTTCATGTTTTTGAATAATCATCGACAACTTTAACTCACTTATACCACAGTGCTGTTTACCTATTTCATCGGTCTCTCTTCTTGGTTTCTGACCCCCACGCTATTAGGTGTTCGAGGAGTCTTTCCTTATCTTCTTTTTTCTCTTTCTCCCTCTCTCTTTCTTTATATCAGGATAGGTAGGCCTCACGGAGAGCGAGATTACGAAATCATAATGTAGGCAATTCTCCCTGGGCATGGAAAACTTGATATAAAAGTTCCTAGTTCTTCAGTTTGTGAGTTGAAGCAATGGGCCTGCACTGCAAAAAAAATCAAACCTGCAAAATACGTCAAACACACCTCAGAATCGGGAGCATTACGACGAAAGTAGACAACGAATTCATGATTATGGAACGTCCAAGGGCTGAGAAATGAAGACCTGCAAGAAACATTCCAATCCCGATCACCGAACCGTTCACATCGCAGAGCGCTCGTAATAGAACACTACTGTCAGTACGGGCCCGCCCGGTACCGACCAACCAGTTTATATTTACAAAATTACTTCTAATATTAAGTTTTCAAAATGAAAATTCATTGTTAATCCGGTGCGTCAAACAACCCGCGATGGCATTCAGTGCGATTGGTAACAGGCAACGTAGTCGGCAATGCTCTTTGCATTAACTGCACAACACCAGCAGCATTCCGCAGAGCAACTTCATCAATTTACCTACCTCACACGGTGAAAGTGCATACGATGATACAGTCATGGAATCATCTACATCAAGAAACTTCGTGTTATCAAGATCCATCGCAGGTACAGCGCGCAACCTTGGGCGGCCAGCATGGGAGTTACCAACATTCGCAAAGGAAAGGTCCAGTAGGCGGGGACGCTACCCATAGCGATAACAAAAAACACCGTGCAAGTACCAATGTCGGTAACGAAGTTATTCAACAGTGTTAAACAGTGCACCACCTGAACAGTTCCAGGACTACACGTAGGCCACTTAGCCCAAAACTTCAATAACGAGAAAAAGATTTTGACTTGCAATCCTCTAACAATGTCCCAATAGGCAATAGATTTTCAGAGATTAGCCTCCAAGAAGCCGACTCTCCCCCCAGACAACCGCTTCAAATACCTAACTTTGATCAATCTTCACAGTCCATTACACAACCTCAAAAATACCCCCAATTTTTCATTTCTGAGATAACAAATATAAATTCAACGTCGAGTGAAATTAAAAACAACGATATATAAAAACTTCATAGCTGAACAAAAAAATAGTGAAAATAAATCGGTACAGCTGAAGAGATTTTCATAATGTCATAAAATGTAATAAACACTAATAGAGAGGTTCCACTCAACTAAAGACCCAATAAAAAACTTTTCATTAGTATTTAAATGTACACCTTTCCTTAACTGTAAGTGAAATTATGCAAGATTTAAAACAAGACACCCCATCGGTATTCAAAATTACACGTCTTCAGAAGGACAGCCATCCCATTCCTGTAATATAGGCCGAGTTCAACAGTAGCTGAACCACAGGAAATATTCTCAACATAAATCAGATTGCAACCTCAAAGTCACCACCGAAAGAAGAAAAAAGACCAAAGGGCCTCTTTGGTGTTATAGATGTTAGGACTTTGGAATCTCTAGAAACAATTGAGAACCACAAAATTAACTGGCACAATATGTTCTGGTAACCATTATACGGTAACTTGTCCCCAAAGTAACGCAAACCCTACCTGCATTCTCTGCAAGGGCAATCACCGTGCGAATGTAGAAAAACTGTTCTTACTATAAATCGTTGAAAAAGAACCACCCACCTCATGGCACAGAAACTCATCTAAGCAGCACAACCTCCATCCTTTAGCAACCAACAACATGAACAATTTACATCACTACCATTTACCCAACAACCCGAAATTTTACTAGGTCATAGCCACAGAAAACCAATCAAGTTCCGTTAACAATAACAGTTGCAGACAACCACAACATAACCAACAGTAATAATATTAATCCTCTTCTAAATACAATAATTAATTCCATAATGTCCTGCATATTATCTCCATCAACTCCTTATTCCATCTATAATCAATACAATCCAGAATACAGTAACAGCTTATTTTAATAACAATTTCTTACAAGTCCGTAGAAATACATCATTCACAAATAAAGGAATGCCAACAGCATTACATCCAAAAAAATAGAACTGACACAATACTTACATAGTTACTACATAGATATAGCGTGCATAACAGAGACACCTAAACAATAAAAACAAGTTTTACATACCTGAATATAAAATTTACAGAAATGACAGGATTGCCCAGCAGAAAATAAAGGGAAGGCAGGGTACTAATAGCAATCAGAACAATATAAACCATCACAGAGTGAGTATATCAAACTACAGAAATTGCAACAGTAGCAATAAAGCCTAATAATAAATAATCAACCATGAATACAATAGCTGCATATAAACCTCCAACAATAAAAATACAACCCTAAATATAGCAATCCTATTTTTAAATAAAAATACATTAACTACTCGGAGATCTAAACGCCAAACACACAAATTGGGGATGTCGCACAAGTATCCAATCAGGAAAAACACTGTCACTAGTATTAACTAATACGACTATCAAAATATTATCCCCTCCAGAACCAACATACTATCCAAGAGACGTAACTAAAAAAACAGACATCCTAAGACATCGGACTGACAGATGGAAATATCAATTTTACTCAATCCCATATCATGAACTCCCTCTGACCACATTCCGGTAAATCTAACACAACATATCCCACCCCACGATCACAATCCCCAAAATAAACACTCGTAAATCGAACTGGATTATATTTCAAAATATAATAAGCACTACCTAAAATAAAAATCATAAATAATTCTATAGAAATTGACAACGTCATTACATTACTAAACATCATAATACATACAGCAATAACGAAACATAACCCAAATATATACCATAACAGCATCAGACATTTACCTCACCGGCAGAAATTAAAATATAATAAATATAAAAACAAGACCAGAAGACTTTGGAGACGAAAATAAAACCCCACAAATAAAGAGAACTTAACATATTAACTATTGTTAAGAAATCAATAAAATCATACAAATATTACATTCCAAACAAAGATAATCATTTGACACAAAACAATTCTATTGGAACTTCACAAAACAAATACCAAAAGAAAAATCAATTATTCCACCTATCAACTCACCAAAGAGATAAGTTATTCACCCCAACCGACAAGGCTGATGAAATATCCAATTACTTTGAGTCGACTTTCACCTTCAACCAAGCAAAATCGCACCCGGAACAACACAATAATTCAATCAATTAACCACTCAATGTATGACCCTCACTACAAAGTCCATTTTACAAACCCTAAAGAAATTAAACAAATCATTAACTCTCTCCAGATAAAAAAAAGTGCCAGGTCATGATAATATAAATAATTCAATTCTAAAACACTTACCTGCCCCTAATAGCATATACTATTAACACACATTTATAATTCATGCTTCAGAGAACCGTCACTTTCCATCCACTTGGAAGCATGCTATCCATTCATCTCCACTAAAATCTTCGAAAAACCAATACTTCAACGTCTGAAAAAACACCGCTATCATTCATCCCGTTCCGAAACCAAATAAAAATTCAGCAAACACCGACAGCTATCGCCCAATAAGCCTTCTACCATCTCTGTCTAAAATCTTCGAAAAACCAATACTTCAACGTCTGAAAAAACACCTGCCATTCCAAAAGACAAAAGCCATTCCAAAAGAGCAGTTTGTATTTATTGAACACATCTCCACACAACACCAACTCCTCAGAATTACAGAAGATATCAACACAGCATTTCAGAAAAACATCATTCAATACTCATGTCACTTGACAATATCACAGGCATTCATAGAGTATGGCACCAGGCACTAATTTACAAATTAAAGAAAATCGGCACTCCACAGTATATCATCTCAATAATCGAAAACCATTTATCCAACAGAACCGTTGCAGTAACAATTAACAACCATCATTCAAACACCAGGTTAATCAAAGCAGGATTACCACAAGGATCCCCCCTCTCACCCACACCCTTCAATCTCTATGTAGCAGACATCCCCCAACATCCAACAGTAAAAACCGCACAGTTTGCAGACGACACCCTTATATTCGCTTCCAATCACTCTCTAATTAACATTAAAAACAACATACAAATATATCTAAACCCAATAGAAAGTTGGTCATCCAAATTAAAAATAAAACTAAACCCAAACAAAACATTAACAGATTTTCTTTGAGCCATACACTCCACCCTTCATTAACATTAAATATGAGCCCATCCCATGGTACTAAATAAGCCATTAAATATTTAGGACTGGACTTGAACACCAATTGAATTGGAAACAACACATAGACACAAAGTATTCAAACTAAAAACAAACTTCATCAACTAAAATCACTAATTAATAGAAATAAATACCTTCCATACAAAACAGCATCAATACTCTACAAAACAATAATCTGACCGCCTCTTCTCTATGTATGGATTAATTCTGGCTCATATTCAACAAAATTCCAAATAGTACAAAACCAATTCCCTACGTACCATCACTGATGCACTGGTTCATATCAAAATCATCAATTACATAATGAAATCAACCTCGACCTCATCATTCACTACATTGCCTAGCCCATAAATTCTTCTCTAATATTACATATTCAAAACATTATCCTCGTTCAACCTCTGTAAAAACCCCACTCATCCCACTCGCATAATAAATAAATATCCATTCCAGATATTTTGTAAAATATTTTCAGACCTAGAATAATATCTACGAGGTGCCATCATGGTTTCCTCAACCACTGTATTATAGTTAAGTAAGGTTAAGTGTTATAAGTTAAGCCATCACTGCATATGTGTAGTTTTATAGGAACTGATCTATGTACAAAAACAATCAAATAATGAAACATAATTTTAAAAAAACCCTGCAAGAAACAAATTAATTAAAATAGCACTAAATTGAATTAGCCTAAAAGAAGAGCAATGAAAATGTGATGTTGAAAGATATTTTACATTTTTCAGTGATACGGAAAAACATCTCCGAGGAAAGGCAGGAGAGACTATTTTGGCAAATAAGAAATGGATGAAACATTTAACAGTTTTAATGCTGTAAATGAATGAATAATAATAACCCTTTATCTGGAAATGTTTAATATTACTTTCATGATTGTTGGTGTGTATACTCCAAACGATACCGCTACCTTATTAACGAAGAAAGACGTCTACTAAATTAAGTCAAGTAATTTTAACTTTCGGTAATAGGAAGAAATTAATTTTACAACGTTATTTTAATGTAAGGGCGGGGGAAAAGCAATAATTAATTCATGGGTCAATATGGAGAAGACCTGTTAAATGAAAATGATTCTCATCTAATTGAGATACGTGCACAGTTCTCTCTAAAGATACTGAACGTCTTTTACCCGCACAAAGATATCCATAAATATACAAAGTAAAGGGTTCAATTCAATAATTGATTATGACAATGAACGGGCATCCCACGCTAAAATCATGGACGTTCATTGTAAAACAAAGAATGATTTTGGTCCGATCAGTACCTGTTAAAAACAACAGCTTCGTTTGGACCCAGGAAGAAGAGAAAGACCCCAAGAAGAAATACCAACTGGAAGAAGAATGTAAACAGAAAACAAAATTTGAAGTGCGTTATCAATCCGACAGTTATGACAATGAATCCACAGTATCCCTTTAAAAGTTATGATTGGCACAAAAGATGAAAAGGAAAGTTGATATATCACAGAAGAAATATAGTTTCCTGAAAGAATCCATACACCAAGCCGCTATGGAGTCAGTCGGAGAGAATAAGACACGCAGAACTACGATGAAGGAATATTGGTGGAAGGAAGAAATCAAAGATTTCCTTAAGGAAAAGAAACAGGTGTATGAAAAATGGCTAAATTTTAAGGGGTAGAGATAGACATTGAGATAATAATGTCTACAGAACATACGGTAGTATTGTTAAACACGAAGTAGCCAAATTAAAAGATGCTTCATTTCTAAGAACCTTATCAACATCTTGAAGTTCTTCGTGAAACTTCTCAACAACTTCTTTTCTTCCTCCTTCAGGTGAATAGCAACCAGTTATAGATAATGACCTCTTTTCAGTTTGCATCTTAATTTTATCATTCTTTAATTATATATGTATATCCATCTATTTTATTTTTGAGTTTCTTTTTAATCATTATTCCTATACCAGCAGATGGTCTCTTCTCACGCTCTACGCCACAGTGAATTAAAATATATTTCAGTTCTGTCGAACCTTGTAACATCTTCTTCGTTTCTGGTGTGATTGCAATGTCTTCTTCAGCGCGCTGTATTTCTATTCTAGCTGAAGCTAACACTCTATGTAACTTTCTCTATACAGCTGCTATTAATCTCAAACTCTTGTATTTTTTCATAGCATTGGTTATCGTAATCATAATAGTCCGGCATTTTCCCTGCAAAGATTCAGTAATTTAGTACATCCCCTTGCCGCGTTACTAGCACAGCGCAGGTTCAGCTCGGGGGTGGGGCTGCCAACTCTCAGTCTTCAGGCAATATTTTGGGTTGATCTCTCGTTGGCAGACCGCCTCCACGGGACTGAGAGCTCTACCTACCTGGAAGGCAGGAATGAGGACCGAACTGCTTAGGATGAGTACAGAGACATGGAGCTACTCAGTCCACCGTTGCCTCTCGTGAGGGGAGGATTGTGTATCTGAAAGCAATAATTGGGGTAAGGGTTGGTCGCACTCTTGACAGGGGATTCTATTAAACCCCCACACACCACACGGAAAATTAACAATTACTAAAATTATATTGGAAGCTTATAAACGCAAACGAAATTCGAGAACAAATAAACTCCGTATTAAACGCTGTAAGAATATGTAGTTGGACAATTACGAAATTCATAAAGAAGTCAATATTATTACATTGCTAACTGTTATTATTCAGTTCGCCGAAAATGAAAACGGGAGCAGTACAACTTTTTTCCCGCCCATTGGAACATATAAGGAGAAAATTTTTAAAAAAAATATGAACCGTCATTTAGAAAATAGTTTGTTAAAACACGGAAAATTTTGAGAAAACTTCTCATGTGTTTGAAAATGACCTTTGATATAGTAGTCCTTTGTACACGACCTTATTTCAAGATGTCTTTGAAGAACAAATTTCATTTAGAAAAAATAACTATCATCAAATTTTATTGCTTAAAAAATTCAAAATTTATTGCTTATTTATCCTTTAAAATAGATTTTATTACATGGGAGTTTTTTGTTTTTCTCCCTTTCAAAATTCAAAATTTAAGTAGTATTAGACTTAGTGTGAGGGATCACAGAATTTTGAAAATGTACACACAATTCACTTTTCTCATAGCACGTCATACCTTGAGTTTTAACTGTTTTTGACCCGTAAAAAATAAATAAATAAATAAAAATAAATTTTGTAGTTGTTAGAAGACGCCAAAAACATTTTAATATTTTCAATTTAAAAAAAGATTTTGAAGAAAATAAAACCTACGCTTTCCTTTTAAGCGTCCTTTACGCTTTCAGGACAAGTTTAATCCAAAAATTTTGAGCAATTTGTGTAAATTTTGAAAATGTATAAAGTACTCCTAAAAAGCAAATTCAGTTTCAAACTTGCAGTGCAGCAGAGATTGTTCAGATCAATTTGGGAGAAATTCGTCTAAGCGGTATAGGCACTAGCATTAACCATACGCAGACGGACAGATTTTTGGCCGTCAATCTATTTTTAGGTATCAAGGACCCACAAAATATGGATTCTGACTGCGAAACGCGTTAGAGGAAGTAATTTAGTACACAAGAACAAGATAAATGAAGTTTTTCGTTACCAGGGCTCGGAACTCGGCGTTTTCCGACGAACGATTACAATAATTTCTCTTTTAACGAAGGAAGGTGAGAAAGAAAAAAATGTTCTTGACTTCATTTACAGATCTGATTTTGATGAATAGATTTCATTCAAAAGAAAAATGTTGCAGTTGTTGGAGAACGCGGTAAAGTTTTTAAACTTCTGCAATTTTCAAAATTTCAAGATATTTAAAAATTTGAGCCACTCTTATTGGTGTATTATGCTCTTAGGTGATGAAAAATTAATCCTAACATTAGAGACATTTTAAAAAAAATTGAAAACGTCTCCGGGACTTCATGTCCCAGATCATCCGTTTTCAATTGAAGGGACCGTTACATCAGCCAGACCATCGAAGAACATCAATTTTGGAGAAAATCTTGCTCATGGTTTAGCCGCTAGTGATCTTCACAGGTAGACGGACAGACGATTCTCGGTAAACAAATTTTTCAGCACCAAGGAGCCGCAAAACGTGAATGATTACTACCCAAAGTGTTAGAGGAAGGTATTTACTATTTACAGGAAAAAAAATTATATCCAGTTTTTCGTCATTAGGTAGATACCATACAATATTTTCTGGAAATCTATATTTGAAAAAAAAAATTGCAGTGCTTCCAACAAGGCCGTAGTAACATTCTAAGTTATTTCAGACATATGTTGTTGATCCAAATGATTTATGTAATTTTTTAAAAAGCAAGTTTTTACAAAATGCATACACTGCAGTAATGTACACGGCGGAGATAATTGGTTCTCACTAGTTGTTAATTGTAATTGTTTTTCTTCTATTGTCATGAAAGGCTTCTTACAAATTAATAAAGAGGTTACCGAGGAAACGAGTTCGAAATTTTAAACGGTGGCCGGTTCTGGGTCTCCCCTCACCCAAAAGTTGCACTGGTTGTTCTGTTCCTAACAGGAGGGGGATCAGTTGATTGGAACTTCACTGTGACCACTGCATTGGGCGGGGACCACCGACGACGTGCAATTGGGGTCTGGGGCGTGATGTTACCGGGCCACGATTTCCCCGGGAGGGGTTTTCAGTATTATCTCTTATTTCATTACTGTAAAATCGTGAAATATAAATAAAAAATTTTAAATCCTTTTAGGGACGTTGGAAAATTGTTGTAATTAGAAGTGAAACTGAACAAAAAGATCAATATTTTAAAATGTAGAATTTATCCCCGGATCAGTGGAAATTAGTATTTAGTCGAACTTTGTTTTAAAGGGCCTTTTGTAAAAACCAATGTTTACAGAAAAAATTAGAACAATTAGATACCAAATATTTAAAAGTAGCTTTGAAAAATTAACCAGTAAATAATATTATATCAGAAAATCTAACAATTTTTTAAAAGTCTATGTTTTCTGCATATTGAGATCTGCATTGTAATGTAGTCCCTTTAAATTTATTTCAAAATCAGTTTTAAAAAAATTTATTGGGAAAAATCATTATAATTTTGTAGTTTTTGGGTGTTAATTTTTTTTTGAATTTTCAAAAATAAGAAATTCCATAAATGAGACCTACAACTTTTAAACCTCATTTTTTGTATTGAAGAAAAATTTTGAAACTCTTGGCCTTTTTGAGAATTTTTAAAAATTTGCTTTCCCTTTAAAAAAAATTAAAGCTCTTCTTTTTTAAAAATTTTAAAGGGCCTTCTTTGGATTTTTTTTTAGATTTCATTGAAAAAATCTGTCAATTTTACTTTTTTTAAAGTTTGATTTAGTTTTAAAAATTTCTCCGAAAGTAGGGAAGCAATTCAGTCTTGTATCTTTGCTATATTGCAGGGAAAATATAAAGAAAAAATTGAAGCCGTTTTTTAAACCCTATGTCCAAAAAACGCCTTATTTTCCCTTTCACAAAAAAACTTTATATTCTAAAAGGTACATTCATATTTCAGAATACTTTCCTAGCATTCTTTATAGAGGAAAAGTTTAATAAAAAATGAATATTTTTTTAGAAAATTTTGAAACTAATGAAGTGTTATGTAAAGTGTCCCAAAGTCCCAAAAATCGAAATATCCAATTCAAACTCCTAGGCCTTTGAGTATGACCAGACCGTCTGGGGAATATAAATTGTGGAGAAAATCGTCTTTGTGAGACGTTAGCATTGACCATATACAGACATATTGCGGTCGATCGATTTTTCTGTATTAAAACTCAACCCACATGAATTCTGATTATACAGCATATCAAAGGAAAGAATTTACTACATACAGATAGGACGAAGTTGTATTCTCTTTTTTGGTATTAGAACCTCAAAATTAGAGAATGTGTATAAAAGTTCGCATCTTTCCGCCGCAGTATTATGATACCTTCTCTTCATTACGTACGTACCTAATAAGGCGAGAAAGTAGAAAGTAGTTTGGAGTCAACTGGTGACTCCCCCGCCCTCCCATTGGTATGCAACCGTTGAGGGGGGCAGAGACAGTACCCCTTGCCCTAGATGCGCAGAATGGTGGGATTGAACATAATTATTTCTCCTGACAAATTTCCGGTAAATTCGACATTTGAAGACGTCCCTACTCTTCCCCGAACACAAGAAATGTGTGTTTCTGTTTACATGTTTTATAAAGTGTGTTTTGACACAACCTGTAAAATTCCAGGTCAAAGGGCTGCGATAACGACCTGCCTAAACCGAAGTCGATGAGGATCTCCAGGAAGATGAGGCCCTTCCAGGGGATTTGGAGCTTAAGTGATGAGGCCATTCCATTCCAGGTGGGCAAAATTCCTGTGTTTCTCTATAGTTTCAATTCAGGACGACTGAAGTAAATTTGATGTCGATACCAATCATGCTTGCGGTCTCGTAATTAGGTATCGGATGTTTAGGCACAAAAAATCATCTTTTAGGCTCCTAAAAAGGCTCTGAAAATGTCAAGAATAAGAAGAAGAAATTGTTTGTAAAATTTTCTTATATTATTTTTATACTTAAAGCACAAACAAGTACGCACATTTTAATATAAAATAAGATTTAAATATTACTTATAACAACTTTATACATTTTATTCTTCCTATAGTTTGCATTGCAAATTATTACTAGTAACTTTTCAAGGTTCTCAATTTCAAAGTTTCAACTTTTGAGCGAGAAAATCATCGTATATCTGAGAAGAATATCTCAATATCTACTGATGGTATGGCATGTACTTATTTCCACTAAAAATTTCGCTTACTGACTTTGTAACTATCATATATTTTTTCAGAAATTAAAAATTTTTCGCTAATCGTTTTTTCTCGTTCACTTGGCACTTTCTCTGGCTGATCTACTGCGGTTACACACAAAGTCAACCCTCGAGTTTCTAGTGTTTTTCATTTACACCAGCAAGAACTACAAAGTTGGAACTTACACATACAGGATTACGTTTATGATATCTATTATCGAACACAAAGGGTTCCTCGGATAAGATGGTAAAAAGTGCCTATAAACCAAATGGTTACATAATGATTCTAACACAAAAATAATATTTTGAAAAGTTTCTTAGCACCCGTCCCACCACCTACTCCCTTCTACAGCCAAATATGTGTTTTTTTTTCAATTTTAATTTTGTTTTTGGAAATCTAACACTTTTATCTGACTGAAGAAAATGTGATAAAGAAAATCCAATTTACACTATCAGAAAAATATATTATCTCAAATTCAAACACAAAAAATATTTTTGAAATAAAATAATGAAAAAGAATTTTCATTGTGTCTTAGAACCAAATTAAAACAATTTTCCGGCCTTTAAATCACCTTGACTTTAAATACATTTTGAAAATATGCAACAGTTATGTGCATTTATTTTAGTGTTTATCATACATTTGTATATATTGTTGTGGCACCCAGTTATATTTTCATCGTGGGATTTAGTTACAAATTATAGTTCTTTTTAATCTTTCTAATCCTTTGCATAAGTATATCATACGTTAAGAAATAGTTTTTTGCAGTTTGTAAGAAACCATCGACACAAATCCTTGAAAATGTGATACTGGCGGATAGATAATTACACCCAATCCTACATCGAAAAGATTTCACAAGAAAAAAACATAAAAATTTGCAGATTTCGGCATACAAAAAAAGATTATTGCAACACACATTATAATTCCGAATAACTCGGAAGCGACTGGGCCTCCTAAGGCCTTTTTCAGCAGGTTTGCGTGTCGCATGGGGACACGACTTTTTTTTTAGGTCAAGTAAATTCTGAAGATGACGTTTTTTGTAGGACGTGTAGATCAGAAATGGAGAAATGATGAGGGACAGTTCGGGTGCAGGTGAAGAATAGATAGCGACAGTGGGGAAATCAAGGGAGAAAGGTTGGATCCGCATTATATTCTTAGGAAGAATTCTACAAAATACGATTTTAACGATCGTCCTTTTGTACAATTTTCCACATTTAGTTGTTTTCTGAATATTATTATTATTATTATTATTATTATTATTATTATTATTATTATTATTATTATTATTACTACTACTACTACTACTACTATTGTTGTTTTTCTCAGTATTCACCGGATTTTTATTTGACTTTGTGTCGAGTTAATAACCAAGACACACGTCAATTCATGTTTCGTCACAATTTAGGAATTTTCGAACAATCCTGCATGTATTTCAGATGATTGATTTTTGCATAATTTTATAGATATATTTTGGTATTTGAATAAGTTCCAGATTTTTATGGATGTTATTTGGTATAACTCCTGTGCACGAAATGACCAGAGGAACAATATGAACTTTTTGGAGATGCCATAGTGCCTTGACTTCAGCTGCTAGTTTTGTATAGTTTATTTTTTCTGCATGTGCTGTTTGAAGATTAGCTGTTTGTGGAACAGTTATGTCAATCAGGAAGCCAATCTTTTGCCGTTTGTCTACAAAAGCTATGTCTGGTCTGTTATGGTGAATAGTTTTATCTGTAATGATTTCTCTGTCATAGTACAACTTAAAGTTTGAATTTTCAAGTACAGTTACGGGAACATATTTGTAATATGGGCAGGTCATTTCTTGTAGGTTGGATTTCCTGCAGTTTCTGGTGAATATTTGCAACTTGATTGTGCCTATGGGTGTAATCTCTTCCCGTTTTACGCAGGTGCGTCACTCGACCCTTTTGGGGGCTCTCTCGACACGGCCGAACGGCCAAACCCGGCAGCCTGCGGCACGGGCAGGGCACGGGAGGAGGTCGTGCTCTCAGGCAGGCACGGTTTCGTCCCTTTCAATCTCAATATATTTTTCTCCACTTACCAAACTAGTGATGCTGTAACAACCAAACGGTTGTTACAGCATCAGCTATATATCTTGTTCACATATTTCCGTCTTCCTTCGAATACCATCAAAAAGTTATTTTTGAGGCACTACTCAAAATATCAATTCCGATTTGGAAACTGATTTCAAAAAGAAAATTGAACTAATTGTGTATATAGCACCAATATTCCATGTCCTAAACTCTTATTTTATACACATTTTACTTCTAAGATCTTCCGTTATCATTCCACTACCAGAAAGAATGAGCCGAAATTACGCACGAGCTCTTTTTATCCTGCGACTCGATTTTGATCTCAAAACGGCATTTGTCTCTTGATGGAGCTTCACCTGATGAATCTGTTTCCCCAAGTAAAGTTTTAAAACTGTTTTCGTACTTTCGGACAAAATTGAAGAAGTGATAAAATAAGCGCGCAGGCGGTCATCTTGAATCAACACTGTAACAAACATTAAAATATAATATTAGAATCGTGACATATCAGCTTACTTAGTTCATTATATTGATATAAAATCGTTCTATTATATTTTGTATAAACTTGAAGATTGGAATAAGTAATTCCCGGCGCGTCTGATACAAACTACGTAAATGATAATGTGAAGGATGTGAGTGTAAATCATTGTATTGTGACATATATATATTTTGAATGCATTAAATTGTCATAGAAAGCAATACAACTTTAATCCTTAGACAGGAACACCCACACTGAAGAAATATCCGTCTATGAGGATGGTATGTTTGTTATACAGTTATTAATTCGGCAACTTTATATTTCTACATTAAGATACCGTTTTCTAAACATCGTACCGCTTATCAGTAACATTAATCCAGGTAGCAATTAAATTTATAAGATTTATACTAGTAAAACGTTGCGTACCAGTCACTGATATTTATTTATTTATTTTACGTCAAAACAGTTAAAAACTGCGTATGACGTGCTGTAGAGGAAAAATGAATTGTGTGCACATTTCCAAAATTCTGTGATCCCTACACCTAAGCCATATACTACTTAAATTTTGAATTTTGAAAGGGAGAAAAAAAACTCCGTATAATTAAATCTATTTTCAAGAAGATAAACAAGCAAAATAAATTTTGAATTTTGAAAGGGAGAAAAAACCAAAAAAAAACTCCCATGTAATAAAATCTATTTTCAAAGATAAATAAGCAATAAATTTTGGCTCTTATTACTTCCTGCCACGACAACATGGAAACGATATTTTGAATAAATGTATTTCCCACTGAATTCTAGAAGACGTGCACAGGAAATGAAGTTACATTTATGTCCAGAAGCAAAACAAGGGGCCATCTCAGCATTTGCTCAATGGATCAGGAAACTGGACGAAAAACCCTGATGATCGAGAGGGGTCATTGACCCGGAAGCTGTAGTACAATAGTTATTGCAGGTTGTTATACTCATTTATATACAGTCCAAATGGTAAAGCCATGCATTATGTATCATTGTTAAAATTAATGTTACTTTTCTTGTGATGCTCAGATATAGTCTCTAATTGTATAGAAACAGTTATGCAGCAGAAACGATTTCACTTGGGATTTGAACTTTTCTATTGAATTTAATCGTTTAATGTCATCTGGCAAAGTGTTGTAAAATAATGTATATCCCCTTGCACAGAATATGGGTGATGCCCTATGCGGCCAAATCTGGCTTTTCCACAGCAGACAACCATCGCTGGACACTTGACCAATCCTGGCGTCTAGGCCTAGCCGCTCTCATCATTGGCTTTTGCTCCAAGTTTCAGACACTTCCCCCTTCACTCCCTCGAAGATTTTCCTCTAGTTATCTCAAAGGGGCGGAGCAAATTCTGAGGTCAGTGACGCTGCTCTTTCGCAGTGAGCAGGGTAGCAGGGAACGGAGGGTGAGAGGAAGTAGAGGAGAGTAACAGGAGAGGGCACGGAAACGAAACGGATTGGTGCGCGTGGAGCGCGGGGATCACCGCCAATTGCACTGGACGTTGGCCCTGAACCCGTGGACGCTGACGAATTTAAGGGCAGCGGGTCACGGGAAGGGGCTGTGACATTTTTATCGAGTTCTTTACCACGAAAGTGCTTAATTTATGGTGTAATATTGTAGAGAAAATTGTCAGATTAAATTTATTGTATTGAAAGTTTTGTTTTTCTTACAAACTATTTTAAAATGCTAATGGTTCTAAAGCAAGAAACACTAGTATTACATAATCATTTTCGGGAAACACACAATATAATACATTTACATAATATAGACATTTTTCTATCAAACAAATTAAAATTCATACTCACGTTTTTAAAAATTTGGTACGACATTATCACTCCTTGATTAAGGAAATGCAAGCAATATACACATTTTATTACGCATTATGAAAATGTAATCACTTTATTTTTCTATATGAGCAGGTGCATGCAAACAGTGATTTCGTTAATCAATTAAAGCTCACTGCCGGATGTTCCAAGCGATTATCAATGCAAAATTACTATTGTTGTATTATTTAGACTATTTGTAAAATTGATGCAATTTTATAGTGATAATCGGTGAAAAGGAACTAGGGATTCTCATTAGAAATATTGCGGCTTATAATTGTCTTATTCTTCATATATTTTTCAAAGTTGTTATTTTCTGTTACACTGCTGAAGATTATATCTATCCCTTCCCGGTGATATTAATAGCAAAGTGTAAACTTGATATCGTTAATAAACAGCTAATAATATAAACAGCAAAATTTTAATTCTTTTAATTTGTAAAATCTACACACAAGTTCAATATTTTCTTAAATATGTTTGAATGATACATAGTAAAAAGAATAAATTTGAAAACCTTAAAATGTTACGAATCAATGTAATTTTTTCTTAAAACGAGCTGTTGAGAAAGAAACAAAACATGTTTTAATAAACTTTAAAAGAGAGATTGAGTATTTAGTTAAAAAATTTCAATGCCGGACAATTTTTCTTATCAAAGCTTTTAAGCGGAACACAGTGTCTTCCAATCGTATTATCTTTCCAATTTATGTTTAGGTTTTGTATGACCCCCAGAGCAGATTCTGGAGTGTTTAGTTCGATTCAAGAAGCTCTCTCGCAATTCAAACATCCGGAAACTTTGACACGGTTATCGCTATTGAAGTAAGAAACAGGAAACACACCATTCTTGTTTTCTAATAATTAATTATTAAATAATTTTAGCCATTGTAAGATAAACGCACGACAAATATTTGTGCTTATAGGAATCCCAATACTTGAATGCATATCAGACACAAATACATTTGGTTTTAGATCAACACGGAAAACACAAGAGTTTCAATGAGATCACAAGTCCTCCAAATCCTGAAAACTAAATCACTGTCTTTATTTACACGAAATAAAACTACATACCTTCTTTAAAAATCTAAAGAAATGTGCATTGTGCTCAAATATCTTGACAATTACACTTAGTGCAATATTATTCGCAAAATTTTCTGAAAATTAGTATAGCAGTTAAAATAATTTTATTAATTACAGATTAAAATATTAAATTACCTAATTTTAAATGAAATAAATGACCAAGGCAGTGTCACATCAACAACGCAAAATTAGTGTATAAAAGGCGTGTTAAAAATCATCCCCTTCATGCATATTAGATTTATAAATCTATATTCTCTAAGAAAGTTTAAAGAGCTTGCGGAGGACAGTAGCTAGCATCACCTCTATAGTCGACAAACTATGCCTTCTTCGGCTCTTTCATTAGAGCAGTGCAGGAGCATGCTTTACAGTAAGGTCAGTTCTTCATTGAGGGTGATAACTGCGCGAGATGTCCGTGCGAAGTAGTCTGATCCGAAGGTGAATAACAATTCTCGCCTGAGCTTTAGAGCCACGGGATGACCACGACAAGGGTCTGCCAGTGTGTGAGTTTGAAAATAGTTCCGCCACTCTGTTTCACTCAAAAATGCAACGTTGGATAAAATCTTGGTAGTAAGAGCAGATATTACCATAAAGGTGTGTTTCTGGCTTCCTCGAGGCCAACTTTACTACCTAGTCAGCGGTTTCATTTCCACTTATCCCCACGTGGCACAGTGGGCTAACTCGGTCCGAAACCTGGACATAGACGGAAAATGTATACAGACCTCAACAAAACTAAGGCCCTAATAGGTTTCCTGGGGTCTTGATTACTGGTACATGTCAAATTTTAAAAATTCAAAATGGCGGATCCAGTATGGCCGGTCTAAAAATATAAATTCAACGGATTCCTTTGAGTTTTTGGATATAAGGTATTTTCATGTCACTAATCACGAATTAGACGTCAGAATTGAAAAATTTAAAATGGCATATCCAATATGGCGGGGCTAAAAATATAAATTCAGCGGATTCCCATGAATTTTTGGATATAAGGTATTTTGGTTTGATTGATGAAGCATAAAGTCGTTTGTTGACGGATTCTGATTTTTATTAAACGCTGTTCATAAACATGATGGCGCAGAACATTATTACGATCTTTAGTCAAAATCGTAATCATGTTCTTCGCTTACATCTGCGTCGCTTTCGTCCGCGTTATCGTGTTGTAAATCGACGGAAGGGATTTGCGCTTCATAGAGCAACTCTTGTACCTCGGCAGGTACCTCTTTCTTCTCTGATATTTCCATATGCTGGAAGCTGGATATCAGAGGGTCTGAAGATGCCGGGAAACGATGGAACACGTCGTGCATGGTTTTCTCCCGGGAGTACTTCCGCGTGAAATCTTCCCGGTAACGACGAATGTCTTTGTTCCGAGCCTCCTGCGCATCTTCAGACAACCTCCCGATTGGAAGTGGAGCCGCTTCGACGATCGCGCATCCGTGCAATAGTACGATGTGCGCAGATGTGGGCATCGGGTACCATCCGTACAATTTGACGTACTGACTGGCCACAAAGAGTTTGAACTTTTGGACGTTGATAGCATACCCACTCGACATCGTTTTAAGATTACTTTGCCTTTGCCATCAATTCTTCCGTGTTTGTTTTTTTTCGTCGCGTTTGACGCAACGCGTCAAACCTTAAGGCACGTTGAGCGCTTGCGGCACAGGGTAATCCCCCCATTGCAACAGTGCTGGAGTAATCCTCCGTTAATATTGTTGCGTCTCGTCGCAGTCGGTTGTCAAAGGACCGACAGGTAGCATCTCCGCGTACGCGCCTCCTACCAGCGCTCCTGCGTCACTACCCAGCGGCCAGAATTGGGAAGGAATGAGGATAGGGGTAGGGTTTAGGACACTTCACAGGGGTTGGACTAGCCCTTGTGAAGCAGCAGAACTCGTTTTGTTGGAACAAATTTCTCATGAGATTCGACGGGAATCGAACCCGGATCTCAGTGGTGAAAGGCTTGCGACTTTGCAATGAGCCACGAGTGCAGATACGTGCAATGAGCCACGAGTGCAGTCGTCGATCCCCAAAATCTTTGCCGTCACGGATACGTCCTCAGAAAAGAAGCGCCTGCCGTTGCCGTCATTAGTAGTACGATCCTGTTGCAGGCATGTCAATGAGCACACCGAATTTATCGCCATCTCGAACTGAATTTTCGCTTTGCGCACCTCGACATGCTTTTTCTGCTCAGCAGACCGGGCCTGCTGATTTTCAGTAAAAACAAACTACTTTTTCTAATTAATGATTACTTACTTCATTACTAATTAATTAACTATTGCTGCCATGTATTATAAATTAATTAGCATTATTTGTTAGTAGGTAAAAAGTGGTACTACAGAATGCACGTTGCGCTTGACCAATACATCTATGCATGGCTTTCGACGCCACTGGGAACCATGGAAACGATCGTCAAGTAAAATGGCGTAAACTTGCGCGGTCTTTTGGATCTCACCGCTACGGTATTAAGCGTACCCGAGAGTCATTCAGGGAAGCGGAGCGACGCGGAGAACATTTTGTAGCCATGATTTTATAAAGCTAACTATGTCCCATCTCGATCAGGTTTTTCGTCCAGTTTCCCTGATCCATTGAGCAAATGCTGAGATGGCCCCTTGTTTTGCTTCTGGACATAAATGTAACTTCATTTTCTGTGCGTCTTTACAGGAATTCAGTAGAAGTACAATTATTCAAATTATCGTTTCCATGTTGTCGCGGCAGGAAGTAATAAGAACCAAAATTTATTGTATTTATCTTTGAAAATAGATTTTATTACATGAGTTTTTCCCTTTCAAAATTCAAAATTTATTGCTTGTTTATCCTTGAAAATAGATTTTATTACATGGGAGTTTTTGTTGTTGTTTTTTCTCCCTTTCAAAAATTCAAAATTTAAGTAGTATGTGACTTAGTGTAGGGATCACAGAATTTTGAAAATGTGCACACAATTCACTTTTCCCCATAGCACGTCATACGCAATTTTAACTTTTTTTGACGTAAAATAAAATAAAATAAATAAAATAAATGTTTCCGGGATGAGAGTTAAATACACAGTTTGTAGCCAAAATGTGATTAAAACGGGTTGCAAATATAAACTTACCTTTTGGGGTGTTTTCCATGGTGTCCAATGTGTACTGGGTCGGATCACAATTTATTAAACTCGCGTCGGAAATAACTTACAAAAAAAACGTGAATTTTCCGAACGTGTGTTGTCCGGCGACTGACGGCTCATAACAAAGAGATTAGTAGGTGGAATGCCACGGGCGTCGAACAGGTATACACTAGTGCGTAAGCTTACGATTTCCAGCCAAGACTAACGTCGAAACACGGACCGCCCTTCGTGTCAACTTTTTCAAGCGAGATACACCACTGTGCGTGGCCAGGGACACAGGAAGAAACGTAATTCAAATGATGGAGAATTAAGCATTATCTTCAATGTGGTGATGTTGGATACATGATGTCAAGGTTTACAAGGAGAAGAGAAATGGACGACAAGCCGAAGCTGCCTCGGCTCGAAGAATCGCAGGTTCGAATCCCGCCTCGGACATAGATGCTTTTGTGTGTTCGTGTTGTACTTACGTATTCTCCCTACAGAAACCCCAAGATAAGCAATCACAGTGGTCGTTATAAGACCTATTAGTTAAAAAGAGACATTAAAAATATATACAAAAAACAACTTCCAATTGTCAAAGAAAATTTCACATATTTGAGTTCGGACTTTCAATAATCGTAATAAAAATAATAAAACCTAAGGACTTTATTTCTTTGGGCAAAATAGTATTATAAAACGGAAATTTATTTAATCCAAAATTAAATTTTCATATATTGTCAACTAATTCGATTATTATTTATAGCAATATTTTAACTCTCTCCAGAGATTTCCTACAATATTGCAATGATATTCATTGTAGCCAATACCTTTTTTATTCCCACTTTCTCTATTTCGTTAGTGAAATAAATATATTTATTTTAAACTGAGTACCACTGAATTATTCTACCATTACAATATTTCCATTCCATATATTATGAATATTCTATCATTACAATATTTCCATAGTTTTTGAGCTGAGGAGCAGTGACGGCAAAGAACTGGCCTAATGTTAGTTAAGACTTCATTCAATATTTTTCTGTATTTTACATTTCTCGAATGCCTTTTCTAGAAACAATGATATCAATTTTAAGAGAAATGGCATTTAGGGTTTTTTGAAGGAAAATTCGGCTTTAAATCCTGAACTCCAAAACTATTTTTCAGAAAGACTCTGCGATCATGTATTATTTTTGGACTGGTTGTAGGAAAAGACCTTTGTACGCATGGTACCTGCAAAACAATTGAAACATACTGACTTCTAAATCTATGTATTATTTTCAAAATTGATATTATACTAGCAAGTTGATTAGGATTTCTAGATTTAATGAGAATCAATATTTCTAAAAATTATAACACATTATACTCATATTGCATTCTTAAAAACTTTCTGAGAAACGAACTCTTTCTTTTTTAATTTACATTCTTCATTTTGAATACTGAATAAACTGCAATTTATTTAGAACAAACTACCTGAGTCCGAGAACCTGAAAAGCAAATATCTGTCTATCTTGCTAGTTCATTGCTATAGAATTAGCTCAATGAAAGTCATATATTCATTTCACAAAAACATGAAATTTATTAAACAATTTAAAACAACTGTTTATATTGTATAACTTTACCTATATAAAATTAAATCTTTGTCACGACAATTCCAACCTTATGTCTTCGCGCTTTGGACCATCTTTATCCATCTCCCGACATATAATCCTCAGCTCCTGACACCATCTTCTCTCGTCTTTCTCGAGGCACCTTCGATCACCGTTTCATCAGATCAATAAACTATTTGCCGCTAACGTTTCCAGTCCAATCACTGGCAACTAGCCCAAGCCCTCAATGTCCTCAACTCGTTCCATGAAATATTTTAAGCTTCACTGTCACACTTAGTATTCAAATTTACGATGTTCTCTCCATCACTCCTAGTAGATGCTAAGTCCCCAAAGAAAAAAACTCCTAACATTAATTGGAGCACGATCCGTTCAGAGCACGGCATCAGTCAGAATGAATGTCTCTCGTATTCTTTCAGCCCTGCAAAGCTCGGTCCGTTTTTCGATTGTTTATTTGCAGATAACACTTCCTACCTAGCCAATCCCTAAATTTCTTGCAACACAAACTAGCCATCTTCGTGTCACTGCTTTTCATTGATCCAGAATTCTATACAAAATGAATAGCGTCTCACGATTGTCACTGCATGAAGATGTTGACCTTGACAACGGCTCGCTTACCGTTATGCTAGCATATGTTACATAATTTATCCCCCTTTAATTGACACCATTTATAATAAATGTTGTACAATATTCAGTGACATATTGGTATGTCTATTACTATACCGTTATTACATATACTGTAGTAAATGTCATATTTTATTCATATCTCTGGGATTTTTGAACATTACAATTACTAATCTGTTTCAAATTTCTCATGAACTTTTGACTCTTCTTCTCGGTATAACTAATTCGACAAATGAAGTTATAAAAAATTGTATAAATGTTTTCCAAATTTGGAAAATTGCTTTGCAGTGAAACCATAAAAATTTTGCGTTAACGCATAATCTAAAGTTTCTCATATATTGATCAATTGCACTTTCTCCCTAAGGAGTAGAGAAAGTTACGTAATGCTGCGCGAAAAAACGGCGAATTTTCTACAGAAAAACGCATACTACAAGGCCCTGACGAAAAAATCCACTTGCTAAATTTGAAAAAAATCCTCCAAATCGTGACCGTCCATGTTTTGTGGGTGGTTAATAGCGAAAATCGACTGACGGCAAATGTCTGTCCGTCCGTCCGTCCTGAACAACGCTGGCGGCTAAACCGTTCAGCCGATTTTCACCAAATTGATACTCCCCAATCGATCTGCCTGATGCCCAACCCCTTGAATTTGAAACCGATATTCAATTAGGGAAATTACTTTACATGAAGCCGCTGGGACATTTTTCAAATGTTCCAAACAAATGGCTCCATCATTTTTATTAAATTTTGTTGTTGGATAGTGTGAATGACGTTTAAGAGAATAATTGCAGGTCTCATGTTCGTTGAAATCCCAGATTTTTCGAAAATCGCAAAAGTTCAAAATTATTTCGGGAGTCTTCCTACAACTAAAATTTGAAATTTGAGATTTTTTCCCTTGATGAAATCTATTCCTTAAAGATAAGATTTTGAAATAAGATCATGTACAATTTTCGAAAATTTTAGTATTTTCCGCATAAGTTTCCGTGAAAATACGGGTGAGAAAGTACGCGCTGATTTAACACCACTAGTATTCTTTAAAACTGTCCTACTTCTAGACATTAGGTTCTTCTCGAATAATTGCAAGTCCCTTTCGAGTTGTACTATGACAATGTGGTACTGAAGTAAAAATCTTGTCCTTTCTTTCTATAGAAAAAAGTTCGCATTCTATTAAAATATAATTATATTATATTAATATATTACATTATAGGCACATCATATTAAAACAGAAAGGATCGACCTCTGAAAACGAAGAAGATATATCGAAACGATTTTGTTCCATTTATCACAGGTTTTGTTGTATTTAACTACCTTTCTAGTAGCAACTGAAACGAAACCGCTCTAGCCGAATGGTTAAGGTCATGACGTCCTGTCGACGCACTAACGTGTGAGTTCGAATCTAGGAAGTGATTATTTCTTCTGTTATGGTGTGATTTCAGTAGTAATATGTCCAATATTTTGTAATTAATAATACTTTTTGAAAAGACTTAGAGACCCTAAAAAGGGCCGCTTTTGTCGTCCATCAATCAGTACGACGACCAGAAGCTTCCGTTCTGTACTACGCTGGTGGTCCTATTTTCGACGAACTCTATATATTTTTGAAAATTGAATAAAGTTAACTTTTCAAAACTACAAAATTGAAAATAGAGATCTTACTGGTTGAAAACTCTTTTCCCAATTCATGTAATAATTCATGTAATTAAAGCAGTGACAAATTAGAAGAAAATGTACAGTTGTAGTACAACTACTTCGTTGTTTACATTATAAGCATTATAATTTCTTTGAAAGCAATCAATCAACTATTTTCAGATAATTAAAATATTGGTAGCATTATATCATTCAATTTTTAGATTACAAGTTTCATGAATAACGAATGAAGGTGATCGGAATTCTCTTAGTTGTGTTGGTTTTAACTACGCGGTTCTGTGTTTCAGACTGGTGTTTCACGACGAGTAACAGTTCAGTCTTATCGCGTAATGTGGAGATCACCTTGAAGATATGGGAGGGGGGCAAGATAAGCATTTCGCAGGATAGAAGCTGCTTCGCAGAAGCCCTACACAATAGGCATACAGATCAAATATTTCTAACTAGAATACTATAGAGATAGTATCGCGCTGATGATTACTCTGCATTCTTATCAGAATGTGAGTTTACTATAACCTGGAGTAATGGGTAATATGTCATAGAACAATGATTTCCAGATAAAATTCATTTTACAATACCACTCGTAATTGCAGTGCTAACGCTGTGATAGCTCAAGTGGATTAAACGCGTTGTAGATAGAGGAATGGACATGAATCAAATCCTGCCGAATAGTTTGTTTTTTTACCTGATGCCTGGGTGCATTAATCACTGTCATCACGGAGAGACTTGTTCCAATATTCTGTTACTCTTTGTAAAAATGTTACTCTTTGTAAACGCTAATATGATTATATTAAGATTGTGTGCTGGTATCTTGTATGCCAAGTAATGTGACGAAACAAAATTTGGAAGAGATAGCTAAAATATTAACAGTGCCTCAATTGCAATAGCATTACCATATTTTTATGTAATCGTTGGAAATAATATGAAAAAGTCTGTACCAAGTTGTATAATCACTAGTAATTTACCTATTTAACAGTTCTAGAGATAATCAGAATCCTTAACAAGTCTCTGGGTTTATTATAAAATTTTGTAATAAAGGTAATTTCTTCGTTCTTTAACAATTGAAAGGAATATGTCTTTTACACGTTTATAAAGTTCCTTAGACGATATTACGAACTCATTAAAATTACCATTTTGTGTTTGTGCCTTTGTGATAAATGCTAACAGAACGCATCCCCTAATTGTTTGAAACAATTGATAATTGTATTTCTTTTATGGTCTTCTTAATATGTTTAATGTGAGTTTTCTACTGAAGACTGGTGGAGCAACATATCAAAATGTATTAACTCCAAAACATAATAAAGTACGATTTGACGTGGTCATGTGAAAGAAATCAATATTTTTTTTATTATTATCTCCATTTTTAAATAAAAATGTTTTGATACAAGCATATTTTTAGTGCAGGAGTGAGCTGAGACTAAGTGGTGAGCATTCATTCAGTTCAATTTTTCACAAAGAAAATAAGGAATTTTAATTAAGTTATATCCAATGATTATTCTCCATATTTGTGTAGGCGATCCAATGCACAAATCGCCTGTCATTTAGTCTCAATATAGGAAAAAACAAGAAGGTGCGAATTTGGGATCTCAAAATTTCCGGGATAAAGTCGGTCTTTTAAATCTAAATTTTGAACTTATGATAAAATTCATTAGCATAAAAACAGAGTTAGATAAATAAAAAATATTATCATGTATTGTTTAAAACATCAGATGCCAAATATTGCATTTTCCAGAAATTGTACTGCTTGAGAACAGATATGTTTAGAGAGAATATATGACTTTGTACATCTTAAATGTTACTCAGAGAAAATGGAGAAATTACAGAAAAAAATTATTTCGTATTCATAGATACATTAAGGCTTGCAGATTACTGGGCAACCAATAACTCTCTCTGTAGCTGAGATATAATCATCGGATTTTAGATCGGAGGTACGGAGGATCGAGTTCTGCGCAATTTTTTCTTCTGTTCCACGTTCTGTTTTAACTAAGTCTGAGAATTAAAAGGTAAGAATGTTTAGCGGAAATACTTGTATTGTTATTTGCTTATAAGATCTTCACTTGAAGTTTATCCGCTTTATTACAAATATTTATACAAATGTGTATTTATTTATATTAAGGTAATAATAATTTAACCTAACCCCCTTGCAATTAAGATAGTGAACGTTTTGACATACATTTCATTCACTTTCAAAAAGTTTGTCACCACCCTATGTCACTGTTTCTGGAAATGAAATGAAGAAATGTTTATCCCGTTCGTTAGTGATATCCATATTGTGACCTGATAACCGTATTAATTGAGTTCTAAATATGTGATTCCCTTCGGACAGGAATCAAACCCGCATCGTTCGATTTACGACCAGTTGCTCCGAACACTGAGCTTCCGAGAAAATGCGTTTTACAGTTGGGATTCTTGGGCTCGTGTATTTCCCCGCGCATTTGATATTTGTCTCCACTCTGTCATCATTTACGTAAGTCAAATATGAGCAAAGAGTTTGTACCTTTAAATGAGTGATATCAATGTTGTGACCTTTACACAACGTTATGCCCAGATTATGACAAATGCTACTTTTTTCTTGATTGAACTGTTTTACAGTACTGTTTTACAGTACAAAATCTCAATATTGTTTTTGTATCTCTTTGGAACTGCTGTAATAACCTTACACGGATTATGAACTATGATCATTTCGACATCTCAGCACAAAACAACATACTCCTCGTTTTTACTTTCTCGTATACGCAAGAATATACGGAGTAATATACGTAGTATAGAAAGTTATGTAACTCACATCGAATCTACGATTTCAGCAGTAATACACGTTTGGAGTCGAAAAAGTGGATTTATTCAAACAAATCCGTCTGTAGACACAACAATTACCTAAACCACACAAACGATCCTTTCCAAATTGAAGAAACCCTGTTTTTGGCTGTAGTTGAAGCATGGAAATTTTGAAAATTTTTGAAATTTGGGATACTTACATGAAGCCCTTTCGGACATTTTCAAAGATTTTCTCAAAAACGGCTCCCTAATTTTCTTGTTCGAATGAGTAAAATAAGCTTTAGAAAGATGACACTTAGATCCAATTTCACGGTTGGCTCTGAATTTTCGAAATTGCAAAGAGTTTGAACTTTTGGGGCGTCTTTAAAACTACAAAATTGAAAACAAGTTTTTCTTTCAAATGGAAATTTATTTGTCCATAATTCGTTTTGGATAGCAGTCATGTGACTTTTTTGAAATGTTGGCACTTTTTCGTACCCGGTGAGCAATATTTACAATTTTAAAGAATGGTGAAATGCAAAACTGCATTGAAACCGTTTTCTTTTCTTAACTTTTAAAACGTTTCGAAACCGATTTTGTGAAATCGTACTTTTTACTGTTTCTTTCGTTGTGAGGAACATTTCTGTCTTCAGCAAGCAAAACTCAACAAGTATCACTCGTCAACACATTCTAATATGTAAACATTGTATAAGAACGGCAGGCAGTGTCGTCATGTAGTTAAGGTGCTACAGTTGCCCATGAACTGGAGGACTCGAGTTCAGAATCTGGCTGTTTATAGAAAATCTTCTATTTTAAAGAAATGTGTGAGATTTAATTAATAATTTTCCTTTTCAATAATTTAAGGTATGCGTTTGCGGTTGTCGTTTGTAGGCTTTCAAGAAACTAATGAATTGGTAATAGTGCTAACATATTTTATTTATACTATATTAAATATTACCAATAAGAAAAATAAGAGTTTATTTTTATTTAAATGTGAGTAGATGAACAAAGGATAATAACTGCGTAATGATAGATGATTTTCTTGGAAGTCAACCGTGTTTCTTAAGTTCTAGTAATTACTTGCAGCAAATGAATTCTGGATAATGTCGGACCATTAATGAAACGTGTCTTTTAGTCAACGTTATCACATTTAATAATCTCACCTTGGACAGAGGCGATAAGGGTTGAGCGTCAGGCTGAACCAAGCGCCTGCTAGCAAAAATTATAGTACTGAGCGACAGTCTTAAGTGAATTAACTATTACGCCGTTTTCGCGTAGATTTCTTTGCTTTCTTATTGTCCCTTAAGAAATTAATTTATTTAATATTTAAATGTTTTCTTTGCTTTAAAAATTAAAATGCTTACACTTCTTCTACCAAAATATGAAGAACTAGAGGTGCTACAGAATAGGACAGACTTTCTCAAGCAATGTTTATCATTTCACTTTAATGTGGACTGGTTTAAGATTTTGCTTTATTCTCGTGCCAGCTGCCATCTATCGCCGCACAAAATACATTTTTGACATTTTCTCAACTTTCGGTTCCAAATAGAGAATCAGAAATATTATTTCAGATATTAAAGAGGCTAAAATCTTGTCCTGAATAGCTATTTTCATTGACAAATTTGGAGCCGTTGTTAAAAAATGGCGTTAAGCGTTACTGTAAATGCGAAATTTGAAGCTCTTTTCACAGGAATCTATTGAGTTTTTGAAAAACTTCCTCCAAAGTCATTTTGAAGCACTTCTACTCACAAGATTAAAAAATGTGTACAATCTATTCAATGTTATTGCATGTTAACGGCGTGAGAGATCTTTAAAAACAATTACATTTGTGTAATTTTGAAAAAACAAAGAATACACCAAAATGAACTTACGTCATATTAAACAGTGCAATTAGCACTATCATTAATTTGAAGAAAAAATTTGGAGCCATTTTGAGAAAATGGCGTTTGAGAGGTTCTGAAAATGCAAAATTTTGAGCTACTTCTCGTACAAAACTATTAAGATTCGAGAAACTTTATGCCATTATTTAAAGTACACGTACTCATGTGAATAAATTGCCTCTAATGTAAATATTACCGACGTGAGAGACAAATGCAAAAAATTACATTTTTGTAATTTTTCAAAAAACAAAGAATAGAGCAATATGGTCTTTATGTCATCTGATAGAGAGCACTTAGCATCATCCCAACCAAAAGTTAAAAGAAAAAATGTGAGCCATTATTAAGAAAATAATATTTTTGTAATTTTTTAAAATTGCAAATATTGCACATAAATGTTATTACTGAAATCAGCTAAAACTTTCCAATATATTCATGACCTTAACGAAACAACTAATTATAGGCAACAAATTTCATTTCAAGAAAAAATCTCTATCTTCAATTGCTTAGTTGTGAGAAGACACAGAAAGAAATTAAACTTTTGCAATTTTTGAAAATTCAGAGTTAACCTGAAAATTGGACCTATTCTACCTTTATAAGTGTATTTTACTCTATTCTTACAAGAAATTTAAAGAAAAAATTTGGAGCCGTTATTGAGAAAATTTTGAAAATGTCCAGAAGGCTTCAAATAAAGTCCCTCCAAAAATAAATAAATTTACAAAATCGCATTGCTTCATCTAGAGCAAAAACAAACAGAGTTTCTTCAATTTGGAAAAAATCGTGGCATAGTTTAGGCGCTAAGTTTGTACCAGACAGACAGACGGACGTTTTTGGCGAATTGGTTTTGGCATCGAGGATCACAAAACTGGGGATTGCTACTCCACGTATTGAGATTTCTTGTTGTAATTGGTTTGATTCGAGTTTTCGTCACCAGAGCGCGGCGTGATTGTTCCGCCGAAAATGCACTTAAATGTATAAGTTTTCATGGTACAAGAAAAATATAAAATTAGAATTAACATAGTTACCTAATTTTAAAAACACATCTTAAGAAATGAAAGGAGAAGAATTAAAGAAAAGAAAAAGAATTGAAAGAAAGAAAGGGGGGCGGAGAGTTAGATCTTTATGTAATATAGTAGTTTTTTAAATTTAAGCAAGAAATGAATGAAAAATAGTACATGTACAATTTTGAGAGAGAAAATACGAAAAGTAAACTGAGCCGTTTCTTACCTGCTGTCTGGGAGCCACAAAAACGACTGCGCGGTTTGGGGTGTGCCTCGAAAGCTTAAGTACCGTCTGTGTGAGGTGGAGGAGGAGGGTTAATGGCCTGGGTGCGGTGTGCTGTGTTGTGTCACCCCCGAAGAGTGTGGTGTGAGGGTGGTGTCAAAAAAGTAATTTTAGCAGGGAGGAGTTAGTTTATGTTTACGACCAGTGAAGTTTTACCTATTGAGATGAATGTAGAAGGTTTTCCAATGTTAATCTGGTATGATATTGATTTTCTATTTCCAGTATGTGAATGTCTGTGTGTAAGATTGAATGTGTGGCCTGTCTGAAGTAAATGATTGTGAAGTGGGGTACGGGTGTTATGTGTTTTTGGCGTGTATATGTTCTTTTATTCTTGTATGAAAGTTCTGCCTGTTTGACAATGTATTTTGCTTCGCAATCGTAGCAATGTAGTGCATAGACACCGCTTTTCTAGAAGATCTGTGTGTTTTAGGAGATAAGATTTTTTCTGAGAGAATTTTGTATTTGAATGACTTTGATACCGGCTTTGTATATTGTGGGCGACTTTTTTCCATCCTTTTTCCATATTTACTCCATATGCTGCATAAGTATACGAGAAATATAATATGTAAGTGTTACAACATGTGCGTTACGCAGATAAATTTTAAGAAATGAGTTAGTGATGAAGTTGAAAAAAATAATTCGTTGTTTTTAAAACCATGTATTTATATAATAAATATTCGATTATTAGTTGAAGTAAATATGTGTATCATGCCCATTTGAAACATTGTGAAAGGCTATATTGTTGTGAATGATATTGATTGATAAACAAGCCTATTATTAAATATTCTTCTCAATCATTCATTCAAGAGTATGCTACAACTATTTTACTAAACTATCCCAACCACGGATCCAATAGAAAAGACTCAGGGTCACTTGACCCTCTCTTGATCCTAGAAAAAATTCATTTCTCTCTCCTAATGAACTAATAGTAAACTAGTAATGAAGATGAAGATCTTTTATTTTGTATAATATTATTTCTCAAACGATTCTTTAACCCATAACCGACGTTGAAATATTTGTTACATTATTTTAGAGACGCAATAAGCCATGCAAGACTGGTAAAACAAAATGTTGAATGGTTTGTTTAGTGCATAATCCATATAACTCTAAAAAAATGTTGGTGGATATCGTTTAACATTTCGAGAACGGATGCAGAACCTTTTGAATTCATACATAAGCGATTTCCCGCTTTTTGGAGTCCGCGTATCACTTGAAAAATAGGTAGAAAAATAATATTTTTTGTATCTGGAAACATTTAATCGAAAATAATAAAAACATATAGAAAATGGAACTCAAAATAAATATTAGAATCCAAGACCTTACATGGTTGTAGGGGAAATCATGATATGATCTACAACTGAAATAGAGTAAATTTTAGTGGTAAAGGAATTTAAATATATCTTAATAATCTATTAGAGCAGGGGATCTAATAATATTGCCTTTATTAAAAATAAGCAAAGGGAAGGCCAATTATTAGTAGACTTCATAATATTTTATAAAAACAAGAATTTTCGAAAACTAAGAGACAATATACAAGACAATGGTGGAGAGCTTTGTGTTACGTATGGATCAGAAATTTGGATTAAAACTGATGCAATAAACTTTCAGTGCTATGAAGTAAAGACTTTTGGATACTTAGCCAATATACTGTTTGATAGAATACAAACGAAAGATTAGACAGATAATAACGATTGAGAGACAAAGTGATCGAAATGTAGAATCAACAACTGCAATGGTATACGCAGAATGCATGCTGACAGAATACAAAAATTATCTTTAGTGAATCCCTTTCGAAAGAAGAGAAAGCAGGAAGGCCAAGGGAAATCTTGTAAGTACGTCATGATTCGATAATGAAGAGCGAAGAATAGAGGAAGATACGACGGAATAAAAAACATCCGGTGTGTAGATTGCGAAAAACAGTCATTAGAACTGTAAAATGCTCGCTTAGAATTAATAATAATTATCTTAAACCCGAAGTGGATGATACCGGATAGAAAAGCCTAGTTATTATTATGTGCTGGCACAAGTAAGCCAGGGCTAACAGATTGCCGGAATACCAAACCCAAACTAAGTTACGTTCTTATTGGAAAAGATTAAATGAAAACAAGAAAATTTGATTATTTTCTAGAGAGGAATCTTTAGATATGGAAATACCAGATATTACTCTATTTGGTATTTATAATATTCTATAGCTTTGTCCATTTATCAGCATGATCGCTTTTTCAATGGGAATAACTATTCTTTAGAATTTACAGGTCGATAAGTAAATATAGTATTGAGGTAAAAAAAAGATGATTGAATTATGGTTAAAAAAATTACGGGACTAAAGTAAAAAGAGAAAACTATCACAAATAGTAAATTCACATTTCTTGTATGTTGCACCAATGAATGATGTCAATTTCATAATTAAAATCTATTTTCGTCCACCAATAACATGTAGGTCTTTTTACCTGGAAATCTTTCGCTTTAGCGGATATAACATAATTCACCGGAAAGTGTACGGCATTTTATCGACGAATGACAGAAAATATAATTACCATAGCCAGTAGGACTTCTGATGCAGTAATCCAAAGGCAGATTTGTTTTAAAACTCCAGACATTTGTTCATCATTTCTCTCTCATGGTATGCAACATGTATTCTCAAGTTAATGTTGAAATATCTAGTATCACTTTCGGAATCCTAAGACTTAAGTAAAAGGAACGCAATGGTGACTGAAGATTTGATTACGAACCCAACATTAAGCGCAATTTCTCCTTCTTGTTCTGCATTAAAATGGTCGCCGAAGAGTGCGACCAAATGTGAATGAATTATGAATTTGAGGTCATTTCGTCATTATTTAGATTTTCTTTGTAAAATCGTCTCTGCGTGAGATATACTATATACGAACACAAACTATCAATCAATGGACAGTACATTTTAAAGCGTTACATTGTAACATAAAAGCAAAGCGTTTCAACAATAATACATATTTTAGTTATAATTTTAAAAATTCAACCTTAATTCACATTATAGTACTTTAATTAAATTATTTTATAAATATGTATAACTTGAATTAAATTTTTCCCAAATAAAAAGAAATTAATTGCTTATTTTGTTTACAATATTTATTAACAATTCATTAAAAAGTTTATAGTTTTTAATGAATTCTATGATGCTATGATGATAATGATGAATGCTAATGATAATAATATAAATATAATAATTTCATTGCGTTGGATTGGAAATCATACATAAATTACTCGTAAGTAATATATTGATACGTGTGTGTGTGTGTGTGTGTGTGTGTATTTCTCCAAGTTGCACCAATAGACAAAAGCTGGGTGTTTCTACCTTTTAGACATTAGGATATAAAAATGTTATATGAAGTCATATCTCGTTTTTTGATTCTCAAGGCTAAAGTATCACATATGATTTTTAATAGTTTGCGGTAAAGAACTCCATGTAAATGCAATCACCCTAACGTTATATTGAAGAAGTAATTAGTGTGATCTCAAACAAGATCCAAAATCATTCATTTCCTTGCAGCTGCACTTGCACCAATCATAATGTCTGTATTAGAAAACTCATTAGCGATAAATGAACTTAAAATTCTGCGTTTATTTAGTAGTTTACGTCTCAAAACTATTTTATTAAAATATTAATGTCCGTGACCATAAGTATTTTAATTCAGTCATCTGAGAAATGGATGATGGTATTTCACAACTGAAAGCTGCTATCTCAGGAACGTTTTTGTGCAAGTGACTCAAAACAATGTTTCTTTAAGTTAATAATTTTCTAATAAAATAACTAAGTTAGCCAATGCATACAATGCAAATTATTTGCATTTTATATTAAATCTTTACAATAATAAACGAGAAATGTAGACATGGAGCTTAATATAACTGTCAGTGTTAGTTTTGCAAAAACCTGTTTTATAACAGTTTTAAAATATATTTTACTGAAATTGCATGACTTTATTTATGTAATTAAATGAATATACAACGATTTATCTAAAACTCTTGTTTATTTAACATTTATATTCAAATATTTTCTATGTATAACTCACGATCACCGCCATTTTAGTAATGTTGAAGATGAATAGTCCGCCTCTCTGAAATGAAGCTAAAGAAAGTTGGTCCAGCTCGATCCCGCAGAGGCGGGCGGGAGTCGGAAAACTGGTAAAGTTCACACAGGACATCCCAGTTGATTGTCATGCCATCCCCAGTTCGTCAGTTTAGCGTTCAAATCGCCCGCTATAATAGAGGGTGCGCTGTCAATTGGATTTGGTCCAAGTCTGCTCCTTTCAGTCTGCTGTGAGGTCTGTAATACTGAAACGATTTTGATTGGTCCTAATTTTGTTCCTATTTGAATGAGTGGTTTCGAAGAGTACTGGGAGTCGAGGATGGTATGTAGGATCATATTCCAGCGATTAGGGCTGTTCCTCCGCCATGGTTATTAGTCAGTCTGTTGTTTCTGTATACTTAGGGAATTTGGGAATGGAGAAAGGTTGGTTAGGTTTAACCAGGTTTCCTGAATAAAGTGCCCCGATGGAGTAGTCGTCGAGAGCTGTCTGATTGAAACTTTTTGTCGTGTAGTCTACCTAGTGTATTCCAGGATTCTAGTCTTAATTGTCTGTTGTTTCTGCCTGTTCATGCATTATATTTGGTCGCAGCAGTCAATAGTTTCGTGAGTATGTCCTGGGGTCCTTTAAAATATTGATAATGTCTTTTTATTATCTGGATGATTCTAGTAATATTGTTGTTCTTGATGGAAGTCGATGATGTCGTTTAGAGTGTTACTGATGCTGTTACTTGGTTGTGATCGAAGAATCCTGGTTGTGAGTTCTGTTCGCAGTAGTATCGCAAAGTTCTGCCCGTCGAGTCCGGGAAGGATTCATGGGAGAAGTCTGGTGGAGGCTGGTTGGTGCGATTACTATTTCTGTCTCTTAGTCTGGCGATTGCTTGTGATCAGAGTTCTTGGCGAGTTGGAAAGCACAGCTGGGACAAATGCTTCGTGGGTTTGTGAGCAGTTGGCACACTTTATAAAGTGCTGGTGCAAAAGACGATTATCGTGTGATTCTGCGTTGCCCGCAGACCCATTCCTCAGTTAATGATTCTTTGTATGCCCAAATTATTATTTGGCACCTGTTGCACAGCCAGGGGATCCTGCTATTATTTTGTAGAGTCAATCCTAATTCTAGTGTGACACATATTTGATAGTTTCCTTTTTGACAGTATCAGGTCCTTGTCCGTCTCACATGCGTATAGTCCTAGGTGTCTTGCTGGTTTGTCTTGTTCTTCTGCATTTCCTGACAAGATGGTATACTTTGAGGAAAGCTGTACGTGTCGCGTATGTCAAATCGTGGGTTCTGTATTTGGGGTAATCAGCACGATAACGAACTTTTCTCTAGGAGCAGCTATTGCACTGTGATAGAAGTAGGCAGGCTGGTCAAAGTAAAGTTTCCGTATGTTGCTGTCCTGTTTCGCCAAACTCGAGCCTTTTGTCACTTTTGGTAGGTGGTCATTAATCTTTGGTTGTATAATCAATTGGGTCTTGTTGCAACGTGCGTCAATACTGTTCTTGGTCCATTCATTTAGGTCTTTCACAAGGGTCTTACAGTATATGATCTTGGTGAGGTCCAGGTGGTAGGTTCCGATTCGGGGTTTTAATCCGGAAGTCGGTCTGATGGGGTTTTTAGTGTTATGTACGTCAACTGTGTTGTCATCATGGTTGTTTGTTTTACCGGAAGGTCCTGGTCCTGATGTCTGTCCTTGGTCTGAAGCACAGAGAAGCGTTATTCATGAAGTATTCGGTGAGTGATGGATGGGGAGTGCGCGCGAATTTTGCGGGGTATTCGTAGGTTTCGCCATCCTCTTTGCGAGCGCCCTTGCCTGGTTGTCAGCGCCGAGGCGTGTTTGCCCTTACCTTTGCCTCGCGACTCCGCGAGGTACTCGTCCACTACTTCCGCGGTATGTCACTGTCTGACATACCGCGGGCATCATGCATTAGTTTTGTCCTTTTTTTATCCCTCGTGTTGGTAAGATCGTTCTTTCGCCGATCGTCGTGCATTGTTTGTTTCCTGGTGATGGCTGGCCTTATCGGCAAGTGACTTTTGTCCATTTGTTCCATTTTTGCCTGCTGCTGCTGCCGCGCGGCCTTTGTCCTTCACCAGAAGTGTAGTCTCTTAAACCAGTTAGGTTCGTAACTCTCACCCGTAGCTGGTTGTAGGTTCACTGGTAGTCTTGGCCTAGTCAGGCCAGTGGTGCCGTTGTCGTGCGCGGTTCAGTTATACTTTGATCCCAGAGCGTTGTCAACGCGTACGGGTCGTAGTATCCGAGGTCCAGTGTCTGAAGCCGTGAAGAGAAATGAGGATGGGGCCGGGTGTCCGACGTCCGCGAAGAAGCCAGGGATGAAACCGGTGTCCGAAGTCCGCGAAGAAGCCAAAGGACGTAGTCAGGTCAATGCGAGAGTCCGTGAAGAGTCCAGGAGTTGAAGCCGGGCGCCAGGTAGTCCAAATCCGAAGAGTAGTCAGGTCAATAGCACAATCACTAATATAACTCATAAATCGGTACTCGCACAAAAATGATCCTGTGAAGTATGATTCTCGTTACTGTATTGTGGCTACTAGGGAAAAGGCTGAGTAGTGTTAAAGTTTTTAATAAAGGCGGTATAGCTCTCTTTAGAATGCAGCGATGCACAGAGGTGGGTTGCCTGTTACTGGCAGCAATGTTTTGACAAAATAACCTAAACACGCTTTGTGTAAACATTACTCATATTGGTGTATACCAAAGGAATGCTTCCTCAAATCTTCTAAAAACTTATATGTCATTGTATATGGAACTTATTAAAAAACGAAAATGAATGGATCATGACTAGTGAACCTAAGTAAATATTGTCTCTTAACAGTTTAGAAAAGTAAAAGAGTCATCTTCGTCAACATATCAGCTTTATCACGCCTTTAGCCGGCTTTCGACAGCTTTTCCGTCATCCAGTCTACAGAATACAGAAAGATAAAATGTATAAATAAATACACAATAAGATAGAAAAAATTAATTAAATTACAATTGATGGATAACTCACAAAATATTTAGTTACAGATAGATAAAATTTCAAAACAGTAAGAGGATGCAACTTGGGGATTAGCAGTTCAAATTAAACAAAAAATCAATACAGAAAGACACATTGTATGATAGGAATTAATACTTATACAAGCAGTTCAAATTTCAGATTATAAATATTTGTGAAGAAATATACATTCTCATATTCAAAAGAAAAACAAAAATTTATATATATGTGTATTATTATATATACATACACATATACATATACTCATATATAAATGAGAATAGTAATAATAATTCATATCAATGTTATTACAAAGATGGGCAAATAATTGAATAGCAAGTTGAACCGTTTTTTTTGCTTACCTCGCTGCTGTCGGTAAAAAGTCGAGCGACTGTACTTGGAAAACGTGACACAGGGTTTTATTGCTTTCTGGAATCCGGCGGGGGTGGGTGCAGGTGGGTCGGAGAGTCTGTTTAGACTTTCTTCTTGTCTCCAAGAGCGAAGACACGTTCTCGAATGCGGCTTTGTCGAAGAAGTCCAGACCCACTCTGCAGGGTGTAGTCGTGATAATACAAAATGATCAGTGTCGTGTAGTCGTGATATATATATATATATATATATATATATATATTATTTTAACGTGACATACCGATATGTCACGTTAAAATAAACTAACATTTATTTTTAGACAATATGGTGGAACATGCATTACGAAATATCACGAGAGCTAGAGCTTAGCAACGACCGTGAATAAACAATGTAGTTTTTGTTTTCTAAATGCATTAAGAGTTTTCTGGATGCCGAAAGTAGAAAATTTGGGATTGGGCAGAAGTTCAAAAGACGATCAAAAAGGAGTCAGCTACACCCAAAATATAGCGAACGTATGGATTGGCTGGGTGAGAGAAGGACGGTCAAATGTTATGAAAAAATGAAGGTAGTTTAATACGAAGTCTTCGAGGGATGAATCATGCAGGAAGATTTCATTCTGCTCAGAAACGCGCTTCTGAACTGATCGTAGATATTTTCATGTGGAAGCAATATTGAAGTATAAATTGGAACTTTGTCGGAGTGGTAATCCGGAAGAGTTCCGGGACTATGTCATAGGACGTAATCGGGACTGATAATTTTGATAGTTTGAGACCAGCTTAGATAGGGCAGAAGAGGATTTCGTGGAACTTTGGACTACGGCAAGCTCGCAAGATATTTCGACTGAGAAGTCTATGAGGGACATCAACGAAGAAAAGATAAGTTAACCGTTATAAATTATGAAATTGAAGATCTTGATCAAAAGGCCTAAAATTGTAAATTCACTCAATTGTTTGCTAAAAGCGTGAAATAAACTTTGTTGAATTTTGTTCTTTAGAAAGAAAGTGATTTTTCATTTAGTCAATCCAGAAATGAAATGAACTAGGAATAGAATCATTCTATTTCAGATTCCCAGCTGCGCTGTATAGTCGGCGGATCCTATAATCCGTTATAGAGGTAATAAGGATTATAATATATCGTGACCCATTGACCCAGCAAGCCGGACGCTAAGATCTTTAGCAGATATAAATGTAGAGAGAAAGTACGGTATATCTCAAAATGGCGCCTCAACGTGATGCATAATTTGTTATAATTTATAACAATTGGTGGCACGGATAAAATTAGTCTTATAAATTATAATATAGTGATCAAGGGAATCTGAAATTTCTGGATTGACATTTGAAATTAATTGTTAATTATAAGAAAGGGCCAAGACCATTTCATTGGTGTGATTTTGAAATAATTTAACAGAGATTTTTAATTTGTATTAGAATTCAAAATGGATACTAGGAGCAAGAAAATTGCGTATGGAGAGTTAATGTAGATGATATGGCGTCTGCTAATACTAACCCCGAGGAGAAATTTCGCGTGAAATTGTTAAGTGAACCACAAGAAAAGGAAATAATGGCTGCACCGTTAGGAAATATGGACCCTAATAATTTAATTCTTAAGATGTTAGCAGAAATGAACGCAAAAATTGAGTCTTTAATAATCCGTCGACCAAATGCAGAGGGAATTAAAAGATCGCAACAAGTGAATTCCAAAGTTAATGATTTACCGGAGAGCATTGTGAGCATTAGGTTTATTTACATGACCAACAATGCGAAAAGAGGATTGACAATCGTCGAATCGCGTGTAGATAATTTAAATGCGTGTCAGCGCAACATGGCGGAAACAAATGAGAACAGAATCTAAATTGGTCAATTCGGATTGTAAATTAGGCAAACGAATACAGGAGGGACTTAGAAACATTAAAATGGTGCAAGAATCTGAATCTGGGAAATATATGTCGGATATTAAGGACAAGATTGAACAGTTAGAAAATGAATTCATGATGCGTTCACATGCGTTCACGCATATATAGATAGATATATATATACACACATATATATAAATTTTGTTTTTCTTTTGAATATGAGAATGTATATTTCTTCACAAATATTTATATTCTAGAGGAAATTTGAACTGCTTGTATAAGTATTAATTCCTCCTTACCGTAATTAATTTTATTTTATCTGCTATATGTTCCTTAACTTTTGCAATCATACAATGTGTCTTTCTGTATTGATTTTTTTGTGAATTTTGTTTGCTTTGAACTGCTACTAATCCTCCCGTTGCATCCCCCCCAAATATTTTAGAGTTATCCATCAATTGTAATTTAATTAATTTTTTCTATCTTATTGTGTATTTATTTATTATTTTTTTTTATCTTTCTGTATTCTGTAGACTGACGATGGCAGCAAAGCCGTCGAAAATAAATATCTTAATAAAGCTGATATGTTGACGAAGATGACCTCTTTTATTTCTTCTTATAAGAACGTCAACAACACCCAATCAAATTCCACAATTCTTAACAGTTTCCAATCCTCTCATTACGCAACCAGTCCTAATAGGTCTCCTAATGATTCCAGGAGGTGGCTGGAGGAATAGTTAAAATATTTGTTATGTGTGTATGGAAATTGTAATTGACTTGAACGTGATTATTCAAGACTGATTAAACTTCGGCTTCAACATCGACCCTTGCGTGTATTTTGTCACAAGAAATTTATCTCTTGTTACTGTTCAAAACAAAGTATTTATAGAAAATCGCTCTACCTCTACTTTCGAGAAAGAAAACAAACAAAACCCTACAATGTATGCTAAAATTGAGATGAAAAAATAATTTCTAAAAATTATTATTTTTATTAAATTTCCTTGGTTGCCATTAGATTGTCTTTCGTGATTTTTAAGATATTTTGTATAAATTACATTAATTTTGTTTAATCTTATAACATACTTAACAATTAACAGTATTAGAGGTAGTTCAAGAAGAGACTTCTGAAGTTATTTAATTTTGTCTGTTTTTACTAAATAAAATTTAAAAAAAATAAAGCATTCTGCTTGAATCGTGTGTAACAAATCGGACAAATTGCATATTTAAAAAATATTCACAGTACAATTAATCAATTATTACAATTAATACAAGGAAGATTTTTGTGTGACAAATGATATTCCTCTAAAACTGAAAAATGTACCGGAAACAGATATTGGCTATTCTGGCAGTTTCTGTACTATTCGTTACTTCTGTAGATGTTGTCTGATAGACACACTGTGTTAGATGAAAGATAATTATACATATTTCTTTCTTAATGCAATCTGCTCTTTAATATTAGTCTTTCAAATCATCTCGTGTGCACGTTTCTTAAAATATGAGTGTTTTTCGCAAACGTTTGAGTTATATGGTGACAATATATATGTTTTCCAACACCATCAATACACATGCTAAATTTATTTCAAGTGCAATCGTTTTAAATACAAAATTTTAAAATACGTTTTATTTAGAATTTTGTCTGAAAATAAACAGTATTCATTGCGATTTTTTGAAAGATTTTCTGGCATCAAGAACGTGTAATGTTAAACTGCACTACATAAGTGACCTGCACATGGACGATATCATAGCGTATTTGGTTGGGTGGCTTCTTCTTGTGCTGAAGATCTCGGTTCGAATCCTAGCCTGCACTACTTATTTTTTATTCTGTACGATAATTATGTATCTGACAAATAACTTTGAAATCAATTGTAGGCGTAGGAATTTTATATATGGTAGTATGCGAAAAATGTTTCAAAGGACAGCTACCAAATGGCACAGACTTTCTCATGCTGAAATTTTCTAATTTCTCTTGTGTAGACTGGCTTTAAGGTCTTCCTACATTCTCTTGCCAGCTGTCATCTATCGTCACCCAAAACACATTTTTTACATTTTTCTACTTCTTTTCGGTTTCCAAATTGTAAAACCTATACTAATATTAACATTCAGAATATTAAATAAGAAAACCTTGTCCTAAATAGAAATTTTCATTGAAAAATTTGAAGTCGTGTTTTAAGAAAATGGCGATTAAGCATTAATGTAAAGGAGGAATTTGAAACTCTTTTTCAGAGGAATCTCATGAGTTTTCGAAAAACCTCATTCGAAGTCATTGGAAACACTTCCACTTATAAATGCAAATCAATGCAAATGTTCATATTAACGGTGTGAGAGCTACATAAAAATTACGTCTGTGTATTTATAAAGAACCAAAAGAGTACACAAAAATGAATTTAACGTCATACTATACAGTGCAATTAGTACTATTTGTTGAAAACGTATGAAACAAAAAATTGGGCAATTTTTGAGAAATGGCGTTTTGAGTGTTTCTGAAAATGCGGAATTTTGTACTCATTTCTAAAACATTTGGATTTCGAGAAATTTTATTCAACTTTTATACTTATCTTAATAATAAGAGCATATGTATATATAAATACAATAATATGAACAAATTGTCTAATGAAAATATGAGTTACGTGAGAGACAAGACAGAGAAAATCTTTTTTTTTTTTTTAATTGAAAATATTGTTCGCCATATTGCGAGGAAACTATTAAAATTTTCAAAACAATGTACAAGACCTTAATGAAAGGAGTAATTATAGGCAACAAATTTCATTTGAAGAGAAAATTTGCAATTTTTTCAGTTGTGGGAAGACGCTAGAAAATTCTAACTTTTGCGATTTTAGAAAATCCTGTTAACCGTGAAAAGCGAACCTACGCCACTTTTATAAGTGTATTTTGCTCTGTTATTACAATAAATTTAAAGAAAAAATTTCAGCAAAACTTTTGAGAAAATTTCGAGAATGTCCGTGGGTCTTGATTTAAAAAACCCCAAGTTTTAAAGAATGGTTTTCAAAATTTCAAAGCTTCAACTACAGATAGATCGACACACTTCAATTTGAAAAAAATCCTACGCATGATTTAAGCGCTAGTAGTGCTCACAGACGGACAGACGGCGGGCGTTTCGCTTTCAATTGAGTTTTCGGCATCAAGGACCAACAAAATAGTGATTCCGGCTACATCACGTATTAGAGGTTTTCTTTTCTCTTAATTAAGCAACTGCATTTATCCACTTTTTCGTTATCAGGGCCCGGCAATGATTTTTTGCTGCCGAAAATCCGCCTTTTTTCGCGAAGCATTGCATAACTTTTCCTATACTACATATATTACTCCGTGTAGACGTTCGTCTAGGAGAAAGTAAAGTAAAGCAAGAAAGAATCCAAAAAAGTTTGTCACCACTATGTCACTGTTTATGAGAAATGAAATATGAGGAAATGATTATCCCGTTCGTTAGTGATATTCATATTGTGACCTGATAACCGTATTAATTGAGTACTAAGTGCAATTCCGCCGGACGGGAAATCAAACCCGCACTGAGCTTCCGAGGAAAGGAAAATGTAGTTGGGTTTTTTGGGATCGTGTATTCCCACGCATTTGATATTTGTCAACCTCTGTCATCATTTATGTAGTCAAATAAGAGGAAGGTTTGACCCTTTAAGTAATTGATATCAAAGTTGGGAACATTTACACAATGTTGTGCCCAGATTGTGACAAATTACTCGTTTTTTCTTGATTAGATAAATACATTCATATTTTGCGATATGAATCATTTATATAAAAAATAAACTCACCTTGAAATGACAGTCAGTAATGCAGAAAATTCCCTTTTTCATTTTTTTCTATCTCACTTTTTGGAACTGCTGTAATAACCTTAGATGGATTTTGAACTATGATAATTCGACATCTCAGCACAAAACAAAATTTGTACTCCTCGTTTTTACTTTCCGATCCATACAGCACTACATTTTTTTGTATGATGGATCAGAAACGCGTGGAAATAAAACGAGAAAGAACAAATTAAAAGCCGCAAATGGATTTCATGAAGAAGTTGTAGAGTGTCTAAAATGGGTATGTAAGAAATGATGAAAATTTTGAAAAGAATGCAAATACAGAAATCGATTTTAGAGGAAATGGAAACACGAGATTAAAATGGATTTGGTCACATTGAAAGACTCGGTTATGAGAGATAGCCCAGAAAAATCTCTGAGTGGCTCCTTAGACAGAAGAAAGAAGTAGACCCAGAGAAGAATGGCAAAGCAGAGTTATGAAGGACATGCAGAAGAGGCCTTGAAGACGATTGGAATGAGAAACCTTGCGGAGATTGGGATGCGAGAGACGGCCGCAGGAGCTGTAGACAACTCGCAAGAAGAAGAAGTTTTTACTTTCTCGTATACGCACGAATATACAGAGTAATATACATAATATAGAGAAAGTTATGTAATACAGCGGAAAATCGATTTCGCGATTTCACCGGAAATACACGTTTTGGAGTCGAAAAAGTGGTTTTATTCAAACCGTCCGTCCATCTGTGAACACTACTAGCGCCTAAACCACACGTACGATCCTCTCCAAATTGAAGAAACCCCTGTTCTTCTGGCTGTAGTTGAAGCTTGTAAATTTTGAAAAATCTTTGAAGTTTAGGGATACTTTACATGATACTGGACATTGTAAAATGACAAAAAAAACGGCTCCAAATTTTTTCTTTAACTTTCTTGTAAGAATAGAGTAAAATACATTTAGAAAGATGGCATAGGTCCAATTTTCACGGTTAACTCTGAATTTTCGAAAATTGAAAAAGTTGTAACTTTTTGGGGTGTCTTCCTACAACTACAAAATTGAAAACAGATTTTTCTTTCAAATGAAATTTGTTGTCTATAATTCGTTCTTGCATAATGGTCATGTAGGCTTTTCTGAAATGTTGGCATTTTTCGTGCAAAAGTGCGAGCAATATTTTGAATTTTAAAAGATGGTTTGATGCAAAATGCGTGGAAACCGTTTTCTTTTCTTAACTATTGTTGGAGAGTGGGAACATTCCTGTGTGGCAAACAAAACTCAACAAGAATACGCGTCAACACATCTAATATGTGAAACATTGCATAAACTTGCGGGGAGTGTCGTCATGTAGTTAAGGTGCTACAGTGCTTGCTTGAAGAACCGGAGGACTCGAGTTCAGGTCCTGGCCTGTTCATGCAATTTTTAATTTTTGAAAATGTGTGAGATTTTAATTAATACTTTTCCTTTTCAATAATTTAAGGTATGCATTTGCGGTTGTCGTTTGAGAGCTTTCAAAAACTAATGAATTGGTAAGAGTGCAACATTTGTTATACTATATTAAGAAAACATTACCAATAACAAGAGAAAATAAGAGTTTATTTTTATTTAAATGTGAGTAGGTGAACAAAAAGATAACTGCGTAATGATAGATGATTTTTTCTTGAAGTCAATAAATGTTTGCCCGATTCTACTAATTACTTGCAGCAAATGAATTCTGAATGTCGGACCGTGTCGAAACGTGTCTTTTAGTCCAACGTTATCACGTCTAATCATCTCACCTTGGACAGAGGCGATAAGGGTTGAGCGTCAAGGGAAAGCCGGGTTTCAAAAAAAAATACAGAAGGGAAGATAAGGGAAAAAACTATTTCCCAAAAGGAATTAAACAAAAAACCAAATACCAAAAACATATATGAAATGGGCAAAGGAGGGAAAATCATGACAACAAATTATCAATATTTTACCAACCCATGAAAATGGGGGGAGACCAAAAACAATGAAAAATTTTGGGGCCCGGGAAAGCCAAGCCTAATCCTAATGCAGAAGAAAAAGCTCTTCTTTTTTAAATAAATTTTACAAATAAAAATTCAGATTTAAAAAAAAAATTTTTTAATTAATTATTTTTAAATATTATTATTCAATTGGGTTATTTAAACAATAATTAACTTAAAAAAAAATATAAAAACATTTTTCAATTCACGATACGTATGGAAAACCTTTATCAAGTGCATCGCCCTTCCCAACAGACCCAAAACCCAAAACGGGACGGGCCCGATCGGGAATTTGAGCCCTTAAACCTTTTGTTTGAAAATGAATTTTCAAATTTTTTTGCACGGGCATTTCCCCTACAGATTAATTGCTGCTGGGGTTTTTAATCATTTTCTCCGAAAATGGAGGAATATTCTTTTTCTTAGTTTTCGCCCCGTGCGTGTTTTTGTCTGTTAAAAGAAGATATTTATATTTTATTTATTTATTTAACGTGAAAAACGTTAAAAACGGGATGGTGCTATGGGAAAAGTAATTGTGTGCACTTTTTAAAAGATCCCCACTTCATATACCAAATTTTAATTTTTGAAAGGGAGAAAAAAAAAACCCCCCAGTGAAAACTTTTTTAAAAATAAAAAACAATAAGAATTTGGAAGGAGAAAAAAAAAAAAAACCCTTTTAAAAAATATTTATAGATAAAAAACAAAAATTTTAATTTTGAAAGGAAAAAAAAAAAAAACCCCAAAATAAATTTTTTTTAAGGGATAGATAAGCAAAAAATTTTGGGGCTCTTTTTATTCCCCGCCGCGACAACATGGAAACGATAATTTTGAATAATGGTATTTCCGACAAAATTTCAAAAGGTCAAAAAAATAAGTTACATTTATGTCCGAAGAAACAAAATCTCAGCATTTGCTCAATGGATCGGGGAAACTGGACGAAAACCAGATGGGGCATTAGGAAGCTGTAGTGATTTTTTTACAGGGTTTTTTTCCATTTTACAGTTCAAAGGGAAAAAATGCATTATGTATAATTGTTAAATTTATGTTTCTTTTTTGTGATGCTCATATAGTCCTAATTGTAAAAACAGTTATGCAGCGAAACGAATTCAGAGATTTAAACTTTTTTTTGAATTTAAACGTTTAATGTCATCAGAAAGTGTTGTAAAATAATTCATGTATTGTTGAATTTTTTTTAATGAGCTGTTGATCTGTCACCCGATGAATTGATTTCATATTTTTGTAATAGAATCGTTTTTAAAAATTTTTCCCCCCCTTAAAGTTTATTTTTTAAAAAACCCCTGGTTTTAAAAAAAGGGAAAAATTGGAGAATTCGATTAATAAAGACAATGAATCATGGGGGGGATTTGTTATTTACAATCGTTTTTTTAATCTAAAAATCTGGGGAAAAAGGGATTTCCCCCGAATATTATCCAATTCAGGCGGGGGAAAGAACATTCGAAGTATAAAAACGAGCAGTATGAAGGTGATGAATTTGCAAATTTAAAGGGGAACAATGAACTTAATTTTGTGTTCAATTCATTTAAATGGACGTTCCATTTCAGGTTTGACTGAATTGAGAGACCTAAAATTGTGTTGCCTTAACATCAGTCAATGGTACACTGTTCATTTTCAACGGGCACAGAATTGTTTATTTGAAATGGAAAACTGCATTAAAACCGTTTTCTTCGTTTACTATTAATTTGTTATTTGGAACCAATTTGAAAATCTGATATTGTACTATTTACTGTTTCTTTATTGCAAAGGATGTTCGTATCATCCGTAAAGAGAACCGTTCTTCCGTTTCGAATCGTCGAGGCATATCGTTTACGTAAAGTTGAACAGAATAGGGCCTAAAATCGATCCTTGAGGAACTCCACATGCAACGGCAAAGAGTCGGAAAGGTGCGTACGTAATGTTCCATCATTCCAGTAAGGTATTTCCACTCTCTGAGATCGTTGTTTAAGGTACGAACATAACCAATCTAGAGCAATACCACGAATTCCATATGAAGGTAATTTGAAAGTAAATGTCAAGATCAATGACGTCAAAAGCTTTTGAGAGGTCTAAAATAATCCAATAGGTGCCTCGTTTTGATCCAATGATGAGGCGACATCTTTAAGAAAAGAAAATATAGCTGTTTCCGTTGATTTTGATTTTCTAAATCCATGTTGGCAATCTGAAAGCGCGTCGTTTAGTCAGAAAGGTTTCCATTCGTATGTAAAAAGTCTCTAATATTTTGAAAAAACTGATAGAAGAGAAATGGGCTGATAATTTTGAATTTCATTTTTGTTGCCTTTTGAAAAGCGGCTTAATTTTAGCTGTTTTGAAAATATCTGAAACGTTCCAGCATAAAGATGCATTAAATATGTGAGTTAACGGGTGTATAATGGCATACGCACACGTCTTTAACAAAGAATCGGGAATTCATCTAAACTGGATGAATATTTATTTTAGTTTACCGATTATTTTGAGAATTCATAGAGAAGTTTCTGAAACGAACATTGTGTCTAAAATTTTGGGTGAACTGTCTGTTTTTGAATTTGTGCCTGAAGATCCTTAGTGAGATGGCAGCAATTCTCGAAAAGTATTGGTTAAAGAGACTAGCCACTGCTGCTGGATCGTTCACATTTATATCGTTATATTTTAAAACAACATTCTCACGGGTTTTCTAGTTGATTTGAGTATTTTTATTATATTCCACATTGATTTTGTTTTATTATTTGAGTTAAAAATATCCTGATCATTTTCATGATTTTAGCCTGTCTTATGACTTTTTGTAACGATGTTTTGTATTTTTAAAGTAGATAAGGAAATCTTGAGATACGTCTGACGTTTAGAAATGAAAGAAAGAATTGCTTGTTTTACAAGATGTCCTAATCCTTGTTATCCAAGAATTGTTTTTCCGTGAAATATTTAATTTTCGTTTTTGAAGAGGAAAGCAAGTGTTAAAATGAATGAAAGAGTTGAAAAAAAAGAATTACATTTGTCGTTTGTATCAGCAGTATTATAAACCGTTTCATGACTCCGGGCATCAAGTAATCAAAATAATTTAATTTTATTTTTAGTAAACAATCTAGTCATACGTGTATTATTTATTGTGTCAGTGATCGCATTCTTATAATGGTAAGAATTTGTGCATCGTATCACTGTATCCTAAATCCAGAAGTATACTGTTACGTTTCTAGGTGGTGAATTAAAAGTCTCGATTATTTTCACAAAACGTTTATTTTGTTTCTTAAAACAATCACTGAAAACACTTGATTATTAATTTACACTACACTTTCTTCCTTTATTTACACTACACTTCTTTTCAGTTATTTTACACTAACACTCTTTTGATTTATTTACACAAACATTCTCTTAATTTATTTACACACTCCTCTTGCACACTCGCACAGTCCTAAGCACTGGCCACAGTTCACTGCACTGATCACAGTTCGATGCACTGGTCACAGTTCACGTCACCGACCACAGTACGATGCACTGACAACGGTTCACTTCACTGAGCACACTCACTGCACAGCTATTCACCGCGATGCACACCTTCACAGTTCAGCTTCAACTGCGGGCTCAAGACTGACTCGGCCGCCGGCCGTCGCGTATTTATACTCGTCAGGACAATCCAGAACCATCCGGACGCCGCGCACTTCTGGACGAATCCGCCGGCAGGTGACGCAACCGGCTCACCGGCAGCTCGTGGTCGCCGGCAGATGACGTAACCCGCCACCTGAAGTGGCGCCGGGGGATGACGCAATTCGTTACACTACCCTCCTTAGTTGCGATCCGTCTCGAGCGCGTTTAGTGAAATCATGCCGATACTTGCAGCTGGAGCCTCAGTGCAGTTGGAGGTTAGAAGAAGTGGCAGTCAATTGTCTTTTTGATATGACAACATTCCATGGTGGTAGCTGCAGACTAAGATGCTAACCCCATGTACCGGAACAGTACTCCAACATGCTTCTACTATTCTCCAGTTCAGTCCATCAAAACCACATCCCAGTTTTGACATGGCAATCTTCTGACGTTGTTTTGCAGTACTTGTTGGCGTAATTCAATCAGAGTTTCCTACAGATTTTCTAGGATGCCTGTGATATGACTTACTTTTGTGACAAGGTAATAAACATAGTGACTGACGTCGTGCAGATGCAGAACCTTCCCAATATCTGGTTTTTGGGTTTCTTTAATTCCTCTATCCTTCCGTATTTTCTCTTGAATACAGTACAACACCTCTGGTCATATCTAAATCCTGGGCGACACAATGCGCCAATGCATATTCCTGGGGTAGCGAAAACAGATCCTGTTGCACCTCCATTGTTACCCCATAACGCGCTTGATGCTTTCAATTATACTGAGACATAAACTCGTGAAATGTGCACTTTTGCATGTCCAGCTCACAAACTCGTGCAGGTCTTTCTTCATCATTTCATTACTTCCTGCATGGGGCCAGCCGATTCGAATGAACGACTCGTGGTTTTCCATGGCAATTTTAATTCGGTAGACAAATCATTTATCCTCTTCACGACCTCGTACGGTCCTTCCCACTGTCGTTGTAATTTTGGACACAAACCGCGGCGACGTTGGGGGTTAAACAGCCAGACATGATCTCCAGGTTGATAACCTCCTCTTCAGCTTTGATGTCATACCGGTCTTTCATCCTGTCACTTGCGATTTGATTCTTTCACGCACCTGGTTATGAATTACGTCCATTTTCCGTCTTAGGTCATTTACAAAGTCTTCACCGGCTATTTCTTCATTAGTTTTACAACCAAACTGTAGATCACATGGTAGACGTAGTTCCGGCCGAAGAGGATATTAGCGGGCGTTTGCCCAGTTGTCTCATGAACAGATGAGCGGTAGGCTAGAAGAAAAGATGTATGTATTGGTCCCAGTCGTTGGTGATCTGACACGACCTTCGCAAATATTTTCCCATTGTTCTGTTCATGCGTTCCACCATTCCGTCTGACTGGGGATGTAGGGCTGTTGTTCTTGTTTTCTTATTCCAAGAAGTTCACACACCCTTGAAACACTGCAGATTCGAAGTTCCGCCCTTTGATCTGAATGAAACTAGTGGCACACCAAATCGGCTCACCCATTCCTTAACCAGTACTTCGAGATAGCAGTGGCCTCTTGGCTGGTGGGGATATGTTTCAACCCACTTGCTGAAATAATCCATAGCGACGAGTATGTATTTATTTCCATCATTTGACATTGAAATGGGCCAGCCAAGTCAATGGCAATTCGTTGAAAGGACTCCAACGTTGCATTGCCTCATCTTCGCTCTTCTCTTTATGTGGCTCATTACTGGTAGCACAACTTGACACTTTGTGCACCACATCTTTACATCTTGCTTGCAATTAACCCAGTAAAATCGTTCGCGCACTTTTCTAAGGTTTCGTTATACTGAGGTGTCCTCCCGAAGTTCCATCATGCAATTCTTCAATATTTCAGGACCCTTACTTTTGGTAACAATATCTGCGTCCTCTTTTGCGAGCCGTCTTCACTTTCCAGAACTCTGTTTCAGAACACCTTTTCTTCAGTAATCGAATTCCACTGCGCCCAATATGATTTTACTGCTGAAGAACAGGAGCTATTTCTTGCCAACTTGGTTCCGTCCTGCTATTTTCCATTCCCAAACATGTTTAATTTCCCTGTCCTCTTCTGATCTTTCAAATTCTCGGCTGCATTGTCATTACTGACAGTGACCCTTAAGGTAGGGAAAATCTTCTTCCGCATGACAACAATGTTTGCAGTTTTTCCCGCTTTGGGTGCTAGGTTATCAACAGACTGCTGCTCCTTGTTGCTTCAGTGGACGGTCACATCGACTTTCACGTGCCCTAATTTTCCAATTCCAACATCGAGGGTTTTCGCTTTGCCACTAGAATTGCGTACCAACCTTCCACCATTGCCTCAAAATATTTTTCGTCATAAGTATCGACGCCGGTTTGCAATTCTCGTACTGTCCGTCACGTTTGATGCTCTTTTGCAACCTGAAAGTCTAGTGCTTGACTTAATGCGTCAGCTAAGGTTTTGTCTTGCCAGTCTCAATGCTTGCTTTTTTCTGCATCATGTAGCGCTTCAATAAAGCACCGACGGCTGTGGTTGCAGGAACTCTGAGGCATCAGGGTCCGAAAGGCGCGCCAGACGAGAAATATCAGCTTCAGTTCTGAAGACTTTCTCCAGGCTTCTGAACACGATTCCTTAGCTGGTAAATACATGTCTTCCAGGTGCGCTTGCCGTACCGTGTTTCGAGTCTCTTGACAATTTGCTCAGTTGGACTGTTCATCGGTCGGTATTGTCTCTAGAATATCGACGGCGTTACCACGCAAAGCCAAAATCAGGGCCGTAGCACAATCTGTTGCGGACCAGCCATTTACCGTCGCAGCAGCCTTGAATTGCTTCAAAAACTTGACCATGGAAGAAGTGCCATCAAAGGTAGGTGGTTTTACTTGTGCTTTTCCCAGTGGCTCCTGTACGGTGGCTAACTGCCATTTCTAGTGGTTCCTGTACGATGTTTATATTCGATTTTTCTGTTGAGGAGTAAACACTTCAGCTTCTCTCTAACAGATTTAGTAACTTTTTCCCCATTCTTCAAAAAATTTTTTATCCATCTTTCAATTTTCTTTTCCATTTTTCTTCTTTTTTCAAAATTATCTCCTCAATTTCTTCTCGCACCAATTTATTATTCTGTTATCTTCTGTTCCAACTTTTCTTCCCAAAAACCTGGGAAATTTCGATCAATTTTTCTTCTAAAGCTTTGGAGTTTTCAGTCAGTTCTTCTAAAATTCGAATTTTCTGTTAACTTTCCTTCTAAAATTCTGGAATTTTCCGTCAATTCTCCTGTCAATTCTCCTTTAAAATTCTGGAATTTTCTGCCAGTTTTCTTCTAAATTTCTGGGAAATTTTCCATCAATTCTCCTTTTAAAATTCTGGGTAGGTCCGAAAGTTGCCTGTTGTCTCGAAGAGAAAGTCTCTGATCCTCGCCTGCCGCCTTCATCGCGTTTGCAAAAACGTTCTTGTAATATTGCTTTCGTTCCGGAAGTGTCTTGTTCTCTCTTCTAACCTCTCTTCAACTCGGCCACTTTCAGATCCCGTAAAACTTTGTGAAACTCATCTTTATTAATGTTTTAATTCACCACTGTTAAACCCCACACCTGACACCAATTGTTACGTTTCTAGGTGGTGAATTAAAAGTCTGTATTATTTTCACAAAACGTTTATTTTGTTTCTAAAACAATCACTGAAAACACTTGATTATTAATTTACACTACACTTCTCTTCGTTTATTTACACTACACTTCTCTTCAGTTATTTACACTAACACTTCTCTGATTTATTTACACTAACACTTTCTTAATTTATTTTACACTACACTCCTCTGCACACTCGCACAGTCCTAAGCACTGCACAGTTCACTGCACTGATCACAGTTCGATGCACTGGTCACAGTTCACGTCACCGACCACAGTACGATGCACTGACAACGGTTTACTTCACTGAGCACACCACTGCACAGCTATTCACCGCGATGCACACACTTCACAGTTCAGCTTCAACTGCGGGCTCAAGACTGACTGCGGCCGCCGGCCGTCGCGTATTTATACTCGTCAGGACAATCCAGAACCATCCGGACGCCGCGCACTTTCTGGACGAACTGCCGGCAGGTGACGCAACCTGTGCTCACCGGCAGCCTGTGGTCGCCGGCAGATGACGTAACCCGCCACCCGAAGTGGCGCCGGGGGATGACGCACATTCGTTACAATACTAATAGAGACGGCACTCAATGTTAATCCCAACGCTCTTATTCAAATTTCAATTTTCATGGAGGGGGAAGCCGCCATCTGGGCCCCCCTTTGAGCCAATAGCGTCGAAGGCGTTCTACCAATGGAGGTGGCGCGTATTGACGACCGGGACATTTAAAATGAAGTTGTTTTCAAAATGGCGTCAAATGAATACATTATTTTATGTAAAATACGCTAGGCAAATCAAGAAGACTAAAATATTAGGATTTGAATCCTAAATCACTGAATGGAATTATTGTCCAGGTAGCAAAATAAAAGTTATTTTATAAACACAATATTTATTTCTAAATTATGTAAATAGTCATACACAATATAAAAAAATAATACATTTTACAAAATAAATGTGGAGTAATCAGACATAAAGATTATTTTATTTGCCATTGACTAAATATTGAAACCAAGAATTTAGACAATTGTCCAAATATAACTAGTGCCCAAATTACTTTAATATTGCATAAATTTTTAAAAATGAATTCCAGCAAATAACACCTGTCAAATTTAAGGAAAAAATTAAATATTAAATTAACAAATGAATAAAAATTATGTTTTATAAATAAACGGGAAATCATCTGCAAAAACATTAAAAAATCTTTTTTGGGGTTTTTTTTTCCCAAAAAGCAAAAACATTAAACTGCAAAAAAAAACATTTTTTTACCCCCCCTATAAAGGGATGAAAAAAAAAAAATTACATGATTCATTCCAATTTCTTAATCTAAAAGCGGGTTTTGATTTGGGAAGGTTTAAAAAATTTTCCCGATTTTTGGCCCACTATTTGTCCAAAAGCTTTGGAAGGGTTGCTCAAGGGATCGGGGGATGAAAACCAAAAGGTCGTTTTTATACCCCAGAATTATCAACGGATAGATATTGAACATTTTTTTCCCCAAATAAAAATTTTTTATGTCTTTAATCATTTATGTGACAAAGCACAAAATTTTCCTGCAAACAATATAATTGCCCCATCAACTCAGAGAAAAACCGTCTAAAACCACGGGTGGAAAAAAACCCGGAGAAAGGGCAAAATTTCCCGCAACAGAAAAACACCAAAAAAAATTTCTTAAACCGAAAAAAAAAAAATTTGTTATTTTTTAAAAGAACCCAAAAACTAATTTTGGACATTTCCCAAAGAAAAACCCCCGTTTGTTTTATTAAAATTTAATGGAACTGAAAACAGAATAGTTAAAAAGTTAAGTTTTCAAATTTTTTGAGGGACGGGCTCTGGTCTTCCCCACCCTTTCCCTTGCCAGCTCCCCACCCGCCCAAAATAATTTTCTTTTTAAACTCGATTCCCAAAATAGTGAACTGTATTTTTTTAAGAGTTAAAGAACAAAACTTTTTCTAAAATTTTGGCTTCCTTTTAAAACCAGTTTCTTAAAAAAAATTTTAAAGGTTACTGTAAATGAAAAATTAAGCCTTTTCTGAATCTTTTTGGGAGTTTTAAAAACCTATTTAAGAAATTTTAAAAGAACTTCCCCCAATAAATTCAATAAATATCCAGGGAATGTGATATTTGGATGAGATTTGAAAGAAAAAAAAATTTGGGAAAATTTTTGGGGAAAACAAAAAAAATACAAAAAATAAACATTAATTTATTAAAAACAGTGCTATTACCCACTATTCGTTAAAATAGTTTAAAAAAAGGTTTAAGCCCCCTTTTGAGAAAAGGGGTTTGAGCTATTCTAAAAATGAGAAATTTGAGCCTTTTAAAAATAAAAAATTTCAAGAAAATTTATTACATTTTGCACAAACTAAAAATATTACTGTTAAAAAAAAAGGGGACCCTTTTTGAGAAAATCTTTTTTTTATTTTTTAAAAATTTCCAAAATAGTTCACCCACAATTGAAAAAAACTACTAATATTTACAAAACAATTTTTCACCCCTTAAATAAAAGAACTATTTTTACATCAAATTTAATTAAAGGGAAAAATTCTTTTCAATTTTTAAATTGTAAGAAGTTGATGAAAAAATCACATTTTTTAAAATTTCTAAAAATTTGAGTTAATTTTGGGAAAATTGGCCCTTTCCCCCTTTATAAATTTATTTTGTTTCTGGGAATTAAAAAAAAATTTTTATTTTTTGAAAATTTTGAATCATTTAATGGCTTCAAAATTTCCCCTAAAAACAAAGGGAAGGGTTTTTTAAAAATTTTTTAACTTTACTAGATAATATTAAAGGGTTTCTTCAATTTGTTTTCCCCTACGCAGGGTTTGTGGTTATGTTTGTTCACATCCCAAGATTTTTTTATTTATTGGGTTTTGGGGCATAAAGACCCCAAACCCGTTTTGATACCCCATTTGTTACGGGTTTTTTTTCTTTCATTTAGAAAACCGGAGAACTCAGAGAAAATTTTCCCCAATTTTGGAGCAGATCCTGAAAATGAAAAAAGGATTTTTTAATTTAAAAAAAAAAACCAAAGTTTCTTTTTTAATTCTAGTTCAAAAAATAATAATAATAAAATAAAAAAGAAACGTACCCCTTGTTGTGGTGTTTTCAAAAATGACCGGGAGTGCACCCCCCGGGAAACCGGGACGCACATCAGAAAAAATTTGGGCTCCGTTTTAAATCCCAGCCCGCCGCATGAAACGGGTGTAAATGCCCAAACATACATATCTCAAGTTTAAAGGAAAATTTTTCCAAAGGCTAGATGTCGGGTCCCCAATTCCTTTTAACCATTTATAATCTTTTAAAAAATTGCAATGTAAACATTAAGAAATAACATCCCCTTAATGTTAATTATAAATTAAAAGGATTATTAAGAAAACCATGCTTATGATTTCAATACATTGGATTTCTTAAAATTGTGTATAAAATTCCTCACAATAATTACATTTTTTAAAATTAAATTCAAATATTTAAAGGGAAAGTTTTTTTAAATATGTCAAAAATAGTACATAAAAAATTTATGGGAACCACTGATCAAAACCGTTTTCCCTTTTAAAGGATCTCAAAACTTAAAAAATTTCTGCCCCCCCCTTCTATTTTGGTTGAAATGGCAATTGGGCCCCCAAAAACGCCAAATTTTTTTCTGAGAAACACACAAACGCAGAAACACACAAACCCCAAAAACACAAAAGGGAAAAAACCCGTTCAGATGAAACTGTTTGTTTACACACAAAGCAGTTAATGATTCCCGGTTCTGTCCTGTAGATTTGGGCCCCGGCCCTTGGGGTTTTGACGCTATTCCCAGGGGGGCCCTCAAGGGAAACCGTTTTAATTTCAAAAGTTTAAAATTTCCCCAAAATTTAAAAAACCAAAGGCGGGCCTATCTATCAGGGACTCCCCAATGTTTGTTTCAACTTTTATGGGAGTAGTTTTTGTTAATTATTGATAATTGTTTCCCGAAAAGCTGTGTGATCCGGGGACTTTAAATTTTGGGGAAATGTCTAAATTAAAAATTAAATTTAAAATTTAAAAACTTTTTTCGCAAGATTCCCCCAAAAATCAATTTAAAATCATACAAAAAAGGGATTAAAAAGAGGGATTGCTGACTTTTTTAAATTTTAAACCCCGGGTTTTTCAAAAAATGAAAAATTTCATTTCCTTGTTGAGGTCTGAAAATGCAATTATAAAATTTTTGGAAGTAAGATGTACAAAAAAAATTTTGAAAAATTTTCAATGGAGAAAATTTAAATTTTTGCCGGGGGATAAATCAAATTTTTTTTAACGTAAATACGGGAAACCCCCCATATGTGGGGCCCTTTTAGGGACTTTCCAAAAAACCCTTGAGGAAAATTTTAATTTAAAAACAATTTTCTTAGAGAAAAAAATGTTCTGTAAAGAAAAGAACGTCCTTTGATTTAGATCGCCTGAAATTTGCCTTGAAAAACCCAGTTTTTTTTAAAAGGGGATTGACGGGGGAGAATGTTTTTTTTTGGGGCTTTTTCCAAAAAAATTTTTTTCTGCTGCATCTGCCCGTTGCAATATTTACCCTTTTTCCCTTCGAGTGCGGACGAAGGCGGTGGGCCCCGGGAAGGTTGTGGGGGAAGGGGGGATGGGAAGTTGACAAAATTGGGGGGGAAAATGAGAAAGGGGAGAGGTTCAGAGGAAGGGGAAAAATTTTTAAAAGGGGGGGGGTGAGAAAGGGAAAAGGGGGAAAGGGGAAGTTTTTTGGCAGGAGACTGGGGGAACTGGAGTTGATGAGGGTTTGTGAAAGCTTGTTCCCGAATGTATGTTTTCCAGAAATTATGGGGAAAAATTCAGGGGTAAGGTTTTTAAGGGAAAACTCAAAAGTGTAATCGGGTTTTCCAGCTGCTTTTTCAATTGGGTTTGGTGCTTAATCCGCCATAGTGTTGTTTCCCGAAGGGGCAGAGTCGAGACTACAAGTTTATTTTTTTTTGGGCGGCAATTGAAATTTTGTTAACAGTTGTCGGGTTAAAGTTCCCGCCCCCCAAAATGCCTTTCCCCCCTCCATGATAATGACTGTGTCCTGATTGGTCAGTGCTGGGGGTGCCCAATTGGGGCAGTCACATCTGCAAATTTTGGGTTTTAAAAAAATAAAAGACAGAAATTGGAGGGAAATTCCACTGAGAATGGGGGGAAAGATGGGGGCCCCAGACTGTCAGCTAAAATGGCCCCTTTTTTTAGGCTCAGTGGGAATGTCTTTTGTTTTCAAGTGACCCAGGATGCGCAGTTTTTACGTTTTTTGGTTTGAGGGCCCCCCAGCCTTTTTGGCTTTGGGTTTGCAGGTACTTGTCGATGGTAGAAAAGGGGGGGTGGGGAATCAGAAGGCAAGAAAATCGTTTCAAAAAAACACAAATTTTTGTTTTGAGTTGTGACTGGATGGGTTTTCCGTGTTTTTAAAGAAACAGGGAACGGGGGAAATTTTCGTTTTGGGACTTGTCCCCAAACCCTTTCCGGTAGAGGACGACCTTCCAACCTTCGAAAGGGTTGATCTAAAATTTTACGTGTAAGGTTTTCGAAGGTCGGTTTTGGGGGTAGAGAAAAAGAATGGGAAACGGGAGCTTTTAAAAGAATGGTTTTAATGTACGTGAAAAAATTTGGGAAATAAATACAAAAAAAACCCAAAATAAAGAAAAAAACCTAACTCCGGGGTTTAAAAATTTTAGATTGATGGGGTTAAATAAATTAAAAAGGGATTGAATACAAAACTAGAAGGTATGCAAATTAATAAAATTTAAAAGGTGTTTAAGGAAATTTTGGCAATGTTACAAAATTTTCTGTCAACTTGTTGCAACTGTTTAATAAATCAGTAGATTAAAATTTTTACCCCCAATTTGATAAAAGATAATATCTGAAAGTTTGTTTCGATATAAAAATTTTTTAAAAATTCACTTTTAAAATCCCCCGAACGTTAAAAAAAGGGAACTTATTTGTCAAGAAATAGAATAAATCTTTAAAAAATTAATTAGCACGGTGACTTTATTGGAAATAAATTGAACTGGGGAAAGATTTAAATTTTTTATCACCACCTCAAAATCTGAATTCTTGAGGTTTAAAATGTCCTTTTAAAAATTTTGTAATCGGGTTTGTTTGGTTATAAAAAAATCAGAAAAAATTTAATTTTCACCCAACCCTCAAAAATTAAAAAAGCATTTTAAAACACACTAGGACAGCCAAATCCTAAAAGTAGTAAAACCACAAATGTAAAGACAAACCCAGATGCGCCCGTCTCAAGTTTGGGTCAACCATTTACTTGTTTTAAATATCCAAAAATATTTTAAAATTTCAGATCCCAGAAAAAATTTTAAAATATTAAAATAATTTTTAAAAGAGTACTAAATTGTAATTTAATTATTTTTTTTATTTAAAAAAATTTTTTAAAAATTTTAGTAGTTTTAAAATTTTGGGGGGCCCAATAGTTTAGTATTTGGAAATTATCGGGAAAAGAGTCACTCAATGATTTAAAAAAGTTTTTTAAAAATTTCCCCAATTAACTAACCCATAAAGCTATTTAAATTTTTAAAAATAAAAAAAAAAGGGGGGCGGTAACCCATAAAGGGAGGGGAAAAAATTATTATTATTAAATGAAAAAAAATTTAGGAAATATACATTGGTTTTTCAAAAAATAAAAAAAACCAAACAAAAATGTCAAAAATTTCCCTTCCATTTGCTAAAAAATAAGTTTTTAACTCCCAGAAACATATGCAAACCCATTTTAAACATCAATTTGCCAAAGCTCCTCCATGTTTCTTTGGAGCCTTTTGATTAGCAGGTTTGTTTGCATAAAATTTTCTTTTTTAAAGGGATCCCTAAAGATGGTGACAACCAAAGGAAAAAAAGTGGCCACAAATTCCAAAAAAAATTTTTCTGTTCCCCCAAAACCCCCAAATTATTGTTGAGGGGAGGTGATGTTACCCTCCTCAAAAAACAAAAACCCTTTTTAAAATTTTCCCCCGAAGGGGGGGGAAAAATTTTTCAGTATATTCTGATATTTAACCCCCATCACTGTTTCCAAAAAAAAAAGGGGGACGAATTATTTTGACGAGAAAACATACGCAATTTTTTTTTTGAATGCAGTTTACCTACCGTTTCCCACCGGGGGAGCTGAAAAAACTAGGCCGCAGCCGGCAATTTTATTGAGTCCGATTAAGGGTTTTGAACCATTTACGCCAGGGGCGATTTCCCCCCTTCGAGAATTTACCCCTTTTTCTTGATCGGTAGTTATGCGTGGTTTTTTATCAGCACCAAGGGGAATGCTGGGGCAGTCCCACCAAAAGGCCCCAACCGCGCGCAATCTGTCCTTCCCCTTTTTGTCCTATCCCCTTCCCCTTGGGCCCACACTTCTTTCCAAATCCTAATTTCCCGGGGGACCGGGCGGGGGCTTAGGGGCTTATCCCACTGGGGGGGGCCCCCAATGGTGGGAGAGTCCAGCCAGGGAAAAACCCCAAAGCCAAGGGAACTGGTTGGGACTGATGCAGGGGGGATCACCACATCCCCGGGGAAAAACCCTTCACTACACCAACCCGGAAAAAAGCCATAGCAGCTGAACCGCCCGGGGGAAAAAAAAAAAAAAAATAAACACCTTTTTCCTGTGGTCTGTCAGTACCCCCGTGCCCCCCGTTTTTTTGGTTAATTATTCATCCAGATGAAAAGTCCACAAAAAATACGTTAACTGCCTGGGAAAAACTTCGTTTTCAAAAAAGCCGGCCAAATTAAAAAGCAGAGAACCAGACCAGGGAAACAAAAATTCGGATGTCCCAGTTTGAACGCAAAAATTTTTAATTTTGAGTTGCACAGTGCGATTTTCCCTATGAAATTTCATTGTTTCTGGGAATTTCCCTTTAAAATTTTTTCCTTTCTAGTTTACGCTTTCAGAGCACTGTAATTCAGCGACTGCATTTCCCATCAAACACAATTTTTCCCCGAAACACTTACTAACCAAAATATGGGACTTTGTTGGGAAAAGGCTCATATGAAAAAAATTTTTTTCTTTAAAGTGCCCCGGGACCCTTTTAAAGATTGGGGTTTTAAAACCCCTTTACCCAAATTGGGCCAAATTTAGGCGCCCCCGTTTAAAACGTGAAAGAAGGGGAACCCGAATGAAAACGAGGGGTGTTTTTTTTAGGGAGCAAGATCCACACCACAGGAAGGGGGGGGTGAAACAAGGGGGGGGTTGGGGAAAAGAGGTTTCTGAAAGCAGTCGATAGAGCTGTCCCAAACCGAATTGGGAAAACCTTTTTTTTTCGTTTAGTTCCCTTTAAACCGGGTTGGGGTTTTTTCAGATCACCTTTTGAGGGGGTGTGTGGAAAACATATTAAAAATGGGTTCCACTTCGAAAGCACTTTAAAAATTTGTCGTTCCTTTTTCCAGTTTAAAAGAGAAGTAATTTTACAAATTTTACCAAAAGTTTTTGATTTAATAATGGGTTTATAAATGTTTCGCTTTGGGGGGGAAAATTAAAAAATAAAATTTAAAAAATTTAGATAACGGGTAGAACCCCCAAACACGGGGCCAGAACTAAACTGCAGTGGAACAATTTCCCCCTTCTGCCAGCGCCCTAGCAAGCTCCTTCTGGGAACCGGGGGGCCCTGGTTACCCCAAAATGACCGGGGGCTACAACTTTCGGGGCCAACCCAGTGATTGTTGAATTTCATTTCCTTTTGGGGTAATGGTCTATCAACCCCATCTTCCCGAAAGTATTTTGAAGAAATTAAAATTTATAGACTGTTCATTTTTAAAAACAGATTAATTTTCTAAATTACGTATATTTTTTTGGGGTATATGGGTGAATTTTTAAAGAAAAATTGGGAAAATTTTCTCATTTTGAACTTTTCTTTTAAAAAGGAAAATTTTAACATTCAAAAAAAAAAAATCTATTTTGGGAAAAACAGCCCTTAAGGGAGGCTACAATACCCCTTTTAAACGGGGGTGTTTAGGAAAGGGGCTTTAATTAATGAATTTTAAAAAATTTCCCAAAAATTTTTTTAAATTTTTTTATTTTTTTTTGATCCAAAAGGGTCGCTAAAATATTTCAGGTCTCTGTTTTTTGACCACAAGGGTTTTGGGTTTTTATTTTACTAACAGGGTGACCTTTTATCCCAATATCTGTGTTCGGCTTTGGGTGTCCTTGAAAACCAATTTTATTTTCGTTCAGCCATTTTTACTTATTAGGATTGGTTTTGGGGGTTTATAAGATATTTGGTTTAATTTTTAAATTTGAAATTTTTACAAAGACAAATTGCCATTAATTTAGTTAGTTTTAGGCCCCATTATCTTTTCTTGTTTTTACTGAGTGGTATAATTTAAAGGGTCCGAAAATGTTCCCAAAAGGTTTCTGCTTGCTCCGGGAAAAGCTTTGTTTTCAAATTTTTGTGGTAAGTTCCCCGGGGTTTAAATTTTGTTGGGGCCAACATGCCCGTAGTTTCCTAATGCGAACGTCGCACTTTCATTAAAAAGCCGAATTTGGGGAGAAAAGCTAGGCAGGGGGGGAAAAGGCCATTTTCGCTAATGTTCCCTTTCCCCCCGGGAGAAAAAACAAATGAAAAATGGGCCAGGCAAAGGAATACCATTTAGGCGACGTCGAAGATAAGATCTTTTAAAACCCCACAGATTTACTTTGGGGTTTTTTAAAATTGGGTTTTTTTTTTTATGTCTGGGAAATTTTTTTAAATTCGTCATGCCCAGATTAGAGAAATGTAAGATATTTTAATAGTTTTTTTATTAATACAATTATTTTAGAACGAATGAAGGAACCCTTTTAAACCCCCATCACTTTTAAAATTTTTTAATTTTATATTTTTGGTTTAAATTAACAATTGATTTAATTTATTTTAAACGTGTTAATCAAAATGCCCTTTTATTCCTTAAGTGTAGGGGGAATTTTTTTCGCGAGATCGGGCACCGACCCGCGTCAGTTAGCTCGGTTTTCCACAAAATTCTCTTCCAACAGCAGGTTTTTCCGCCCGGGGGTTTTCCCATACAGTAAGCACATGGGAAAATTTTTGTGTAGGTTAGGGAAATGTAAATGGGTATAAGGGGTGATGTCCGAGAAGGGAAAAGGAAGGAAAGATCCCGTGTCCGCGGCCCTGTAGTTAGGATACTGTTAGACATTTTGCGTGGTGGGGTGAAAAAACAAAAAATATTGATGAGAAACAGAGACCCCTGAACTGGGATGTTACTGGTGTCTTTTACCCGGGGTTTCCTAAATTTGTGTCCTGGGCGGAGGGGATTTTCGGGCACTATCTCCCCCTGCCTTTTAATTAACTTTTAAGGGAATTTAGTCACCACTACTTTTTTGCGGTTGTTTCGGGGTTTTCATCAAAATGCAAGGGAAAGCCGCAGCAGAACCCCAAAAAACGGGCCACAGGGCAGGGCCTGGAGGCAATTTTAAACAGTAAATAAATTTTGTTATATTTAAGGATGAAAAGGTTTTTTAAGATGGGGTTTTATTTTTAAAGGTAATAAGGGTTTTTCTTTATTTTAAATATTTTTTATTTTTCCAAAAACCAAATTGAATATTTAATTTTTTTTATTGATGTACATCATACAAATTTTTAAATTTTTTGCAGGAAAATCTGGGTGCTTTTTGGGCAGATTTTGGATTTTGCCTTTGCTGGGGGACAAAAGGAGGGGGCATTTGAAAATTTTATGCCATCAAGTTGGGGCTGCAGGGAAAAAGAGAGGAAAAGCGATCCCAGAAATTTATTTTACACCATTTTATTTTTTCCCCATCAAATTGAGTTTAGAAATTTATTTTTTTGAAGATGAGACAAGAACTAAAAACTTTAAACTTATAACATCATATTTTTTATATTTTAGTCACCTCATTTTGGGAAAAAGGGTTTGGAAAAAGAGTTAAAATTGAAAATTTTTGAGAATGAATTTCATTCAATTTTGGGGTTTAAAATTTTGTGTAGTAATTTGGGTTTTAATGATATGTCCTTTTTATAAATTTTCATTGTTCAGACCCCTTATGATCCGTCTTAAAATTTTTTTATTGGAGAGGTTAAACTAATTTTGTATCTTTTAGAAATGAGTTTTTCCCCCGCCCTTTTTAAAGAGATTTTTGTTAAGACTTTCAGGGGTAAGGGTTAATTTGTTTGGGGTACCCAAATGTGATTTTTTTTTCCCCAAAAATCACATTTAAAAAATGTTAAAAAATAGATACCTTTTTAAAAAAAAGAGGAAAAGTATGATGTACATTAAATTAAGATGTAAAAAGGGGAGGCTTTAAATTTATATTTTTTAAAAAGCTCCTTTTTTGACTTTTCCATATGCTTAATTGATTTAAGATTAACTTTTTACAAAAATTATGAGGAAGGGAAAAATACTTTTAAAATGAAATTTTTAAAAAAATAAATTTTTCATTCTAGCTTTTTAAATACACTGATATAATTTGGGATAAAAAAGTTCAAAAAAAAAGATTTTAAAATTTTAAAAAAAACCATTTGTCCCCCTTATCATTGATCACCTTTAAAAAGTTTTTAACATTTTCAAACAATCATTCCAAAAAACTAACAGACAAACATGAAGATATTTTTTATACTTTAAAAAATGTTCAAACCTGGGCTCAAATTTGGGTTAATGCTGGTTTATGATCACCTTGGGTTTTTTCCCATCCTGGAGCAACTTGCTATGCTTTTTTACAAATATGGTAAAATTGGGAAAATAAGAGAAGAAATAAGCCCCAAAAACCCGCTTGGAAAAAAGTTTAGGGAAAACAGTGGTTTTTTTTTTGTTCATTATTTTTGTTAGATAGGTAAAAACCCGTTTCAAAAAACCCGCTTTTGATAAATAAAGGAGGGAGAACAGGGGATTTTAGTTTTAATTTCCTTTTTATAAAAAGTTTTAAAGTAAAAAATTTTTTATGAATGTTGCTTTTTTGGGGGGAAAAAAAAAACAAAATAGTTTTCGGGATTGGTTTTGAGATGCTAGTTTCTTTTTTTTAAAAAAACAAAAAATTCATTTATAACCCCACCCCCTTTTTACCATTTTAAAATTTTAAAAAATTTTTATAATGGGCAAAATTTTACATTTTTAAAAGTTGGCATCAGATAATGATAAAATATTAAAGAAGAAACTACTGGAAATTTGACAATTTCCCAAAATTTATGGTTTCAATTTTTAAGACAAAGTAAAAAAATCTTTAATTTTTTGTTATATTTTTTTTTTAAGAAGAAAAAAAGAGGTCATTTTTCAAATATTAGCTTTTTTTTTATTTATTTTTCGTCAAAAAAAAGGAAAAAGGGAAGGTGCTATGGGGAAAAAGGGAAATTTTGGGGGAAATTTTTAAAATTCTGTGATCCCCCACATCAAGTCATATATATTTTTTAAAATTTTTTTTTTGAAAATTAAAACCCAAAATCCATCCTTTAGACTGAAAATTCTGGGGGTGCCTGTTAATACAAAAATCTTAAAAAGAGGAAAAAATATTTTTAAAAATCAAAACAGGTTAAAATTAATGAAAAAAAGATACACCCCAATGATTTGTTTGGGGAACGTTTTTAAAAAACTTTACTTTAAATTCAATTTCAAAATGTATCCAGAAAAAAGAATCAGAAATCCAGAATTTACTTCGCGCCTACATTTTCCTATACTTTTTTGAAATGGCCCGGGAGAAAAAAATTGGGGGAACTCCGGGGTTTGACTGGTGATTTAGAGGGAGCCCCTCAAAACCACTTATTTGAATTTTTATTTTGGGCCGCCCTCTTAAGGAGGGCAAGCAATGAGAATTAATATTTTACCAAATCTTTAACTGAAAATCCAGAATCGGGCTAGTTTCCTTTACATCCCAAAATAAAAAAAGTCAAAAATCAGAAAAGAATCTCGGGACGTGTCGAGGGGGAATAATTTGATGTTTTTTTTATGGGTCATGGGGAAAAGTCCCCAATTTTTACACCGAAAAGGGGTGTCACCCCCGGTTTTAGGGAAAGGAAAAGATTCCCAAGAGGTTTTTAGCAATCTTTTATTGAACAGTGCGCCATATTCAGCAGAAAAGGATTCTTTCTGAATTGACTTTGCAATTAATAGAAGAGCATTTCGCAGTTCATTTGCAGTGAGAGGGCCGGCTCTCTTAGGTAATATTAAAGCTCTCGCTCTACACTGATAAATCGTCAGCAATACGCTGTTATTCTCAGTAATGTGTGATAAAAGTTGTACTTTTTGGTAAGTTCTGATACGAAAGATTCTTCCTTGATACAAGGCGTAGTGACAAAAGTTTGTGAATCAAGTAGTAATGGTACGTTACCACCTTCAGCGACCTTGGGCAGTGTTCCACTGACATGCAGGCTTGGTTATTCATTCTGGACCATGAAACCATCTGTCGTTAGTAGCCAGACTTCTAGCAGTAACACCCCGTGATATGGGGTCTGCAGGATTGTCTCTAGAAGAAATGTGTCCTTGACCTGGGAACACGTCTAATTAAGGCAAGTCTATTAGAAATGAAGGCATCTGATTAATTTAATCATGTTTTATCCAATGCAACACTATAGTGCTGACTGTAAAGAAGCACACGGATTTGACATTACAAACTAGAGACACAGCCTTGTAAACTTTGCTCATAAATTTGGCCAGCAATCTGCGCCACATAGTTCAAGACGAGGAATAGTTGTGCCAGCTAGGGATGCAAGGACATATTTCGATGCTATCAGAGAACTTGCCCGTCCTTCCTGAGAATTTTCACTGATTACATATACAAAACAACCATATGCCCTTTGTGAAGCATCTCCGAATCTTGTTAGAGTTATACTGGTCAACCCACTGAGTATATCTCTTGGCTGTCCGGGACAAGCCGATGCGGCTTGTCCCGGACAGCCAAGAGACAAACTCCGGCCGCGGAAGCCTACGTAATCACACCCCACCGAGTGCCACCTTCCTAGGAAAAATCAGCTTTGTCAATAAGTGTACTTCCGAGAGTAAAACTTCTCACTGATGAAATAAGACTGCATCTAGACTGACATCCCAGTCAAGCTTGCGATCCCATAATAATTATAAAAATATTTTAAACCTTATGGTCACAGGTGTGACTAGGCCCAAGGGGTAATAAAGCCTATTATATGTAACTTTATTCAGCTTTATTAAGATAGCCGGCTTTCGACGGCTTTGCCGTCATCGTCAGTCTCGCTGCTGTCGGCAAAAGTCAGACGACTGTGCCGACTTTTTGTGAATCTACGGCATTTTTTATTCTCTTTCGTATGAGCATTGCGATTATCGATTTGATTTGGGAGCACTTTTCACCCTCTTATTCGGCTCTACACTTTGGGGAAGTTTGTTTTCTTAAAGAGGTTATTTTGGGGAATTTCCGTAGTATTTTAGTAGTGGGGAAAGAGGTCGCAACATATCTGCCATCCCTGTTTATGAATAAAACATATATATTACAAGACTAGCATTGCTATGTCTCAATTCACTTTCCTTGGGGACGGGAAATACACGAAAATATCTGAATTTGACCCACTTTTGCATAAAAACCTGGAATATATGCCCTTAAATAATGCTCCAGACATAAACATGAGCAATTAAAGAGAAACATCTCAGAAATAAGCAATTATGCAAAATAAAAATGGGTTATTTTTGTTTTATTTTTGGTGATACATAAAGTTCAATATGTTGCCTTTAAGTATGCGCAATCAATACAAATATGAAATTGCATGAACTTCCAATTCATAATAATTACCACAAACAAGACTATAAAACTAAACAAAAACTTAATGGTGCTACAGAATGACACAGACACTCGTATTAGTTTTTCCTTTTCCGGCTTACGAAGTTCGTTGAAAGAAGAGAAAATGATGTAAAATGGCGCCGTCAGTCCGGCTGTGGTAGACGCTAGCGCCTAAACCGTTCAGCCGATTTTCTTAAAAAATAATGTTCCCACCGATCTGAACGATCCTGGTTTTGGTAATTGCAAAGGATATTTTTTAGAGTTCCACATGTACACAAAAACATTCAAATTTTGTTAAAAACGGCACCAAATTTTTTATGAATCTTTTGTCTTGAATAGAGAGCGAACGCTTAAGAATGGTGATAGTCACGGTATACCCCCCTCACAGAATATGGGTGATGCCCGTGCGGCAAAATCTGGCTTTTCCATAGCTTGACAACCATCGCTGACATTGATCAATCCTGGCGTCGAGGCGTATCCGCTTTTATCATTGGCTTTGCCCCAATTTTTCAGACACGTCCTCCCCTCCTCCTGCGAAGATTTTCCAAATTTTTTTATGAATCTTTGTCTTCGAATAGAGTAGCGAACGCTTAAGTGAATGGTGATAGTCACGTGTATACCCCCTCTCACAGAATATGGGTGATGCCCTGTGCGGCAAAATCTGGCTTTTCCATAGCTTGGACAACCATCGCTGGACACTTGATCAATCCTGGCGTCGAGGCGTATCCGCCTATCATTGGCTTTTGCCCAAGTTTCAGACACGTCCCCTTCCTCCCTCGAAGATTTTCCTCCAGTTATCTTCCAAAGGGGCGTAGAAATTTTCGAGGTCAGTGACGCCCCTCGCTAACGTGGAGCAGGGGTTACGGGAGAGAGGGAGAGGAAGAAGAGGAGGCCAGGAGAGGGCACAGGAGCGAAACGGATTGGTTTACGCGGGCGCGAGGATCACCCCCCAATTGCCCCGGGACGTTACCCTGAACCCCGTGACGCTGACGAATCAAGGGCAGCGGGTCACGGAAGGGGGCTGTGACATTTTTTATCGAGCTTTACAGAAAATTAACCTAATTTAGTATCTATATTGGGGAGAAATTTGTGTAGATTAAATTAATAGTATTGAAACTTTTTTTCCCTTTACAAACTATTTTAAAATGCTAATGGTTCTAAAGCAAGGAACACTAATTATTACATAATCATTTTCGGGAAACACACAATATAATACATTTACATAACATAGACATTTCCTATCAAGCAAATTGAAATTCATGTCCACGTATTTAAAAATTTGAATTTGACATTGCTACGCCTTTATTAAGGAAATAAAAATACACAAATTCATGTCCACGTATTTGAAAATTATATTGAATTTATTGTTTAGACTATTTGTAAAATTGATGCAATTTTATAGTGATAATGGTGAAAAGGAACTAGGGAACCTCTCATAAGAAATATTTCGAAAATATAATTGTCTTATTCTTCATATATTTTTCAAAAGTTGCTATTTTTCACTTACACTAGTGAGAAGATTATATCTATCCCTTCCCAGTGATATTAATAGCAAAATTGTAATAATTGATATCGTTAATAAACAGCTAATAATATAAAAAATTTTAATTAAACAGCAAACTTTTAATTGTTTAATTTGGGGGAAATCTACACTGAATTTAAATATTTTCTAAATATTTTTGAATAAACACGTAGTAAAAAAAAAATAAATTTGAAAACCTTAAAATGTTACGAATCAATGTAATTTTCTTAAAACGAGCTGTTAAGAAAGAACTAAAAACTTTTTTATTTTTTTATTTAATTTTATTTTAAGTCGCATCAACAGCAGAGGTTATTAACGACTCTATTAGTTACATAGTAGTTACAATGCTTGTTGACTTTACATAATATTACATTTATAGAGATACATTTTAAAATATTTTTACATTATTACACAAGTGAAGAACTAATAAATATATACAACAGTATTTGAAATATTACATACTTATATTACAGATATACGGGAAACGTAGAGGTATGTATATAAGGGCAGGAAACACATAACAAATATACACGTTAAATTAAATCTATAATGCCTATTTTTTACAGAAGTTTATTACCTTGAGTTGGAAAGGAAAGTTTTAAAAAGGAGTTTAAATGTTCAGCATCAAAATATTGGTTCTAATGGAATTATATTTGGGACATTCTTTTGAGAAAAGTTTGTATTCAGGGTTTTGTTGCAAAAATCACACATTGGATTGGTTTTTATTTAATGTGTAACCATGCGATAATTTAGTATGTCCTGATCGAATACGGGAAAAAGGACCTGTTCCTGACGAGAAAACCTTTGAAGGTTTTAAGAGAAAAAGAATTCATTGATTGCCTTGGTATTTTAATAATTTTGGGAAACGTTCCGAGAGTTCACCAATTTTTCTTCATTATTTTCCCAACGGGTTCAGATATATCAGTTGAATACGACATTTTGTCATTTGTCTTTTCCAGATCAATTACTAATGTCGGTGGTGTGGACTTGCTGATCGGGGATCTCATTTTTCTAGTAATGAATGACCACCGGGGCGATACTCAATCAGGGTTTTCTTTGCAGACTTCAAAGAGTTTGGTATGAATTAAAGTACATATGATAATTAGGAGGTACTGTAATACTATCTCGGTAAACAAAAACTTGTTTGAATAAACTTTAAAGAGGTTGAGTATTTAGTTAAAAATTTCAATTCCGGGACAATTTTCCAATTAAAATATTTAGGGAACACAATTTTCTGAATCGTATTATCTTTCCAATTTATGTTAGGTTTTTGTATGACCTCAGAAACAGTTTTCTGATATTAGTTCGATTCAAGAAGCCCTTTTCGCAATTCAAACATCCGGAAACCTGAAGGTTATCGATATTGAAGTAAGAAACTGTTTTTATTACAGGAAACACACCGTCCTTGTTTTCTAATGATTAATTGTGAAATAATTTTTGCTATTGTAAGATATACGCATGACAAATAATTTGTGCTCATAAGATCCCAATACTTGAATGCATATCGAACCTGAAAATACATTTGTTTTAGATCAACACGGAAAATATAAGAGTTTTAATGAGATCACAAATTCTCAAATCTGAAAACTAAACTACTGTCTTTATTATTTTCACGAAATGAAACTTCATACCTTCTTTAATAATCTAAAAGAACTGTGTATTGTGCTCAAATATCTTGACAATTTCATAGTGCAATATTATTCGCAAAATTTTCTGAAAATTAGTAAAAAAGTGTTAAAATATTTTTATTAATTACAAGATTAAAGAGTAAAACAGTAAAAAAGACTAATTTAAAATGAAATAAATGAAAAGACAGTGTTTCTCAAACGAAAATTAGTTATAAAAGGTATGTTAAAATCATCCTTTTCACGAATTTTGTTTATAAACCATATTTAAAAAATTTTAAAAGTTTGGGAAAGAGTCATATCTCTCTATAGCCGACAAGCTATATTTTCGGTTTTTTCATTAGCGAAAGGACATGTTTTACAAAGGTCTGTTTTTCATTTTGGGGATAGGGGTGGGTAACTGCGCGAGTTTCCGGAGAAGTGGCAGTCTGATCCGAAGGTGAATAAAATTTTGCCTGGGCTTAGAGCCAGGGAGACCACGAAAAACCCATGACCCTTTGTGAGTTTAAAAAGAGTTCCCTTTGTTTGCCCCAAAAATGCAAGTTGAAAAAAAACGGGGGTAAGAGCAGAATTAATAAAGATGTTTTCTTTCCCCGGGGCCAATTTTTTTACCCCAAGGGAGGTTTTTTTCCCATTACCCCCACGGGCCAGGAAAAGGAAAACGTAATTAAAAATGAGGAGAATTGGATACTTCGATGAATTTGAGGGGATAATGATGTCAAATTTAAAGGAAAAAGGGGAAATGGACGACAAGGCCGTAGCGCCGTTGATGGACCGGGGGTTCCGCCTGGACATAGATGCGCCGTGATGCCCCCTTTTCCCAAAAACCCCAAAGAAAAAACCAGGGGTCGTTATAGACCTAGTAGTTAAAAAAAAATTAAAAAATGTATACAAAACAACAATTTCAATTGTCAAAAAAAATTTTCCCCAAAATTTTTGAATTTCTTTTTTCTAATGTTTTAATAAAACTAAGGATTTTATTCCGGGCAAATAGTATTAAAAAAGGAAATTTATTTAATCCAAAAAAATTTTTTCATATATTGTCATAATTGATTATTATTTATAATTAATTTTTAATTTCCCCAAATTTCCCCAAATGATATTAAATTTTACCAACCTTTTTCATATTAAATTTAAACTGAGAATAATTTATGAATTTTTTCAAGAATATTTCATAGTTTTTCATTGGGAACAGTGGGGAAAATAATTCTTATTGAACTTCATTTATTTTTTTTAAAAAATATTTTTTTTAATTTTACTTTCAATCCAGATACTAAAAACAATATATCAAGTAAAAATTGTATTTAGGGTTTTAGGAAAATTGGTTTTTTAAAATCACGAACTAAAAATTTTTTTCCCAAAAAGACTTTGAACATGCATTTTTTTTTAGATGGGGGGAAAAAGACCTGATGTACCGAAAAAAAAAAACAATGACTTCAAATCAAATTTTTTTTTTCAAATTGATATTATACTAAAAGTTGATTGGGACCGAATTAAGAGAATCCAGTTTTTTGGGGGTATAAAATTATGCCATATTTTTATTGAAACTTTAAAAAAGAACTTTTTTTTTTATTTTTAACCTTCTTTCGAATACACTATCCCGTTATTACAAATAAGAAATGTCACATTTATTAAATCTCAATGATTTTTCCATTACAATCAATCTGTTTCAAAATTTCGAACTCTTTTACTTTCTTTATAACAATTGACAAAAAATTATAAAAAATTTTAAAATGTTTTCCAAAAATTTTAAAATTGTTTGGAAAGAAAAAATTTCCGGGGAAACCCATAATCTAAATTTTTTCATATATTGATCAATTGACTTTCTCCCGGGAGAGAAAGCTAATACGGGAAAAAAAGAATTTTCCAAGAAAAAGAATTACGCCCTTGCGACAAAATGGATAAATCCACTTGTAAAATTTTGGAAAAAAAACCCCAAACGGTAGCCAGAATCCGTTTTGGGGGATTGGGAAAAAAACGACTGACGGCAAAAAAGTCTGTCCGCCCCCGTCCCTGAACAACCCAGCCAAAAAATGTTCAGCCGATTTTTACCAAAATTGATACCCCAATCGATCTCGATGCCAAACCCCTTTTAATTTGAAACTGATACCAAATGGGGAGGACTTTAATGAAGCCCCTAAAATTTTTAAGTGTTGAACAATTAATTTCAAATTTTTTTTCTTTTTTTTTGATAGTGGGGAAATATTTAAGAGAAAGTAGGTCCATGTTCGTTGAAAATATTTTGAAAGTCTTCCAAAAGTAAAATATTGAAATTTTAGATTTTTTCCCTTTTATGAAAACTTTTCCAAAGATAAGATTTTAAAAGATCATGTGCAATTTTCAAAAATTTTAGTATTTTCCAAAAGTTTCGGTGAAAAAGGGAGAAAGAGGGTTTTTTAGATCATAATTTTTTAAAACTGTCCATTTTAGATATTGGGCTCTTTCTGAATAATTGCCATTCTTCCAGTTTTATTATTACAATGGTATGAAGTACGCATGAGAAAAGAAAAAATATTGCACTTTTTTTCTATAGAAAAGTTCGCATTCTATTAAAAATAATTATTTTTTTTTCCCCCTATATTAAAAATTTTTTATTATTTTAAATTTTAAATTTTTAAACTTGTTGATGACCAAAACAAAAAAAAATATATTAAAAGATTATGTTCCAGTTTTCAAGGTTTTATTATATTTAACTATTTTTCAAAGGGAATTGAAATAGAAACCCTTTACCCGAATAGTTAACGTCAGTTACCCTGTCACTTGTTAAGTTGTGAATTGAACCAGAAGGTGATTTTTTTTTTCTGTTATGGTGTGATTTCGTAGTTTTTAAAATTTTTTGTTTAAATTTTTTTTAAAAGACGGAGCCCAAAAGTCGATTTGTCGTCCATCATACGAAACCAAAGCCCCCTTTCTGCCCATTGACCGAGGCGCTGGTGGTCCATTTTTGACGAATCATAAATTTTTGAAAATTCAAAAGTTAACTTTTCAAAAATAAAAAAGAAAAAAAAAGATTTACTGGTTTAAAACTTTTTCCAAACATGTAATAGTATAAAGGGATAGTACAAATTAGAGAAGAGATGGTTTAGAAACTACTTGTTGTTTACATTATGATTTTAATTTCAAGAAGCAATCAATCAACTATTTTGGTAAATTAATTGTTAGATTATACTTCAATTTTGGGTTTTAAAATTTTAGAATAACAAGCAAATTTACCGGGAATTTTCTTAGTTTGGGTTTAAATTTGGGTTTTAAAAAAATAGTTATTGTTAATACTACGCGGTTCTGGGATTTCAAATGGGTCACGAAGGGTTTAAGTTCCCCCATCGCAATGTAGACTCCAAGAAGGGGGGGGGCAAGTTTTAAACTTTGCAGGACAGAAGCTACTGGAAACCCCAAAAAGGCATTCAAATCAAGTTTTTTAACTAGAATCAACATGAATACTACCCCTGATGATTCGCATTTACAAGAATTGAGTTTGTGAACCGGGATAAATGTAGATGTCATAAGAAAAAAATTTTCAAGAAAATTAAATTTTTCTACCCCAATGGGCTTATACGTAATTCGAAATTTTTAAAATCGAAGGAAATAAGGAGTATAGATTGTTTTTTTCAAAAGAATAGGTTAAAAAATGAAAAAAAAATTTAATTAAATGGGGTGAAAAAAATATTAAATTTTTTGTTCTAAAAAAAAATATATTTACTTCATGTATCCCCTCTCTGAATAACCCCATATCTTCTTCATTCTTTTAAAATTATTGAATTTTCATAAATCCATTAAAATTTGGGTAAATTTATTAAAATTTTTGAACATTAAAATTGCGTTGAACTTAATTTATTTTCTAACACATTTTTTTAGTTATTTGTAGATCAGAAGATCCCAAAGGGCCCCATGTTGAGGTCTTGAAAATCGTTGATATGCTTTTGAATTCAGCAAATTAAATAACCTTTAGTTCATCATTCATTAATATTTTTTTAGAATAGATTTACTTTGGTAGACCTTTTGTCACTAATCATTTTATAAACAAAAATTCTAAAGTGAGTACAGATCGACAGATCTTTAGTTTTTCTATTGTTCCCCCCTTTAAACTTATTCATTTACACTTGTAAACTTTAAGAATGAATTTATTTTTTTAAATATTCAGCCGCAGTTTAAATGGGCATATTTATTTATGGATCTTTGATAAAACCTCCTTCTTTAATTTACAAAAAGTGCTCTGACATGTTGTTAAGAAGATTATTCACCTTTTAAATTAAAAGAATTTTTTTAAATTTAACATGGGAAAGACCTCAAAAAAAGCTTACCCTCACACTTTTGAACTGTAAGGGGAATTTATGTTTAAGGAAAAGCCCTTCTTCTTAAAGGATTTTCAGAGAATGACTTTAAAAAATGTTCTTTTTTTTTAAATTTAAAATTTGCTTTTAGAATAAAGTCAGAAGATATTTGATTGCAGCGATTAAGGGATTGATTTTTCTTTTGATTTTAAGATGGAATCTAGAGAAGACTATTTAATCCGTTACCTGGTAAGATGTGAAAGGAAGTAAAATATCAGAAAACAGATGGTAAACTAAAGGGGGGGTCAAAAGGTTACATTTATTCCCCACAGATGGCAGCCCAAAAAATTTGTAATTAACTGATAAAAATATAATAAAATCATTTCTCAATTCATTCTGATAGGTATGTGATTAAAAACACGTTATCAAATGCATCAAGACCTTCGCTCAATTCACCGAAGCCAATTACAGTAAATCATAGGAGCAGGCCGATCAGGAACTTGGGCGCCAGAAACCCGCTGTTTGAAAATGCCTTATTTTTTCAAATTTATCGGCTGTGTGCACTTCCCTACGAGGAGATTACATTTGCTGCCGAACTAACTCGAGTTTTCTCCGGAAAATGGAGAGAATATTACGATTTTTTCTGTAGTTTTCGCACCGCTGTGTATTTTAAGTAACAACATGTGCTCCAGAAATGCATAGATATTTGATACTTGTTTTAAATCTGCACTAAAATTATTAATTCCAGATCCGCAGAACAAATTGTTATTAAATATTATTGTTAGAGTACTAAATTGTAATCTTATTAATTATTATTTTTATTTAAATGATATTTTAAAATTAATAGTAGTTTTGAAATGGTAATTTATTAGTCCCAGTGTCTAGTCAGCACATGGAAATTGTAAGTGAAAAGTCTGCTGTTTAATGATTTAATACAGCCTTGCACAACATCCCAATTAATTAACCTTAACATAAAGCTATTGGAATTCATTGCAATAAAATAATAAAGACAGTTACATATCCCGATAAAGCAGGAAAGAAATTACGTATTATGAATGATGAAAAGAAAATTATGAAATATACATTGGTGTCGAAAACAAACAAACCTCACAAACAATGTTCAAAATTCCTTCCATTTTCTAACAAATAAGCATGAAGGGTAGGAGTGGGTGAAAATTGGCAAAAAAATTTGAAAAATACGATTTTTAATTTTTGATGTGATAATTTTGTTTGGAATGTGTGGTTAATTTTGGTGTTTTTATTTTCTGTTATCATGATTTAAAATGGCTTCTGCGAGCATTTAGAAATCTCAGTAAATCGATATTTGCCCTTTCAGTTTCCAAACGTTTTCATCTCATAGAAGTTTTAGAATGTATTTGCTTTTTAGATTTTCAGCATGAACTTTATATAGATGTTCTCTGGAACAAATGAGCTACAGAAAAACACAAAATGCCAATTAAAGTTTGCATAGCCTGATTTGGAGTAAGTGTCCCAAAGAAATATTTGATTCGAAGAAGAAAATAGAAATTGCTGTCACATCAACCCAGTTTCTCAATATAATACAGAATTATGAAGCAAGTGAAAAGATGAGTCAAATATAACTGGCATCAACATGACACCTCAAGGGAAGAAAATAATGGCAATGAGGATAAACGCCGTCTTCAGTGAAGTAGCTGCACAACCAGGTTTTTCAAAATGTCAAAGCAACTCAAATTACAAATACAGTTCCTAGAAAAGAAAAGTTGTTGAAGGTACTATATAATCTGAAGAATTTTAAACGTAAGTTGATAAAGTAAATGCATTTGTATAAAGTTAAATATTCATTTTCAATTTCTCGCATTTCACCTTCATGATTTATGGAATTCAAAAAGTTCCACGTTCTACAATTTTTAATATATTTCAATGAAACTTTTAAAACATCTTAAGAAAATGTAGTTTCATGAACTATGGAAGCTTTTTGTGTTATAATCATTAATAACTGAATTAAAAATATTTATTTTTTTTGTGTGTTTTTATAGCCATCAGGTAAAAACTGTATATTTTATTATTTTTTTTTTCTCAGAAACGCTCTCATATATTTTATTTATATTCCATGAATGTAATTATATACCTTTTATGAGTAATTCATAAAAAATTCAGTGATGAATGTTGCTTCATGTGGAACGTAGAGCATTTTATAAAATAATAAGAAATTTAAAAAAAAAATTCAAAAAAGTTTTTTTTCTTCAAAACTAAAAACAGCAGAGTAACAAAACTTTGTAGGATGCATAAGTATAATGTATTACTTCTTCGGGTAAAATTTGAAGTTATTTGAATGTAAGATGTAAATTTTCAAATTTTCACCCACTCCTCCCCTTAACAGTATACAGAAAATAGTTGCAAGTTCAGCATCATATTACAAGGAAGAATTGTATGATCTAATTGCAACCAACTTGGCTTCGTGATAGAACATTAGTAATACTAAATAATGTCAAAACCCTTAGCAACTTACATACAATTTATGCTTTGAATAAATAATAAATATAATAAATGTAGGTGCTACATGTGCATATGAACCACAGCCTTACCTTCGAGGATTTGGAAGGAACAAAATCTTCTCTGCGAATAGCAGCCGTCCATTTCTTCCGCAAAGCAGGATCTATTGGAAAACCGAAAACATGTACTTTCCAGGCTTCATTGCAGTTTCCTCGACATCTCGGAACTACACATCTAAACGGCATATAAAACCGGCAGTATAATACAAGTATGAACTGCACCGAACACACGGACAACATCAGACGAATTCAACTGAAAACAACATGCCTGCGTCTAGGCCACCCCTGCCTCATGACTACCTACGCCGCCATCTTAGTGATGTCACGTACTAGTGAGCAGGCTTTATAACTCTAGGAGGTGGTGGTAGGACGACTGTGAAACGGGATGCGTGTGTCCCTGCTGGAAATCGGAGCTTTATTCTCACCACGGGCGGGACTGCTGTTGCTGTGTACTTCTTGTCGTTTCTGACAGTTCGTAGACACGTGTACGGTTAAGGAGAAACCTGGAGCAATGGGTCAATGAGGTTGTAGTCGCGGATGAATACTATGCTTCTTTGTTTACATCACGATCATTCTTAGGCTGAACAAAGATACGGTGCACGCGCGTGGTGACTGTCCCGTAGCCGGAAGGAGAGAAACCGCCACACCGATTAGGATACCGAATACGAATACTAACCTCACTGACTTGTAGACGCTCGCGCTGTGCACCTCACACACTACTCGCTATTAGCTACTCGCTACTTACTCCGCTTTGCCGGAGTTATAAAGGCACGGCTGGTCAATGAGGGGCCAGTAGTCGAGAGATTTGCTTGGAGGGCCGCAAAGGTCGCTTAAATGCTTTGCCGACTCGCCGCAAATGCAGGCGCGCACGGTTCAAATGTCCGGCACACACAGTACAAGTAATGGATGAGATATCTTCAAAACGGATAGATATTGAAGTATTAAAAACTAAAGTAACCTTTTCTAATTAAAAAAGAATGTGCTGTTGCAGCATCATTAGTTTTTAGAAAACAATTACAATTGTTTTCTCATTTTCTCAGATTTTCGGACCCCTAATAGTAGAATGGAAACATGACTTTAAGCATATTATAGAAGAGTAAAAATTGGTTAGGTATGCAAAATTTCATAAAAAAAAGTTTTAGCGGTTTTTCAGAAATGGTTAGAACGTTTCTGAAAATAGCAGTTTTGATCTTATCTCCATAGAAAACATTTGAGAAACTGAATAGTAATTTGAAACACATTTACTCGCAAATGCAATCACTTTTCAAAAATGCCTGTAATGTAATTATTAACGCTTATAATAATAATTACATTAATTATTAATGAATTTTTTAGCGTCAGACAGCTAGGTCGAATTCAGTCGCTGTCTGGAGGAGAATTCTAGCGGCCGGCTGCTCTGATCGGTAGTTTTCCATGGTTTCTCCGATCAACACCAGGCAAATGCCGGAGGAGGACCCTAAAGGGGCCCACGGCCCGCGCGCGATCTGTCCTTCCTCTTCTTTGTCTATCCTCTCCTCTTCACATGCACTTACACTAACATGCACTACACTACCACATATTCCGGGAGACCGGTCGGGAGCTTAGAGCTTGTCCCGGCTGGGGCGGTGCCCCGCTGGTAGGAGAGTCCTGGTTGAGAGAAACCCCACTAGCCGACGGTAGGTTTGCGCCGGATCTCGCCATCCAGTTGGGAAAGTTCACCGCATTCTCCCGAGAGAAAAAACATGCACTGCACTAACGGAACTCATGACCACAGCAGTTGACGCGCCCGGAAACACGAAAAAATCAATAAATCAATCATTTAACGTCAGAATCATTTTTTTAAAAAATACATTACAAAACGGTGTTCAGTTTACCGAAATCATGTTCACTGTCAAAGCGATAGCTCTCGGATTATCCTGGAGATAGAAAAAGTGTAAACACAACTCTCATCGACAATATCGGAGTGCAAACAAGATGGGGCTGCCTTGCATACGGCCGCTTATCTCCTTGCTAATCATGTTGTCTCTCTCCTTAGGTTGCTACGTTATCCGAGAAGTTTGACTGTGCTGTATTTTCAACTTTTTTGGTAACATTGCCTATCTGGAGATGAAATACACTAAATACTCAGTTTTTGTTAAATTTATATACATTCGAAATTTTTAACTATCGAATGCGAAATATAGTTGGAGTATATTGTTCTCTTTTCGTATTAATAGAATAGTTGTGTTCAAAATGAAAAAAAATACTCTAATTAAATGAGCGTGATAAAATATTAAATGTTTTAAGTTCTATTAATATGGTAGAAGAACTATATTTACTTCATGTATATCAAAAGCACTCTCTGAATAATCTTCATATCTTCTTCATTCTGGCTTTGGAAACAGTTATCTGAATCTTCATAAATCCATTAAAATTCTGGTAAATTTATTAAAACTTTTAGAACATAATAACTTGCTGTTGAACTTATTTATTTCTCTTTCGAACACATTGGTTGTTAGTTATTTGTGGATCAGAAGATACCAAGCGCTCATGTTGAGGTCTTAGATAAATCGTTGTATATGCTTTTTCCGCAATTCATGCAAATTAAATAATCCTTTAGTTCATCATTCATTAATATTTTTCTGAGGAATAGATTTACTTTGGTACGACCTTTTTGTCACTAATCATTTTATAAACAAAATTACATAAAAGTGAGTACAGATCGACAGATCTTCAGTTCTTTCTATATCGTTCCACTTCCTTCAAACTTATTCATTTACACTCCTGTAAACTTTAAGCAATGAATTCCATTTATTTAAATATTCAGCCGCAGTTTGATAATGGGCATACCTCTACTTTATGGATCTTTGATAAAAACCCTCCTTTTAATTTACCAAGAAGTGCTCTGACAGCTGTTGTTAAGAAGCATTATTCACACTTGGAAATTAAAAGAATTTTTAAATCATTTAACATGGAAATGACCTCAAAACTATAATTTTTTGACCCTCTACACTTTGAACTGCTAAGTGGAAATTGATGTTTGGTTGCGAAAAAATTAAGCATTTTCTAATAAAGGATTTTCAGAGAATGACTTATAATAAATGTTCTTTTATTTTCAAATTTAAAATTTGCTTTCTGGAGAATGAACAGTCAGAAGATATTTGATTGCAGCGAGTTAAGCAAGCATTGCATTTTGCTTTCGATTTTTAAGATGGAATCTAGGAGAAGACTATTGCACATCCGGTTACCTGGTAAGATGTAAGACAAGGAAGTAAAATATCAGAAAACAGATGGGTAAACTAAAAGGGGCGTTCAAAAAGTAAGTTACATTTATTCCCCACAGATGGCAGCATTTCGAAACAAAAGCTAAGCATGAGCACACGATAATTGAGCTCCTCGGCTTCAAACGGTAGCAGTGCATTTACACAGAAGCAAGCGTTGCTACGTAGTACGAGAAATACATGGCACATTAACCGAAGAAATGAGAACTTACTCCAACGAAATGGAAACCAACTCCAACATTAAAGGACGGAATAGTATTTTTGTAGGCAAAACGTTTCAAACCACAAGATATTCGTCGTAAAATATCGACAGCGTATAAGCCACATTCAATATTACGTCCAGCCATTGTGAAATCGCTCTGCAGTCATCATTAGAGCCGATGAGACAAGGTCCATCACATCACCCAAAAAACGAAGGAATGGAGACACACATCATCGACTATGAGAACAAAATACAGTCACAGCTACCATTTTTTCGATTGCATAGGAGTTGTCTGTACCGAATTTATGTGGAAGGGCTCGACCATTAATGTTGAGTCGTACTGTGAAACACTAAGAGGTTTGCGTAAAACTGAAAAACAAGAAACCTGGAAAATTAAGCATAGGCATTGTTCTTTTGCTCGACAATACAAGATCACAAGGCCCGCAAAAAATAGAATTTACTTCGCAGTTTTTGATACGAGGTCTAGCAGCATCCACGGTACTGACCCGATTTTGCGCCCTGCGACTTTCACTAATTTGGCAAGTTCAAAGAATATTTGGATGGAAGACAATTGTTCATCGATGACTAAGTTCAGACAGCTGTTCTTAGCTAGCTTTAGCAAGGAGCGATTTTCTATCATAAAGGTATTTAACGATTAATGCAACACTCAAGCAAATGCCTGCAGTGACTGGGAGATTATGTAGAGAAATAGTGTTGTGTATGTGCTATTGTATAGTAGCACACTTCTCAATAAAGTATTCACTTGATAAAGTGTCAAGGTTAAGCAAAGGGATTGATTGAATTAAGGAATTGATTCAAAGGTATAAAGATCGCATGGTATTCCTAATTATTTGAAGGGACGTACCAGAAAAGTGACAGAAGAAGGATATAAAAAATTTGTTAGAAAATGGAACCAAGCGAGTAGATATTGGTTGAATAATGAGGGAGAAAACATCGCATATAACGCACCAAATTATCGATGCACTCATTTGGTCTTTAAGTTTACATGCTATTTCACGTAATAATAAAATCTTCAGATTTCTCAAGTTTAATTGATGTGATTGTTTATAGAGACTTCGACGATTTTTATCTCCATGCAGAGCGCTAGCCATCTGCTTGTTAAGTTTAACATCCTGTTCCCGAGTCTTCATGATCAACGCACTACTGTGGGTGTTTAGTTTAATTGATGTGTTGTTTATAGAGGCTTTCTGGATGTTTATTCAGAGCCTAGGGTTTCCAGGTGGCCGTGGTGATTTTCAGCACCGCCCTCCCCCTCCCCCTCCGACGTCACCGCGGAGACGGTGAGCGCGAGACAGAGGGAGGTCGCGGTGAAGGCGGAGGGCGAGCAGGCGTCTTCCGGCGGAGGCCCTCTGCAGAGCGCGGGGGACGGGAGCCGGGCACCGCCCACAGAAACCGTGAGCGCCCTCTGCCAGGGCACACGCACACCCACCACGCGCCACTGGATTTCTAAACACAATTTATCATGTAAAATTATATTTTATTGGGAAATGTCATAATTCATTTTCATATTCATTTCAATAACAATGTTGAAAATTTTAATATTAAGAGGGGGCCCATGGCTTGGCCATGCTATTATTCGGATATTAATTCGATCACGACTTTATCTCAAGCACTTCATTTTTTAATCAAGTTCCACATACTCTGTACAAATATAATTCTACTCTGCCTTTATACTCTCAGAGAAACCATGAAATAAGTAACATACATTGAAGTTCACTATTTACCAGTCCAATATTCGTTAAATCAACTACATTTCCACAAGACACGTGTAAACATTTTCGTTCTTACGCCGTTTTTCGTAACCGCGTTCAGTTGCCAGGCGTACTTTGTATTTTAATCCGTACTTCTGTCACATGTTTCGCTAGCAATATTGAATTGTAACTCTATTTCGTAGAGAGGGAAGAGCGCTGGGAATTACTGTTGTACCAATATGTATATTTGTACCAATATTTATATTTGGCGAGAATTATTCTTCTCACTTAGAACAAACGAGTCGAGAATCGCTGACCTTCCGGAGGCCTTCGTACAAAAATCGATGACTCTTTATGCTGTTAAATTTCTGCAGAATTTGTATTGCAGCTTCTCTAATTAATAGAGAAATAGAATAAGTCATCTCCGTCAACTTAATATTTGTTGACGAAGATGACTTTATTTCTTCATGTAATTACGTCAACAACACCACATCAGAATTCCCACAATTCTCTGATAGACTCCACAGTTCGGTTCGTTTACAACAGTAGATGAGTTGCCCCAGTAAGAAAACGAGAAATAAGTCAAGGGCGGCTGACCAATAACTGACATTACTACCCACGCCGCCTCTACTCTGCACAGAAGTCGAGGCAGTGTTGTTACAATTCATTAGCTGCTTGTGACGTATGTAGGCCGACCATGGATATGTATGATGTCCATCTTCGTGAAGTTTGTGCTTGATGGAGTTAGACCTTCCTTCTGTGCCACGTTACTGTACTTAAAATCCAAAATACGTTTTTAAATGTTGTAATCCCAGAAGAAGAAGAAGAAGAAGAAGAAGAAGAAGAAGAAGAAAAAGATGGACAGTTGCTGTAAAATAAAAAAAATTCAACAAAAACAGCAGTCAAAGGTTAGAAAAGTTCATAATGAAAAATTGATTAGTATATTTGAACAAATTGAACCTTTGACGCACAAAATTTTAAAGTTGTGAATTTTAAGACTGTATACCAGATCAATAGCTTGGAGTCCTGATTAAAGTCACAGACTTTCGTATCAATTAGATGTTTCGTCCAAGTTCACATGACTTACTGAGTTGGTCCCTTGTTTTGCATTTTCACAGTAAACATAGCTTTCTTCCCGCCAAATCACATTATGTTTTCATTGTTTGTTTGTTTGTTGTATTTTTTATTCCATAAACACATCTTAATTCTTAGCGTAATCTAATGTTATGAGGTTATTTTGATTATTTTACTGAAATGGTATACAATGTAGCTGTTAATGTAAATGTAAGGAAAATAGAAATGTTCAAGGATTATTAATGAACATTATTAATACTGCTAGAAGGATAAATAACTGTAACCTGAATTCTCGACTAAAATATGTTTGCTATCGTCATTATTTCTAAACGTTTATTCATTTTTGTAGGTTTACGAAGTCCATTTTCGTCCTGAGCGCATACTACGGACTGTTGAGTGCCACGACAAAAATGAAGAAAACCCCTACGATTCACTAGGAAGAGTTTCACTCGAAGACTACTAGGAAGGCTTTCACTAGAAACTAAAAGGTGATGCATTGTCATCACTATTTCCTAATTGTCCAAAGTATTCATCTTCAAAAATAATTTCAAGAGAAAGCGCAAAAAAAAGAAGAGAAAGGATTGAAAATCAAAATTTGCAACGTGCCATTTTGCACGTTGAAGTCCAGTGTTTCCAGTGAAAGTAAATGGAAAAACAAATTTTGCTTTGAAAACTTTCAGCAATTCTTGTGAAGAATAAAAAGCGCGAGTATTCCACCCAAATAGAATACGATTCTCCAAAAGACTATGTGACTTTCCTTGAATTTGACGAGAGTAAAGTGTCAACTATTCTGGCGTCAGAAACAATGCACATCTATCTAAGTTTCTATGTTTTTAGGGAAATAAAACGTATGTGATAATCTTGCAGATGTCATACTGAACACTAGTATTCAAGAATTATTTCATCCACTTGCATAGAGGATGATATTCTTGAGAAGGTCGAAGTTTTAAAGCGGCAAACAAAACTTTTGAGTTCAGAAAATATTCTATTAGATATTCAACAGAAGCTTCGGTTTTTTCAGCATATTATACATTATTTTTCTATATGCATATAGATTTTTAACAAGTGCCAACTATTTAACTTTTCCTCATCCTCAGACAATTCCAAACATTTGTTTGTCGTGTCCTACAAACCAGCATTTGGAACAGAGTCGTTGAAAATTCCTTATTCATATTAAACAAAAATTCAAGTTGCTAAAAGAAAATGTTCACATGTTTCATTGCTGGTGAATGAAATGCTTGTGAATCCATTCCTGGATTACACTTGAGGTTCGATTTTAGAAAATGGATTCTGCAGCAGTCAAACTGCTGCTTCAGTTCAAGTGTCTGTGGTTCAAAGCAGTTAATACAATTTTAAAGAAATAGTCCACATTCTATCAGTACATAAAATTAATGCAGAAACTCAATTTTATATAAAATATTATTATTGGGTTACTTAGGGTTTACTGTTTTGTGTTAAGTGAGAACAACGCTGGTAATTGAAAGGCACTGTCATATTTTTGCTCTATGCCAAAATTAAGTACATAGTATCCATCCAAACGATCTACACAATAATGCACATCCACTCTTTTCTGTAGTTGATTCTGTTCATATCTTACAATGCATTACGAATAATTGGATAAATAAAAAGATCTAAATCAACCAGTAGTGTATCCTCCATTTGATGTAGAATCTAATCAAACTTGTAAACTTGCTACTGCCTCTTTATTATTGTCTGAAATAAGTACATGAAATTGAAAAGAAATCAAAATGTTAGTTAAATATGCACATAAATTAAATATAAAGAGGCTAGCATTCAGTAAAATCAAAGACAAAATTTAACATATGTATTAAATGTTTTCAATTACCACATTAAACAAAAGTTTACGGGTCTTGTTCCAGAACACAATATTGAAAATTTCCATTGGACACTGGAGAATTTATTAACTTAATCCTTAGTTGGTTTAACATAGTCAATTTCAAGCATTCTTAAATGGATGAACAATTTAGAAATCTATTGCAAACCCCTCTTGCCTTGAATCAAAACAATATTAAATGTTTACAAACATGTTGGCCTGCTTAGACTGTTGGAACGAACTATAAATTAAATATGAATTCAAGTAGATTAACGAAAGAAACCCATTTAGTCCTCTCTCATACGACTTATGCTTTAATAGTGCTCACAAAATTGTGTTCTTTGGAGTTAAATTTCAGATATATTTTGCCAGGTAAAATTCAGATCGACTCTTTGGAAAGCGTTTTGAAAAATATAGAACTATGCCAGGAACTCAACATTTATTATTTGTGAGACGTGTTTTTTTTAAATAGAATCCAAACTAAGAATATAAAATAATGTTTCTACAAACCTAACTAAAATTCCTTCAAATATGGTGAAATTACATTTCCCATCATTGATGAAATTCAAAATAATAAATGTGATCTTGCAGACATGAGTGGTACTGCTATTATTTTGAATTTGAATCATGTGAACACTGAAGATGATTTTCAAATACTGCCGGTATTTGCCATTTTGCACTTACTTGGGGATATGTCCGGGCTTTTAAAGAAAGTTACATGTGAAATTTGTCAAAATCATTTGTTACTAAACAAATCGTTTCAGATAGAAGAAGAATGTAAATATAATTTGATAAAAATGTGGATAGAGGTTGTTACTTCCAAACCCTGATGTTATGAATGTAATAATTATGAATTATGTAACCATAAAACAATTAGTGTCGATATCGAAACTGAAATTCTGCAAACCCAACAGCAGAAAGTGTTGTTCTCCATTACAGTGCAAAATTTATCAGACATAAAAATTACTTTATACGAGAATTGAAATGGAATAAAAAAAAATTTAAGAGTGTCAACAAATTTCATTTAAACAATTTTGTAAAAACAAAAATGGTTACATTAATAAAAGTTATAAGAAAAGGAAACTCTAAAATACTTAAATGTATTTCTTTTAAAAATCTATTACAAACTCATAAAAGACGTTTTTTATTATTATATATCCTTATATATTAATAGCATAGTATATATACTAATAGTATATAACACAATAGTATTACTTATATGTAGAGTATTATTTGTTATTGTTGTTATTCAGCTGTAGTCTTTACAAAAATTTTAAAATTATTCATATCAAGACGTGTTTTGGTTTCTTAAGTTTGTAATGTATTTTAATTCTTACTACATTCCTTTTCTCCTTGTCATTTCATATTTTTGAATAATCATCGACAACCATAACTCACTTATACCACAATGCTATTTAACTATTTTATCGGACTCTCTTCTTGGTTTCAGACACCGACTCTATAAGGTGTTCGAGGAGTCTTTCTTTATCTTCTTTTTTTTCTTTATCTCTCTTTCTTTATATCAAGATAGGTTGGCCTCACGGAGAGCGAGATTACGAAGTCATAATGTGGGCAATTCTCCTTGGGCATGGAAAACTTGATATAAAAGTTCTTAGTTCTTCAGTTTGTGAGTTGAAGCAATGGGCCTGCACTTCATTCTTAATAAAAAAAATCAAACTTGCAAAATACGTCAAACGCACCTCAGAATCGGGAGCTTTACGATGAAAGTAGATAACGAATTCATTTGGAACGTCCAAGGGCTGAGAAATGAAGACCTGCAAAAACAAATTAATTAAAATAGCACAAAATTGAATTAGCCCAAAAGAAGTGCAATGAAAATGTGATGTTGAAAGATATTTTACATTTTTCAGTGTTACGGAAAAGCATCTCCGAGCAAAGGCAGGAAAGACCATTTTGGTACATAAGAAATGGATGAAACATGTTAAAAAATGCTGTAAATGAATTAATGATAACCCTTGATCTGGAAATGTTTAATATTACTTTCATGATTGTTGGTGTGTATATTCCAATCGATACCGCCACCTTATTAACGAAGGAAGAATTCTATACTAAATTAAGTGAAGTCATTTTAATTTTAGGTAATAGGAAGAAAATTAATTTTCCAAGGTTATTTTAATCTAAGGGCGGGGGAAAAGTAATAATTAATTTATGGGTCAATATGGGGAATGAAAATGATACTCAACTAATTGAGATAAGTGCACAGTTCTCTCTAAAGATACTGAACGTCTTTTACCCGCACAAAGATATCCATAAATATACAAAGTACTAAAGGGTTCAATTCAATAATTGATTATGACATTATTAGACAGACATCCCACGCTAAAACCATGGACGTTCGTGTAAACAAGAGAGTGATTTTGGTCCGATCAGTACCTGTTAAACACAACAGTTTCGTTTGGACCCAGGAAGAAGAGAAAGACCCCAAGAAGAAATACCAACAGGAAGAAGAATGTAAACAGAAAAAACAATTTGAAGTGCGTTATCAACTTGACAGTTATGACAATGAATCCAAAGTATCCCATTAAAAGTTATGATTGGCACATAAGATGAAAAGGAAAGTTGAAGGATGACAGAAGAAATGTAGTTTCCAGAAAGAATCCATACACCAACCCGCTATGGCGTCAGTCGGAGAGAATAAGAAACGCAGAACTACGATAAAGGAATATTGGTGGAAGGAAGAAATCAAAGATCTCCTTAAGAAAAAGAAACAGGTGTATGCAAAATGGCTGAATTTTAAGGGGTAGGGATAGAAATTGAGATTATAATGTCTACAGAACATACTGTAGTATTGTTAAAAAAGAAGTAGCCAAATTAAAAGATGCTTCATTTCTAAGAACTTTATCAACAACATCTTGAAGTTCTGCGTGAAACTTTTCAACAACTTCTTTTCTTCCTCCTTCAGGTGAATAGCAACCAGTAATAGATAGGTGACCTCTTTTCATTTTGCATCTTAATTTTATCATTCTTTAATTATAAATGTATATCCATCTATTTTCTTTTTGAGTTTCTTTTTAATCATTATTCCTATACCAGCAGATAGTCTCTTCTCACGCTCTGCGCCACAGTAAATTAAAATATATTTAAGTTCTGTTCGAACCTTGTAACTTCTTAATCGTTTCGGGTGTGATTGCAATGTCTACTTCAGCGCGCTGTATTTCTATTCCTATCTAGGCTTCTTTTCTATGTAACCCCCTCTATACAGCTACCTTCATTAATCTCAAACTCTTGTCCTTTTCATAGCATTGGTTGTCGTAATCATAATAGTCCGGCATCTTCCCTGGAAAGATTCAGTAATTTAGTACATCCCTTTGCCGCCTTACAAACACAGCGCAGGTTCTGCTCGGTGGTGGGGCTGCCACCTCACAGTCTTAAGGCAATATTTTGGGTTGATCTCTCGTAGGCAGACCGCCTCCACGGGACTAAGAGCTCTGCCTACCCTAGGAAGGAACAAAGGACCCAATTACTTAGGATAGGTACCAGAGGCCTTGGAGTTACTCAGTCCACCCGTTGCCTCGTGAGGGGGGAGGATTGTATCTCAGCAAAGGAATAGAGTAAGGAGTTATTCGCTTCTTACGACAGGGGGATTACACGATTCTATTAAACCCCCGCACTCCACACGGAAAATTAATGATTATTAAAATTATATTGAGCTTATAAACAGGAAATTCGAGAGCAAGGCAACTCCTTATTAAACGCTGTAAGAAAATGTAGTTGAATAATTACGAAATTCATAAATAAGTCAATATTATTACATTGCTAACTGTTATTATTCAGTTCGCCGAAAATCAAAACGGGAGCACTACACTTTTTTCCAGCCCATTGGATCATATAAGGAGAAAATTTAAAAAATATATATGAACCGTCATTTAGAAAATATTTTGTTAAAACACGGAAAGTTTTGAGAAAACTTCTCGTTTTTGAAAATTACCTTTGATATAGTAGTCCTTTGTACACGACCTTACTTCAAGATGTCTTTGAAGAACATATTTCATTTAGAAAAAATAACTACCATCAATATTGTAGTTGTAGGGAGACGCCAAAAACATTTTAATTTTTTCAATTTAAAAAAGGGTTTTGATGAAAATAAAACCTACGCTTTCCTTTAAAGGTCCCGGCTTGAGGACAACTTTAATCCACAAAATTTGAGCAATTTGTGTAAATTTTGAAAATGTATAAAGTACTCCCAAAAAGCTAAATCAGTTTCACACTTGCAGTGCCTTGAGATCGTTCAAATCAATTTTGGAGAAATTCGTTTTAGCGGTATAGGCACTAGCATTAACCATACGCAGACGGACAGAGTTTTGGCCGTCAATCTATTTTTAGGTATCAAGGACCCACAAAATATGGATTCTGACTGCGAAACATGTTAGAGGAAGTAATTTAGTACACAAGAACAAGATAAATGAAGTTTTTCGTTACCAGGGCTTGGGAAAAGAGCTCGAAAACTCGGCGTTTTCCGACGAACGATTACAATAATTTCTCTTTTAACGAAGGAAGGTGAGAAAGAAAAAAATATTCTTGACTTCATTTACAGATCTGATTTTGATGAATAGATTTCATTCAAAAGAAAAATGTTTATCTCAAAGATTGCTTTTGCTGGAGAACGCGGTAAAGTTTTTGAACTTCTGCAATTTTCAAAATTTCAAGATATTTAAAAATTTGAGGCACTTTTATTGGCGTACTATGCTCTTAGGTGATAAATTAACCCTCACAATAGAGACATTTTTGAAAAAAATTGAAAACGTCTCAGGGACTTCATGTCCCAGATCATCCGTTTTCAATTGAAGGGACCGTTACATCAGCCAGATCCAGCGAAGAACATCGATTTTGGAGAAAATCCTGCTCATAGTTTAGCCGCTAGTGATCTTTACAGGTAGACGGACAGACGATTCTCGGTAAACAAATTTTTTCCGCACCAAGGAGCCGCAAAACGTGAAATATTACTACACAACGTATTAGAGGAAGTTATTTACTATTTGGAAAAAAAAATTATATTCAGTTTTCCGTCATAGGTAGATACAATACAAAATTTTCTGGATATCTATATTTCAAAAACAAATATTACGAAATATTTAAATTGCAGTGCTTCAAACAAGGCCGTAATAACATTCTTTTTTTATTTCAGACATATGTTGTCCACCCAAATGATGTATGTAATTTTTTAAAAAGCAATTTTTTACAAAATGCATACACTGCTGTATTGGACACGGCGGATATAATTAGTTCTCGCTAATTGTTAATTGTAATTGTTTTTTTTCTATTGTGATGAAAGATTTCTTACAATTTAATAAAGAGGTTACCGAGGAAACGAGTTCCGCAATTCTAAAACAGCTGGACTGGTTCTAAGGTCTGCTACCCCTCATCCAAAGATTGCACTGGTTGTTCTGTTCCTAACAGGAGAGGTTGGCGGTCAGTTGACTCCGGAACTTCACTCGTGACCATTGCATTGGGCGAGGACCACTGCAGACGACGTGCACCACTGCAGGACACTGCAATGGGCTTGGCGCAGTGGTGCTGCGACGGCCTCGACTTCCCAGGCGAGTGGCCTTACCTCCTTATTTCATTACTCTAAATACAGGTGAAATATAAATAGAAAACTTCTAAATCACTGTTACGGAGCAGATTGGTAAATTGTTTTAATTATAAGATGAAACAACGAAAGATCATTATTTTGAAAATGTATAGATTCCATCGCCTCCCGAGATCAGTGAAAATTGTATTTAGTCGAACTTCATTTTAAGGCCTTTTGTAAAAATAAATATTTACAGTCAAAATTAGATCAATTAGATAACAAATATTTAAAGGTAGCTTTGAAAAATTAACCAGTAAATAATATTATATCAGAAAGTCTAACAATTTTGATACATGTCCATGTTCTCCGCGAGTATGTAGGACGACGCCTTGTAATGTAGTGAACCATTGCTAGGAAGATTCCAAAGAGTTGTAAAGGAGACAGCTTTCTCTCACACCTTCCCTGCCTCTGTCGGCGCTAAAGAGCCTCGCGAAGGAATCGCCGACGCGATGTCTAAATTTTTCAGCACCAAGGAGACGCAAAACGTGAAATATTACTACACGAAGTGTTAGAGGAAATTATTTACTATTTACAGGAAAAAAATTATATCCAGCTTTTAATATTAGGTCGATACAAAAAAAATTTTTTTAAAAAAAATTTAAATCTCGGCGTAGTTTTCGTTATTAGTATTTATGTAATTTTTTAAAAAGCATTTTTTTACAAAATGCATACACTGCTGTATTGGACACGGCGGATATAATCGGTTCTCGCTAATTGTTAATTGTAATTGTTTTTCTTCTATTGTGATGAAAGATTTCTTACAATTTAATAAAGAGGTTACCGAGGAAACGAGTTCCGAAATTCTAAAACGGCTGGACTGGTTCTGAGATCTGCTACCCCTCATCCAAAGATTGCACTGGTTGTTCTGTTCCTAACAGGAGAGGTTGGCGGTCAGTTGACTTCGGAACTTCACTCGTGACCATTGCATTGGGCGAGGACCACTGCAGACGACGTGCACCACTGCAGGACACTGCAATGGGCTTGGTGCAGTGGTGCTGCGACGGCCTCGACTTCCCAGGCGAGTGGCCTTATTTCATTATTTCATTACTCTAAATACAGGTGAAATATAAGTAGAAAACTTCTAAATCACTGTTACGGAGCAGATTGGTAAATTGTTTTAATTATAAGATGAAACTCAACGAAAAGATCATTATTTTGAAAATGTATAGATTGCCATCGCCTCCCGAGATCAGTGAAAATTAGTATTTAGTCGAACTTCATTTTAAGGCCTTTTGTCCATGTTCTCCGCGAGTATGTAGGACGACGCCTGCATTGTAGTGTAGTGAACCATTGCTAGGAAGATTCCAAAGAGTTGTAAAGGAGACCGCTTTCTCTCACACCTTCCCTGCCTCTGTCGGCGCTAAAGAGCCTCGCGAAGGAATCGCTGACTCGGTGTCTAAGAAGGGCAGAGCATGTTAAACCGCGCTCGCACGAGCTACTTGCCGGCCTGGGGAGCCCGGCGCTCCTACGGGCACAGGCCTCTTTTAATAGTATTTTTTTCAATGTACAATGCAAGATTTTTGAACACAAAAAAAATAAAACATCTAGCCTTAAATTATAAAATTAATGAATAATTGAATCATAAAATGAGTAATTTGAGGCCCAACGAAGATCAAGGTTCTTGATATTAGGGATTTATTAATTTAAGATTCTTAATTTCATTAGTGGCTTTGCTGTAATTGTGAAATATTCTATCAGTTAAATTGTTTCCTCTATTGACGTAGCATATTTATATACAAAAAAAGTTATGGTAAAATGTTTAATTGTTTATAGAGGGGAAGTGAAGTATGTTTTATTTTTTAAAGATAATACGGATAAACTTGTTTTGATTTATTCTTATTTCTTTAATATACGTCTAATATTATGTTTATTTTCTTCACTACTTAATACTATTTGATGTTTATTTTCTTCCTAAATTCTCCCTTATTGACACATCTTTGCTAAGTGGCTAGAATATGTTTGAATGGCAAATTCGTTGCTCTTTTTCGATTTGTGTTGTAATGTACAATCATTCAGTTTTTTATTATATTAGCAATAATGTGAAATAAATTAGCAAGTCTTAAATGAATAAACAATAATTGCTTACGGACGGACAGCGCTTTTAATAAACAAGAATATTTGTCTTGTAACCTGAATGTAGAGAGTTCATGCTTTTATATCAATTGTAAGTAAACAGGATTACAACATCAAGATTTTTTTTACTCTCAACTGAGAATTTGAAGTCGTACTGATGTATTATTTCATTTCAATGGATATCTTTTTCCTCTCGAAATCCATGTTCTCCAAAGGCGACAGTTACGAGGGCTATTATAGGAAATATTTGCATTTATTTTGAAATCATACGCCAGAAAGTATAATTTCATACTCACATCACAAATATTAACAAACGATACATCATTGCATTCCCCTTTTATGATCTATCCATTGCTAGTGAGAAAAATATACAGTTCTATTTAAAACTGAAAGAAAATTAAATTTCACGAAAAGTAAAAATAATAGACAGTAACTTAATGACAAATTACTATCCCCATCATTCTGGGTTGTTGAGCGAAAACTGCACTTCCATATGATGAACCGCTCAGAAGATTTGACGTATGGTGAGTGTTTCGAGCAGCACATACTTTTCTACATTATTTGTAAAGGCCACGGAATATTATAATACTACATAAACCTAAAAGGTAATTCCAACAAGCAAAAATTTTCTCCGCTCTGGGATACGAACTCACGTCCTTAGAGTTAACAAGTCAGTCACGATATCCCTCACAGATAATATTTGTCCTATAGAGACTTACAAAAGTTTTACATTTGCATTTGCAATTTTTATATACTTCAGAGTTTTTAATATATTATTTCAAGATCTAGTTTAAAGAAAATTCATTAAGGGGAAAATCATTATCAATTTTGTAGTTTTGCGATGTTATATTTTCTTTGCAATTTTCAAAATACAGAGATTTTACCAGAAATGAGACCTCCACAACTTTTTTAACGTCATTTTCTGTATCCGAAGAACAATTTTTCAGAAAACTCTTAGGCGATTTTTGAGAATTTTTTAAAAATTTGCTTTCACTTCAAAACTCTTCCTTTTAAAAAATTGTACATGGCTCTTAAAGATGTATTTTTTAGATTCATTAAGAAAAAATCTGTCAATATTGTACTTTTTGTAATGTTAATGTTTGCAATTTTCGAAAATTTCTCCGCAAGTAGGGAAGCAATTCAGTCTTGTATCTTTGCTATATTGCAGGTTTTGCAGAAAACCTATTTTTGAATAGAAAATGTATATGAATAAGAAAGTTTAATAAAAATGTCTAAAATTTATATCCCAAATCCCAATCGAAATATCCAATTCAAACTCCTAGGCCTTTGAGTATGACCAGACCGTCTGGGGAATATAAATTGTGGAGAAAATCGGTGACCATATACAGACATGATCTGGGCTGTCGGACATGTGCTGTCGAAGGCTGAGTGCCGAGTTTCGACAATATCGCGGTCCCTTCAGCAGGCAGTACAGCCCAGGGCAGTACAGCCTGAAGAGGACCGCGATAGTCGTCAAACGTCGGCCAGCCTTGTCAGACGCGTCCTGGGCAATCATAACTCTGGCCGCGGAAGCCTACGATATCATATACAGACATTTTGCCGTCGATCGATTTTTCTGTATTAAAACTCAACTCACATGAATTCTGATTATACAGCATATCAGAGGAAAAAATTTACTACATACAGATAGGAACAAGTTGTATTCTCTTTTTTGGTATTAGAACCTCAAAATATGAGAATTTGTATAAAAGTTCGCATATCTCTGCCGCAGTATTATGATACTTTCTCGTTATTCCGTATATACCTAATTTTTACCTAATAAGGGCGAAAGTAGAAAGTAGTTTGGAGTCAACTGGTGACTCCCCCGCCCTGCCATTGGTATGCAACCGTTGAGGGGGGGCAGAGACAGTGCCCTTTGATATACCCTTGCCATAGATGCGCATAATGGTGGGATTGAACATAATTATTTCTCCTGACAAATTTACGGTAAATTCGTCATTTGAAGACGTCTCTACTCTTTCCCGAACACAAGAAATGTGTGTTTGTGTTTACATGTTTTATAAAGTGTGTTTTGACACATCCTGTATATTTCCAGGTCAAAGGGCTGCGATAACGACCTGCCTAAACCGAATTCGAAGAGGACCTCCAGGAAGATGAGGCCCTTCCAGGGGATTTGGAGCTTAAGTGATGAGGCGATTCTATTCCAGGTGGGCAAAATTCTTGTGTTTCTCTATAGGTTCAATTCAGGATGACTGAAGTAAATTTGATATCGATATCAATCATGTTTGCAGTCTCGTAATTAGGTATCGGATGTTTATGCACAAAAAATCGTCTTTTAGGCTCCTAAAACGGCTTTGAAAATGTCAAGAATAAGAACAAGAAATTGTTTGTAAAATTTCCTTATATTTTTTTATACTTGTTAAATTAACTTTTCAAGGTTCTCAATTTCAAAGTTTCAACTTTTGACGAGAAAATCATCGTATATCGGAGAAGAATCTCTCAATATCTACTGATGGTATGGCATATATTTTAAAAGCCCAGCATCAGCAACACTAAAAACATCTGGGAATATATATTTATTTCCTCTTAAAATTTCGCTTACTGACTTTGTGACTATCATATATTTTTTCGTAAATTTTAAATGGCACTTTCTCTGACTGATCGACTGCGGTTACACACAAAGTCAATCCTCGAGTTTCTAGTTTTTTCATTTACACCAGCAAGAACTACAAAGTTGGAACTTACACATACAAGATTACGTTTTTCTCATAAACTGCCAAAAACTATAGTATTTCCTGAACGTATTTACGCAAAGGATTAAAAGATTTTAAAAAATGATAATTTGAAACATTTATGGATAGTGGGGCAAGATCCCTCACCTCCGAGCAAATCATTACTCCCTTACTGGACTAATGCATTTAGCCGTTTACGCGCACGGAAGCACTAGTAATCTATCAATCAAATCAATCCAAGTCAGCCGCGGCTCGTGGTTTTCGAAATGGGGTAGGCTGCACCTGTTTGATTGCTGGGGGTGGGGTGCACCGCAGCACTACTATGTTAACGTTACATACTTATAATATTTGGCTTGCCTCAGTTTATTTGTTTGTAGTCAGCTCTCCTCTCTTTCCGTTCTGCAAAGTAATCTATATCGAGTTCATTGAAGTTCGGTGATGACTGCTTTTCAATGGAACACATTGCCAACGCACACAGTCGATCCTCTTTCATTGTGTTTCGAATGAAGGTCATCACCCTTTTGAAAGTAGAAAAGCAGCGTTCTGCTTCACCAGTGGTCATCGAGATGGTCACTAATAAATAATCTTAACGAGCTTGATACTTTCTGGAAAGGCTTGTGTTATATTGTTTTCATAAATAAAGTTCAGCAAAATTCTTGCCCCAGATGCCTCAAAATCTGCTCGACAGAACAGTACTTTTATTTCATGGCGTAAATCGATAGTTTAAATGATACAAATCAACAGCAGTTTTAAATTTTCTGAAAATGTTTTTGCTGTGTTGTGGAAATAGATCGTTCAAACAACTTTGCCCCCGAAAGATGATCGTGAAAGAAACGTCTGATTTGCGTCATCATATGTCAAACTTCTCTCCACACTTTCTTGCTCTGTAAAACGCATGCGTTTTGCCGATGATTTTTCCCAGAGTCCAGTGTCGAGTGAACTCAAATTTTCTTTCAGGAGAAACAAATTCGAAACGTACTTGGCGTTTTCACTGAATCTATATTCTTCCAAAATACATTAAATAAAATATGCAATAAGGCATGACTTTGTTAAAGAACTGTCGCCAGAAAGGATATCGTCGTCCTGAAAACATTTAAGCCCATGCCTTTTTTAAATTTTGTTTTGTAGTCGCTACTTTCACATTCAAATTGCGTTTAAACACACTAAAATTTCTTCTCTGTGTTTGTATACAGGGGAAACGACGACTTGAAATTCCACCTGATGGACTGGTGACAATTGGGAATGCTTTTTCTTCACCATTTCTTCAAGGGACTGCAGTTCTTTTAGGAGACAGTAAAAAATTTTGAGACTCCTTCAAGTTACTAAAAATTTCACTTGCTTATTTCCGGTAACGCAACGTTCAAAACCAAATTTGGGGTAGGCGTAGCAGGGGAATAAAAGGCGTTCTGATATTTTTCTCATATTTTCACTTGCTCCCCATAGTTATGACCACTCATGACGGGGAAGCACCGTCATAATTAAGCAATAAGTTTTTCAGGAGTCTCATGTATCTTCATTTTCTGTAGAACTGTGAAGATGGCATCATTTATGCCTTCTGCGTTGTGTCTTTGAGGTTGAACGAAGCTTACGATCTTCCTATTTTCCCCATTATCTCATATCTCAAATAAAAACCAGTTATGATAATGTGGCACTATCAGTGGTTTCTTCAGCTTCAATTGCTACAGAATGTGTCTCCTGTAATTCATGTTTAATAAGGTTGAAGCAAACCGCCTAGATGGAATCCAGCACTTTGTTTTGAATTTTTTCTAAGAATACACGATTATCGGTTTTCTCTCTATGCTGCTTCAAGACACTATCCATTTCTGCCATGAGCAGTGGCGGCTCGTGGTCATGCCATTAGGGTGTGCAACGTTTTTCTTCTTTTTCCCACGCTCTCTCTCCTCTGTCTCTCCCCACGCACACCTATACATTACATGCATGCATTGCCACATTAACATCAATAATGACAATTAAACCTCATCTTGTGACGTCTGATAGCATGCCGAACAATTCCATTCCATTGTTTCTTCAGCAATTTTTTCTGTGACTTTTTCATTGAAATTATTGATTTTACGTTTCAATTTTCAACGCTGTTCATTGTTAGTTGCACAAACCCCCTTGACGAAAAGAACTCTCGATTTGGGTTTTCTCAAAACACATTGAAACGTAGCCTAATACTTACGTTTACAAAATACACTAGGGGTTTGAATACTTCGGAATGGTTCTGTAATTGCAACTCACTTTAAACACACAAGAGAATACACATATTATATACTATTAACTTTTTTATAATCAAAAATTGCACAGCAATCGTTCGCTTTTCGCGCTAGTGAGCTCATTTAAGTGGAGAGATATCTCACACTTTCTTCGTTCAATGTCATACTTCTGTTAAAAATTTGTGTTACTCGAGTGTTATATCTTCGAGACACGTCAAGGCATTTCCTGAGATCGCCACTGCGCCTGCGCCGTAGATGGAGCACCGCGCCGGTATGCTCCAGTCCTCCATAAGCCACCGTTTTTTCCCCTCCTTCCTGCAGCCCCGCGGCACCCCAGGACGCTTTTCCCTCGGTAAATTCTCCAGTTGCCCCCGCAGTTTTCACGAAAGAAGGCGGACGGACCGGCAATCGCAGCTTCCGAATAGCGCGTGTTTTGAAATAACATTTTTCCCGGAATGCTCTGAGAGACTTGTATTCTCTCTTGTTAAGAGATGTTTAAGAGAAATGGCACCGAATTAATTTGGGTGTGCACATGCGAACGTGCGAATACCCTCGAGCCGCCACTGGCCATGAGACTAACCATCCCGCGAAAATTTCCAGAATTGTTAGGATTTTCCATTTCGTCATGTCCTCTTAAGACCAGTTCAAACTTTCCACAAACCTTTATACAGTCTATTAGCTTTCCAGAATATCGATTCTTTGAAACATTCTCGTTGAATTGTTTTACACGTAAACGGTAAGCAGAATCTGTCATCTAATTTTCACTTTTCTTAACGTCGTAAATTTAATGAAACCATGTGTTTTTCGTGACTCCTGACTCAGTCCACACATTATCATCGTTCTTGGTCAGAAGGCACGTGAAGCAAAAGAAAGTATTTTTTACATCACATCGACAAAGCCACTCGGCAGCATTGTACATTGTTGGGTTGAATTTACGAATATATTCACCGCGAGATTTGTATTCCTTTTGTTCCTGAATTATAGAAAGATTTGACTTACTCGAACCAAGGGTTTTCACCTGTATCCTCGAATGAAGATCCAAATTGTTACCACGTATATTGTTCACTGAATACATCTTTACAACAAATACACTAACACCAATCAAACCCACAAAACTACCCAACACTACAAATGAAGCAAACGCATCTACACAATATCACACTATGACTTAAGCACAATTCACCTTCCCCGCTAACAAGAGAACAGACAACCACTAAACGTTCTCCATCCCAAACTGCTCTGTGTGCGTATAACGCACTCAGACCCCAGTTGTCTTTTTCCGCCAGTTCATGAAGTTAATTCGGAGATTTGCGATTTTCATTTTTTGGGACAGCAGGGAACGTGTTTTTGACAGAGTTTGTCTACGTTTTCATAGGATTTGGGTTTTTAAATTTAAATGTTTTCTATAAATTCAATAAGAAAGTAGCGCTCCTACCGCGAATTTGAACAACTAGTTAATACTCAGTACTTCACACTGAGCTGCATAGTATTGCAATCTGGTGAGCACGCCGTTCTTCAGACCCTACGCCCCAGCCAGGCTTCCGCGCCCAGGTCCGCCCCTTGAAGGCTGCGGGCCCGCAGCCTTCCCCCCCATAAGCCGTGCAGTGAATGCGTGACTCCCTCCTCGTTTACAGGGGCTTATGGCAGAATAAGTGAGCCTAACGTTTTTCTCTTCCTTCAACAGCTTCAAATGCGTTGCGAATGAGCGTTGTAGCACTGTCATATACAAATTTTTATATGATAGAAATCCATTATAAATAAATAAATAAATACATTTATAATCATTTTTTACTTTCTTTTGTGCGGCGATTTTTGTAGGGCCCTCCGCCTTACAGCTTTTAATGACGAGCCGCGCGTGATCTAAGTAGTCAATTTCTTTCTTTCTGTAATATAAGGTACCAATCCCTTTTGACTTGCCTTACAAATAACGTCTGCGTTATTTAAATAGCGTTTTCACAAATATTCTGATGTTCAAGATCAAAAACACTATAGATTTTTCGTATTCCTATTTCTGCAGTATCCGATGCTGATTTCTCCTGGTCTCTATTCCTTTCTTGTTACGTAGTCCTTCCGGGATTAAGGTCCACAACCAAGTATAGTAATATATTCTACCCATTGTTGTGACGACGTATTGTGACTCCGACATTCCGATCATGTTACTGATGGCATCTTATCTCTATTCTTCGTTGCTATGGCATTGTGAATATAAGATGCAGTCCACACGTTTCATGCTATACCTGCAAATTTCAACATTGTCTTCACCATATCTATAAATGATATGACTCTTTCCAAAAACCCTCATTTTTTCCATTATTACAGGCCCTATTCTTTTTGATACTTTTTCTTCTAAAACCCATAGATTTTTCATTTATCAATTCAAGTCCATAATCTAAACGAAACTATTTGGAATATAACTAGACTTAACAACAGTCAGTCCGACTTCCGCCAAGTGATACTAGATATCGTTCACAAATCCTACCCAAATTCGTACCAGAATTTTTTTAAATTTTTCAGTTACATTTTTATAAATAGCAATAAAAAAACTAATAAAAGCATAAAAAAAGATTCCATTGAAAAGGTGGAACTACCGCTTATTATTCTCTCTTTCATCATTTTCTCTCAATGAAAAAAATATTAATAGCCTTCAAATTACCCTTGAAACAATTTTCAAGAGCGATTGGCGAAAGGGGCCACAAGAAGGATTAGTAAACACCGATGGGTGGACGAGTCGCTGCCGGGCGGCCTCCGTCATCGAAAATGGGGGTGCTGCCTAACCCCTAATTGGTTCTGTAACCTGCCATGCTAACTTCCGGGCCAAGGCTTTGTCGACATTCATTGGATAGCTCATTTTCCCTTTTCTGATTCTCTCTTGCATGTTCCCGGTCCCCTACTCGGCGCAGCCAGCTAATCGCCCCCAAACAGCCCACCTTTGGGTTTTTGCCGTACTCTGGCCCGATGCACCCAATCCTGCGGGGGGAATCTCAGCCTGCCTGGGTCACTGAACGCCCGCTCAGCCGCATGCCTTTGGTTTCGCCGCCTTTCTGGCTGATGCCCCAAAACCCAAACCCTGCGGGCGACCAGTCTCAGCCTGCCTATGGTGCCACCTCCTGCCGCCCGCGACGCGCCTGTGGGAAGGACGCGGGGTATGGGGGAGGGCACAGGAAGGATTGCGAACACCGATGGGTGGACGAGTCAGCCGCCGGGGGGGGCGGCATCCGTTTTGAAACTGGCGGGTGCTGCTAACCCCTAATTGGTTCTGGGACCTGCCATGCTAACTTTGGGGCCCAAGGCTTTGTCGACACATTCATTGGTTAGCTCATTCTTCTCGATGCCTCTCTTGCTCTGTTTCGCGTCCCGCCTACTCGACGCAGCCAGCTAATCGCCCCCACACAAGCCCCAGCCTTTGGTTTCTGCCGCCTACTCTGGCTGATGCCACAACCCAATCCTGCGGGGCGACCAGTCTCAGCCTGCCATAGGTGCACCATCTAACGCCCCTGCGCATGCCTTTAGTTTCTGCCGCCTATTCTGGGCCCCCGATGCCAAAAAGATCCTGCAGGCGAAGTCTCAGCCTGCCTATGGGGGCCACCTCCTGCCGCCCGCAACGCGCCTGTGGAAGGACCGGGGTGATTGGGGAGGGCCACAGGAAAAGGGTTAGCGAACACCCGATGGGTGGACAGGTCAGCTCGCCGGGCGGCCATACCGTCATCTGAAACTGGCGGTGCGCTACCCTAATTGGGTTTTGGTAACCTGCCATGCTCTTCCGGCCAAGGCAGCCAAAATTTTCAGCCTTTAGTTTCTGCCGCCTACCGTCCCCGGGATGCCACACAACCCACCAGGGGCGACCAGTCTCAGCCTGCCCATAGGTGCCACACCCTGTTGTGCCCGCGACGCGCCTGTGGGAAGGACGCGGGGTGATCATGGAGGGGCCACAGGAAGGATTAGCGAACACCGATGGGTGGACGAGTCGACGTCTGGGGCGCGGCATACCGTCATCTCGAAACTGGCGGCGCTGCCTTCAACTCCCCTAATTCAACTCCTGGGTAACCTGCCATGCTAACTCCGCCAAGGTTTGTCGACACATCTAATAAGTTAGCCATTCCTCTGATGCCCTCTGCCCTGTTCTCGCGTCCTTGTCCTACTCGACAGCCTCGCCCACACCACCAGCCCCCAGCCTTTAGTTTCTGCCGCCTACTCTGGCCCCCGATGCCACAACCCAATCCCTGCGGGGCGACCAGTCTCAGCCTGCCTATAGGTGCCACACCCTGCCGCCCGCGACGCGCCCAGGGGAAGGACGCGGGGTGATTGGCGGGAGGGGCCACAGAAGATTAGCGAACAATCACGGCGGACGAGTCGGCTCGCCCGGGGGCGGCGGCATACCGTCATCTGAAACTGGCGGTGCTGCCTAACCCCCTAATTGGTTCTGGGTAACCTGCCATGCTAACTCCGCCGCCTTGTCGACATCTACTAGTTAGCCACCCTTCTGATGCCTCTTGCTCTGTTCCGCGTCCCGCACCACTTTGCTGATTGCTTAGACTTCTACATTACTAACACGGCGCCTAATGTTTCGCCACTTAGCTGATTGCATTATTAACCCAACTTGCAGGCGACCCGTACCAACAGCAGGCACTGGCAATCTGCACCGCGACGTAGCTCAGCACGTGGGGCATTGCGCAGGAAGGAATTCGCTGGCAGCGATTGGGGCGAACACCGACGGGTGGACGAGCTTGCCTGCCCGGGGCGGCGGCATACCGTCATCTGAAACTGGCGGGCGCTGCCTAACCCCTAATAGGTTCTGGTAACTGCCATGCTAACTTCCGCTGGCTGTCGACACATTCATTGGTTAGCTCATTCCTTCTCTGATGCCTCTCTTGCTCTGTTCTCGCGTCCTGTCCTACTCGACACAGCCAGCTCACACCACAGCCACCAGCCTTTAGTTTCTGCCGCCTACTCTGGCCCCCGATGCCACAACCCAATCCCTGCGGGGCGACCAGTCTCAGCCTGCCTATAGGTGCCACACTCCTGCCGCCCGCGACGCGCCTGTGGGAAGGACGCGGGGTGATTGGCGGGAGGGGCCACAGGAAGGATTAGCGAACACCAATGGGTGGACGAGGCGGCTCGCCCGGGGGCGGCGGTATACCGTCATTCGAAACTGGCGGGTGCTGCCTAACCCCCTAATTGGTTCTGGTAACCTGCCATGCTAACTTCCGGGCCAAGGCTTCGTCGACACATTCATTTTATTAGCTAATTCCATCTCGGATGCCTCACGCGCTCTGTTCTCTCGTCCTGCCCCTATTGACTCAGCCATTAATTAGGAACCTCACTACAGCCGGCTGCCTTTGGTTCTAACCACTTTCTCTGGTTCTCGATTCCAAATCTTAATTCCTCCGTTTCGTGCAGTGCCGCTGTTTTTTATTTTACACCTCTGCCGCCTGATCCGCCGCCACACCACTTATGTCGCCTTATTGAGAGTTTTGTGTCGTAGTTTCTTTGAGGAATTGTGTAAAATTTTCGTCTTTAACTGCGGTTGTTAATTTTCTACATGTTATGTATTGGGTTTCTGGGACCCGGAAGTGTAGTTGTAGGGAAAGATTCCAAAATTGCGCGCGGGCTCCCCACCCCCCGGGGCACGCAGACTGCGTGTTCCGGGGGGTGAGGCGTCCGCGCGCCGCAGACTGCGTCCGCAGGGAGGTGCAGATCTGCCCGGAGGCAGACTGCGTTGGAGACCCTGCCCGGAGACACACTGCGTTGGAGACTCTGCTCGGAGACAGACTGCGTCGGAGACTCTGCCCGGAGACAGACTGCGTTGGAGACTTTGCCCGGAGACAGACTGCGTTGGAGACTCTGCCCGGAGACAGACTGCGTTGGAGACTCTGCCCGGAGACAGACTGCGTTGGAGACTTTGCCTGGAGGCAGACTGCGTTGGTGACTGCCCCCAGGCAGATTGCTTTGGAGGGTCTCCATAGGCTGGAGCCCCCTCTGGCGGCAGAACCAGCGTGATGTAAGGTGATGAGGTGGAAGTTGAATTGGGATATTGTGTGGAATTATTCCGATTGGTATTACATAGCATTCGTTTACTTTTAATTCATCCGCGTATCACAATTATGATGCTTCTTGATTAATGAAAGTATTAAATTCTGACATCTACGGCCTACGAATATGCGTTCTACGTGTAGGGGTACGCTTAACTACGCAATATACAAGGCTACAAGGAGAGGAAAGCCAAGAGTTCTGTATTTGGATGCAAATTTGCATTTATATGCCAGGTGCCGGGGCAATATTTATCTCATTAAGAACAAAAGTAATATATGTTAAGCTTGACATATATTCGAAATCACAAATCTATAGAATCTTAAACCCAGAATTCCGGACTGTAAATTCATGTTAGTTTTGTTGATATGGTTCCAATACTTTTCTTGTTTATACTACAACACAAGCCGGAAACAAAGCAGCAAAATATTAAAATTACTCTAAGTAGCGCAGTAATGACCCTATTTTCATTTGTATTGTTCCAAAGATCGAATATATTTTAACTTATTTCATTACTTTGTTTTTCGTAGGAATTTATCACCGTTGTAATGTCTTTCTAAATATTCCCTTGAAACTGGGGTATATAATCTTATTGATAATGTCATATAATTAAACTACTTACATAAAAGTGTGGTGAGGGGTTGGTTTGAATAATTTATTTATAAAAATCCTCGATAAATTCTGACCCTTATCTTTTGTTCATATGTGTGTATTTATATAATAATAAAAAGATTCCGTGGCCCTATCATGTATTTTTAAGAAAAATGTTTCTGGAAAATCTAATAGTGTGTGTGTGTGTAGGAGCAGCGGTGAGGAGAAGAACTTCTCAAACAGAAACGGACGAGAGCGACGGTCTTCAGAGTTGGTTTGAGTCTTCATTGAGAAGGGGACTTTGCTGGCAGGTGAGAACAATTCTCGTATGCGGTCATCTCACTAGAAGGCGACTGAAATTTATTTAGTATCAACATCTACATTTTTTTAAACACAGAATGGAACAAATAATCGACGGTTTTGTTTGAACACATTAATACCAAAAATTTAAACATCCGTTTTGAATATAATAACATCTGTTAACAACCTGTGCCTTTCACAAATGCAAATATTTAGCGATTGAATACTCTTCAAGGCGAGAACTGTTGATTAGTGAGCTCCCGAAGGTCGTCGTGGAGCGAATGCCCCAACTTGCGCTCTGCCCCCCCCCCGTGGCGAAGAGCGAGCTCGTTCGTGGCCGAGGGGCCTGCGCGCAAAGCCAACTATTGTTGCAAGGAGCCGCTGCCTGAAGGTTGGCTGTATTGAGACTGTCTCTTCGCTTTAGAAGGAGCTACGATCTACTGAGATTAGCCGCGACACAAATGTCGGAACCCTATTGTGTGTAGCTTTACTGATAACAAAGTCTATTCTTCGGGATATTTTTGTGTATTCACTATCATATAACAATAGATAATAAGAGAAGTTCGTTTCTTACAAGTAGGAAAGACAAGTCAATTAATTGCATACACTAATTGTAATGAAACAGAAATTAGCTTGCATGCGTCGACTTGCAATGGGTTAAGAGAGAACGTTCTCTTTAATCATTCGTTTGCTGGCACTCCGCCAGTCCCCTTTGAGAGATTGCTCCGTGTGCTCGCTGCTCTGCGCCCCGGCCCTCGTGGCCTTCGCCGCGCTGCCGTGTGACATCGCCCGCGTCGCGTGGCGCGATGACCTAATTGAATGAAACGCCAACAGATGGCAGTTCAGCAGAGAATTTACTTTTAAATTAAGAACTGTTTCCTCTTCTGGTAGCAAGAGTGCTGAGAGAAATAACAAAGAACAACTGCAGATTTAATAATAATTTAAATTTACTGCTTTTATATATTGACATTTAAAACTATTGATTTGCTTAAACTATTTCAAAAACCAAATACACGAAAAAAAGTATAAATACGTGTACAAAAACGAATTGTACGAATAAAATACAAAATCCCACCCAGGTGATTCTTGTAAGCCACTCTTCATTAATCTAGGAATTTTACCATTACCTTGTCTGTTGATTTACGAATCAGTAACTTAACCAGTCTGTTGATTTACGAATCAGTCATAACTTCATTTTCTGTGCACGTCTTCTAGAGTTCAGTGGGAAATATAGTTATTCAAATTATCGTTTCCATGTTGTGGCAGGAAGTATTATCTCTTGACGAAGGACCTCGGCAAGTATTGCGTGGCCATTCAAAAAATTGATATAATCCCGAACAAACACATCGAATCTCTTTTTCCTCTCATTTCCAGGAAAATTTACGGTTTTTATTTTATTAAACTCTCCTTCTACGGAGGCACTAGATGCAGGTATTCTACCATACCCAAATTTATCATGGAACGCGCGGGTCCATAAGGGTAAACAATTATATCAAATGAGACGCTTTGGCTAATTTGTAAATAAATGGGTCTCTTCTGGAAAGATTTTCAACCTGTTTGTTCATATTAAGGCTCATCGTTTCCATTTACCATGTCCATTTGCATTCCAAAATCTGATTTATTAAGATCTTTAGACAGGGATTTTGGTGAAGCATTCTTCAACCGCAGCGAGTACTCACTAATGGAAGACGGAGATGTAAAAGGGCTTTTAAAATTATAATATGTTGTCACACTGTTTGCCAGGAATCTCCTTCAATTAACCCACACGTTTCTGTCTGGCTTACAATTAGCATGGATGTAAAGATATTCTGTGTCAATTGAAGATTTGTTGAAATTATTAATTTTCCAACAATAGCCAAATAAAATGTTCTAACCAATCTTGGCACATCTTTCAAAAAGTTTGAATAACATTTCAAAAAGTGCGCTACATCTATGCGTACATAACATTGCGGTGTTGGGATTGCGTCATTCAAAAATGAATCAGCATACATTTATTGTTAAAACCTGCAAAATGTTTTCAATTAGCAGCCAAGAGAGCCTCGTGCTCGATCAGGTGATCACTTTAGGAATTGGTACCCCTGATCGAATCCATGGTACGAGCCAGTACATAATTGTGCCCGCATCATGAACTTCAGACAGCATTTGGTTAACTGCAAATTGCCCGGCCCGACAATTTATGACACATATGTATAAAAAGATGTGACCACTGGAAGTCGTCTATTTGTTGCACATATCACCAGCATCAATAGCCATGCGCGTGAGGTTCTTCTCGTGAGCCTGAATGTTTTTTTGAAATTTGTTGAAAATGTAGCTAAAAAGGGTCACCCACTACTTTGAACAAAAGTGCCATCATTTTCACTCTTGAACATTTGCAAATATTTTACTGCATTTTTTTCAGAAAACTCTAAATCTTTCAATTCTTTTCTTGCCATAATTAAAACCGATCGCTTCGGGATTTGTGGAGGTTCGGGAACTCCAGGAGACATTAAGACACTGGCTTGTTGGGCACGATAGCGGTCTGTCGACATTTCGCAGAGTTTCCTACCAATACGCTGTCGCATGAGACGTCGTAGAAATCTCTTTCTACATCCACTTTCAGTTCCGAGGCGAATTTTGCAATGGAACATAACACAAACTTCTGCGATGTCAATTCTGATAAAGAGTTTGGAACCGCATGCACATTCACCTGAAATTTTTATTTCCAATTAGTACATGTAATAATAAAAAATATCAAATCAGAATAGAACAAAAAATTAAACAACAATATTGGGGGCTTACATTCATAGATACAATTTTTTTGTAGGTTACTTTACAATGAGGATGTCGTTGAAAGAACGGCATAACATGAAAACACTGTTTCCAGAAAAATGACAAGAAGTATGTAACGTGCAAGGAACTCACATGTATTAAATCGACTATTTGACTTTTATGCTACTTTCATTTTTAGTTCAGAGACACATTTTAAACTCTTTCTGATAACACTTGCTAACTGCCGAAAAATACACACAAAGCAATACAAAATTACGCAAAAAGTTCTCATATTAAAAATGTAACACGAGGAATATATTGTTTAACGCTGAATATAAAACATGTATCTTGTAGTTTTAGAGAGGCCGACAAAATTGAACATTGCATTTTTTAAATGTCAGAGGTTTGAATGAAAATCTATCAAGTACCAATTATACAAAATGCACTGTGGTCTAATGGAGCAAAACATTTTTGGTTATTTTTTTTGAAAATTGAAACGTCTGAGATTTCATGAAAAGATCCTATATAGGAGAGAGATATATATATATATATATATATATATATATAAATGTTCCTCAAGTTTGAAAGCGATATTTTAATTTTTTTGGGAGGAGTACTATAAATGAAGACAGCGGGATGTTTTCCAAATTTAAAAAATTGGCCCCAGCCTTTTTGATTAAATTTGTTGTGGTTAGTGCGAAAAACGTTTAAGAGAATGGTGGGCATCTGATGCTCGTTGAAAACACTAATTTTTCGAAAACCACCATACCGAAGATAGAAATAAACTAAAGAGAGATTTGTTCCTATTTATTTATTTTACGTCAAAAACAGCAAGGCGTATGACGCTATAGGAAAAGTGAATTGTGTGCACATTTTCAAATTGTGATCCCTACACTAAGTCATATACTACTTAAATTTTGAATTTTGGAAGGAGAAAAACAAAACTCCTATGTAGTAAAAATCAATTTTCAAGGATAAATACAATAAATTTTGAATTTTGAAAGGGAGAAAAAAAACAAAACTCCCATGTAATAAATCTAGTTTCAAGGATAAATAAGCAATAAATTTTGAATTTTGAAATGTGTTCCTTAAAGAAATTTATCCTTTATGAAATGTGTTCCTTAAAGATAGATTTGGAAATAAGATAACGTATAATTTTTCGAACATTTGAGTACTTTTGGTGTAATTTTGCGTACAAATACGAGCGAGAAGGCACGTGCTGTTTCAGCACCTCTAGTATTAAAAATTCTGATAAGTTTATAGTCAGATCAATTGTCATTGCCTGCGAAAGCCCCATCTTTCATTTCACTTACAAGGGAACTTTCTCACCGCGCAAGTACAGTGTTCTTGCCACAGCAGGTCGAAGTTTCGAGCACGAGGGCATTGACTGCTAGAAAATATATTTAGAAGGCCTGTTTAATAGTTGGATCAATTTTATATCATTCAAACCTCCTACGAGAATTACCTGAGCTGTATTTGACTCCCACTAGTATTTACTTACCTTGAACACTACCACATGAAAGGTCTGCACTGATGTAATGGTATTTAAATTGAAAACCATACTTCAACTTAGTCTTTTCCCATACTTTGTTTGTGATCATATCTTGCCAAATGCCTTCATTAAATTTATAACGTAAGGCAATTCTTCTTTTTCCGTTTACTCTTCGTGCGGGGTTTCTTTTACGTGATTCATTTCATCAAAGTTAGATCTTTGAACACTGAAATTTGAATTAATTTCAAATTTCTTCCATTTAATGAAGTGTTGGTGGGACTCAAATGGTCTTCACTATTAGAAACCGAATCATTCTCATATTCACTATTTGATCTAGAAACAAATGTTCAGATATTAATTACTCAAAGTTATTTTGTATTTCACAAAAATGTAAACACAGTGCTTTCTAATATCTAAAGTTAATCATTATATCATGAAGATGCAAAACAATATTACTTATTAGATAATTACAATATTTTTAAAAAGTTTTTTCAAGAAATTGACAAAATGTTCAAAACAGATCCCTAAAGCTCGTTTGAGTACATTTTTCCTTTTACAATGAAAATAGAAAATATAATAACTTTAAATAAAAATAAATAATCGTATTATTATAATATTCGTATTACCACTTACATAATAAGTAGATAAATAATGCTCATTCATTAATTCATATTTTGTTTATTATTAAATCAATAGATGAAACGCCTCCGGATTAAGAGTGTGCCACGAGGTGTTTTAAAGAACACTTCTTGTAGGAATATTCATAATAATAAAAAGAACAAATAATGTAATAATAATAATAATAAATGGCTAGTCGCTAATAACCGAGTTGTTGATGAATGTAAATAAGATAATTTTAACAGAAACATAACATGATAAATCAAAACCACTACATGAGAAATTTATGTAGTTTTTTTTTTTTTGCTAATTACTTGTCCAAAGGGAATATTCGTCGCTCTAAAACTATTATCGGAAATGCAATATTTCGCCAATACCAATTCGTTAATATCCCTTCGTTAGGCAATTGTGGGTCTAGTAGATCCATTGAGGGTTGAGAACTATCTAGCTATACGTTTAGGAGACCTGACATCCTGTATTGAATGATTTGGCATCCCGTATCACAGTAGCCTTATCCCTTTTTATTACATCACGTAAGTCCTCATCCTCCACGTGTTGGCTAATGCCAACTTCATCAGTCTCCTTCGAGGATGATTTCAGAATTTATGCACCCATTTTGGGTAATACGAACATTAAATGGTTAATTCAAGAGTTAACCACATTTCCACTTTTTCCATAGACCATTGAAACAAATATTTAATCAACACATTGAGCGTAGGCATGCAAGGTCGGTCTTGGTTTTCAAATGAAGGAATGTACATGATCAAGGTATACTTTTTTTCAGCATTCCTTCACCTAAAGGTTCTCATTTTTATCTATTGTTTGCTCCAGTCGATTTAATTTTAATAATTTCTACACTAAAATAGCACGTAAATGCCAGTACTTCTAGGAAAGGTAGAGTGAAAAGAAATGTTTGTAATCATACCCTTTCAAACAGTGGTGCTACTTTATTTTTCCATATGAATGAACGATTTGACGGTGGTCGGTACCGGAACAGGGCTGAAACGTGCCTAGCACCAAACTTTGAATTTGAAAAATCATGGCTTTTGATAAATACTAATTTACATCTTGTAATTACTAGAAACCACAGAAAATAGTTTTTATCAATGCATACAGCTAGCCATATGGATGTTCGTTTAGCCAAGCGTTTCAGCCGAAGAAACATTCAGCCATCCAAGCAGTGAAAAAACACCTATCTTACATTGTTTGTAACTTTTTTTTTCTACCAGCATTATAAACGACCTTTCCTGTTGCAAGAAATCGTTCATAAAAGGACCTTTTACGACACAAATGACGTATTAGATTTTACGGCACGAATCATTGCGTCATCACACATTCAGCCAACCGCAAAGAGAGAATCTTGGGGAGGTAGCGGTAAGTCGACCACAGTTTTCTCGTACAATGTCAAATACCCGAGACGTCACATGGAAGTTGTTTCGTATTACTAAGTTTGATTCACTTAAAAATTTATAATGCTGTTATACAAAAAATAGCGTATGTAACTCGTTTATAATGTTGCTTTATTGCATTCGTACAAATTTGAAAGCTTAACATTATAAACTAATAGCATAAACTACTATTTCCTAATCAACTTTTCAACTTCAACGCTTTCATATACTCTTCTAAATATATTAAACTTTTTGATGTGTCAATTATTTTTATTTTTCAGTTACCGGAAGCATTAAGGTGAGCAAAACTGCTTTTTCTTTTAACTAAATAAATTTTCACAGGAATTAAAAAGCACCAAAAACACATCCAATGAAATTCACATATGTTAGTTATGGAACATTATTGAACATTCCTTCCATTTGAGATTACTCCACCTGTCTGCCCTCAAATGATGACTATTTATAGTTAACATTAAGGTTTGGAAAGAGTATGGTCCACCTGGACTAAATAAATTTTCTGCTATAAACTCTTTCGGCATTATCTTCTCCACTTTCAGATTTACATTGCTGTGCTAACATTTTCAATTTCTTTTCAAAAATATTTCTTTCATTTTGCCAAATTTCTTTTTTTTTCAATAAATTTAAACATGTGAAATTGAGATCTGCAATAAGTAAGTGAATTTTGACGGGCAATAACATTAAAACAACTGAACACTTCGGTGAAATTAATGTATGTTATTAAGAAATATTTGTAAACAGTCGTTGACAACTACCGCTCTTGTCCAACTCCTTTCAAAATGGTGTCCATTTAAAGTTTACATAACGAGGATGAAAAATAAAGCGTAATTTTCATTAACTAAGTGACCTTTGACGGGCTATTCCAGAAAAACAACTAAAAGCACTTCCATGAAATTAATACATGTTATTTAGTGGACATTTGATAATATATTTCGTTAATAACAGTCGTCTCGACCTCTTTTTTTGAAAATGGCGAACGTTTAAACTTTACTTGACGAGCTTTTGAAGAAAGTGCCATTTGCCTAAGTGATCATTGACGAACAATTATAAAAAAACAACAACATAGAAACATCTTCGTCAAATTAATACATGATATCAAGTAAACCATTGCAAATATTGCTTCAATTTGCCTCTCTCTGTGTACACGCAATCAGTAGTCGACGCGTGGGTGACATGATCTGGACAGGAAATGACCTCGGTCATATGCGCAACCGCGACTTCTAAAAACAGGTCTCTAGTGACATGAAGATAACTGGTTCACAGGAAGCCAAGCCAGGTGGCTAGGTCACTGGCATTTCCATATCATGATACTTATCAGTTATCACTTTGTGGGCGGCGCATTGGCCCACTTTGACATGCGCCATCTTTGACAGGATAAGTAACAGAATAGTGAAATAATATAAAATGATTAATTATTGTTTGATAACAAAAATGGCAAACGAGTAGTACTGTGGAACTCAGTACTATATTTTATTTACTAATTCATTACTACTATTATATACAATTTATTCCTTTTACTACTTGAGAGTTTTTCTGTTCTTCTACTTTTAAAAACTATTCCTAAAAACTTTATAAACACTATCTCGACTTAGTTTTTACGTCATTTCCCCTTGCGTCAAGGGGTAAATCCCCCATTCAGACCACCGTGCGACGTTTAATCTGTCCAAACTTGCGAAAGAATTTGTAAAATATAAGCATTTTAACCCTCTTTAGTCGCAGAACTGATTTACCTAAATAGTCTCAATATGGAGAGTTTCGTGTTCACAAATTGCGCATGAAACCAAAACATTTAGTCAGTCAAAAATGTTTTAATTGATACAGTTTTTAATGCACATTAATCTATCGTTCAGTTTTACATAAATAAAAATTTCAAACATAATATTGTTATTAAATGAGGGATTTTTTAAAATTGAACGTAATGAAACGCCTGCGCATATAATATCTGATTGAGGTTTGACGATTTTTTTCTCAATCACGGAAAGATCGTCTTAGAGCTTTTGAAGATTACTCGCAGTTTGTGATTTTTGGACATGCGATGCGATTTTTGGACATGTCACTTGATACATTTTTTAACGTAATTCATGAGATTTTGATGCAATATCAAGAACAGCTTTTATTTCAACCCTATTAGTAGAATTGCCCTTTCACAAGTTCAGTTTTATCTGTCTTGGGTTATCCTCTGATTTGTGTATGTTACTACTTTTTCTAGAGTGGAACCAGGAAAGAAGATATTCCATGCACCGGCTACGGATTTCATATTGTTTGCTGACCTTTCACCCTGGTAAATATAAGAAACACTCTGTATTAGTGGGTGAGGTGTACGCAATTTTTCAGGCGGTTTACACATGCCACAAAGTATTCTTTTATCGTAAATGAAGGGCAAATCAAGAAAAGAACTGTCGAAACATGCTGCAGCGTCAAATCACAATCTGCAATTTCATCTGGAAGTTCGATTGAAATACGTTGTTTTTACAGTCTACCTCACCTTGCACATATTTTACATTACAATTTTCATTTCCTTACTTTCTGAACGCAGAAATTAGTTGCAGATGACGCTTCGACATCGCGTCATTGCCTGATTCTTCCACAGACGAATTACGATCATTGTCTAGCAGATAATTTTCTTCCTCTCTGTCTAAAATACCAATTTCAAAATCAGTAGCTTCATCTAGCACATCCAAAACCATTTTTCTAAATTGTTCTCATTTATTAACGATATTAAATGATAAAAATACCAGAAGAAACAATAAATGCTTCAGCTGGCACAATGCATTCAGCGGAGAAATCGAATACTCGAGAACATTCGCGTCACGAGACAACTCACGGGTCAGCGCACGGAAGTTGGCAGAACACGTTGTCACCGGACGAGATATTACAGCCGCGCATTCTAACCGATTCCCTGAAAGGCAATTGAGAGCAGTGCGACCATTCCCAGTTCCACAACAAAATGGTGCAGCAAGACCTGGAGGAGAAACCTGTGACGCGGGATCAAAGCATGGGTTAAACGATAATGTATGACAATTGTATTATAATAACGACAATAATGTAAAATGATAGGACATAATATAACATAACGTACAACGATAGCGATGTAATGCGAAAGGTAAATGCTAATGTATTTTATCAAGAATTTTAAGCTACGAGAACTGCATTTGAAAAATCTGGTTCTAAAAAATACCTAACCTGTGTATTGTATTGAAAAGGTTCATAATTGAAATATATCCTACCTTTTTATAATAAATTTGTGTATATTTCGGAATTAGGTGTTATCGAAGTTCTACCACATAGTGCATATCGGAATTATTATTGGACCGTGGAACTAGAATTCACATGTACGACACATTGCACTTTAGAAGAAATTATTAGGACATATTTCACCCATCCATATGCATTTTGACACGATATGACTCACATCCGCGGAACAATTTCAAAAACAAATAAAGTATTTCTCAAAAAGGAAATAAAAAAATATTTTTTGTATACCAGCATTATAAACAACCCTTTTCTATTAACAAAATCGTTCATAAAATGGCATATTATGGCACAAACAATTACGTCATCGCTATTTCTGCACTAATTATGACTCATCACTGACACAATAGTCACAACCCCCTTTTATCATCCAACCATGATGTATAAAGAAGGCAGTGGTACCATGTAGACAGATTGCCATGCAGCAATAAAATCAAATACGTTATGACAAAACTTACACTTATAAAAACTAATTCATTACTCCTTTAAAATTATATGTTGCTTTCATTTGGTAATATTTAACAAGAATAACAAAGAGCGTCTAATTAATTCTTAGGAACATGAATATTAATTGTACAATTTAAATTTGTCAAAGACACTCCAGAAGATGCATTAATTCTGTGCGTTTGTTTTTCTTTACTTTCAGCACTAACTAATATCTTGTTAGCTATTTTAACCCTTTTATTCACTAATTCTTCAGTGTACGATTCAGCTACCTCCATGACTTAAGTGCAGTAATATCGCCATTATCGGCGAGAAACGTCGCGGATGTCCTCATAAACGAACACACGCACATTTACTAAGTGCATTTAATTTTGAATATGTTCACCATAACGTAGACGCTTTATATGCTGTGGACGTAATATTTAAAGAAGCTTGCAATAAAAAGAAACTACCTACATTTACTTAAAACTATTATTTAAAATATATTTCCAAAACTATTTTCAAATTTAAAAGTTTTTTTTTTTGTTATTTTGTTGAAATTAAATACCTTCTTCATGCAACTTTTATATTTTTAATTTTTTTGCGGGGGCTTCGTTTGAGCACTTACCCGGGCACGGCGACAGCCGGCACTGTTTAGTGAAACTGATACTAAATTGAGTAATAACTATTATTGGCGTACTTGCAGTCATTTTCAGTAAGCAGGGGGATAGGTAGTTGTTGTTCTTTTATGAGTAACTTTTCTCGAACATGATTTCTGTTGTCACATACGTAAGAATACAGTGACGATGCAGTTTTCTTGCCATCTAATTCTGTAGAAATAGTCTTCCATAAACTGTCGCTTTTAGATGTAATTTTATTATTTGGTAACACAATTTGTGAGCTATATTTTAAAATTACATTTTCAACATTTTCACTGCTCACAATGGAGGGTCTGCCGGGTTTCCCCATCTTCGTGTAAAATACTTACGGTTAATGTCACAAAAACTATCACTAGCTCATTAGGCGTCATTTAGTTCACAAATCTTCTAAATCGCACGATTTATTTGAGACCGGATAGAAACATAAATTTATTTCCACATTGCAAGTGAAAAAAAGTGCCGAAATGATAAGAAGTCCTTGTACTATTTTTCGCTAAAGTTCACAAGCACTTAATTTAAGGGCTATATTAACAAATACTACATAACAATACGTATAATATATTAAAAGACAGCTGTTTTCTGCCGTATAGTTTAAAAATTATGAAGCTCTGAATACTGTGAAGATGTCCGTACTTGAGTGCTTTTGTTGTATCGCAGCGCATTTAGCTAGCTGACGAGCTAAGGCTATATTAACTTATCACTACATAACAATACGAGTAATATGAAAATACAGCTGTGTTCTGCTAACTAGTTTAAAAATTATGAAGCCTGAATGCCGTGAAGATGTACGTACTTGAGACGTTTTGTTGAATTGTAGTAAATACTTTTCACAAGTTCACGAGCACCACTTCAACGATCCGCATATCGACAAATAGTACGTTATGGTATGAATAGTATGTTGAAAGCATGTTCTGTATATTCTGTTCGTTCGTTTAAAAGTACGAGTTGAATGGTGTTGCAATTTGGTATATTTAATTACTATAATATATACTAATAATTAATAATATTATTAATATCGGTGAGCCTATAATTTGGGTATATGTAGTTTTGTTCTAACTGTAATTTTAATGTTTCTATGTAAAAAAGTTTAGCAGTTGAATGGTCTTTCGCCAATTGAATGGTATTGCAAATTATTATTTTGCATGAGTATTTATATTTGAGTACATATATTTATGAACATTAATATTTATTAATAATATTAATATTTTTGGAGAGCCTAAAATTAGCATATAATTTGTGTATAAGTAAGTTTGTTCTAACTTTAATATTTGATTTTGTGTCTGCTGGCTTTATTCTAAAGCTGGCAGAACATTAATTTTCGAGAAAACTACAAGAGCCTAAAATTTGGGAATACAGCAATTAGCCTATAATTAGCGTAATATTATGAGCTTTTTTTTTTTTGTGTGTGTTCTCCTATAGTGTCTGCCAGCTTTATAGACATATAAGTAACGTGGTTCTGGCACCACTCAAATTAATGCTTCAAAAGGTCAGTACTTAAGATGTTTTGTAAATGTTTTAATCAATGGTGAAATTTTATGAATTGTATGTTATTTATATTACTCCACAAAAGTCGTCATTCAACAGAATTAAACCAATAGTTCTGAATCGGCAGTGTAAATTCAGTAGTGTCTGTACTATCAGAGCCTAATTTCTCCGGACATTTTCAACATTTTCTGAAAAACAACTCCAATTTTTGCTTTAAATTTATTGCAAGATTAGTGTAAAACACTTATAAAGATGGCATAGCTACTATTTTAACTTATAACTGAATTTTCGAAAATTACAATCACCGAATTTTCTTTGGCGTCTTCCTAGAACTAGAAAATTAAATATAGAAATTTTTCCTTCAAATTATATTTGTTGTCCATAATTAGTCCTTTCATTAAGGCATTCTTTTGAAAATTTTAGCAGTTTGCTCATAATATGGTGTACAATATTTGCAATAAAAAATACAAAGATTTTTTTCAAAACGACGCCAATTTTTTCTTTAAAGTTCTTGTAAGAATAGATTAAAATACACATATAAAGGGGGTATAGGTTCGAATTTCCGAGTTAACTCTAAAGTTTGATTTTTTCGACGTCTTCATACAACTATAAAATTGAAGAATTATGGAATTAAACTTTTGTTAGGGATAGTGCAAACTCACTCTATAAGATGACATAAACTCCTATACTCTTTCATTCTTCCTATACTCTTTCATTTTTCCAAATTTACTAATTTTTTGTCTTGTCTCTCATTTATATTGACGGAACGTCGTTCACATTTCTGTTTTTATGGGTACATATGCTTTAAATATTGTCGGATAAAATTTCTCGGAAACACAAACTTTTTTTTTTGTGAAAATGAACTCCAAGGCTCTAACCGTATGTGGGGGGTTTTCGGCCTGAGTATGTAATTCGACACGCATTTTCCCCTCATGTTTGGATGTAGAACATATTATTTTCAAAATATGAAGCTATAATATCTACATGGTAACTACTTACAAGGAAAAATGTTTTTTCCTGTTTAAATTATGGCATTTCTTTTATTTTTTGCTTCTGATATGAACTTAACAGTAATAATTAGTTAAAAACTCACTTGCAGATGCCGTTCAATGCATAGAGTAATAAATTGATTAAAATCACCTTTTTCTCTAAAAATGTTAACAGAAAATTTTATTTCTTAATAAAAATTCACCTAGTTCATAAACTTCCAGAAGCGATAAAATTCTTACGTGCATTACTCTCCATTGCCACATATTAAGCAAAGCAAAATCAAAGAGGACGACTATGTTTGACACTAAATTACTCAAAAAATACTTAAATACGAAAAAATTCAACACGATTTTCTTTTAAAATCTGTTTTTGAAAACCAAATTTCATTAATAAAAAAATTGCATCATCACAATTGTACTTGTAGAAAGACGCTAAAAAATGTATTTCTTCAATTTTCGAAAAGTCAGTTGTAAGAGATCGAGACCTGCACCAATTTCTTAAACGTCTTTCACATTATCCAACAACTTAATTTAAACAGAAACGATGGAGCCATTTTTTTCAATGTCTTGGGTAATTGTAAAGTCAATGGGCTTCATGTAAAGTACCCCCCCTAAGGAAAAATATTATATCGGTTTCAAATTCAAGGAGCCGCGACATATGCCAGACCGATTGAGAAATGTCAATTTTGGAGAAAATCGACTGAACGCTTTAGACGCTGGCGTTGTTCAGAGAAGGACAAATAGGCGTTTTGTCGTCAATGGATTTTTCGATACCAAAGACCCACAGAACATGGATTCTGGCTGCACCACGTGTTCGAGTTTTTTCTTCTAAATTTAGAATCTCAATTTATCCATTGTTTTCGTTGCCAGGGGCCAGTAATAAAGAGTTGTTCTGCCGAACACTCGCCGTTTTTTCGTGCATTACATAACTTTCTAACGCGTAAGCGAGAGTAAGAAGACACTTGTAGTCAAGTGCTTGGCTGGTCGGTAACGCTGCTTCCTAAGCTCCTGCGACCTCCCTCCCAGAGGGTCACAGAATGGCGGTGAGGTGTCGGGGAGAGGGAAGTCAAGGCCGATCTAGAGCTAGCAGTTCAAAGAGCAGGCGGTTGATTTCAACTTTGATTCCTAATTTCCTCATTAATACTAGCAATATTGTTTTATTGTAAAGGTTTACAAATAGTTATTGAAGGGAGTTATACGAAAAAATAAAACAAAATTGAAACAATTTTTTAAAGAATTCTGAACATTTATTACATATTATTCTACATCAATACATTAAATTCTCATAATATAATTAATAGACACAAACACAACTTAAAATTACAAAACAATCTTTTTAGTGATTTCCAATCGTAAAACAAAACTTTCCACTCTAAAACATTATACTATTTCTTGGTTACACAAGATATAATTTCAAAAGCTCTACTATGAAATGCGGATACCATAGTTTTCTGATGACTGCCTGTATGTTTTGTTGGTAACTGAATACAAGTATCGAATCTTGCTAACAAGAAGAACTTAATACATTTTCTCCGATGTAATATAATTCAAAATTCAAGTAGTATATGGCTTCGGGTGGGGATCAAGGAATTATGAAAACGCACAGAATTAACTTCGTAGCACGTCACACACAGTTTTTAACTATTTTTGATGTAAAATAAATAAAACTATTCCCTAATACGTTGTTTAGGAAAAAATGTGTAAAAACCATTAAAGAAGCCAATTTATAGGAAATTACGATCCTATGAGAAATAAAAGCTAAAATTACCGATTCCAATTAATGGTGTACTCGAGAGATTCAAGGAATTTGGTGTAGAAAAATAGTTTTCGAAATTTTATTTTCTTTATGTATTTTTATTTTTTAAATGTATTTTCACCATTCATAACATCCATATCTAACTTCAAAATGGCCCGATGCAACAGACTGCACTGACGAGCTGCTCTCTTCCCTCTGAATGTGCAAACGGAGCATGCGCTTACTTGCGCCCTAGCGGTCGAATGGAACACGAAAGCTGCCCTGAGTGCGCACCAGTGCGGCGAATGGAAAACGGGATAAATGTTAACTACGTGAATGGTCACTTGTTTGACCGATTTCGTGCTAACTGTAACATTCTTCCCGCAGATGGAGAAAGACTATTCCCCAGTACGCGCGAGAAACTGCCTCTGGAGATCAAACAATCAAAACTTTATTAAAATATGTAAAAGCGCATGTTCTTACGTAAGTTTCCATTATACTGAATTTTTTCATATACAGAGGTTTTCCACATGTGTAGGAGCGCAAGTAACTTTCTAAGGTTGTTTATCGCTCAAGCTCTTTTCACAGACTACTGTAAAGGTTGGTATATCTAAGGTCTGTTTTACACTGAAGCTCTTTTGACAGAACACTGGAAAGGTTTTCACCAGTGTGGGTGAGCATGTGTCTTCGTAAGGGTCCTTTGAGACTGAAGCTCTTCTCACAGAGAGAACACTGGAAAGGTTTTTCGCCCGTGTGAGAGCGAACGTTTATATCTAAACTCGCTTTCTGACTGAAGCTCTTTCCACAGGTAGAAAAGAATTATCACAAGTGTGGGCGCAATTGTGCATATGCAAAGATCTTTTATGACTGTAGCTCTTTTTACAGAGAGAACACTGGAAAGGCTTTTCCTTAGAGTGGGTGCGCATGTGCCTTCGTAAGTGTCCTTTCTGAATGAATCTCTTTCCACAAGTAGAACACTGAAAAGGTTTGTCACCAGTGTGGGCACGTATGTGCCTATCTAAGGTTCCTTTTTCCCTAAAGGTCATCTCGCAGAGAGAACATTGGTAAGGTTTTTCCCCAGAGTGGGTGAGCATGTGATTTTTTAAGTTGCTTTGCTACTGAAGCTCTTTTCACAGGTAGAACACTGAAAAGGTTTATCACCAGTGTGGGTGCGAATGTGCATATGTAAAGTTCTTTTCTGACTGAAGTTCTTATCACAGAGAGAACACTGGAAAGGTTTTTCCCCAGAGTGGATGCGCATGTGCCTATCTAAGTTTCCTTTATGTCTGAAGCTCTTTTCACAAGTGGAACACTCAAAATGTGTTTCGCTGTGAATGCGCAAATGCTCATACAATTTTCTTTCAAGACTGAAACTCTTCCCACAGATGCAACACTGAAAAGGATTTTCGCCGGTGTGCGTGCGCACGTGCGTACACAAGCTCCCTTCTTCACTGAAGCGCTTTTCGCAGATAGAGCACTGGAAAAGTTTTTCACTAGCGTGGATGAGAAAGAAGCTACCAAACTCTGGATCTGTCAACAAAGTGCACTTGCATTAGCACTATCAACACTAAAGCAAAGAACAACGCACTCTTTACTTACTAGGTCAAAATGTGGTATTGACATATTAAGAAACAGCTTAGTGATAAACTATCGTTAAGATGACTAAAAGTGACTTAAAACACCCATTTGTAGAAAATGGCCATAAACGTCAGTGTATCTACTGCTTACACATGTATAATGTAAGCTTCTCACGACCCATATGATAGCGAGAATTATGTAATGCTGAGCGGAGAAACGGCGAATTTTCGGGAGGAAAACGCTCCTTACAGACCTGGCAACGAAAAGGTGGATAAATCCATATGTTAAGTGTATGGGGGAAAATCCTTCAACAAGTGGTGTAGTAACCAGTAGCAATGTTCTGAGAGACCTTGATACCGAAATATCGTTTGATGTCAAAATCGACGTCTATGCGTCCTTCCGTCAAAAACGCTGGCCGATAAACCGTTTGGCTCGTTTTCTCCTTAACTGATGAATCGATTTGGAGCCTCGAATTTGAAACCGATATTTTAATTTTACGAAGCACTCTACATGAAGCCCTGGGAGGTATTCAAAATATCGCACCAACGTTTTTGATTTAATTTTCCTAATGGATGGCGTGGAGGATGTTTAAGGCAATAGCGGAGGTCGTTCGGTGAAATACCTAATTTTTAGAAAATTAAAATAAATTTAAAAGTATTTCGGATCAACAATCATTAAGATTGATATTTGTTTCTTAATGAAATGTGCGCAGAAAAAAAAAGAAATTTAAAATAATATGAGGTGCAAATTTTCAAAAATTTCAATTCTTTTTGCATCATTCTGTGACAAATATAACAAATTTTATTTTCTTTACGTCATTTTTTCTTGAAAACGGCACATTTTTTTTAATGAAATTTAATATTTAGATAGCGTAAAGGGCAATTAGGAGAATGGTGCAAATCTCATGGTTGTTGAAATAACTGATTTTGGGAAAATTTTTTAGAAAACTTCAAACATTTTTGGCGTCTTTCAACTGCAACTGTGAAGATACAATTTTTACTTTCGCGACTTACGAAATTTTCCGAAAGTTATTTTATACTACGGAGAAAACCCGTGAATTTTCGGAAGAAAAAAACGTTTTTTCCGGGCCTGGTAACGAAAAAGTTAATAAATCCTGTTCCTAAATTTAGAAAATCTCAATCACGTGGTGTACGCAGAATTCATGTTTTGTTGATTCCTAAATACACACAATTCGATTAACTGCAAAACGTACGTCTGTCTGACTATCCGTCCGCCTGTGAGGCACTTCGTCCGTCAGTTCATCTGTCAGTCCGTCGGCCGGTCCGTCCGTCTGTCTGTCCGTCCATCTGTCTGCGTCTGTTTGTTTGCCTCTTGTTCTGCCCGTTTGCCTCTCGTTCTGCCTGTCTGCCTCTCGTTCTGCCTGTCTGCCTCTCGTTCTGCCTGTCTGCCTCTCGTCCCGCCTGGGTCTGCTCTGCCTTGCCTGTCTGCCTCTCGCCCCGCCTGCCCGCCCCTGCCCCCGCCTGCCCGGCCTCGCCCCGCCCGCCTGCCTCGCTGTTCTGCCTGCTTGCCTCTGCCCCCTGCCTGCCTGCCTTGCCCTGCTCCGTTTGTCTCCTTTCTTTGCACCGCGCCGCCCGCGCCTGCCCCTCGCCGTTCCGCCTGCCTGCCCCTCGTTCTGCCTGCATCTCGTTCCGCCCGTCTCGCCCTCGTTCTGCCTGCCTGCCCCTGCCCCGCCCGCTCTGCCCCCCGCCCGCTCTGCCTCCCGTCCCGCCCGCCACCTCGCCCCGCCCGCCTGGCCTCCCCTGCCCCGCCTGCGCCTGCCTCCTCGTTCCCGCCTGTCTGCCCCTGCCCTGCCTGCTCTGCCTCTCGCTGTCTCCGCTCTGCTCTGCCTCTGCCCCGCCTGTCTGCCCCTGCCCTGCCCGTTTGCCCCCGTCCAGCCCCGTCTGCCCTCGTTCTGGCCTGCCCGCCTCCTGCCCCGCTCCACCCGCCTCTCGCCCCGCCTGCCTGCCTCTGCTCCACCGCCCGCCCCTGCCCTGCCCGCTCTGCCTCGCCCCGCCTGTCCGCCTCGCCCCGCCTGTCTGCCCCTGCCCTGCCTGTTTGCCTCTCGTTCTGCCCGTCTGCCTCTCGTTCTGCCTGTCTGCCTCTCGTTCTGCCCGTCTGCCTCTCGTTCTGCCTGTTCTGCCTCTCGTTCTGCCTGTCTGCCTCTCGTTCTGCCCGTTTGCCTCTCGTTCTGCCTGTCTGCCTCTCGTTCTGCCCGTTTGCCTCTCGTTCTGCCTGTCTGCCTCTCGTTCTGCCCGCTTGCCCCTGCCCCGCCTGCCTGCTCCCCTGCCCCGCCCGTTTGCCCCGTTCCGCCTGTCTCGCCTCGTTCCGCCTGTCCTGCCCCTCGTTTCGCTTGTCCCGCCTCTCGTTCCGCCTGCCCATCCCTCGTTCCGCCTGTCGCGCCTCTCATTTGATCAGTTTCGTCTCTCGTTCGGCCTGTCTGGCCCCTCGTTCCGGCTCTCTGCCTCTCGTTCCGCCTGTCCTGCCCCTCGTTTCGCCTGTCCCGCCTCCGCCCCTCGTTCCGCCTGTCCCGCCTCTCGTTCTAGCCTGTCTGCCTCTCGTTCTACCTGTTTGCCTCTCGTTCTGCCTCTCAGTCTGTCTGTTACTACATTAAACTTAAAGGCCCTTACAACTCCGTTTACGATTACTTTAAAAGTTTTTTCCACTCACCTGAGGAGCATGAAGCAACTTCTGGTTTGATTGCTGCACTAGAAGAACTTTCAGAGCATTCCGCAAGAGGATCCTACAGCCAGACGTTACAAAATTATATCACTCAGAACTGAGATACACAAATGCAAAGGTTGGAGGATATCATTAGCCTTGGTACAGTACAATTTGATCACTAACCTAGTTTATGGGGTTAACAAACACCAGAGGATATACACGCTTTGGGGTCCGTGATATCGCAAGTGTTGGTTTTGAAAATCATCTGTCACTTTTGAACATCACAGAACTACATAAATTGTTTTCTTCAAAATTAATATTCCCCGATGAGTCTAGCTCTACTCAAATTCCTACGAATTTGAAATGAAACGCCCAATGTTTTTGTGTTGGCCCCTGGGACAAATGGCTCCAGTATCTCCTTCTTCACTATTTTTACTACTATAAAGAAAAGTATGGTTATAATAACTAGGCGTGCTGCAGATTAGCAAAGACTGGTTTTTGCAGTGCATAGAAATGGAAAACTAGTAGCAATACAATTGCACATACTTTGTCATATTATTTCCAAAAGATGAAACAGGGAAGCAAGGAAAATTTCACATATAAACTGAACATCGAGAAGCAAAGGCCATTATATGTATCGTAATACAGCATTCAAAACATCATTACTAGGGAACGGATTTTCATGTATTTACATGTTTTTACAGGAACTAGATACTTGCATTCAATAATAATTTTTAGAGTTCACAAGACATTCTGAATGAATTGAAACTATTTTTATTTCACATATTTTGGTATAATTACATGTTTTTACATATTTTACCTACTACTACATATTTCGTTATATTTTAATATGTTTATATATCGAAACGGAACATTTCAGATGCACGTTTGCATTATATGCTACGGAATCATCTTTCATAAAGATCAAATGTAATGCTGCTGGGCTTCTATGACCACCATATCTTCGCCATATTTGTCAACCCCCTCCCGCTTACTGCGTACTCGGAGTCAAGAATGAGCGGATTTCTGTGAACAAAAGTAATTTCAACTACGATTTTGCTCATATTTCCAACAGCACATTCGTTACTCGATCGAAAATTAACAAATATTTTTTACAGAAAATTGTCTTATGCGTTGTTCGATTGGGGGGGGGGGGAGACGCGTGGCAACGCGTTTGCAACGTAGTTGCAGACGCTGTTGGAAGTAGACGCAACAAATAAAAAATCAATACATAGACAATGCAAATTGTAGAATAGAGTAAAAATCTAATTAATATTAGAATATTCAATAAGAAACTTTAATTAAAACTAAATTACTTTTCATATCCTTTTGATTTATTTTTGTTTTCAGAGGATTTTTCGCATGGCCCATATTTGGAAGGAAACCTATATTTCAGAGTGTCATTCTATTAATAATTACATACTCTATTCTTCGTTCACCCTCAGAAAAAAGCTGATGTAAATAAACCCGAGGCATTCACCCGTCTTGCTCCGATTCTCAATCGCCGACTGCGCAGCACTACTTTCGGCCAAGCGCGCTCACGTGTCGGTATAGCCCAAAAGAGAACCCGACATCTGCAGATCACCAGTTGAATATTAACATTTCTAATAGCTCCGCAAACACATGTTTACCAACATTAACAGAAACTACGTAATGTCAATATCCAATTTACATTATTTCGAATGTATTAACATTTACTTTGATCTCATGCAAACAATTTACTTACGATCACTCTGCTTCAGGAAGAGGTTAAATTCCTTCCATGCCTGAAGCAAACGATTCGGTGTTGGAAGAAGAACCTTCGGTGATGACTATCTTGTCCACGACACTGTCACTGAAGCCATCTACCTCCCACAACCTCTGTTCCTCTTTAATAGTACGCTCTACATCACGTTTTTTTTGTTTTTTTTAATTTGTTGCGTCCACATCTTGACGCAACGCGTCTCCAAGCCCCTTAAGGGGCGTTGAGCTCTTTACACTTGGGAGTAATCCCATTAATGTGCTTTTACTTTAATAATTGTCAAGTCCGTCACGTCGCAGCTCAGTCAATGCCTTTTATCCTCGGCCACAGGGCCACTGACGACGTTAGATCCTGCAACTGGCCGGTCACCCAACTGACAAACCCGCGAGTCTCGAATGCGCTTAACCTTCGTGACTTCACGGAGCGTAGTAAACGCATTCGGCTAGCGCCGCCGGCGTTCTAGAGTCACTTTAGAAATACCTTGTTCGAGAAGTGCTGAAAAGCGCTAAAAATGAATCCAAAACGTTCGATACCACACGCTTCTAACCACTCCGTAATAGTTTACCACCATAGTGTTTCACTACGGAAGGTCCTGCACCGCTCTCCGACATCTTCAAGCGAACGTTGCGAACTGCTTGACTAAAATCTCTAAACTGATCTGCTTCGCTTCGCATGAGTATACCGCCTTCCATCGTGCGTGACCGAACCTGCGTCTATCATCAGTTCTTACGAAATCAACAGCTCCAGTTACTTCTGCGCGTGGGTACAGTTTGCCTCTTGACTCAAGTAGAGAGCGGGTGCTGACAACCTGTCACTGAAATCGATATTTCTCCGGGAAGGGCAGGCGGGAACAAAATTCAAAATTTTATTGTTAATGATCCCAAAGATTTTATTACATGGGAGTTTTTGTTTTTGTTTTCCCTTTCAAAATTCAAAATTTATTGCTTATTTATTTTTGAAAATAGATTTTACTACATGGAAGTTTTTGTTTTTTTTTCTCCCTTTCAAAATTCAAAATTTAAGTAGTATATAACTTAGTGTAGGGATCACAGAATTTTGAAAATATGCACACAATTCACTTTTCCCCATAGCACGTCATACGCAGTTTTTAACTGTTTTTTTTGACGTAAAAATAAATTTAAAAAAACAATGGTCTTCTTATTTTCGAGTCTGAGTTATAGATTATAAGTTTCGTGAGCCACTATATCGAAAACTATTTTCTTCTGCACATGAATACGTTCGAGGTCTCTCGTCAACTAACCAATGGCAAGTATCCCAAAGCACGTGCTATAGTTTAAATCCACTTTTTCCTTAGGGTGAACGGGGAATAGCGGTGCTACAGAATGGCAAAAGCATTCTCTTAGTAATGATCTTTAAGTTTCCTGGGTGGACTGGGTTTTACGGTCTTGCCCCATCCTCTTGCCAGCTGCCATCTCGTCACCCTAATTACATTTTTTCTAAATTTTCTCATCTTCTTTGTTTTCTAATAATACAACCGAAATAATACTTCAAAAATATTAAAGAACAGTAAAGCCTTGTCCTTAATAGAAATTTTCACTGAAAAATTTGAAGCCAGTTTTAAGAAAATTGCATGAATAAGCATTACTGTAAATGCGAAATTAGCTCTTTTTCACAGGTTCTATTGAGTTTCCGAAAAACTTCTTTTAAAGTCATTTGAAGTACTACCACTCACAAATGCAATATGTATACAGATCGACAGATATGTGCATATTAACAGTGTGAGATATTTGAAATGCTTATATTTGCTTTTTTTGTAATCTGCATTTGGTCGTTATGTTCAACTTATTAATTTAGTACTTGGCATTTTTTATTTTTACTTATTATTTTCCAATTGTTTTTATCAGCAATCATAATGAAGTTAGTTGAATTAGCTTTAGTAGTAAAATTTACCAATTTTATAATTTTAAAGTTCTTGATTTACCAATTTTATTATAGCCATTATTAATTTTCCTGAATACTATTTATTAATAATTAGAAAATAATGGATAGCCAAACCACAACTGCACCTATACTAAGTATTTTGTCGTTAAGGTTTGTGGAAGGAATCAGTGCAAGGAGTAGTCCATGTTACATACACTTGTTAGAAATTAGGAGAGGCAAAAGTATTACATGTAAGATTAATGTTTTTTTTTTATTTTTAAATCATCTTAAAATTTACAAGGGTAATTTTCTTAATTACAATAGTGATGAATGTAGTTGTTTATTATCTTTAACTATTAATTACCATTAATCCTGAATTAATAGTAATAAATCCAATTTTCTTTTTTCAAATTTACTGGGTGTGATATTTGTTGAAACAATTATCAACAAATACAAAATACAAGAAGCACTGATAACACCCAAAGAGAACTGCAAGAGACATTTACCTCTGAAAGGAGGTGACCAGGAAATAAATTTTTGAACGGATTTGATGAATGGGCCAGATTAATCGGTGCTATATGAATTAGTGGAATAGAATTATGAAAGATGCATATTAATATTCAATGTGGTCAAAGTTAAAGTTCTTAAATCAATATTTATATTGATTTTTGCAAACTTCCAAAAATGGATCCAAGCTCTGATAACTCCTGACTTAAAAATTTGGGGCTTTGCCTAATCGTAAATGACAATGCTTCATGTGTAGTAGATGAAAACATTTCATGAAGGTGGAAAAAAATCATTTGGTGGTAAGCAACCATTAAAAATTAAAGGTTGAATTTGAAATATAAATTATTTTAACAATAAATTTTTATAGAGGTGGTTACAACAAGGCATGGCGACCAACAAATAATGCCACTGTTGTTCTCTTCAGGCAACTATGCACATTTAAGTAATCAATTACATTTTCCAAATCTTGAATGAAGAAAATGTTTGAGATGGATTGTTTTCTTCTTTCTAATTATGTTGTTGACAAACCTTTATGCCTTCCTCCATACCATTCTTTTTTCAATGCCATAGAACATGAATGATCTGAGACAAAATGTAATTGTTTCAAGGCCAGGCAGTTGCATTGATAGAATTACACAGGTGGCAACATTTGCATCTTCTTGATATTGATATAAGGCTTTATTACAGTTAAGTACAAAGACTTGAACAAAAATAATAATAGTTTTTGAAGTTAACTGCTATAAATTAAAAAATATTATTATTAATATTAATTATTTATTATTTACACATCTGAGTGCAGGTATTTCACAATTACTTTTTGTATTTCGTTGCTTTCTTTTGTGTAACCGATATTGCTTATTATTAAATTTATTATTTTCAATATTTATCTTATTTTAATTGTAATATGGAATACGATATAATCTAACTATTCTTTTTGACACATATCCTCACAAGTCACCCCATAAAAGTGGAACAATTATGAGTAGCATACTGAAAGAATTATAAAAGAATATTGAAGGAAAGAAATCAAAGATGTTCCACAAGTAAGTTTTTTAACCAGAAACTGCTTTTGCATATTTTTTTAGCACATTTCTTAAATAGAAAAATGTTTAAAAGGCAAATGATATTTAATTGGACTTCATGTTCCAAGTCCCAAACTAAAAGAATTCCAACCTTTTTCCATTCACCTGAACTATTTCCCAGTCAAATATATCAGAAATTTAGTATTAGGAGATTTGCGAGAGGGAGGGGTGGGATGAAGTGCTGGACAGTGAGTAGACAGCAAAAGAAAAATCTTGTACAAGTTTTGTGAATTTAGTTAGTTCTGCAATTCAAGGATAATGTTTTCTGTATCTAATGATAGTATATTAAAAATGTAAAGAATACAGTGTGTATGTTGATCTCTTTGTGTGGAGCCTTGTTATTTTGAACGCCCTTAACGTTGTTTTCTCATGTACTACATGTAACATTTATCAACAACAAAATTACTTCAATTTTAAAATTTTTTTCTTTTCTTTCTTCAAATATTTGGAACAGTTTCTCTTGTCCTTTGATTATATTGAATGCAGATTTTTTTAACCGACAAGACAATATTCCCATGACAAGATGAAATTTTATGAAAAGTTTGTTAGATAAATGAGCAATTATCCAATATAAAGAAAGAGGGCATGAAATAAGAAAAGTATTTTAGTCCACGTCATACGCAGTTTTTAACTGTTTCTTTGACGTAAAATAAATAAATAAATAAATAAATAAAAGTCTATGAAATCCTAATAAATTTAGAGAATATTTCTGGAGAAGAGGATGAGAACGACAGTGAGGGATAATAGGTACAATACTATTATAACTATCTTTCTTATATTTTAAAAAGTTTAATCATGACAACAATTAATCATTTATTAACAGAAACAAGGAATTAACTATTTATTAATAATATGCATTTACAGAAGAATGCACTATGCATTCCATTTGAACTGTCATGCTCAATGGTTTTTGGTAGAACAATTAATGTGATGCATAACCTGGGTTTCAAGTAAGACTTCAACCTTATGGTTAAATGTTGTAATGGCTAAATGTTGTATTGCATGAAGTAGATACATGATTGATGTAATAATGTGTTGTTCCCCAACATGTGAAGTGTGTCTAAACTAGTACCTCTTAATCTTCTTTTTGGAGCAAGTTTTATTGGCACAATTTTACATGATAATCCTTTTCTTTAATCATCAATAGAACTTATTGATTTTGTAATATCCTAAACAGTGTTTGTTCCAGACATTTGTTTTAAACATTCAGAAGAATAATTTCCCATAAAGATTGTATCATACATATTCCATTTACTCCATCATCAGCATTATCGTTATTATTCCACATCGTTCATCTCTTGTAGTTCTTAGTTTTTACACAACAACTTGTCTCATACATTTAAATTAATATGCAAAAGTTTTAATATTGTCCCATTGTTTTGTGGCCTGTTGTAACATTTGATGGGAAGCATTTGTGACATTATTTCTAATGCTTCAGCAGTGCGAGACATAACATTGAGTTCTAGTGCGGCGACGGCGAGGTTGGTTGACCGTGGCACCACTTCCCGTGCCTTAGCTCCACCAGTGCGAGACATAACGATATATGCGACACTGCTTGAAACTTCTACCAACAATTGAGAAGCAAAATTACTATCTTCGTCAGAAGAATAAGACTTAGACCAATCCGCTGATTTCCGTGTAGCAATCCGAACCAGTAATACCAACCAAAGATAAACAGTTTTTCCCACGATAAAATTTGAAATTCAATTGAGATGGCGTGAAATAAATATGTATGTGCCCCAAGCAAATTCGAGAAAATTCTGGAAGCTTGAGCTGCAGTAATTGTAAACTTTGGTTCCATAAAAAATGCAGCAACCTGAGCAATGAAGAATTTTAAAAAAATGTTACTGAATCCAAAAAAAAAAAGGTAAAAATAAATGGCAATGTTCGAGATGTGACCTTGAGGTCAGCATAATCGAATCTGACGAGGATGATGAAGAGGTCGGCAATAGGGATGAGGAAGACATCGAAAATTCACCATTAGCTACCAGCAAGACTGAACTGGAAAAACTATTTGTGAAGCATTTGGCTCCTTTCAAAAAACAAATCGAGAAAATTGAGAAAAGTGTTGCAGGTATAAGATCAGATTTGAACAAATATACTGAACAAAATGCAAAGCTGGAGAATAGAATCAAAATCATAGAGAGTAAATTGTCCTCTTTTGAGAAATTACCAACTAATCCTGATAATATAATGTATGAAATAAATGAACTCAGAAAACAGGAAACCGATGTGATAGCTTTCAAGGTACCGGAATCAGAAAAAACTATTCCATATGATCGACATCAGGATGATTACGAGAAGATAGCAGCATTTATTCCACAGGAGATATCAGAAATGGTACCACATCTTAAACTTCGCAGACTTGGCCGACCAACAGTGGGAAAAACTCGTCCATTACTCCATCAATAGCTGATGCAAGGACATTATTGAAAATCAAACCACCAACTGAATCAAACATTTCAATAAAGCCAAATTTAACTAAAGCTAAGCAAATCATCTAAAGCTCTAGCGCCTGAACTTGAATCTATTATAAAAAAATGGAGATGAAGACAAACTATTAGATATAAATGGAATACCAAAGATAAAGAAAAGCCAAAAGAAAGTTTCGCACGCCAGAGAAAAGTGCAAGAAAAACATAAATACTTATCTAATATCAGAACAGAGGGTTGGAGAACAAAATTGAATAATTTTCTGACCTCGTCTGCAAAACCATTACTGTGATATTGTATGCGTAAGTGAATCATGGTTAAACCAATCAATTTAAGAAGGAGAAGTAATTGACAATAAAACTGATGTGATATTTAGAAGAGATAGAGATCTATTCTCTATCTATATCTAGTAACTGTGAACATGGAGGTGGTGTCATTATCACAGTGGAACGAAACACCACTGCCGAATTACTGGAATGGCATACACATGCTGATACCTATATAAAGATAAAATGTAACAAAGGGATATGATAATCGATGCATATATCTACCACAAAATCAACCGCAGACACATACATTGACCACACATTACAATATCATACTTAAAGGAGATATCCAAATTGTGAATTATTAGTTATGGCCGATTACAACCTTTCAAGCAGCTATACACGAAATGACTGCGTGAATACCTTAAATAATGAAATGAAATTGAATGATTGCCAACAGTACAACGAGATTCGTAACTTTAACATCATATTCTTGATTTGTGTTTTAGAAGCATGGATTTGAAAGTAACTGAAACAGAAGCTATCATCGACGACGATAAACACCATCCAGCCCTGAGCATATGTGTAGATATTAAGGCTAATCTTCAAACCAATAGTACACCCACTTTCAATTTCAGGAATGCAAATTATATCGAGCTTAATAGTTTCTTTTTGAGAACTAATTGGATCGAACTTTACAAACCGGAGTCTCTGGATGACAAAGTAATCTGGTTCTATGAGACAAATCAACAAGGGAATTCACACATGTTCTGCACACACTGGCAATGAGAGAAACACCCTTGATATTCTCTTCTTGAAATTAATAAATAAAACTAAATTAAAAAAGAAGGCACATGCAAAATACAAACAAACAAAAACAAATGTTGCTTATAAGTGCTTCCAAAAACTGAGATCGGAATGTAAAGAAATTGCAAAAAAATGTTACACTCTATATATATCAAGAATTGAGGATAAGATACAGATGTCAAACAATTTTAAATTTATAAAAAATAAGAGACGGTTGTCTAAATATTCCTTCGATGTTCTGAATCCAGAAACTGACAAAATGGAAGTGAGGCGAGCAAACTTATTTGCTGCACTGGAAGCATCTACATAACGATCTCAAACGCTACTACATTAGAGTTCATCAGTGTGAGGAACCAGCCCACTGGCCAATGTTAATCATCTGAATCCACCATTCATGGATGAAGTTTTTCAAATAACCATGTGTTAGATGCAAAAAGCTGCGCTGGACCGGATAGGATACCCATCCACCCTTAGACTAGTTGCTGGACTAAGAGCTCATAACCCACATTTCTTACTAAACACAACTTGGAATTTTTCCAACAGCCTGGAAATTGCATTTATTACTCCAATACATAAATCGATCCAAATCCACTATAATCAACTACAGACCAATATGCATTCGTCATCCATACAAATGTTTGAAAAGATTACTTGCCAATGGGAATTTCTCTTTTGAAACATCATCTCAACAAAACAACATGGATTTGTGAAAGGAGATCTACAGCTACCAACTCCTTCACATAATGTATAAACTATGTGTTTGAAGCATATAAATAGCTGTCAAGACGCTCATGCAGTTTACACAGATTCTCAGTAAAGCCTTTGACATGGTAAATCACTATACTATGTATTATGGTCGGTCCAGACACTCCGCTTTGCACAACGCTTAAATCCGCTGCAGTTTTAAGAGACGGAATGAACCGTTGTAACTTGAGCGCCATTCAGACGGTACAGTCTTGACGGGTGTCTTATTTTCCGCTTCAGTTTTGTGTGATATCGCGCATGGAGGTTCTCCTGTGGTCAATTTTCACTGCAAATAGAAAAAAGATTGAACACATCAGAGGAAACTGCTCGCTCAAAATGGTCAATGAAATGGCTTTAAAAGGCGGGACTTTTCCCATATAAGATTATTATGAATTACGTGATTTAACCTAATGTGATTGGCGAAACTACTTGAGAATGGGATGGTGGACACGTATATTTACTTATTGGAATTAGTGACACCGCATATCAAGAAAGAAAATACTTGTATGAGAGCAGCAATACCACCACATGAAAGGCTAACAGCAACTTTAAGATTTTTGGCAACCGGCAGAAGTTACAAAGACCTGGAGTTCACAACAATTATATCAAAACAATCGCTATGAACGCCATTCTAAAGTGTGAAGCTATCTACAAGGTGCTGAAGAAGGATTACTTGAAGGTAAGAAATATTGTTATTTTCCATAAACGATTTATTATTTAATTGAAATATTATAAACTTACATGAGAAAAGTTATTATGGTAAGCAATAGAAATGCACGCAAGCATAACAGTTTGGTTGAAATGAGATGACAAGTAGGTTCAAACCGAGAGTGGGTAGGGCTTGTGGCGCGTGTCTGTGCATCTTGTTCACCTTGTTGTGGATGATGCATGAAACTGCTGGAATTTTCCAATTGTTTCATACTCTGAGTGTAGATTTGTTCTAAATAGTTATGTGGCATATGGAAGGCGTTGCCAAGTAGAAGGAGTGGTATTGTCCAACTCTAGAAGAAAGATTTTGCTGCATTCTGATTTGATGTATGTGATTCTGTTGAGGCCACACTGGTATCTGAACCAAAATCATCTTGTCGCTGGCTTTTCATGTCAACAATTGAAAAATTTGCAAGCTTAATTCAACCCAGCTTCAATAAAACGTCGGAAATTAGTTTCTGAGCAATTATGTTTTGTGAATTCGGACTTCTGAGTCATTAGCCACATGTTCGAATACCTGAAATGCATCATCTGCTCAGAATATTCCAGTTTTTCCTACCACCTGCAGGACTTCAGTTGTGCCATCATCATTCCCAACAGCCTTCCTGTTACGAGTTAATTTGCGCGAGGTATTGACAGAATGGAAGCATCTGAGATGCTTCGGAAGCAGAGTAGCAGGGGTAGTAGCAAAGCCTACTGGGCCCACTGTCAATAACAGCTTCTTGCACATCGTCTTCCACCTGAAAATATTAAACAATAAATGTATTATTGATCTCAATATTTTTATTATTTTTACAAATTTTCAATGAGGATGACACTCTTGCAATATTTCTTCTTTTTTTGTTTTGTTTCAGTTTCCCAAGACTGAAGAGGAGGATGGAAGCTGCATGAGTTTGAAAGAATGTACAGTTCCCTCATTGTTTAGGGTCAATTGACGGAAAACATATTAGAATTGTGCCACCTAAAGGAAGTGGGTCCTATTATTTCAATTACAAAAAAACCCACAGTGTTGTTCTTATGGCAATAGCCAATGCCAATTGCGAGTTTTTGTATTGTGATATAGGAACAAACGGGTCGGATCTCGTGATGGAGGAGTCATAATAACACTCAATTTCATGAAAAACTTGCTAATAACGAAAGGTAATCAAACCTGATCCATTGAAGTCTAAACAGAGCTTAAGATATGTTTTGTTGGGGATGAAGCCTCACATAGCGCCCAGACCTTCTCAACCATAATAACAGAAACATTAACAAGGGACCTAAGAATTTTAATCATCACTTATCTAGGCGAGTATGTGTTGTTGAAAATACATTCTACATTTTGGCTTCCTCTGAGCCAGATTTTCCACACAAGTATTAATTTGTGATGTACAACGTCGATACTGTAGCGTTCTTGCGTGTTGCGCTTACACAACTTTTTGCTAAGAAAGTCCCCCCAAACTACACCCCTCCCAGAAAGTATGGATCAGGAAAATATTTCTGAATGTACTGTCTAATTAGGTGAAAGATGTAACCCAGAATTAGTGCACGACCTACAGCGTGGACCAAGAGGCCACATGTTGAACAATGCTAACGGGGTCAGAGATCATTTCAAGGAGTACTTTAACAATGAGGGGTCTGTTCCTTGGCAAGATAGATTTATAACTTTAAACAATTAATGGCGTACATAAATAATTATTTGGTACTTGTAATTTTTTAGTAGACTCTTGTAATAAACATTGTAAAAGCTGATTGTACCTATTAAATAAAAGAATATGTTTAAAGTAATAAAGGATTAGGTAATAATAGGAAATTTTAAGTGTTTTTTCTACCAGTTCTACGATTCGTCGAGTTTCATAGACTCTTCACTTCGTCCATGGTATTCCTCGACGGCCCAGGTTCCTGATCACAGAAATGGCAACGAAATACCACAGAGATGGCTTGTAAATTTCGCCTTCCTGCCCTGATCGAATCGATTTTGATTTTACCTCAATTTCTTGCGATAAAGCGCCAAAGAATTGATTTTCACCATCACCCCTGCTCGCGTTGACATCTATTTCCTTTTGAACTTCTTTCAACCAATCTCTCGTACGCTTCCCCCGTCCCTGTCACTGTACTCTTTGGATTTTAACTTCAACAAAGGCACGGAAAACTTTCGGCAACGCAATAAAATCCGTCGTAACCTGCGAGAATACACGCAGATCTGCCGCGGTTTGATGATTAGAGAAAACTGAGGAACAAAACGGATTGGAAAACGGAGCAAGTGTCCACACGCAACGACATGTCTGAGCAGGTCACGGTTTTCAGAGCTCACGAGATCAGTTATCGCTGCAACTGTGCAGTCCTCCCGACGACCAAACTGCGTATTTTCCGTCCACGCAACGCGTTTTGTCTGCAACGTTCGAACTGGTGGAGACAAAACGCCAGTAAAACGGAGTGTCTGGACCGGCCATTAAACTAAGTCGATTTGGTATACAAGGTAGTGCATCGTAATGCACTACCTTGGTTGGAAACCACCTGTGGTTTCATTCATATCTGACAGATATCTGGTGTGTCACAAGGCTCACACCGAGGACCAATACTTTTCATCATTTTTATAAATGATATTGGAGATAAATTAAAATCACAATACTTACTATACACTGATGATTTGAAAATCTTTAGAAAAATAGTTCGTGAGGACGATGTTCACATTCTTCAACAAGACATCAATGAACTTAATAAATGGTGCGAGGAAAACAAGCTTATATTAAATACTAATAAATGTGTGGTAATATCCTTCTCTCGCTCATTACAGCGAAAATCAACTGAATTTTTCGAAACCTGTGGACAAGACATCAGAGGCATATAGGATCCTTGGATTCATACTCAGATCAGGAAGATAATTCAATGATGTGCACACACTTATCCAACTATATTCGACCATAGTTCGTCTGAAACTTTAATACTACACAGTCATTTGATCACCACATACACATTTTTTAGCGAATCAAGTCGAAAAAATACAGAGAAAATTTTGCAAATATATTGTACATTTTATGAACACCAGAGGATACAGTATGAACATCGAAGACATCTACAATAAATTTGATATTGATAGTTTTTTCAAGTCAAAGAAAAGTTGCGGATCTAATATTTTTTTATAGATCTATCAATGGGAAATCGATTGTCCAGAGATATTAGAATTATTTGAATTTATATGCCCAAAGCCAGGTTTGAGGTCTGGTAGATTGTTAAACATGGTTAAATCTACTAAAAACCATGTACTTCATGGACCAAAGAACAGAATAGCTAACCTTGTAAATGAACATTGCTCTGACATCAACTTTTTCGGATTTTCCATATCATATTTCTTATCTAACTAGAAATGTACTTACAACTGGAATGAAAATGTTAATTATGCTCTATAACACACATATATATGTACTATACTATAAATAATTCTATATTGTTTTTACATTATATTCACATTTGTATTTTTATAATAATGTTACTTATTTAAATGTATAAAGCCGATTGGCATAAATAAATAAATAAATACTGGTTTTGGGCAAGTGGCAGCAAGTTTCTCTCCTTAAATCCCACATGCATTTTGAAATTCTTTAACACAATACACTAATTTTGATGCTGAAAATAACCATGTCTTAACCCTTGAATATTTTCATAATTCCTATAAGCACAGCAAGAGTGTGTTTTTAACTGGTGTAATAAGTATATTAATCTTGTACTGCTTGGCTGCCTATTGGAAATTATTTGGCAAGCATTTGTAATGGAAACTGGTGTAAGGAATAATTTTCATTTGATTTATTTAACAAGTGAATGAGGGGGCTAACTGGTGTAATTACTGCATCTTTAAGTAGTAGTTTATACTAGTAATGTAGTTACAATATCAAAGAAAAATGAATATTATTGTACAACTATATATTTACTGTGCCATTTATATTGAGTGTTATATTCCTGTTTCAATAAAGAACTTAAAAAAATCAAAAAGTTATATTTATTACCATAAATTTCCCAATCTTGTGCATCACACCCTGTTGAAATGGAGAAGAAATATGTATAAAGAGGAAGACTGTCTCTGGTTACAACAAGTTACTGAAGATTTAGTTAAATTAATGACGATTTTCTAATTTATTTTTAAAAAATTTACTTTTAAAAGCTAATGAATAATTGAAAATAGTTTAAATGGATGCATTTACATTAATTTTGACATCACTGGACTGATAGAAACAATTCATTAGGTCACTTAAAAATTGCCATTTATACAATTTTAATTAACTTAAATATTTATGGCATTTATTTATGTTCCGTATAAACCATTAACAGTTGAAACTATTAAGGAATTGATAATTATTAAAGAACAAAGGTTCTCCTTGGAGGGCATTTATTATTAAAAAAATATTTAAGAAAATGTTTATTTACTATCAAGAATTGATAGTAGTACAATCTCAAAAGCATTATGAACAAGAAATTTGACTACATAACTTTCCAGGTTGTATTTTTCATTTGCACTTGACACCTTTTAATGTCTCTTTTCCTTGCAGTAATTTATTATGGTAACTCTTAACTAACTATATTGTTCATTTAGTTAATATTTGTTTACAGATAATTTTTTTAATACTAAAGAAAAATGAGTCATACATTATTGGACAGTGAACTGTCTCACAAACGCATGAGGAGAGAGGTTAACAAACAAACAAAAGCGAAGGAGTTGATCAGAGTAATAAGTAAGTTGGCTATTCATACACGAAATTGTTTATGTTGTAGTACTGAGAATCTAGTGTGGACTCGACTAAGGGAACCTTGGACTCAACCCTTACCAAAAATTTAAAGAAAAATTTATAAAATGTCCAGAGTTTGTTTGTCCATCTCTCTGAATACTACTAGTGCTTAAACCATGCACTAGTAGTATTCAGAGAGATAGCAAACAAACTCTCTGGACATTTTATAAATTTTTCTTTTGTTATTTAAAATTGTACCCCAATTTTAACAAATCTTTTTTTCAAAGCATCAACTAAAGGCAGATGGGCAGGGGATTTTTGAAAAAATTCCTATACATTGTTTAAGCACCAGTAGTATTCAGAGAGATGGACAAACAGATGGCCGTTTTGGAAAAAAATAAAATAAAATTGGTATCGGTATCAGGGGACCCCTACAAGTGTATTTCCATTAAAATCTTGAAATCCACAGCATTACAGAACTTTCTCTATACTACGTATATTACTCTCTATATACATATGTATACTAGAAAGTAAAACAGTAAACAACTTGATGGGATATGAGAAAAACTACCTCGTTAAGAAACAAAAGCTAAATACTTTCACCAGCAAATAATAACTTGTTTTCAGAAATAAAGTTTTGCACTGTCATAAATGGATTTTTATTTTGCAATTTTTAATCTTATTTTTCCTTATTAAATTATACAATTTTAATTATTTGGGATGTTATTCTTCTTGTATTTGATTGATTGATTTTTGTGTTTCCGGGGTATCAACTGCTTTGGTCATTAGTCCCGTTAGTGTAGTGCGTGTGTTTTCTTGGGAGATGGCAGTGATGTTTCCCTGCTGAATGGTCAGATCCGGTGCCGACCTAGCGTGGGCTAGTGGGGGTTTCACCCAGCCAAGACTCTTCCACCAGCAGGGCATTGCCCCACTCAGGACAAGCTCTAAGCTCCAAACTCGTCTCCCTGTTATTCTTCTTGTAATGGAACATTAAATAACAAAATAGGAACTAGCTTACTTTTTGAAATCATATTGTGGCAGCACAGAGATTCTGCTAACCAAGACAGAGCTATTTAATCTCCACGACGGAGTATATTGTTTTCGCGCCTTGGTGTGTTTTTCTAACTTGCCCCAGCCCCCTTGCGCGCTCCAAGTGAGAGCACGAACCTTTCAACTACTTGGGATCTGCCCCACCCTGAGCCGTGCCGGTCATAAATAGTCTTAGCACACACACCCTCCTGCTGCACCGTCCCCAGACCAACCTACCTCAGTCCACCCTAGGTGAGCAGGCTTTAAATCCGATTGCTCTTGGTCGCATCAGCATTTCCTTCAGACACCAACAAATTAAATGTAATCATTGCAGCTGCGAGATGAAACTACGAGTTTTCTTAGTTTGTGCAAACAAGAAAAAGCACAAATGGAAAATTCCACTTCTGGAACCTTCCACAAGCGAAATGTGAGTGGTGGTGAATTATTTAAAACGCAATCGGCTTGAGTCAACCAGAGCTCAAAATGAAAAGTCAAAGAGAGAGATACAAAGCTTCAACAAGATGAGCTTAAGGGAGGAAGAGACACACTATATGCAGGGATGTGCTTCCCAGTAGGTCACCAGGCTGCTGTGTAGCGACCAGGCGTATGTCGCACTTGCTGACAGACTTGTTTGGCACAGGACACTGGGCACAGTAATGCCCTGTGTGACTTTTGCTGAATTTCTTCTGTGATTCACTTTAGCGTAGGTTGCCGACTTGTGTCAAAAGTTCTGCCACACGAGTTCAAGATCAGAAAGGTTTCAGGAACTATCGTACACTGTGACACTCGTGAAAGACTGGCACATGACAATGATGTAATTTGGCGAAAGAAGTGGGCACATTGAATAATCTGCTGCCTATGACCTGTGAAGGACGTCTATGAAAGATGTTCCACAAACCAGGTCATTCAGCGAAGTGAGTGTACCTTCTGGTTCGCGCTCCCACACGAAACCACAAGTCTGACATGCAAAGTATGCCCCTTTCCAAACAGCTGGGTGACGTCTGTTTAAACAGAGCAATAATTATTTATTTTTTGGCGAATAAAGAATAGAATCAAAAGAAAGACATTTACTTCTTTCCTAAGACGACAATTCTATGATTGCCAAATGTATCATTTGTATGCCTGCACTTATGCCATTTCATATTTTAGTGTAAGGGGCCAATAAATTTATCATTAATTTCATAAATGTGTATGTGTTCTTTGTTGATAAAAGCATTTCCATCACAGTACAATGACAGGAATCCCATTCTCCCTGAAGTAGGAAATTCTTAAATTAATACTGCATGGGCAAATGCAAGTAATATATTTACCATTCAATTTAAAGAAAAATATAACTTTTAAATAAAAAATAATTTACTTTTGATCAGAAGAATTAGTCAAGGGTTGGCTGACTAGAAGCTACTTTTGGCTACGCAATTTCCGCTCCCACATGCCACCAAAGGCATCCGCAAAGGAAAGCAAAAATACAGAGAGAACTAAATTCACTGAAAAAAAGCCATAAACACCATTTTCAGTGTGTGTTTTTGTTGTTGTTTTTTCTTAAATGTATTTTTCTCAAATATTACTCAAAACCTTATTATTCACATAACTGGCATTTTAAATACATCATTGTATTTGTGAGCACTTACACTTCTAATGATTTCTGATGAAGTTTCTCACAAAATAAAAACTTCTCTCTAAAAATTACCTCCAAATTGCGTATTCTTACAATCTTACATTCTTCAAGCTTACAAGCTCACATTCTTACAAACCAACATTTTCTGTAGGACAGTTCCAAACTTTAAAATTAGAATTTGCATAGAGAACAGTGTTTTACTCTTCAATAATATTCTTGAACTCATAATTCAATTCTACTATTATGAAGCCTAAAAATTAAGAAAATGTGAAAAAATTACTTTAAATGTAGACTGTGAGCAACTGCGAAGAAGGTGGGACAATACCAAAACACTTGCCTTGATATTAGAAAGTGATTTAATGTAAGAAAGTCAGTGCCACCACGAGTTTCCTAATAAAATATCTTCTTCACAACTAGGAATTAAATAAAGTTATCTACACCCCCGAGCAGTTTTGAATGAAATATCAGATATGTTTAAAATGAGGTTTTAATTTAACATTTTAATTAAAACAATAAAAAAAAAGAATCCAATTGTTTCATCATATTGTACAGAAAATAAGTACAAAAATGGTGCAAGTTAGATTTTGTAGAATTTTAAAAAATGTACAAGTTATAAAACACACAACAACTGGTTTAGTATTAACTTTTTTAAAACATGATTAGATAAAGTGGCTAAAAAACTGAAGTGAAGTTAGCAAAAGGGATGTTCTCTTTCCTGCTTACAAATAGAAAGGATTATTCTAACTTTCTAAGAATTGAACAAAAAACAGAGACTAAGAGCCAAGTCAAATGTTGCTGTGATTCCATAAATTATTTGGGTTTGTTTCAATTCTTTAAGAATTAAATCTGCCTGTGGAACATTAAATTACAAACACTCCCAGTAATAATGCCCCTGAAAACCCTCAACATGCCTGACACTTGAACTATTTACTTTACCCAGCACCCTGTTACCATTATCAGTTCACTGGAAGAAGTTCAAAATGATCCTCACATGGTCGATCATACATCTTTATCCCCACTGTCTGGTTAATGTGCAACTTAACCGGGTTCTCTTAACATTAAGTAAATTTTGATCTTGCATTATGTTGCCGTGCATGCAACATTTTCCATTGTTTCAAAGAATTGTTAACATAACTAAGAATTACCATCTATTTAAAATAAAGACATTTACAGAGGGTTTTAACATGTCACTACCAAAGGCTTCCTTGTATTAAAATATTATCAAGTAAATGTATATAACAGTCTTACCTTTGTTTCTTCAATACAGGCTCCTTCTTGCTTCTCCATTGGCTGAACAAACACGGCAACTGGAGGCTCCAACTCCTGCACAGTAAAAAAAAAAGTACAGCAACCGAACTAATGGTGCTATACAAGCATACTGTATTTTCTCATTTAATTGATATGAGGTAAGAAATATTGTAACATTGCCCATGCCATCATACGAATGTACTTCCCGCTATTCCAGCTATCAAAAAAATATAACAATCCTTCTGTCCATTTCACAACATTGACCTTTCCTTTTCACAAAGATATATCATTCTGGCAATTCCTTCTTCAGTGACAGATCAATCATCATCAGCATTTATCACTAGTTATGCATGATAAGTCAGAGTGTAGCAGCACTCTTCTAATAAGGGGGTAATAATTTTAAATTTTTACATTTATACACAACATGTCATATTCATTACATAACTCACATCGTAGGATTGAGGATGAGAGAATAAATAAAAATGCTTTATGACCACATTTGAATTTTAACGACTCTTTCTATTGTTCAATTTAAATTGTATTATTCCCTCAGTTGTATAATGAATTAATATCATTTCAATTACAAAAGGATTTGCTTGTCCTAATTATGTTAAAAATTATTTTATTGTTATAAGACAAGATGAATGACTGTACTCACGTCATCTTTATCATCTTCTTCTTTTATTGAATGCAGCAAAGCACTGGGTACATCTCTGGCCTAAAAGAAAAAGAAAGAGCTCATGGCTGCCCATAGAGAAGCATCTAAAAACAACTCAAGTTGGCTGCAATAAAAATGTAACCAAGACTTGCTTTGAATAACAAACAAAAAATAAAACTTTTTTCGTGTATTTGCCAGCGCCTTAATCATCTTAATTATTCATTATCGACAGCACATCTCTTGGCCCTTGGTCGAGCAAGCTGACAGCAAGAGTAATTTCCATTACATCTGTACAGATCTTCAGCAGTTCTGGAGAAGATTTTATTGATATTATTTATAGGTGAACTTCTCACCACTTTTCTTCACTTACATTATAATTAATACTCTTTTCAATTGCATTATTAAAAATTTAATTTAAATCAAAAGATTCTCCATTGTCTGCTTGATTTGTTTAAATATTCATCATAGCCCAATGATTTATTACAATCCAGAGTAGAGATTTATTATGAAAAGTCAAAAAATACAAAAACTCCCACTTCTAGTATACCAATGTGGGGATGGTGTTTGTGAGCGTGAAGTCTTACGAATTGCAATTCAAGAACAGGCACGAACATATTTTCATAACAAATATTAATATAGCCAGCTCGCATGCAAACAAAACATGATGATGATTTACACCAATCATTATTTTCTCTCCAATTGTTTCTACATAGATCAATACACTAAAATTTGAAATAGTATGAAACATTACAATTTTTGGGTGATTATCTCAAAATCCACTAATTTCAATAACGTTGAGTTAATAACGCTACTATAAAATTAACTCACAATAGAATTCCAGCAACAGTCTTCTTCTTGTCCACGGCTCTTCTTTATCTACAGATAACAAACAAGAGCAGCTGAATCATAAGGTTCAACATGATCATAACTGAGAAACTCCCTCACATCAGAGCAAGATTTTCAGGAAACAAAAATGAATTGTCAGTCATAAAATGTTACAACTATATTTCGGCATTTCGAGTCCATAAAATATAATAAGCAAAATAAACAAGAACTTTAAATTTCAAAATAAACTGTCTTGATAACCACTGACATGTAGAGATTTTCAAATGGGATATAAAGTAAAAAGAAAAACAGAAAGATAGTTGTTCCATTTTAAAAACATTGTATGGAAAATACCTTTTTCGTATGTGAGAAAGAAATTATTATTAAATGGTTTCAAATTTTGGAAATAGAGAATAGTTGCTGAAATAATTTTTTTTTTTTTTTTTTTGGATTAAAATTACAGCACCAACATATCAAACACACAAAAGCGGCATACCTCTTCTATTTTAATAACGCTTTCCGCTACAAGATCTATTTCTTCCATCGCGGTCAGCACTACAATTTTCTTATTCACACAGTATTTGCAGAGTATGTAATGTATCGTCTTGAGGATACATCCAAAGAGTATATGGTACATATACTGCATGTGCATACTACACATATACTGCGGTTTTACCAGAGAGTATACTAATAGAGACGGCACTCAATGTTAATCCTAAGGCTCTATTCCAATTTCTAATTTTCATGGAGGGGGAAGTTGCCATCTGGGCCCCTGATTGAGCTTAATAGCGTCAGAAGGCGTTCTACCAATGGAGGGTGGCGTATTGACGACCGGGATATTTAAAATGAAGTTGTTTTCAAAAATGGCGTCAAATGAATAATGCATTATTTTACAAAATACGCTAGGCAATTAAGAAGACTAAAATAATAGGATTTGGAATCCAAATCACTGAATGGAATTATTGTCCAGGTAGTGCAAAATAAAAAGTTATTTTTATAAACACAATATTTATTTCTAAATTATGTAAATAGTCATACACAATATAAACACAATACAATTTTTTACAAAATAAATGGGAGCAAGTAATCAGACATTATAAAGATTTATTTTACTTTGCCATTGACTAAATATTGAAACCAAGGAATTGACAATTGTCCAAATATAATTAGTGACCATTACTTCTTTACATTGCATCATTATTAAATGAGATTCCAGTATCAACACCTGTCAAATTTCAGGCTATTATCAAATTGCTGCTTAAGGTACAAATACAAAATGAATATTATTGATAAATTTCATAAATAAACAGGAAACTTGCATCTGCACAAACAGTCCACAAAATCTGTCTTTTTGCTTGCTTTCAAAAGCACATTACACATTAAACTGCATTACAAGAAACATGGCTTTTACCTCCTACCTAGTACAAGTATGAACAAGTAAAAAATTACATATTCCTACTTCAACTTCATTAATCTTTAAAGCAGAGTTTTAGGGACTTGTAGGTTTCACTAATATCTGATATCATACAGGCTACATATTTGTTCAAAAAGCATGGCTAGTTGTTCAATGGATTGTGGATGAAAATCCAAAGGTCGATAATATATCCAGAATTACCTTCAACATTTGATTAAGCAGGTATTAAACAGTTTTTCAATTACTAAAAATATTTTCATGTCTTTCTCCCACCGCGTTATGTGACTAACGCACAATTTCTGCAAACAATATAACTAAATAAAGCACTTCTATCATACTCAGGAGATTATACCCAACAGACATCTCAAGAACCATCAGGAAATATGTCGGGGAAATAGCTAATGCTTCCTGGTAAAAATGCCAAACTGTTAAGCACAAAAGACTTATACATAGTTCACAAGACAGATAGTGGGCCAAAAACCTGAGATTAAAATTTCTCTCCTACTGCAACAGAAACATCACAAATGATTATCACTCAAAAATACAATTTGTTATTTATTAAATTGAATCCCAAAATTTCAATTTGGTACATGTCTACTACAAGTGGTCATGCAGTTTGGATTTACTACAAATTATATAGTAACAGGAAGTGCTACAGAATAGCACACAGCCTTCTCGAAGCTGTTTTCTAATTTCCTTTGGAGTGGACCGGCTCTGTCTTCTCTCATCCTCTTGCCAGCTGGCATCTATCACTGCTCAAAATACATTTTTTGCCATTTTCTCAACTCTTCGATTACCAAATAGTAGAACCGAAATATTATTTTAAGAGTATTAAAGAAGGCTAAAACCTTGTCTTAAATAATAGCAATTTCCCATTGAAAATCAGCTACTTAAAAAAAGGCGTTAAGCTGTTACTAAATGCAAAATTGGAAGCTCTTTTCTCTGAATCTATTTGAGTTTTGAAAAACTTCATTTGAAGTAATTTGAAGAACTTCCACTAATAAATTCAATAATATATCCATTAAATGTGCATATTACTGGCATGAGAGGTTTATGAATGAAACATTTGTGCAATTTTGGGAAACAAAAGAATACGCAAAATGAATATTGGCATTATATTATATTAAACAGCAAATTTACTACCACTTGGCCCAAGTTGAAATAGTTTAAAGAAAGAAATTGTGCTACCTTTGAGAAAATGGTGTTTAAGCCATTCTGAAAACGGAGTAATTTTGAGCTCATTGAATAAAAAGTGCTGAGTTTTCGAGAAAATTTACTTGACATTATTTAAAGTGCATGTACTCATAAATATAATACTGTTCAGTGTGAGCTGCTTTGAGAAAATCATCTTTTATTACTTTTTAAAATTCCAAATAGTTCACCCACAATTGCAATAAAAACTACTAATATTTACAAAACAATCTTCACACTTTAAATGAAGAACTATTTATGCACATCAAATTTAATTCGAAGGAAAAGTCTCAACTTCATATTGTAATTGTAAGAAGTTGATGATAAAATGGACACTTTAAAATTTCTGAAAATTCAGAGTTAATCTTGAAAATTGGACCTTGCCACCTTTTATAAGTATTTACTCTGTTCTTACAAGAAATTAAAACAAAATTTGGTGCCATTTCTTTTTGAGAAATTCAATCATTTACGGTCATATAAAGTTCCCCTAAAACTAAGGAAGGTTTTTAAAAATTTCTAACTCTACTAGATACATATTGACAGGGTTTCTTCAATTTGGAAAAATTCTACGTATGGTTGAAGTGCCATGTTTGTTCACATACTACAGATGTTTTGTTTTCCAGTTGGTTTTTCGGGCATCAAGATCCCACAAACCGAGATTCCACACACCCACGTTGGTAGGATTTTTCTCTTCATTTCGGCAACCGAGAACTCAGGAGAAATACATCCACTACACTGATGATCTCTGCAAACAGCCAAGATGTTTAATTAAATTAAAACGAAAAGTTTTCTTTATTACAATCTTCTATTAAGTAATAATAATAATAATAATAATAATAATAATAATAATAATAATAACACAGAAACGTACACTCTGTTGTGTGCCTTCTATAACGACCTGAGTGCACCTCTGAAAACTCAGGACGCACATCAGCAAAATTATGGGCTCCTGGGCATTATGTGCTAGTCTGCTCATGAATAATATTTCCAGCATGGCGCTCCATACATACAGTCCCCAACCTCCTATGAGAATTTCCTAAAGAATGCCAAAGTCAGGTCCCCAATTGCCTTTAACCATTTCATACACCTGTAATAAAATTAGTGTAATGTATTATTGAGCTATTGTTAGTTATATCAAAATCACCTTAATGTTAATATAGCTATTATAACTTATCAATTACATGGATTATTAAATCAACCAGTGCTTTCAAGGACTTCAATACATTGATGTTCATAATAATTAGTTTACAATGTCCTGCAAATAAATTACATTATGTAAATTACTTCATAAAATATTTAGCATATAAAGATCATTTACGTCAACAAATAGTACATGAAAATTGTTATAGAACCATGCTAAGCTTCTTTTTCATCGCTTACCTTTCTTGTGATCTCTTGGAAACTTAAAGAATTGCTGTTCACCCTTCTATTTTGGTTGTATCGGCACTGGGTACCCAACAACGCCTAAATTGGGGCATTTCGGAGAAACACAACGGAGAAACACACAAACGCTAAAACACACAAAAGCTCTGGCAAAACGTTCAGGATGAAACCGTTTCTGTCACACACAGCATGTTAATGACGTCGGTTCTGTCCTGTAGATTTGCGTGCCGCGCCTTTGCGCCCTTCGACGCTATTGGCTCCTACGGAGGGCCCTTCTTATTACGGCGGGAATTGAATTAATTCAAAATTTTAATTCAATTTAAAATTCAAATATAATTCAAATAAGAACAGGCCCCGGCCTATCTACTGGCAGAGGACTGGTTTTTACAGAGCTGCACCTTAAGGTCACCGAAGGCCCGTCCTGGCCCGTCCAAAGCCAGTCACTACTAGCATGGTTTAGGTATACTCTCTAGGCAGAGTTGTAGGTGTCTTTTGCAGTAATGCCGCTAGGTGTCGCATGATCGCGACCGTATCAAGCAGTGCCGTAGATGAAGCGACACTAGCGGTCACGTCTGAGAAAGACGCAAAATACCGTGCCTAAATGCTACCGTGGTACGGGTGTTTAGTAATCTTGAGGTTTAGTTCTGTAAAAACCAGTGTAAGTATAATAACACAAACCCGTAGCACTGTATCATTTTTCCCTATGCTGAAAATGGTCCCTACTGACAGATGGCATCACTAGCACTGTCTGTAAGCTGGCTTACCACCTCACCCACTCGCTTATGTATGATGGATCAGCAATTTAAGGTCGTACTTATTTTTGAAAACCTAATTCACATTGTAGTCCGATTTATCACATTGGTTGTTAAAAGACAAAGTTTCAAATATAAAGATCCAAAGAACAGTATCTAATAAAAACTAAACGGTAATAACATTCGTCCATTTAGAGCGAATTCCCGATTCTCGTGAAACAAAGACCTGTGGCACAATATACATCCAGCAACTCACATTATATTTAATTCATCATGTACTGAACGTTTCCAGATATTTTCAAATAGCTAAATTAAGCTGCCTTCAAATAAGGCAACAATAATGAAATTTAAATTATCGCCCGCTTTCTTCTATCAGTTTTTTCAAAACTATTAGAGACTTTTACGTACGTAAAGAAATCCATTCTCAGTAAACACGACGCGCTTTCAGATTGCCAACATGGATTTATACAAAATCAAAATCCACTTTCTTTCTTCTCTTTTCTTTAAGGATGTCGCCTCATCATTGGATCAAAACGAGTTCGGCTGGATTATTTTTGTATCTCTTAAACCTTTTGACGTCAAGCTGATCAAGACATTTTACTTCCAAATTACCTTCATATGGGAATCCGTATTGCTCAGATTGTTATGTTTGTAACTTAAACAACGATCTCAGGAGAGTTGAACACTTTGATTGAATGATGGAACATGTACGCACTTTCCAAACCCTTTGCCCATTGCACGTGGAGTTCCTCAAGGACTGATTTAGGCCCTATTCTGTTCCTACTACGTAAACGATATGCCCTCGACGATTCGAATGGAAAACGGTTCTCTTTGCAGATGATAATGAATATCCTTTGCAATAAAGAAACCGGTAAATAGTACAATTTAAAATGTTTTAAATTGGTTCCGAAATAAATTAATAGTAAAACGAAAAGAAAACGATTTGATGCAGTTTTCCATTTCAAATAAACAATTCTGTGCTCCATTGAAAATGAATTGCGTAAATTATTAACTGTTGTTGAGACAAAAAATTTTTTAGGTTCTCAATTCACAAACCTTAATGGTACGTCCAATTAAATGAACACAAATTAAGTTCATTATGCTATGCGTTCAGAATCCTTTCAAATTCAGTCAGCCTTCATACTGCTTGTGTATATTTGAATGTTCATTCCCGCCTGAGATATGGCATAATATTCTTGGGAAATACATCTATAGTTCCTAGACTTTTAGATTACAAAAACGAATTGTACGAATAATAAATCCACAAATCCACCCACGTGATTCATGTAAGCCTCTCTTCATTAATCTAGGAATTCTACCATTACCGTGTCTTTTTATTTACGAATCAGTGGTTTTTGTAACAAATGACTTGCTCAACGGCGGGAATATATTTTCAGAAAATGCCGAAGTCTATTACTATAACACTCGACGTAGAAATCATATTCATCAGGTGACAGTATCAACAGCTCATTACAAAAAATTCACATACAATACATGTACATTATTTTACAACAATTTGCCAGATGACATTAAACGATTAAATTCAATAGAAAAGTTTAAATCCCAAGTGAAATCGTTTCTGCTGCATAACTGTTTCTATACAATTAGAGACTATACTGTGCATCACAAGAAAACTAACATTAATTTTAACAATGATACATAATGCATTATTTACCATTTGAACTGTGTAAATGAGTATAAACAACCTGTAACAACTATTGTACTACAGCTTCTGGGTGATGAACCTATCTCGATCTGGTTTTTCGTCCAGTTTCCTTGATTCATTGAGCAAATGCTGAGATGGTCCCTTTGTTTTGCTTCTGGACATAAATGTAACTTCATTTTCTGTGCACGTCTTCTAGAATTCAGTGGGAAATACAATTATTCAAATTATTGTTTCCAATGTGTCGCGGCAGGAAGTATTATTCTGAAGGACAACATGGATAAGAGCCAAAATTTATTGCCTTTTTATCCTTGAAAATAGATTTTATTACATGGGAGTTTTTTTCTTCAAACTTTAAGTAGTATATGACTTAGTGTAGAGATCACAGAATTTTATAAATGTGCACACAATTCACTTTTCTCCATAGCACGTTATACGCAGTTTTAACTGCTTTTTTTGGCGTAAAATAAATAAATAAATAACAAAATAACAAAATAAATAAATAACAAACCTATTGACTGCTGAACACGAATGTCAAAATGATCAATAGTAAATTACTGTGCTAGCGGATTTTCGCAATGTAACTCTATTGTTGTTTTTTGTTGTTGTAAGTTCAAACTGGCGTTTTAAGTGGAAATCCTCATTCTTTGGAAATTAAAATATATAGTTGGAAATATGCATGGCTCTCGCTTTTAACACAACACAATTAAAAGAAATTAACACCTGTCAGACATCACAATGCGTCTAAAAGGACTCCAATATAGTTAATAGCGCCTGATTTTGTGTGTCCGGTGACCAATATTCTTTCTTGCAATGAAACACGAAAAATACTAAATCGCGAGACATCATAAGTGCCCAATCACGGTTGACTCGGCCATGCCCAAACCGGGATCGTGATTTCCACCTCTGGTTGTTGCGTGCGTTCCGTTGCGTCAGGTAGTTCTCTTTTCCTGTGATGGATTCAACAGAAGTTGAAAAGAATGCGAAGAGAGCGGCCAATTTCTCTCCAGGGGAAAGGGAATTACTTCAAAAATATCCCAAAGAAGAATGGACTTTATTATCTGATAAAGCTACACACAATAGGAGTCCCGACATTTGTGTCGCGACAATCTCAGTAGATCGTAGCTCCTTCTAAAAGCGAAGAGACAGTCTCCAATGCAGCCAACCTTCGAGGCAGCGGCTCCTGCAACATCAGTTGAAAAGCTGCAGCGGCGGGCCCCTCGGCCCCGAACTGGCCCGCTCTTCGCCACGGGGGGGGGGGCGAGCGCAAGTTGGGGCATTCGCTCCACGACGACCTTCGGGAGCTCACTAATCAACAGTTCTCGCCTTGAAGAGTATTCAATCGCTAAATATTTGTATTTGTGACAGGCACAGGTTGTTAACAGATGTTATTATATTGAAAACGGATGTTTAAATTTTTGGTATTAATGTGTTCAAACAAAACCGTCGATTATTTGTTCCATTCTGTGTTTAAAAAAATGCAGATGTTGATACTAAATAAATTTCAGTCGCCTTCTAGTGAGATGACTGCATACGAGAATTGTTCTTACCTGCCAGCGAAGTCCCCTTGTCAATGAAGACTCAAACCAACTGTGAAGACTGTCGGACTCGTCCGTTTCTGTTTGAGAAGCTTTTCTCCTCAGCGCTGCACCTGCACACACACACACTATTAGATTTTCCAGAAACATTTTTCATAAAAATATATGATAGGGCCACGGAATCTTTTTATTATTATGTAGACACACACATATGAACAAACGATAAGGGTCAGAATTTATCGAGGATTTTTATAAACAAATTATTCAAACCAACCCTCACCAACTTTTATGTATTTAATTATATGACATTATCAATAAGATTATATACCCCAGTTTCAAGGAATATTTAGGAATATTTAGAAGGACATTAAAACGGTGATAAATTCCTACGAAAAACGAAGTAATGACATAAGTTAAAATATATTGGATCTTTGGAACAATACTCAAATTAAAATAAGATCATTACTGCGCGAATTACAGTAATTTTAATATTTTGCTGCTTTGTTTCCGGCTTGTGTTGTAGTATAAACAAGAAAAGTATTGGAACCATATCAACAAAACAAACATGAATTTACAGTCCGGAATTCTGGGTTTAAGATTCTATAGATTTGTGATTTCGAATATATGTCAAGCTTAACATATATTACTTTTGTTCTTAATGAGATAAATATTGCCCCGGCACCTGGCATATAAATGCAAATTTGCATCCAAATACAGAACTCTTGGCTTTCCCTCTCCTTGTAGCCTTGTATATTGCGTAGTTAGGCGTACCCCTACACGTAGAGCGCATATTCGTAGGCCGTAGATGTCAGAATTTATTAATTTCATTGATCAAGAAGCATCATAATTGTGATACGCGGATGAATTAAAAGTAAACGAATGCTATGTAATACCAATCGGAATAATTCCACACAATATCCCAATTCAACTTCCACCTCATCACCTTACATCACGCTGGTTCTGCCGCCAGAGGGGGCGCCAGCCTATGGAGACCCTCCAAAGCAATCTGCCTGGGGGCAGTCACCAACGCAGTCTGCTTCCGGGCATAGTCCCCAACGCAGTCTGTCTCCGGGCAGAGTCTCCAACGCAGTCTGTCTCCGGGCAGAGTCTCCAATGCAGTCTGTCTCCGGGCAGAGTCTCCAACGCAGTCTGTCTCCGGGCAGAGTCTCCAACGCAGTCTGTCTCCGGGCAGAGTCTCCAACGCAGTCTGTCTCCGGGCAGAGTCTCCAACGCAACTCCGGGCAGATCTGCACCTCCCTCGGACGCAGCTGCGGCGCGCGGACCCTCACCCCCGAACACGCAGTCTGCGTGCCCCGGGGGGTGGGGAGCCCGCGCGCAATATTGGAATCTTACCCAAAAACTACACATTTGGGTCCCAGAAATAACCACAGTAAAAGACGAAAATTTTACACAATTCCTCAAAGAAACTACGACACAAAACTCTCAATAAGGCGACATAAGTAGTGTGGCGGCGGATCAGGCGGCAGAGGTGTAATAAAGAAACACCGGCACTGCACGAAACGGAGGAATTAAGATTTGGAATCGAGGAAAACAAAAGTGGCTAGAACTAAAGTCAGCCGGCTGTAGTGGGATTCCTAATTAATGGCTGAGTCAATAGGGGCAGGACGAGAGAACAGAGCGCGTGAGGCATCCGAGATGGAATTAGCTAATAAAATGAATGTGTCGACGAAGCCTTGGCCCGGAAGTTAGCATGGCAGGTTACCAGAACCAATTAGGGGTTAGGCAGCACCCGCCAGTTTCAGATGACGGTATACCGCCGCCCCGGGCGAGCCGACTCGTCCACCCATCGGTGTTCGCTAATCCTTCCTGTGGCCCCTCCCGCCAATCACCCCGCGTCCTTCCCACAGGCGCGTCGCGGGCGGCAGGAGTGTGGCACCTATAGGCAGGCTGAGACTGGTCGCCCGCAGGATTGGTTTAGGCATCGGGGCCAGAGTAGGCGGCAGAAACTAAAGGCTGGTGGCTGTTGTGTGAAGTCTAAAGGCAGGCTGAGACAAGTGGTGCAGGACGCGGGAACAGAGCAAGAGAGGCATCAGAGAAGGAATTAGCTAACTAATGAATGTGTCGACAAAGCCTTGGCCCGGAAGTTAGCATGGCAGGTTACCAGAACCAATTAGGGGGTTAGGCAGCACCCGCCAGTTTCAGATGACGGTATGCCGCCGCCCCCGGGCGAGCCGACTCGTCCACCCATCGGTGTTCGCTAATCCTTCCTGTGGCCCCTCCCGCCAATCACCCCGCGTCCTTCCCACAGGCGCGTCGCGGGCGGCAGGAGTGTGGCACCTATAGGCAGGCTGAGACTGGTCGCCCGCAGGGATTGGGTTGTGGCATCGGGGGCCAGAGTAGGCGGCAGAAACTAAAGGCTGGTGGCTGTGGTGTGAGCAGGCTGTGTCGAGTAGGACAGGACGCGAGAACAGAGCAAGAGAGGCATCAGAGAAGGAATGAGCTAACCAATGAATGTGTCGACAAAGCCTTGGCCCGGAAGTTAGCATGGCAGGTTACCAGAACCAATTAGGGGGTTAGGCAGCACCCGCCAGTTTCAGATGACGGTATGCCGCCGCCCCCGGGCGAGCCGACTCGTCCACCCATCGGTGTTCGCTAATCCTTCCTGTGGCCCCTCCGCCAATCACCCGCGTCCTTCCACAGGCGCGTCGCGGCGGCAGGATGTGGCACCTATAGGCAGGCTGAGACTGGTCGCCCCGCAGGGATTGGGTTGTGGCATCGGGGGCCAGAGTAGGCGGCAGAAACTAAAGGCTGGTGGCTGTGGTGTGAGCAGGCTGTGTCGAGTAGGACAGGACGCGAGAACAGAGCAAGAGAGGCATCAGAGAAGGAATGAGCTAACCAATGAATGTGTCGACAAAGCCTTGGCCCGGAAGTTAGCATGGCAGGTTACCAGAACCAATTAGGGGGTTAGGCAGCACCCGCCAGTTTCAGATGACGGTATGCCGCCGCCCCCGGGCGAGCCGACTCGTCCACCCATCGGTGTTCGCTAATCCTTCCTGTGGCCCCTCCGCCAATCACCCCGCGTCCTTCCACAGGCGCGTCGCGGGCGGCAGGAGTGTGGCACCTATAGGCAGGCTGAGACTGGTCGCCCGCAGGATTGGGTTGTGGCATCGGGGCCAGAGTAGGCGGCAGAAACTAAAGGCTGGTGGCTGTGGTGTGAGCAGGCTGTGTCGGTGGGCAGGACGCGAGAACAGAGCAAGAGAGGCATCAGAGAAGGAATGAGCTAACCAATGAATGTGTCGACAAAGCCTTGGCCCGGAAGTTAGCATGGCAGGTTACCAGAACCAATTAGGGGGTTAGGCAGCACCCGCCAGTTTCAGATGACGGTATGCCGCCGCCCCCGGGCGAGCCGACTCGTCCACCCATCGGTGTTCGCTAATCCTTCCTGTGGCCCCTCCCGCCAATCACCCCGCGTCCTTCCCACAGGCGCGTCGCGGGCGGCAGGAGTGTGGCACCTATAGGCAGGCTGAGACTGGTCGCCCCGCAGGGATTGGGTTGTGGCATCGGGGGCCAGAGTAGGCGGCAGAAACTAAAGGCTGGTGGCTGTGGTGTGAGCAGGCTGTGTCGAGTAGGACAGGACGCGAGAACAGAGCAAGAGAGGCATCAGAGAAGGAATGAGCTAACCAATGAATGTGTCGACAAAGCCTTGGCCCGGAAGTTAGCATGGCAGGTTACCAGAACCAATTAGGGGGTTAGGCAGCACCCGCCAGTTTCAGATGACGGTATGCCGCCGCCCCGGGCGAGCCGACTCGTCCACCCATCGGTTTTCGCTAATCCTTCCTGTGGCCCCTCCCGCCAATCACCCGGCGTCCTTCCCACAGGCGTCGCGGGCGGCAGGAGTGTGGCACCTATAGGCAGGCTGAGACTGGTCGCCCCGCAGGGATTGGGTTGTGGCATCGGGGGCCAGAGTAGGCGGCAGAAACTAAAGGCTGGTGGCTGTGGTGTGAGCAGGCTGTGCGAGTAGGACAGGACGCGAGAACAGAGCAAGAGAGGCATCAGAGAAGGAATGAGCTAACCAATGAATGTGTCGACAAAGCCTTGGCCCGGAAGTTAGCATGGCAGGTTACCAGAACCAATTAGGGGGTTAGGCAGCACCCGCCAGTTTCAGATGACGGTATGCCGCCGCCCCGGGCGAGCCGACTCGTCCACCCATCGGTGTTCGCTAATCCTTCCTGTGGCCCCTCCCGCCAATCACCCCGCGTCCTTCCCACAGGCGCGTCGCGGGCGGTAGGAGTGTGGCACCTATAGGCAGGCTGAGACTGGTCGCCCCGCAGGGATTGGTTGTGGCATCGGGGGCCAGAGTTGGCGGCAGAAACTAAAGGCTGGTGGCTGTGGTGTGAGCTGGCTGTGTCGAGTAGGACAGGACGCGAGAACAGAGCAAGAGAGGCATCAGAGAAGGAATGAGCTAACCAATGAATGTGTCGACACGACAAAGCCTTGGCCCGGAAGTTAGCATGGCAGGTTACCAGAACCAATTAGGGGGTTAGGCAGCACCCGCCAGTTTCAGATGACGGTATGCCGCCGCCCCGGGCGAGCCGACTCGTCCACCCATCGGTGTTCGCTAATCCTTCCTGTGGCCCCTCCGCCAATCACCCCGCGTCCTTCCCACAGGCGCGTCGCGGGCGGCAGGAGTGTGGCACCTATAGGCAGGCTGAGACTGGTCGCCCCGCAGGGATTGGTTTGTGGCATCGGGGGCCAGAGTAGGCGGCAGAAACTAAAGGCTGGTGGCTGTGGTGTGAGCTGGCTGTGTCGAGTAGGACAGGACGCGAGAACAGAGCAAGAGAGGCATCAGAGAAGGAATGAGCTAACCAATGAATGTGTCGACAAAGCCTTGGCCCGGAAGTTAGCATGGCAGGTTACCAGAACCAATTAGGGGGTTAGGCAGCACCCGCCAGTTTCAGATGACGGTATGCCGCCGCCCCCGGGCGAGCCGACTCGTGCACCCATCGGTGTTTGCTAATCCTTCCTGTGGCCCTCCGCCAATCACCCCGCGTCCTTCCCACAGGCGCGTAGCGGGCGGCAGGAGTGTGGCACCTATAGGCAGGCTGAGACTGGTCGCCCCGCAGGGATTGGGTTGTGGCATCGGGGGCCAGAGTAGGCGGCAGAAACTAAAGGCTGGTGGCTGTGGTGTGAGCTGGCTGTGTCAGAGGACAGGACGCGAGAACAGAGCAAGAGAGGCATCAGAGAAGGAATGAGCTAACCAATGAATGTGTCGACAAAGCCTTGGCCCGGAAGTTAGCATGGCAGGTTACCAGAACCAATTAGGGGGTTAGGCAGCACCCGCCAGTTTCAGATGACGGTGTGCCGCCGCCCCCGGGCGAGCCGACTCGTCGTTCGCTAATCCATCCAGTGGCCCCTCCCGCCAATCGCTCTTGAAAATTGTTTCAAGGGGAATTTGAAGGCGATTAATATTTTTAATGTAAATTATATTCGAGTTAATGGTTCATTGAGAATTTTAACGCGTTTGGTTTTTGTTGACTGAAATTCGAACACAAGTGTTTATGGTGAAATTTAAGTCACGCTGCGTTACCACTGTATGCTAATACAGAGAAGAAATTTTAGTGTGTTTAAACACAATTACTGAATGTGAAAGTAGCGACTACAAGACAGTTAATAAGGCTATGGGGCTTAAATATTTCTTGCGGAACGTCGATTTCCTTTTCTGGCTACAGTTCTTTAACAAAGTCATGCCTTATTGTGATATTTTATTCAATGTACTTCAGCAGAAGTATATAGATTCAGTGAAAACGCTGAAGTACGTTTCTGATTTTGTTTCTTCCGTACAAGAAATTAGAGTTTCACTCGACTCTGGACTCTGGAAGAAGAAGAGCCATCGGCAAAACGCGTGCGTTTTACAGAGCCAAGAGAAGTGTGCGGAAGAAGTTTGTGACATCATAATTACGCATATCAAGGACCTTTTTTTTTTCAGCGATCATGTTTCGGTGGCAAAGTTGTTTGGACCATCATTATTTCCACAACAGACCAAAACATTTTCAGAAAAAGAATTTAAGACTGCTGTTGACTTGTATCATTTAAACTCTATCGATTTACGTCACGAATTAAAAGTACTGTTCTGTCGAGCAGATTTTGTAGGGGCATCGGGAGCGTTAATTTTGCTGAACTTTATTTATGAAATCAATTTAACAAAAGCCTTTCCAGAATGTGTCAAGCTCCTTAAGAGTATAGTGACCATCCCGATGACTACTGGTGAAACAGAACGTTGCTTTTCTACTCTCAAAAGGGTGAAGACCTTAATTCAAAACACAATGAAAGAGGATCGACTTTGTGCGTTGGCAATGTGTTCATTGAAAAGGAGTTGTCTTTATTGAACTTCAACGAACTCGTTATAGACCACTTTGCAGAACAGAAAGAGAGGAGAGCTGGCCACAAACAAATAAACTGAGGTAAGCCAAATATTGTAAGTATGTAATGTTAACGTAGGTGTGCTGGGGTGCACCACACCTCCAGCAATTAAACAGTTGCAGCCTACCCCATTTAGAAAACCACGAGCCGCGGCTGACTTGGATTGATTTGATTGATAGATTACTAGTGCTTCCGTGCGCGTAAACGGCTAAATGCATTAGTCCAGTAAGTGTAGTACATGATTTGCTCGGGAGGTGACGGTGATCTTGCCCCACTATCCCACAAATGGTACAAATTATCATTTTTTAAATCTTTTTAATCCTTTGCGTAAATACGTTAAGAAAAGACTATAGTTTTTGGCAGTTTATGAGAAAATAATTTAGTCACAGTTGAAGTGGGGGACTTGTCAAAAAACGAAGGGGAACAGGTTGAAAACGGATTTGCCAAACCTGTTTTACTGTGCCTTTGTACACCGGCCCAGACACCAAAATTTCTTAAAACTCCATCTCAGAACACTTGTGATTTTTTTCTTATTTTGAAATTAAGGGGTCATAGTTTAATGAAATAAGTCTTTTGTAGTCAAGTGCGTTTCTCTACGTGGCTGTCCGGTAGACGCCGCAGGCTGTGGGTAGGCGCCAGCGACCATCCTCCAGGAGGAAGGTCACAGACGCTTGTAACTGTACCTAGACTCCAGGCCGCACTACATTCGCAATATGGCAGCTTGAAAGATTTCTTCTCGGAATAGCCAACTTACGAAACTATAACTCTGATCAAGTCTCTCGCTTTTGTTTTGTTTGTTGTCTCATTCACAATCCTCGCGCGGTCTAGGACAAGGAAGAGGAAGGACAGATCGCGCGCGGTCCGTGGCCCGTTTGGTAGGGTACTGCTCCGGCATTCGATTGGTGTTGATCGGAGAAACTACGGAAAACTACCGATCAGAGCAGCCGGCCGCTAGAATTCTCCTCCAGACAGCGACTGAATTCGACCTAGCTGAATAGCTCAAAAACCCTGCCGTCGTCAGGACTTGAACCTAGGACCTCCCGCTCAGAGGCGCTGCAGTGACATCAGTTGATGCACTGAGCTACCGCTACCGGTTTTTCTTTTTGAGGATCAGTATAGTCTCTAATTGTGTAGAAACAGTTATGCAGCAGAAAATATTTTACTTTTAACTTAAATTTGTATACCGATTTTATTGTTTAATTTCATCTGGCAATACGTTGTAAAGTAACGTACATGTTTATGTGGATTTCATGTAGTGAGCTGTTGATACTGACGCTTGATGAACATGATTTCTACGTCGTGTCCTTTATTTATATTATATATATATATAATATATTATATTATATATATTATATATATTGTTCCAACAAATATATCGCTCATGCACATGCAACCCACAGGCAGCCAAATAGATGCTCTGTGGTGCTAGGTACTTTACCCATCTTGCACCTATACAAGCGGCAGTGTTTTTGATTTGATTAATTTGGTAAAAAAAGAGTAAAAACTGTGTATGACGTATGGGGGAGATTATCTGCGGACGTTTTCTTGAGTAGCAGAATCCCATCTCAACATTTTAATAATTCATGAAATTTCAGCCAATAGCGTGCAAGAACTGGGACTCTAACAGCCAATTAGAGACGACTTTACCATGCATATTTATCAGCTATTGATTATCACCTCCGGAGGTGATAAATTTTGCGCCTTGTTCTGTCTACAGATAGAGGTTATGTAATCGTCACTCAAACATATCTCCAAATGAATGAGGAACACAATTCTTCAATTATTAATAAATTAAGACATAGTAACGCTTCAAATTCAATTTCTTCCTTAAAAATAAGCGAACAAAACACGTTTCCTTCGAATTTAAACTTTAAAGTTTGTGTATTCAATAACAGTGTTTTCAAGTAATTTCGATCTTAGTTTGTCGTATGTTTATTTTGTTGTTTATAATTGCCCTTATGCATATATTTCTGTTCGATGTAAAAATATTTTAATAAAACAATGTTAATTATAAAGTACTTATATATTATGAAATTTCATTCGTGAAATAGTCTTAGTAAATTTCACTCGTTTGGAAATTGTATATAAATCCCTTCCTCGCTTCGTGAGTCGGAGATTTATAGACAATTTCCAAACCACTCGTGGAATTATCTTTGATAAATAGTTGAAAGCTAATGAAAGTTTATAATATTTTTGCACTTTTTTCAAGTATCAATGTTTGAAGTTGCGTGAGTCAAGAACATCACAATCTTCAAGGAAACCTGCGACACCTCTCATACATACTTCTATTTTAAAACTCGCCATTATTATGTACTGAGATGAATTCTGCTTACTAAATACGATGCCGTATATGAGTTTGTGCTATATGTTGGGGGGAAATCTGAAAATAACGAAAAATCCAGGTTTTCAAATCAAATTCCCGGGTTTTTCCTGTTTTTTCCAGGCTTAGTCAAATTCTCGGTTTTTAAGGTTTCCAGGTTCGCTGGCCACCCTGCGTTAGAAGAGCACTGACCGTGTACTCCAACTTCAAACTTCCACTGCGTGCAGCAGGTACAGGGATTATCCTTCATACTTTCTCAATAGATGTGCGAAACATTCCTCTTTCTAGTGGGATGGTCGGAAGTCCCCAAAATAAATTTTAATTTTTGAGGTTTTGGCCGCGTTTACGCCAACTGGTTCTGCCATACGACGTTTTGCATCTTTCTTAGTCCTGACGTCTCTCACGTCGTTAATATTTAGATTTGCGGCAATTTATTTATATTATATGTGAGTATATATGTTTTAAACTAGATTTCTGTAATTTTTGAAGAAAAAAAAGAGAGAGAGAATAGGGCAATATGGCGTTTATGTCATCTTGTAATGAAAGGTTTTTAAGGCTTCGGTTCTCTTACACCGCGAGTAGGTCGCAGGCGAGTGGTGGAACGTGTCGGAGAGGGAAGTGAAGATCGCCATAGAGGGGGCAGCACAAAGAGCCGGCGGCCGACTTTCGAACTCTGATTCCTAATCTCTCTCCTATATTAATAGTAGCTATATTGCTTTATTATAAAAGTTTACAATTCGAAATGGGAGGGAATTTTACAAAAAGAAATAAAACAAACATGAAAAAATTTTCAAGAATTTTGAACATTTATTACACATAATTCAACGCTATTACATAGTTACATTAAACTCTCATAATACAATTCATGCACACACATATGGAACATATTACTAAACAATATTTTTTGATTACTAATTCAAACTTATATCACGCTACAATATACATTTCTTTCTTCCACAAAATTTAATGCTTTACTATCAAAAATAGGGCACCATAGTTTTCACGAAATCAAATAATGGTCTAGTGAAATGGTAAAATAGGGATAGTTTTTGTGTAATTTTGAAATTTGATACCTGCATGGTTTGTTGGTAGCTGAACAAAAGTATCCAATGCCGACTTTGTTTTTTCTAAAACAAATAATCCAACAAAAGCGGTTCATTTTTTGTACATAATAATCCTATAAGAAATAAAAGATACAATCACCCATAGTTAATGCCTTTAAGAGTTTTTCCAATTAAAGGTGCAGCCACGAGAGCACCATGGAATTTGGTAACAAAAGCCCACTTTATCCACTTTTCATAAACGTTAATCTGATATAAACTGAGAGAATAAAAATTTTAAATTTCCATTTTGAAGTATTTCGTGGCAAGTTTTGGAAGTCAAAGAACGTTTCCGAAATACTTATTTTCTTTACGTATTTCCCCTTTTGAAATTTCTTATCGCAAATTTGGATATGTGGAATTTTAAAGAACATAAATTTCTGTAGTTCGTATAAAGAAACGTTATTTCCAAACTGACTGAAAAATCTGTCAAAAAAATTCAAAATATCACATTTTTTTCATTTTCTCTAAAATTATCTTAAATTACTGATGAAATCGTATATTGTACTGGTGTTAAAAAATGCGTAATTCTGATCGGAAACTGTTTTCCGCGCAATAATCATTTCCTTTGAAATAAACAGAACTTCTTGTCTTGGCAAGGATACTTTTCACTACATGTAAAATAGACAATCATGGTTAATTTTTTGCTAAAATAAAAAATCTTTGTTTATTTAAAGGCACTAAAAATTCACAATTTTACTTACCATCTGTTTTCTACCAGAGATCAGACACAAAATATCAGCCCGAAACACTTCAAAACCTGAATGATTACCAAGTACGCAAAAAAAAAAAAAAATTAATTAATTGGGCAGAGGAATATATGCATAACAACAATAAAAGGGAAGTAAAACATTACACCTTTAATAATATCTGACTGAAGAAAAGGACACAAATATACGTCGTCGTAAAGTACGCTAAGTAGAAAAGGTGGGCAAAGGAGTCCAGCCCTCTTGATTCTCCAAGGCGCCGTGAAGCTTCCGGTTATGGGATCTCGAAGAGTGAAGGACACGTGGCAATCGAGCACAGTCGCAACATACCAGTCTGGGAGTGTGGGATTACCGCGGCAGTTACGTGCTGGCCACAATTGCAAGAGCAGGAGCGCGAGATTAAATTTGCCCCGTTTCAAAACTTTTAACGCAACCAATCAGTCGCAAGGGCTGCTCAGCGCAAGCGGTCAGAATTACATTTGAGAGGCGCGTAACAGGGCTTATGCTCAAGTCACGAAATGCAAAGTGAAAATAATTACATAAAACGTGCATACAAATCTATCGTTCTAAACATTGTTACGATTAATAACACATTTCATTGATATGACTCAGCAGAATCGGCCGAAATCAGTGTTATCTACGAGAATGGTTACGTGTACGGCAGAGTTTGTACTAACTGAAAAATTCTTCCCACAGATAAAGACTATTTACCAGTACGTGCGAGAAATTGGCTCCCGATATGCAACAATCACAAATTTATTCCAACATGTTATTACATCTATCTTTTTAAGATTGCGTTATACTGAAACATTTTCGCTTACGGAAGATTTCCACCTATGGGTCCGCATGTGCCTACGTAAGTGTCCATTTTCACTGAATCTCTTTTCACAGAGAGAACACTGGAAAGGCTTTTCACCAGTGTGGATGCGCATGTGCCTACGTAAGCGGTATTTTACACTGAAGCTCTTACCACAGGTAGAACATTGAAAAGGTTTGTCACCAGTGTGGTTGCGCATATGCTCATCTAAGTGTCCTTTCTGATTGCAGCTCTTTCCCAGAGAAGGAAAGGGTTTTCGCCGCTTATCTAAGCTTCCTTTGTAATTGAAGCTCTTTTTACAGTCAGAACACCGGAAAGGTTTCTCGCCAGTGTGAGTCCGCATGTGTTCATTCAATTTTCTTTTAAAGAGGGAACACTGAGAAGGGTTTTCGGTAGGGTGGGTGAGAAAGTAGCTACCAAACTCTCGATCTGTAAACAAAGAGCACTTGCATTAGCATTATTGACACTTAGGGCAAACAAACTCTTTACTTACTAGGTTAAAATGTGCTGTATTGGGCTTAGTGATTAGCAATGATAACATGTGCTCTCTGATTGAAATAAATGTTTTGTAAATGTGTGTGTCAATACAAGTTGTGGTGGAGTATAAATGTGTGTACGAACCTCCCAGATATCTAACCCCTTGTCTAAGCCATGGGAGACTCAATTATAAGGAACGAGGCTCTGGTACCACTCAAATTAACACTTCAAAAGGTCTCTACTTGGAATGTTTCATTAAAGAATTTCAGTTTGAATAAACTTTATTTTGTGAACTTTTATGAATTGTGTTTTTAATATTACCCTCCCCACACACGCACGCGCACACACACACACACACACACACACACGAGGTCGTAGTTTTCAGCCCGTGCGGTCTACTACCATTGGGGGAGCTCATCCGTGCACTATTATGAAGTTTTTTTGGGGTGATTTTACTCGTTTTTAAACACTTTCGGTTTTCCCGAGATGTGTTTTTCTTTCTCTTCCCATGTGCGTTTCGCGCTAGTTCTGTTGCTGCAATATTTTTAGCTTACTGCTCTGTTAGCTGCATTTTGTTGATTTGCTGCTCCCCTTTTTTGGCATTTCCCGGTTTTTACACTCTTACCGGATTTCTTTATTTGCTTTAATTTACACGGTATATGATACGGCACTTATAGTATGAATCATGGTGGAAATAACCATGTTATTTCCATCATGGTATGTATAATACAGCAAAAACACATCAATTACAATATACAC